>CM045885.1:7926115-7976115 GCA_025169545.1 Anguilla japonica | reverse complement strand
CACCCTCTTTCACACACACCCCACACACACCTCTTTCACACCCACATGCACACACACACACACACACACACACTCTTTTCTCACCTTGTCTATGCTGTCCCGTCCTCCAGTGTCTCTACTGTGTGGTAAGGAGTCTCCACATCCCGAAGGAGTGGTTCGGTTCCAGAAGAGAAGAGGAGATGAAAGTCAGGGAAAAAAGGAAGTGTGTGTGTGTGTGTGAGAGAGAGAGAGAGAGAGAGAGAGAGGGGGATGGGGGAGGGGGGGGTCTGAGAGGCAAGGTTTCCATGGCAACGCTCGCTTAGACTGAAAGTGCAGGGGTGTGACATCAACACTTGATTCCGACGGGCGACTGGGTTTGACAGAGAAATAATGACCAGGAGCTCAGGTGCGAAACTCAGCCCTGCCTCAGCTTGGAGAAGCATTCATAAATTGCTTTTTTTGCATTTGCTTTTTTTTTCTTTTTTTTCTTTTTTTTTGCGCGAGGTCGGTCCCTTGGGAGATACATTTCATTTAACAATGAAGAGGGATGGGGGGGGGGGGGGGGGGGGGGGGGGGGGGGGGGGGGGGGGGGGGGGGGGGAGGAACTGAAAGTACTGAATCAGGTAGATGAATAACAATAAGGCACTCACTGGCTATTTTAGGGGAAAAAATGAACAATCCCTTAGTAAATGGTAAATGGACTGCACTTTTATCCAAAGCGCTTTACAATTGATGCCTCTCATTCACCCGTTCACACACACACACCAACGGTGAAAGGCTGCCATGCAATGTACCAATCAGCTCATTGGGAGCAATTAGGGTTATGTGTCTTGCTCAGGGACACTTCGACACTCCCAGGGCGGGGGGATCGAACCAGCAACCCTCCGACTGCCAGACAAACGCTCTTACCTCCTGAGCTATGTCGCCACTTAGTGAGCGTGATGCCCACGTTTAACATGACCTTGTAACATCTGTCTATCATTTCTTTTGTCTCAAAATGTGGTCATCTTTAAATCTACGGTCAGCTTACCCTAAAACCCACCCAAAAAAAAGCAAATGATGTCCAGGAAATTTGAGATAAAAAAGGATCCTGGTCCAGGATCTGTGCCTGGGTGCCGGATGCAGCTGCAGTCCGACCCCAGCCGATGTGCAGAAGATGTGAAAAGGGCTGCAGTTCCCTCAGGCGAGATCTGTGCCCCCCCAGTCTAGAGGCTTGTCTATGCTGCCACCTGCTGGTCCTAAGAGTCAATGCTTTCATTTCTATATAAATGCAAGAAAAAATTTTTTTTTTTAAAAACACAGTCTATGATTTCAGAAAAAAGTAGTGGCTATGCACGTGCCATGATTTAGAAAACTTGTGCCATGTTAAAAAGGTGTATGAAATTCATGCAAAAAAAAACAAAAACACAGCCATTCGAATCACCTCCTCCAAGCCAATGACTTAGAAAATTGTTTAATTGATGATAAAGTTCATTTCTGACAAATGAAGACCAGTAAAGGCATTTGGATTATTTTGTGATCAACCCAACTTGCTTTGCCACTGCAGGAGAGGGTCAAAGTCTGTCATGTGACTCACGAGGATGGAAGGTACCACTGCTGGACCAGAGGGGGGGACTGTAAAACCTCAAACATTAGTGAAGGCTCTTGCGTTGATTTGTGTCGTGACTGTTGTGAAACTAAAGCTGACCGTCTGTGCTTAAATCTCACATTCACTGTTTCATTTCAAGTCCGATGTGATGGGAGTACAGAGCCAAAACAACAAAGAACATCACGCTTCGAGAACTGGAAGGGGCTCGGTGAGAAGATCGGAAAATTAAGCGAAAGTCTGTAAAGAAGAACTATTTTATTATCTCATAAACCAAAAACAAAGCACAAACACAGGTACGGCACATCACAGAAATGGCTCTAATTCTGGTCATTCTGGTGGATGTGTGGAGTCATGCGGACTTCTCACCACTTTCTCCTTCACCTCACGGTTGTTTTACACCAGGGCAGTTTCAAATCACATAGAGTTTGCCTCGCTAACTGTCCAAAAATGGCATTACAATTTGCCAACTCTTGGGTGTGTGTGTGTGTGTGTGTTTGTGCATGAGTGTGTGGGTGTGTGTGCATGCATGTGCGAGCACCTAATGTTTCACATGAACAGCAATATTCACTTTTTCATGGAAATAATAGATGTTGTTATTCCAGTTCCAGAGGATTTTTCTCACACATCCTCTTGAAAACAGAACCCCCAATCCCCTCACAAACAAAAAGAATCTGTACTCTATCTCTCAATTAATGGTGCCTGATCGGCAATGTTACTTTGAAGTGGTATTCATGGAGACGCCATTCAGAATTGTCTCCATCGTCATGGTGATTATTTAATTCACAATTACATCACAGTAATGAAATACAACCAGGAAGTGTATAAACCAAGGGGAGAACAAAAATATCTGAGGGATCTTCACTTCAAAGCAGTGCGGTCGAAGCCGAGGTTGACCAGGCTCATTTTTTCAGATTACAGATGCTGTTACAAATCCAATTCATGCCATCCTGTTACAGAAGAAAAGATAGAACAGAATAAGCATAAATCAACAGAAGAGGCTACCTTTACATTTTCTTCTTGTTCTGTAGGTTCAGTCCTGTAGGTTTTCACTCCAATCCAAACAAAGCACCCTACATTCAAACAACTAGAAGTCTTTCTTGAGCTCCCAATTAGCAGAGTCAGGTGCACCAGATTAGGGTTGAAATGAAAACCGACAGGATGGTACATCTCCAGGAACAGGGTTTAACAGTTACCACAATTCAACATGATAAAGGTCAGAATTTGGGTTGATGAACCTGATCCTGACCCACTGAAACACACAGGAAACCCCAGCCATCTCGCCCCCTGGTGGTGGACGGCGTACCTGCACCCCCTCGCCCTCGCCCCACCCTGCGCCTGCCCCGTCCCGCCCCGCCCCACCGCGCCCTCCCCCTCGCCCCCTGGTGGTGGACAGCATACCTACACCTCCTCACCCCCGCCCCCACCCTCCCCCTTGCCCCCTGGTGGTCGCCGGCGTACATGCACCCCCTCACCCCCGCCTCGCCCTCCCCCTCGCCCCCTGGTGGTGGACAGCATACCTGCACCCCCTCACCCCCCTCCGCCCTCCCCCTCGCCCACTGGTGGTGGACGGCGTACCTGCACCCCCTCCCCGGACAGTGCGGAGCAGGCCTGGATCTGCCACTGCCGGTCGCGGTACGTGTGCAGGCTGAGCCCCTCGGCGATCTCGCTGGCGCCGGAGGCCGTGGCCAGGTCCTGCTTGTTGGCGAAGATGAGGATGGGCACGCCCTGCAGGTTCTCCTCCAGGACCAGCTCGGAGAGCTCCTGCAGGCACAGGCAGAGTCACCGGGGTGTAGCACTGAGCTCGAGGTCAGAGTGAACAGGTAGTGCAGTTATCATTTAGGCCGGGGCTGCCCAAGCCTGTTCCTGGAGATCTACAGTCCCTTAGGTTTTCATTTCAATCCTAATTTGGTACACCTGGTTCTACTAATCAACAGCTCAACAAGATCTGAAGCTGTTGAATGTGAGGTGTGCTTTGTTAGAGTTGAAATGAAAACCTACAGGATGGCAGATCTCCAGGATCAGAGTTGGGCAGCCCTGAATTAGGGTACAGATCTTTCCTAGGATACTAGAGGATTTTTCACTTTCCTTGTATGCTTTTCATGAACAAACGATATGCAGTGAGTCTAGCCACGACACAATACTGTTTAATATTCTCAAAATTCAAATCCCACTGACAGTATTCACACCGCACTCTTCAAAACAAGACTGGAGAATTGATGAGAAGCACCAATGTCCTTCTCTGCCCCAGGCTAGTAATAGCAATCTAGAGACAGGAAATTTAAAAAGACGACGCAATCATTTTTTTTCCGACTTTACCTGCCCCGTCTCCTCAAACCGCTTCTTGTCGGCACTGTCTATGACGTAGATCTGAAAGGAAAAGGCAGGCTTCAGTGTTCTTTAACCCTTTCAGGTGTGAGTAGAATGCTGAATGTGAATGTGAATAGAATGTGAATAGAATGCTCTCAACTGAACATTCTAATGCTGATGATGTAACAATCACTCATGGTAAAGCTACTTGAAAGCAATGTAGTTCTAGAACACTGAGGATTGAAAGAGCAGGACTCCTGCATTCACTCATGAATTTGTCATTCGGTTTGTAGCACACCTAGATGACCACAGTTCCGTGCAAAAAAGACCCCCAGGACTCAGTACAGAGTACTGTACAGGGATTTGACTAAGGTGAGTCAAGTTGAATATTGTTCCAGTTGCAATCGTGTAAAAGCTGAGGGAGTGAGCACGCAGACCACTCACCAGCAAATCTGTGTTGTCTAAGTACTTCTTCCAGAAGGAGCGGATCTTCCTCTGCCCCCCGATGTCCCACACGTTCAGCTTCATGCCATTTGAGGCCACACACTTGATGTTAAATCCCTGAACAAAAAAACCAAACAAAAAAACACTTAAAACATTTTAGCCATCTAGCAACCGCACTTAACCAGAGTGCCTTACATAGCGTAAGCCCACAAGGATAGCTATACTGTATCATTTCAATTTATATACCTTAAGCAAGGGCACAGCAGCAGTGTTCCCCTGTGAGTCAAACCTGCAGCCTCTAGGTTATAAAAAACTGTTCCCTAGCCATTATACTACATGGCCTCAACCACCCTCATTATTAAGAGTTAACCACAGCGGAATGGCTTGTCACAGACACCTTCTGGATCAACAGCTTGAGCCGCTCTCAAAAAATGTTTTTTAAAAAAAACGTATGATCCATCTTATGGGGCTGCAGAATACGCAAACACAGAGGACCCCATTCAACCGCACGGTATTTCTGAGGTGTTAAATCCCCCTCGCTAATCCTGTTCAACCCTCACGCGCTTCCCCTACCGTCCTACTTTTCTGTCTTAAATGTCTGTCAAAGCTCACTCCATGCAATCAACGTTTTACGATCCCTGGCCCACATTTAAAACAGACCCCCCCCCCACCTCTAACTCTTATCCCAGAGAGGCGCTATGCCATCACAAACAAGTTGTGTATTCATAGACATCAATTCAGCTGCTATTCAGATCCACTGAATCTACATACCACCTGGATGGGCTGGTAGTGGACACAGATTATCAGATTACCCCATTCATATGTTATGAAGATTAGTGGGACTGTTCTGTGGCTGGAGTAGGCTTGTTCTCTGTGAAGGGCCCCTCAACTATACAAAAAAAACTCAAAATACATTTACTGTTCTTGATCTCTATGCCTGTCCCATTGAGAGAGAGAGAGCTCTGGCCAAAACACGCAGAAGAGCTGGCCAAACACACGGCCCACACACACACTGCAGTTTCCACTGCTGAAATTCCCAGCGGTGTGCGTCTCCGCAAACAGACTGAGGAGCCGAGCCACATTCCGAGCCAAAATGGCTCTGGGGACACAGGGTTCAAGAGGCAGGCGAGGATTAAACTCTGTGGTAGTGTAACAGGGCCAAGAGCCGCGGTGCGCCAGGATGGATTAAAGCCAAGGGTGGAAAAGGCGAGGCTGTTTACAAACCAGGGGGCATGGTGAGGTGGCGGGAGGGTGGAGGGGGGGGGGGGGGGGGGGGGGGGGGGCAGGGGTTCCCTGAGATTTAGGAACATACCCTCCCCACACAGTATTGCTTGTTTGAAATGCTCATGTTTGTTAGACTGCCTTTCACGCTATGTAGTACATTGTCTAACATTGTCAACACCCTGGTAAAACAGCTTACAAACTCAATGAAAAATGTCAAAATGTCTGACAAACTCACACCTCAGGCTAATGGCTCTACAGGCTGCAGTAAGAGCAGACATCTGCAGCTGGTCCAACCCTCTACATGAGGGTTGTTTGTCACCATACAGTTTCTGCCGTATTGGGCTGATTCCTGTGTGTGTTTGGGGGGTCTCTCGGGCCCGGTTCCTGTGTGTGTTTGGGGGGTCTCGGGCCCGGTTCCTGTGTGTGTTTGGGAGGTCTCTCGGGCCCGGTTCCTGTGTGTGTTTGGGGGGTCTCGGGCCCGGTTCCTGTGTGTGTTTGGGGGGTCTCTTTGGCCAGTTCCTGTATGTGTTTGGGGGATCTCCCGCTCACCTGTGTGTGTTTGGTGATCTTTGGGCCGGTTCCTGTGCATGTTTGGGGGGCGAGTCTCTTGCTCACCTGTGTGGGGGTGATGGTGCTGGTCTCACCTGTGTGGGGGTAATGGTGCTGATCTCACCTGTGTGTGGGCGTGATGGTGCTGATCTCACCTGTGTGGGTGTGATGGTGCTGGTCTCACCTGTGTGGGGGTGATGGTGCTGATGTCTTCTGAGGCGAGCTTCTTGAGCAGCGTGGTCTTCCCGGCATTGTCCAGACCCAGGAGGACGATCCTCACTTCCTGTTCCGCGGCACCCTTCAGCTTCTCTATGACTGAGAAGAGTCCCTGAGAGACACAGGAAGCGTGTCACTCATTCATGTACAAGCCACGCTCATTCATTCATTCACTCATTCATTTTCAAGGCATGTTCAAGCATTCATTCATCCAGTGTGATCAGAGACATTACGATCGCGTTCGTTTGCTCTTTCTCTTAAACATGCTCACGCAATTTGTGTGTGTGTGTGTGTGTGTGTGTGATCAAACGTGCGTGCATGTTCATTAAGATGCTGAAAGAAAGATTTTGCGGGTGCACCTACGTTAGATTTTTTTTTTTTGAGATGACCAACGAACGTCAAAGTAATTTGCTGTCCCAATTAACGTGCTTTATTTGGCAGGATCACCACGGTTAAGGGTGATTATCTTGATTTGAGGAGTAAAGGCACGGATTTCGGGAAAAACGATTATGCCTGATGAATATTCGTGAATAATTAGCCCGTACTTGACAACGGCGTGTTGACACGCAGCTCGCAGGTGCTGAAAGTTCTAAACGCCAGACGAGCGCTTCACTGCATTTTGTGAAGCAATTTGTCGGATATTTCGACGAAATTGGAGCCTCTTACGCTGTTGACCTTATTAAATTGGCGTTGCGGTCACGGGACAAGCTTTAAAAGGTCAATTGGGGAGTTTATTCTGTCTACCTGTTTTGCAGACTTAAAGTAATCCTTGACTCCATTTAGAATGGCAGAGATGTTTATCTGTTGGCCTGTTCAGGTAATGGGCCGCTGATTAGTGTAATGAAGTGTTGGCTTCTGGTGAAAGGGGAGGGTTCATCATTTTGAAAACCAAAACACAACCGTCGCAGAGCCAGAGCAATCAAGGAATATGACTACGGTTAAATATGAACAGATGGACCAAGATTGGGATTTGTACATTCAGAGTCAGTTTTATGCATAAGAGAAATGGGCAGTCCATGCAAATAAATACACCTTATGATAGTCCATGCATCTATGATAGTTTGCGGCCCCCGCCCCCCACCCCCACCGGTTTGCAGTCTCGCCTAGGGCAGCAGAATCACTGAGTATATTACTATTCTTAAAGGAAACCCCAGAGTCTTCTCTGACAGGGTCAAATAACATTTGAAGGCAGAACAAAATGCTAAATGTTAAACCCAAGAGCTTGTGAAACTTTCCTAGCTAATGGCCCTCCCATCACCCCCCTCCCCCTATATCCTTAGTCCTCAACAAACAGATGGCGTCTCTTAAAAAAAAAAAGAAAAAAATCAGCAAGCTTCTTCCAAGAGCAGCAGTCAGAAGGTCACACCGATCTTCACCAGTCTCAACTCGCATCAAGAAGAGTTCATTGTTGTCGTGCACTGTTCCCGACCCCAGTCCAGGGGGAACGCTAGTGCACGCTAAATTAAAAATCCTCAAACTCATGTGGAATAGTCATTCTCTGCAACAGGATTATCTGTTTTTCTTGAATAGGAGGGTAAGTCGTCACTAAGAAGAGTCCCATTTGAAGTGTCAAATGAAAAACCACTGGACAGCTCTTTACATTTCAGAAATTGAATTTACATTTGAAAGGAAAAACAGCGCACGCAGGTGGGTACCCCAGAACCAGGGAGGGGTACCCCGTCTCTAGCAGCTTACCTTCTCAGGTGCTCCCATCTTGTGCAGTGTATTTTGGTCAGCAGGTGGAGAAGGTGCAGCTACATTCTTCAGCAAAGACTGCAGGCGTGTCGCTCTGTAAGGGGTCCCCCCTGCCCCCCTGTAAACCTGGCTTGGGTTCCTCAGGTTCCGATGGCCTGTTTTCAGTTCAGTGTGCCAGGCTGGGACTGCGGTGTCCGCAGCCTCCACCCCCACCACACCCCCACCCCCCCCCTCAGGGAAAGTGGGCGGGCCTGGGCTGGATTAGGAGGCCAGAATTAGCTCCCATCTTTTACGTGCACTGACACACCCCCCCCCCCCCCCCTCCCCCCACCTCATCTCCTCGCGTGATGAAGATTTACCTGGATTATCCTCACACCACCTGGGTGGGGAAGAACCGTAGCCTACCACCGCATTCTCAGAATGAAGGACCTCAATCCCTCATCTTCTTTTCTTCTCATTCCCAGAAGTACTTGAGAAGCCATTTCATCCATCTTCTGTAGTACACGTATACATACACTTACATACACTTTACACATTTAGTATTGAATCTCATTCCTGCTGGTGGAATGTTTACCAGCCTTTTTGTGAAGAAGACTGCAGACGACTAGAAATATTAATATTATTTACTGCCCTGAGTAAAACCCGGAGAACCCTCCCAAATCTGGAACATGAACTGAAGTAAAAAGAGCTGTTCCGGGTTTTACGGTAAAGCTATAGGGCTGCTTGGACCAGCATGTATCTCACTGGGGTCAACTGATAACCTGTGGGTACCTGCTGAACACATAGGGATCCATCTTCCAATCACACCTGAACACCGGTCCTCTCAGTAGAACACTGTTCCTGTCACCTGAACACTATGTTAAACCCCTGAACCTTTTCCCTCTGCTATTCACACCTGAACAGGTGCAATTCAGCTCTTCTTTGTGCTGTTCTGTCTCAGTTGGTGTGCAGGTAATGTTCAGACAGCAGAGAGAGAGATTGGAAGAGATTTTATTCACAGCTGGGTTTCTCTATTACCACAAAACCAAAGCCCTACCAAAATACACTGAGTCAGAGCTACAGGGATAGACATCTGCACAAATCCACAAGCCCCTTGTGCAGTAACAGGAACTGATGATAAGAAAGGGAAGTAGAATCGGTCCGGATGATGGGAAGCTTTGGTGTCCTCTGTTCCTGTCCCAAAATCTGAGGAGAGAGAAGAAGAGAAAATACAGTTGGACAGAAATAAAAAAATAATAAAATAAATAAAATAAATCACCAGGGAAAGTGGCCGTCTGTGATAAATAACAAGTATAAACCAGAATGGTAAAGGTCAACTTATAAGAACATTTAAAATATGAGAACAGGTCATTCAGTTCATCTAGATTTGTCATTTTTGCCCTACAGCCTACAGAGTCGTTCTAAGAGCTAACTGCTAATTCTGAGACGGCCACAAGCGTCAGTCCGGGCACTCGCGTCACGTGCAAAAGGAAAGACGTTTAAAAGTTTGATTCCGACTCCCCCCCCCCCCCCCCCCAGCCGCGTGTTCACCAGGAGGCCGAGACGATGGAATCCACGGTGACGGGGTCGTACGCGTTCTCTTCCGTGTGGGTGTCCGGTTCCCTCCTGCTCCTGTTCTGCTCTGGGGACCGGAAAAACGCGAGGGGATCGGATTTAGATCGCGAGAACGCACGCGCGGGTGTGCTGCGTGCGTGCGTGTGCTGCGTGCGTGCGTGTGCTGCGTGCGTGTGCGTGTGCTGCGTGCGTGTGCTGCGTGCGTGTGCTGCGTGCGTGTGCTGTGTGCGTGTGCTGCGTGCGTGTGCTGCGTGCGTGTGCGTGTGCTGCGTGCGTGCTGCGTGCGTGTGCTGCGTGCGTGTGCTGCGCGCGCTCGTGTGTGTCACTCACCCATCTCCCTCCTCACCATCACCTTCATCCCCAAAGCCAGGAGCAGCAGGATGAGCGCCGCGGCCACGCCGCAGACGATGATGATGAGCACGCTGTTGTCTTCATCGGTCAGCGTGACAAAACCAGAGACGTGTGAGTGGAAGATCTTTGCTCAACTGTATGCTCTTGACGTGAGAAAAGCTTTAAAAGGTCACTGGGGGTCTCTTCACCAGTAACTGAACAAATTACGTTAATTACTGTCAACGTTATTTAAGCTTAAGTTCGTATTTAAGTTTTAGTTTAAATGCAGAAGGAAGTCAACAATCCAAAAAAAAAAAAAAAACTTAAAAAAAAGCAACAAACCAGTGACAGTGTTTGGTTGGACAATTTAAGGCCAACAACCTTTCAAAGGCTGAAGTCATGTCCTGCCAAGCACCACGCTTGGGTTTCTCAGTGAATGTCCGTAGGGGACCTTCTAACACATGTCTAACTCTTTTCTCAGGTGAAGAACTCTACGTTATTCTTATAAAGAGTAGCTGACGCTTTTTTAAAAATAGCATCCATTCATAACGCTGGATGTATACCGGAGCGATACAGGTTGAGTACCACGCTCAAGGGTACGACAGAGACTCAAAACCTGTGACCTTTAGGCCACGAGGCCGGGTCGTTAACCGCTCAACTCTTTACCTTTAACGACGACGAGCTTCCTTTCCGAGAAGAAGAACCCGCAGTCAGTCAGCACGCCGCAGATGAACGCCGCTTCGTCTTTCCTGAGGAGCTTGCGCAGGAACAGGACTGGCCGAGAGCGTTTTTCAGTAGTTCGCTGTTCCTGAACCAGGCGAACCTCACGGACCCGTTGGTCTGGGAGGACAGGTTGTAGCTGCAGGTCAGGTTTAGGCTGGCGCCCTCGTCCACGGTGAAGGAACCTGTGGTCACCTCCACCAGGAAATCTGAAATGGAGGAGAACGGGGGGTCTCGAAACCAGTGGCATCTCGGGGGGGGGGGGTGATTTTCGCTACTTTCTTTGCTCAGGGTCCTGATTTTGACCAGTCACGGGCGCAGACACCAACATTTGCTGAAGCCCATACCTCCTGCCTTTCAGCAGATGAGTTTTATTCTATTTTTTTAAAGCACAGGTGCCCCAGGTCCATGATTGATAAGGGAATATTGCATACCTTTAATGCAATCAGGAGTCAGATCTGAAAAGAGAAGAAACATCTTGTGGTTACACAAATGAATGTTTTTGAGCACGCACCAAGCTATTTTAAACTTTTATTATTTTTTATATTTTTTAAAAATTTAAATCAAGGACAATTTACAGTTGAGAGGCAGAACATGACAATGCACTACTAGATACAGCTCCTTAATGGTACCTACTAACACACACTAGGATAGGCATTTCAATGCATTGCTTGACACACTGCTATGACTCCATTTTGATCATACAGGAGCTTTCAATAGTGAGGCGTAGTACTGACTTTTGGTGCATTTTGTTTCATTGCTGTCCTTTCTTGCATTCCCACACAGTTTGCACACCTCTGAAACAATTTTAAAAAACAGCTCAGTTTATCAATTTTAAAACATGCATTTAAGCTGAGATATTTGTGACGTTAAAGACAATAACTAAATAAATAAGACAATTAATTTGTTGGAAAGCGAATAACTAACTCTGTCGAAACTCATTTAACTGAGTGGAAAGTACATTATGTACCAGCACATATACATACTAATACAAATCAAACTGATACATGTGTTTTGTTATTTTAAAAAAGAGAGAGAAAAAATCTGAATACCTTTTAGGCAGCTATTTTGAATTACTGGGGAGGAGAATGGCATAGTGTTAGAGTGCAAAACATTTCTTGAGCGCTATACTTCCACTAGCATGGCTAATCGTATTAGCGTTACGATACCTTATCGCAAAAACAGCAATGCAGTAGGAAAAACTCACCAGATTTGCAAGTATCTTGCTGTTGGCAACCAACTGTATTAATTCAAAATAAATAAATAAATAAATAAGAGAATACAGTAAAATATATATATAAATAAATAAATAAGGGAGCAGTGAGCTACAGTGAACAGTGCATAAATGAATGAATGAATGAATGGCAATGTGGTACCTTTCTGTTCAGCACAGTAAGGAAAGCAGAAGCGATTCCCTCTGACAGGTGTACAATTTCTGGCTGAACCAGTCGTTGGCCCTGTATGTAGAAGTTTATTAAACATCTCAAGACATTTTGTTTTAAGAGATTAAGAGTGTTGACCCAGCCTGGCAACATAATCATGGTGGCCAAATGAACAAATGAACGGATGAATGAATGAATGAATGGACGGATGAATGAATGAATGGCGATTTAGTACCTTGCTGTTGTTCGCAGTGCGGAAGGCAGGATTTATGGCCTTTGATGGATTTACATACGTCCGCTGAGCTCGTTTTATCAGGTACCACCTGCTCTTCAGTCACCAGCCCTGTATGTGGGTTTATTAAACATCACAAGACTTTTTTTTGAGAGAGTTGGAGTCTTAACACCAGTCTGACACTCCCCCCCCCCCCCCCCCCCCCCCCCCAGCCTCTTGCCCCAGGTAAGGCTTCTGGGGGGCTTCATCTTATTTGAGAAGGACCAGGGAGGGTGCAGGATTTTGTTCTAGTGCAGCACTAAAACACATAACATAACATAACATAACATAACATAACATAACATAACATGATGTGTTATGTTGTGATGTGACGTAATGTATTGTGTAAGGTAACATGTAAGTTAATGTAATGTTATGCGACATAACATGACATAATATGACATAACATGATATTGTTTGATTACAGATCTAAAATTGTGGAATACAATCAAGAAATCTGTGCCATTATGAACTTACTGTATGCACATACATACATACATCCAAACATGCATACACAGATACATACATACAAAATCATTGAGATAAAATTATTCCTTACATAGAGAAAGGCCAGCAATAAGATAAATGTAAAGTCCAGTGGCTGTCATGCTTCACAGGAGAAATCTGTGAGGCTCAAACAGAAGAAATGAGCATTCGGATGGAACACGAGCACTCACTTAGTCTAGTCCTCTGTACCCCAACGTTACTGTAATGTATCGCATTTCAGAAACAGCCAGCACTGTTTAAATACTTTCAGGGAGTGTGATACGGAATTAAATGAATAAATTAATGAGTCGTAAGAACTTACAAGTAAACGAGCATTGCAGCTGAACAGTAAACAGGCGAACCACGGGAAACGACAACATGACAATAGTTAAAAAGCTGAGTGGAAACGTAAAGACAGTCTGATAAACCTGATCACAGTGTGTGTGTCGTATCATTTACTGGCAATGCGTCAGTCAAAAATACATTTACTAAGAAACCAGCCTTGTCACAGATTATACATTAAACACACACTCAGATACACATTAGACAACATTTTCTCCATCGGTGTGTACTTGCACTTAAACACCAGAAAGATTCCCCATAAACTGCATCTTTTTTACCTTTTCAAAATCCTCGTGCATTACACTACAGGCTCCATGAAGCAGGTACAGGTGACAACTGTCCGAGAACAGGGGAGCTTTGTTCTCTAAAGGACATCGAGTGGTTATGTAGGCCGAGATACTGATGCAAATCAGTGTCCAATAACAACCGATAGCGTGAATATTCCTCCCTGCCTCCTGTACAGTCTTTGATTATGGATTTGTAGGCATGTATATGTACATATACACACATATATAAATATATGTACATACTCACCGGCCAATTTATTTGGTTGCCTCTCTAGTACCGGGTAGGACCCCCTTTTGGCCTTGGAACAGCCATGGGTTCAGCAAGGTGCTGGAAACATTCCGGAAGGAATTTGCTCAGTGCTGATAGCATCACACAGTTCCTGGTGATTCTTCGTCGGCTGCACACTCGCGGTGTCAATTGCTCACAAAGGCCCTCTGCCGAACTGAGATCTGGGGTGACCTTGCAGGCTGATGGAGGGACCTGAAGTCACTGTCATATTCGTGGACCCAGCTGGAGACGATGCACGCTTTCTGACATGGCACCAGACCTGGGGCAAATACGTATTTGTTTAGGATTCAAACACTTTTCTGTGCTCTGTTGATCTTGCCTGGTGTAACTGAGCCTGCCAATTTGGCCAGAAGGCGGGGTTTGCACTTCTTTTTCAGAGTATTTCACTGGTTCCAATACACCAGACAAGATCAGTAAGCGTACAAAAAGTAGTTGAATCCAAAACAAATACGTATTTGACCCAGGACTGCATGGCACATTATCCTGCAGGGAAGTTCCATTTGGGGAAGAAAAGGGTTGACTGTGGCCATAAAGGGGATGTACATGATCAGCAATGATTGGGTACGCTGTGGCATTCAAAATGGTGCTCCAAGGGCCTGTCCCCACACCATTACACCACCACCACCGTCAGCCTGCACTCTCATTGCAAAGAGAGGACAGAATAGAGGCTTCATTGTCCAGGTGATGCGCAAATTTGCATTTGGCTTGACAACAACCGTCAACATTAATTCCGTAAACAGACAGTAAAGGAACATGAAGCACCCATCCATCACCACGATCTTAAACCCTTTGAAGAGCAGGCTTTTTTGGAACGTTTTTTTTTCTTTTCTTTTTTTTTTCGAAAGTCAGTGTTCTAGAACCCCATTGCTTTCAGAGACCAGTCGTCATTATTACATCAGCATTAGAGCGTTCAGTTCAGACATTCTCATATCGCATACTTTTGATCTTTTTGTGATCTTACACTTTAAAGGGTTAATATCAGCAATCTATCTGCTAACTGCAGAATCATTGGAATGAAAGATTTTGTAACAATGTGACGCTTTTCCAGCAGTCTAGTTTTAAAAAAACATCTTTCGGATGATAGTTTTTTTTTTTTTTCAAATTGACAGGAAAGTGGATTGGAAAGGTCATTTATACTGTTCAGTGCTTTCTGTCATGTCGTTACTACATTCCATAGGCATGTTCTTTAGCTGCATCTGTGGCATCTTGTTGGCTGTGTCTGGCAATTTGCCAGAGGAACCTGCACATAATGGGGGGGGGGGGGGGGTGGGGGGGGGGGGGGGGGGGGGGGGGGGGGGGGGGGGGGGGGGGGGGGGGGGTTTGAGATTATGATCTCAGACCAGGGCACTATTGCTGTCCTGGTCTCCGATTTTTTGTTATTTTTGATATTGTATCAGACCCCCGAAAGCTCAGGGGTGGCGCTGCTCCTAGACCATAGGTTTTTGTAACAGTAAGAGTGTTAAAAGATAGGAATGCTCTCCACAACACGCTTGCACACAGTTTCCAAAGTGCCTTGACTCCCAGGAAAGTTACTTAGCCTCCTGAGAAGTTGTAAGCGCTGGATGGACTTCTGAAAATAAGTAACCTGTAACACTTAGGGCCAGGTTTTAACGACACAGGATAAGTTTAGTCCTGGACCACATTTAGTTTTGTATGGCGAATCTCCATTCAAAACTGAATTTAGTCTTGGACTGGACTTAATCTGTGTCCGTGAAACCGGCCCTTCGATGGTAAGTATCAAGTCATGTGATGGTAAGGTAGAGCCAATGTATTTATAATTTGTTATCCCAGCATGGTGACTGGGTGTGACCAGCTGCTATAGATCAGTGACACTTTTGTTACGTGTTCTGTGACCACGTGGTGATCTCGTCCCTACCAAAACGTCAGTATTCTCCATTTTTCCACTAGATGGTGCTGTAGGCTCAGAAAGGAAAAGTTGTCAAAAATCACAGGCCACAGCCAGGTAGCTGTCGAACACTTGCAATCGAAGTAATTTCACCCTCAGTTTCTGTTCTGTAACGCTGAAAGCTTTCACTTTCCATGTCTTTTTGTTGTTTCAGCAAAATGTACTACATATTGATTTATTCATTTTCGTAGATTTTAAAATCAAGTGTTTGAATAATGGCAAAATCTGTCCCGCTCTGTAAAACAGTTTTTCTGATTTGGAATTGCAATATAATTCCCATCAAGCTTTTCACCAGTGGCTCATAGACATCATAGACAAGGACTGTACCATGAACTATGGAAGCATGACGCGTGGGAATCAAAAATGGATTCACACACCACCTTTCATGATTACATTTAAATGATATCAACATAATAGGTTACATTGTTTGTGGTGCAGTTTAGGAGCTTAGAACTTTTTTTTGGAGCTTTTAGAAATGAATACAATGAATTAAAACACACACACACACACACACACATGTGACGTCCCATCATTTCAGTTTCACAGGTGAACGTCGAAATAAATAGGATTCATAGCCGACTACTCTAATTCTCTAATCAAAATTGTGCGGTCCACGTATGAGTTTAGCCAGTTGGCCGGGGTATTTTCTCTGAGACGGCACTGCCTACATAAACGAAGGCCCCGCCCCCGAAAACCAATGTCGTCACGTTCAATACAGAATATGAAGTCAGTCTGAAAACTTGGATCTGAGCTAAACATGCGAATTGATCCAACATTACCTTTTGAACGTAGTCATGTTGACATGTCAACTTGTTTGATTAACTGAGGCCAAGTACCCACACGTGTACGCGCATGTGATTGATATCGAAGTTACAAAAATAGGCATAAAATGTCACATCAAGCGTAAGTGCTGATTTACACGCACTTTTCATTTTCAAGAGGAGTTCTACAGATTCCGAAGATTGCGTCGGATAAACCCTTTTATCCTCTTGCGTGGGATTAGATGACGCACTAATTGCATCGCAGTTGAGGTGCTGAGATAGCAGGCAGTTTTCCCGTTAGCATTTGGTTGAATGGTTTGGGCATCCAGAGTGAATGTGTCATTGCAGCGCAGTAAAAAAAAAAAAATGAAAGAAAGAAAACGATCGGCCGTGATGCACATGCCAACGCTGCCAGCCAGGCTTGGCTGTATATCTGCCGCTCAACGAGGCCGGATTGCACAAGCGTGACGTGATTAACGTTTATGGCTAACCCTGACAGGCTGTGCGGGTCTTTGCGTAATGTTCTGTGTCTGAAATTAGGCACCGACGCCGCCCGTGCGTTTTAAGCGCCTCTGACGACGATGTGGAGGAAGCCGGCTGTCAGGCTTTTTGAGGTAGGTCTACCCTACAGGAAACCCACTAATATATAAAAACCCGCCCCTCTGTCTCTATTTTGCAGGTCTTGTGGATGGCATATTGAATTGTAGCTTTACTTATAAAAGGGGCAGCTACACATTTCACTTGTAAAAAGGTCACGAATGCACACCTGCTCAATGCACGTGTGAGCCAAACAAACGGAACATTTACAGGTTGCACTGTAGGTCTGAATGAAAAAAATAGAAGCATATCTTTATTTTTATAAATGGATTTACTGCGTTAAGGATTGCCACTGCCCTGAATTAATATTACAAAGTAAGTTAGTAAAAAGCAAAAATCATAGGCTAAGTAAGTTAATGTTGCGTGGACACGAAAAATGTCTTCGCGATACATTTAAAATCGGATTAAATGACTGAAGGACACGCCGGTTCCATGACTAATAGCTGAAAAGGAAGTGTTTTGAAGACCAGCGCCAGCAGTTCATCGCAGTGAATAGCAGTGCACGGGAACATTGCTAGTGGGATGAAAGGCGGACACGCGCCTCAGCTCTCCGAACGAGAAAAATAATTCAATTCAGGCTACGTAGGTTAATAAATCAGTTAATCCGGGAGCTCCTCCGCGGGAGGAATTTGAGCGACGGCTGGGGCTTATTAATTGAATGTCCTGCAATAAAATTTTTTTAAAAAAACTCTCTCCATTGTTGTCTTTCGGCTTTCAGAATCTCGCCTGTTCCACTTTCTGCCTTAGCGGTCTCTCTCTCTCTCGCTCGCTCGCTCACGCGGGTCATTAGCTGTGGGCGGCGACGGGGGCGACTGCCAACTGTGAAGGACAGGCCCTTTCTGCGGTGACGTCACCTGACATTTCACTTTCACCGGGAAACACGTCCACTGCCTGAGGCCCAAAGAATTTTAGGTACGGCTGTAAGGCTTTCACTAAAACGTTGAGACTGCGTTGAGACATACAGTACAGTGGCAGTACAATTGGTCCACAGTCCTAGGCTTGGTGTTGGGGGGGGGGGGGCTGTCTGTGGGTGTGTGTCCCAATACTTGGAAAATGCCACCTCATCTCCTCCGTGTCCCGAAAATGATCTTTGTGTCCTCCCTCCCGCCAGTGTCCCAGTATTGGAGGAGACGAGTGGGAAGCTCACAGAACTGCACTGGCGAAGCGGCTTCAAATTTGTCTCCTCCCCTCCTTTCCTCTTCATACTTCAGGGTAGGACATGAGTGGAAGTGGGGGAGTGGAGGAAAGGAGGGGAGAAGAGGAGTGGAAGTGGGGGAGTGGAGGAAAGGAGGGGAGGAGAGAAAAGTAACGGGACGCACCCAGGTAGATCGAGTCCACATCAAGGCTGCGTTTTTGAAGCTCACTTCCTGGTCTTGTTGGGAGACGTTGCTCACTAGCGCCAGTGCGTTTGGCTCCAGTACAGGTGACTTTGTCCTTGTTTTTACAGTCTACGGTACCACCATGGACTCCAATCCCCCGTTTTTTTAAATCAAACGGGATTTACCGCAACTTCACAACGGCTCTTCAGGAGCCTCGGCTGAAGGAGAATTTTAATATCAGGCGCAGAGAGCAGAATTTCAAGGGGAAACATTAGCGGGCACTGTACTTATGACAGTTTATTGTTTCATGCTTGAAACTGTACGGGCTAGTATTTTAGCCTGATGAAGCCATTGTATTATAATAACACAGCACTGACTCACAGTCTGTTGACTGACATGCACTCGCTCTCTCGCGTAATTGCATGTCTCTTCTGAGCTGGGTGAGTCATCGCAGTGATCCCTTTTAAAATAACATCCCTCTGGGGGGGGGGAAACGAACACTGAGCCGAACGGTGAATCCCTGGTGAGACAAACCTGCAGATGCTGACATGGAGAGTGTAAAACGCCCCCCCAAATGCACTATGTGACCAAAAGGGCTGTTTTTTCATGATTTGGGCTAAGCCCCTTAGCGCCAGCGAAGGCAAATCTTCATGCAATAATGTGCTAGATGATTCTGTGCTTCCAACTTTGTTGCAGCACTTTTGGGTAGGCCATTTCCTGTTTCAGTATGACAATGCCCCTGGGCACACAGCGAGGTCCGTATAGAAACGGTTGAGATCGGGCGTGGAAGAACTTGACTGGCCTGCGCAGAGCCCTGACCTCAACCCCATCCAACACCTTTGGGATCAATTGGAAAGCCAACTGCGAGCCAGGCCTAATCGCCCAATCAGTGCCCGACCTCACCACTCACCAATTCACTCTTCTGGCCGAATGGAAGCAAATCCCTGCACAATGCACCAACATCTCTAGTATAAATCCTTCCCGTAAGAGTGCAGGTTGTTATAGCAGCAAAGGGTGGACCAACTCCATGTAAATGCCCATAATATTGGATGAGAGTTTGATGTCAGGGGTCCGCACACTTTTGGCCATGTAGTGTACTGTAGACTAGATGTGGCGAAATGGTCAGGTGATCTGACTTATCACGTTTCAAGCTCATCCAAAACGCTTTGAATTAGAGCGAACTTATCTGACTGATAACAACACCCGCTGACACAGAGTACTGGCCGGCCTGCAGCGAGGCTTGTTTAATATCCTGAGGCAAACGCACTGTACTAACATTATGCTGTCAAGCTTATACAAGACCACGAGTGTCTGGCCCTCATTGTGAATGGCAGAACTTGGGTCACCCGCAGTTCACACCTGTCAATCAGCTTTATGCCAGAACATCAAAAAGAGAAGAAAGGTGAAAATTATTCTTGATTAATCTGTTTTTCTGAATTAAATTTTGGCAAACCAGAAACTCTCAACAACTGGGACACTGAAGAATTAACGAAAGATCAGGGCTTAATTTAATAAAATCTCCTTTCATAAATATACAAGTCTAAAAAGACAGCTTAAATCTCTCTGTAAAACTAATTTTTTATATTTTCAAAAAGGTCACCATCAAAAGTACTGCTAATGAAAGAGATAGTAAAAACTACAAAAACACACATAAAATGTTTAAATGCAAATTGGGATATGATCAGAAATGAATATTTCTGAATATTTTATTTAAAGCACCCATGTGCTGTAGGCCCATAATCAATTTATCGATCCATGCAGGCATATAGAAAATATTGCAGGCACAATACATCATATAAACACAATACAAGTGCTATCAGACTGGATATAAAATGAACAAAAAGGGTTTCTTCACATTACACAATTAGTCTCTATTACAGGTTGAGGTACAGTTTAGTCATGTAGCTGAGGCTTTTAGCCAAAGCAACTTACACAAGTGCATTTTACAAGGTAAGCAAACACCACAAGAGCTAGAGCTTTGTCATTCTTCTCCATCGTACATAACAGATAAAACAAACATTTCTAGCTAACAAAGAAAATGAAATATATTTCTTTTCATAATATTTTAGATGATTATGAACTTGTTTAAATGTTTTGACACTATTGTGTTAATAAGAGAGGTTCTGTATGAAAAGTGAAGGCATGTGTGTGTGTGTCTGTGTGTGCTGTATGTGTGTATCTGTACGTGTGTATGTGCGTGTGTGTGTGTGTGTATCTGTGTGTGTGCGTGTGTGTGTGTGTATCTGTATGTGTGCGTGTGTGTGTGTGTATCTGTGTGTGTGCGTGTATCTGTATGTGTGGGTGTGTTGGGGAGGGGGGGGGGGGGGAGATGGTTCCCATGCGGCACCGTGGTGCACCAGCTAAATATTTCTGCCCCCCTCTTCCTTTCCCCTCCCCCTCCCCCTCCCAGGCCAGTGTCAATGTTTGACCAGTAAATTGCCGTAATCTCCAGCGGGGGCCGCGGCGCGTTTATGGCGCTGCCGTGTTTGCTCAGCGACGGGTCGCTGCCGGGTGCGCCGCACTGCTACTCCCGCTCCCCCCCTACCCCCCCCCCCCCCCCCCCCCCCCCCCCCCTTTCCGCTCGGGATCCGGCTCTCACGCCACGCTACGCTACGCCACATCTCCAGGCGCTCCTCCGTCAGCGCGGACGCTCCTGACCAGGGGACAGGATGACGGGACGCCCGGCCGACGCTCGAAAATCCGCCATGGAGACCGCGCCGTCCCAGCACCATCGGTGGCTGAGCCGAAAAACCGCGGGGGAGCCCAGGGAGAAGGTACTCACCCTGCTTCTGGATGGCTGACCCGTGCCTAAGTCTACTGCAGAAAATTAAAGAGGGCTATAGTTTTAATCTGTAGGCCTTCTTTAATGTTCCGCTGCGTTGTGATCTGAACTCGTCACTATCAAACTGGATGCATTCCTATGTTGTTTTTGAGTTTTGGAGGCACAGCAGAGTATAAATAAAAGTATGAGAATTAGCTTTTTATTGTTCTCTGCGATGAGTCATTGGAGGAAACTAATCGCGATCGCTGCAGAAGTCTGTATTCATAAGCGGAACTACGGAATGGGGAACTAAATTTTGGAAAGGGGGTACAATTTATAAGCCGGATCTTCAGGTCAAATCGGATTGGTTATTGCTCCGCGAAGTTGTCCCGCCTCAGGGTTGAAGTTCATCGGGCATCGTCACGCCTCCGGCCTGCCCCGGGCCACCAGCTATCCCAGCATGCATTGTGGCCATGGCCACATGCCTCCTGTCTGGGGTTAGACTGCGTGATACCTGTATATCCTGCTCAACCATCATCTTGCATAAAATCCTTTCAGTGTTAACACTCAGGCTGCTGCTGGGGGCCTCACCCCGTTAAGGCACTGATTCAGTACACGGATGGGGCCCGCTGGTTTTGGTATCTGATCCGGTCCGTGACAGCGCCACCCGACTCCAGCAGGCTCACTGCCATTGCCCAGGGGTCGGACGGTTTCCATGACGACAGCAAGGCCATCCTTGCAGCCCAGCGACCCTTGCTGGTTGATTGGGCGTCCAACAGTCGGTGTGTCGAGCTGCAGTGAAGTATCTTTCTGACTGTAAGCCTGATGCTGTGCTGTGATGAGAAACAGTCGCTTAACCGCGCATACTTGCCTGCGATTTCCTAAATTAGTGGTTCTCACACTCGGTCCTGGGGGACCCCTGTGAACGATGGTTTTCATTCCATCCCCAATTGCAATGCCAGAATTAAAACAAACTGTTCACTTTTTATTAATTACACTCTCCATGTTTTGAGGGATTATTTACTGAGTTTGAGAACCACTTAACTAAACTGAAAGTGGATGTTGAGGCAAGGAGCATGGACAAAATACTAATTTCTTTGAAGTTTCTCCAGAACTCGGGAGAAAAAGCATTTAAAAAATAATAAAAGTAATAAAAAAGCAGGGCATGCGGAGACAAGCTGTGCCTTTGATAACAATCTGCTAGACCAGGGGTGCACAACAAGGGCCAATCCACTTCAGGATTTTGTGCCAAATTAAATCATTAAATGATTGCGCTCTTAATCATTTAATTAGCTCAATCACGTCTTGATCTGGCATTTTGTATGAGCACCAGCTACAGCTGCAGACTGCAAGTTGTATCCTAAAGACTTTACTGTGCTCCAGTACAGGAGTGACTCGGCGTAGTTTATAGAGCTGTCAGAAAACTAAAACAGAGGTAATTAGTTGCAATCACTGTTTGTCCCAGTGGTTCTCAAACTCAGTCCTTGGGGGGACCCCTGTGTGCACGCTGGTTTTTGTTGTAGCCAAAATCTTAATTAATCAAGGTGGTTGAAGAAATGTGTTTAAATTCTTTCTGAATTTTTCCTCAGTCTTATTAACAGAATGCAGGTTTGGCTCATTCATTTTGCTTTGTCTTTGGGTTCTTCATTTTCTACAAAATTGTTACCAGGTGTCCGCACTTTCACCAAACAGGAGCCTATTGATTCACCTCAATCTTTAATTTAACCACTTCATTTTAAAACCTCATTTAATCTAATCATTTGCAGTATAGCACAATAAGCACAATGAGAATATGGGAAGTTTTATTCTTCATGGCATGAATAGCTATTTCTGAAATAATGTGGCTTTAGAGAGGGTAACTAGTCCCCCTATACAGAGTGTAATTAAGAAAAATGTATTTATAACAGTTTGTGATAATTGCAATTGTGGTTGGAACTGAAACCAGTGCACACAGGGGTCCCCCAGGACCAAGTCTGAGAACCTCTGGTCCATGACATCACAATGCTTGTTCTGTCCAGCACTTGTGTTGCATAGCGACAGCAGTTGCTCTGATTCCTGCATTCTCTGGTCTCCACAGAGACCAGCCTTTTGGCTTTTTATTTTTTTATTTTTAAACTACAGGTTCAGAGTCATGCAAGCTTAATTTACAGGTGATAAATCTTCCCAGGAGGACAGAAGTATTGTTATTAACCACAGAGAATGAGGAAAAATGTGTAGAGAGTTGTAATTAACCTCCTGGTGCATCCAATCAGATTATTAATTTATAAAGCCACTTTATATGAAAGCAAGATATTTTCTCATCACCGTTTAGGTTTAGTGTCTTGCTTAGTAGCACTGCTGTGAGTGACTTGTCTAATACCTGAGCCTCCAGCCCAGGGGTTAGATGGCTTAGCCACCGTATCACTTGCAGTTGACACCAGACTGTTGTTTTGACACGTCCATCGCATGCCAAGGGAGGTGCTGAACTCATTTCTCCTTACTTAAACAGCTGTCTGGAGTTATTTGGGTTCAGTGCTAACGGTGTGATAACAATCAATAAAGAGGCCATGATTTCAAAAGGACAGTTCCAAAGGACCAAATGCACAAGGAAATGCTTTACTTCAGCTACAAATAAGTTGGAATCGTGCCGGCTGAAATGTTGTGCTGAATTATTCCAATGAAATTACCGCCTGCCACAGAAATATACTGTGTATAAAACAGGTCACGCACACAATTAATGGAGACTAATGGAAGTTATGTTATATGGTTGAAAAGGTGGAAAATCACTCCCTAACATTCGGTTCCAATTGCCTGGATTTGCAATTAGCAATTCATCAACCAGGACCTAGAGCTAATTAGTGAAATCAGCTGGCTGAGTTAATGGGTGGAAAAAGTACATGGCAGGACTTGTACCAGTGGTCTCCAACCCTGGTCCTGGAGAGCTACAGGGTCTGCTGGTTTTCATAGTGACTCTGCACTTCATGAATCAATTAGAGCAGTTGATTACACAGTTAACTCAACTCACCTGGTGTCTTGGGTCTCAATTGGGTGCTGATTTTAAGGTGAAAACAAAAACCAGCAGACCCTGTAGCTCTCCAGGACCAGGGTGACCACTGCCTTATACTTTCTGAGCCCTGGACTTTCCACCTCTGCTTGAAAACCACATACCTTTAATGCACTTTGCTGTGTTGAAGGGAAACCTTGTAACACACCAATAAACATGTCAATTTGTAGACTGTTAATTCTGAGCAGTTATGCAGAAGCCTTTGTTGCAACAGTTCCCCACCGTTAATGTATTTCCCCAAACACGGAATAGGTTTAAGCATACACATTACGTAAATACTAAACCGATATCCAAATATGTTCTACATTAGCAATACATCGACGTTGTTCTCAAGATGGGCGTCTTCCACTTCAGCCTACTCTCCAAAGGATGACGAGAAATCGTGTAGCTTTGCGTTCAACGCGCACACCTGAGCTAAACGGACATACACGCGCACGCGACCTCTATGCCTTGGACATTAGTTTGATCTGCGCAGTGCGCCGTCGAATCACTCAGCTCACCGTTTTAGTGCAAGCAGTGGCCGTCCAAACGGAACTTCTCCTTAAACGACTACCTTTCGCTTCGAGAATTTGGTTTCTTACTCCACCCGTATTTCAGCACGAGAAAGTGCTTTAAACTACACGGGACACGCAGTCGTTCTGTTGCACATTTTAATCAGGCATTTCCCTGCGTCTTGTTGGAACACGCAATTTTTTATCGACTAATGCAGGTGGCTAGATTTAATTAAATGATAGGTTACGCGCAAACCTGGAAATAAGGAAGTTGTTTATTATGCGTTCAAAAATAACGAAAACGGAGGCTTAACTTAGAAACTTAGAAAGACGGCGATTAATTACCCTCATGAACGACTTTGCCTGCCGTAGATTCGTCATCCTCCATTGTCTTATTACCTCCGATTTTAGGTATCGAAATTATTTCTGATTTCATTACTGGGAAAGTGAAAAATGTGTCAATAGTACAATTTGAAAAGTCCGGGTCCCAAATAGTTTCGCGTAGTGAAACGTCCAAATCCGTTCGACAAGCTTAGATTTTCTAAATCTATTTGATGAGATGCAGCTGTTAAAGCGGATTATCCAGGTAAGATTTTCCAAAATAAATAAATATAAATGTTAATGCAGTCGGAATTGTCGTTTGTAATTACATGTGAATTTTGTCGTGACCAAGGATCATTGAAATGGGACCAATTACAGCGGATGTATGGATGAGTGAGTCATCCTCGCACAATTAGGCCCTGTTTCCTCCTTTAGAAAAGAATCCGTGAGTATATATTTTTTTAAAAAACTGAGATTGTATACAGGTATTGTTGATATAATTGCCTTTGAATTCCCATTTTCAAAGCCCTCATCACTCCCTCATAATTGTCGTTGAGGGGGCACTGCAGTAGGGTCTTTGTGGTGATCATCTCATGCGAGCAGGGGTGTCCAGTCTTATCCAGAAGGGGCCGGTGTGGGTGCGTTTGCTTCAGCCCAGCATTATGACACCTGATTCAACTAATTAACTAATTAACTAATCATGGTCTTCAGTCAAGACCTTGATAAGTAGAATCAGGTGTCATAGTGCTCGGCAAGAACGAAAACCTGCACCCACACCAGCCCTTTTTTTCGATAAAAGTGGACACCCCTGCATCGGAGAATCTCTGTCCTTTGAGACCCCTTGACGAGCCATGGCCACATCGCTAAATTTGGTGAACTTGTCCTGCTGTTCCTCAGAAGGTCGTGACCTTCCAGGAGCTCTCCAAAGGCCTCTCCCACTTCGCCACGCGAGCGTCTCTTCGCCGGAAATTCGGAAAGTGCCGGAGCTTCGTCGTCAGCCAACCGCTGAGTCGCACCAAGGTGAGTGGCGCTGGCTGAGCTCTACCACCGGAAAACGCCTTTCTCCTCTCCTATTGGTCAGATACAGTGGATGTCGTGAAATGACCGATGACCTTTGACCCCTTGTTTATCAGTAGTGGCCGCCTGCTTTGTGTTGATGGAGCAGGGCGTGGGGGCTGAGGTGGAGGTTGGTGTCTCTAACACCGGAAAACGCCTTTCATCTCCTCTCCTATTGGTCAGATACAGTGGATGTCATGAAATGACCGATGACCTTTGACCCCTTGTTTATCAGTAGTGGCCGCCTGCTTTGTGTTGATGGAGCAGGGCGTGGGGGCTGAGGTGGAGGTTGGTGTCTCTGCCACCGGAAAATGCCTTTCATCTCTACTCCTACTCTTGGTCAGATAGGTGTCATGAAATGACAGATGACCTTTGACCCCTTGTTTATCAGTAGTGGCCGCCTGCTTTGTGTTGATGGAGCAAGGCGTGGGGGCTGAGGTGGAGGTTGGTGTCTCTGCCACCGGAAAACGCCTTTCATCTCTACTCCTACTGTTGGTCAGATAGGTGTCATGAAATGACAGATGGCCTTTGACCCCTTGTTTATCAGTAGTGGCCGCCTGCTTTGTGTTGATGGAGCAAGGCGTGGGGGCTGAGATGGAGGTGGAGGTTGGTGTTTTGAGGGTGGGTTCATTCAACCAGGTCTGAATCACCATCTCCTCAAAATGGGAGATGGGATAATAACCTGAGGGTGTAGAAAGGAGGAAACTGCAAAACACCGCCCCCACCAAGAGGTGCAAATGACTTCCATGCAAATTATGTGGTGAAGACTAGTCATTATTTAGCCTCTGTTGTTTATTTGGCTTCTTTGGAAACAACATTCATGAAGCAAATTGAACAACAGTCACGTCAATGAGTAAACTACTGCCACCAAAAAAAAAATAAAAAGAAGACAAAGAGGGTTAGCAAATAGTAACCACACTTCCCTTGTGGTGTGTTGCTATGGTAAGACTTCCTGTTCTGACAGGAAGTGACAGAGGGTGCAAAATAAGTTTGAGAAAAGCACTGGGCGTAACCTCTTGACGCACACACACACCTCTGTCCTTCTGGGGGTTGTGGGTTTCACGGAGGCTGCGGCCATGTCCAAAAAGATGAAAACCCTTGACGTTCCTGTATATCCCGTAAGTACAGTTTGGGGACGATGATTGTGTCTTTTTTGTGTCTTTTTTTTTGTGTGTTTTGGGTATTCTGGAGAAAGGGTGGATGTTCGGGGTAAGAAGTTTATGTGCTCCGCACGTTATCATAACCATGTCAATGATAACATTGCTTGGGGTGGATGTTTGTTCTTTAAAATGTACTCCGATCGAAGGTAATTTGATGTCACCGCAAAAACATAATTTGGAGGTATCTTTTGGATTTGAGGAAGCCTTTCAAAGCTTTAGTTTTTTTTTTTTTTTTTTTTTTTAGATATGAACTTCTGTTGCATGGAAGAATGCATAATGCCCCTCTCCTCCAATTCCAATAAGTGTTGACTACATTAGCCTCCTGTTAATGTTGGGAAGAAATCTTGGGAGGCACCCAGCTATAGAGGGGGAGCTCATCCACCTCTGGCTGGCCTGGTGTGAGGCAGCGGTAGAATGGAAGGTTGCAGAAGTGCAATGAGGATGGCTTGAAAGAATGTGGGAGAATGTAGGCAGCATTGCTCTGGAGTAAGACTCGTTTAATATCAGTGAAACCTATTGTTGAAAGTGCACTTGTTACTTGGCATCATTTTAATATCAATAATTAATTCCATTGATTGGTTTCAGGGATTGTGCTTCTGTTAAATAGACGGATGGAGTTTGTATGCTTTATGTCTGTGAGTGTGAGCTTTCTTATGTTCAGAAAGTTTTTCTTGAGATGCTTTGTCTTGAGATGCTAATTCTTTGAGATGCTTGGTCTTAAGACTCTTGGTCTTTAGATGCTAGGTCTTGAGATGCTAGGTTTTGAGATGCTTGGTCTTAAGACTCTTGGTCTTTAGATGCTAGGTCTTGAGATGCTTTGTTTTGAGATGCTTGGTCTTAAGACTCTTGGTCTTTAGATGCTAGGTCTTGAGATGCTTGGTCTTAAGACTCTTGGTCTTGAGATGCTAGGTCTTGAGATGCTTTGTTTTGAGATGCGTGGTCTTAAGACTCTTGGTCTTGAGATGCTTGGTCTTAAGACTCTTGGTCTTGAGATGCTAGGTCTTGAGACGCTTGGTCTTAAGACTCTTGGTCTTTAGATGCTAGATCTTGA
This sequence comes from Anguilla japonica, assembly GCA_025169545.1. Classification (NCBI taxonomy): domain Eukaryota; kingdom Metazoa; phylum Chordata; class Actinopteri; order Anguilliformes; family Anguillidae; genus Anguilla; species Anguilla japonica. The sequence goes on along the minus strand of CM045885.1, from coordinate 7,947,986 downwards.
GACGCTAGGTCTCATCTCAATGGCAGAGGTTGGTCTACTGGTCTTTAACAGTGAAGCCTTGCTTCCAGTGGAGCTGGTCAGGAATTACTCGGTCCTTAAGCAAATGAGTCAGTTTGTGAGCCATTTGTTCAGTCACTGTTGTTACATGTTACTTTTGTCATGGATACTTCCTGCGGTCACAGCCAAAACAACACCAAAGAAAGGGTCTTTTTTTCAACATCCTTTATTTTGGTCTTTGGGAAAAGCCCCTCCGGTTGCGTACGTTTTTTTTTCCGGACTCACTTGCGTTTCCGGACTCACTCGTGGTGTAGTTTGTGGTCTCTGTCCAGAAGGGTGTTAGCCTGAGCTTAGCACTTGTTAGCACTTAGCACTGTGGCCCCCCACAGTCAGATGCTGTGGTGTTTGTAATGGGGTTTGGAATGATGGACGTAGCCAAGAGGTCATATTTGGATGTGCAGTGTCGCTCATATAAATAAATGGTAGCGTCAATTAGCAAATCTTCCATTCATTCTGAAGGGCCATGCTATGGATTGTGGGTAATTTTGGTACAAAGGCATGCTCAATCTTTAACCGACCAAAAAAATAAATAAAAGTGAATGAAAGTCCATTGAGAACTTCATTAAGGGCACCAGATAAACCCTGACTCTTTATGCATGAAGAAAACTTGTCTACCTCAATGTGGCGGTGAATCATGAGGTATGTCAACTAATATTTATTCAGCTTCGGTTTTGACGTCATGTTCCTCTTTTGGCACTGAAACATTTTGGCAGCTGAAGGCCACGGCACACGGTGTCTCGTACTAACCGGTTGGGGACCTGAGCCACCAAGTGCGACAGATGTTGTAAAATGCTAAGCTAGCGCTCCTGAATTTTGAGCATGCCGTCGTACGCTGCATCCGCTCCCGTTGACGTCTCTCTGCATTGTCGGGGGTTATCTCCGATGCAGCTCTTGAGGCATCTCTCGTTGGATGTGGGCGGAATTTGGGGCGTCTTCCTTCCTGCCTAATGCAGTGGACTTAATTCCTCTTTCCTTTTTTTCGGCTGTCGGAGGAGATGACATCTGCGTCCGTGTGGCATCTGCTCATGACGTGGCAGCGTGTGTGACTCACATCGGTGGCGATATCAAGAAAAAAAGCCTTCCTTTTATTTCACAGAATTTTACGGGGGGTTTTTTTTGGAGGGGGGGGGGGGGCTGCGGGGGCGGGCCAGTTGTCCTTATCGATAGTGTTTGTGTCACATCCACCATACACTTATTTGAGGAGCTGGTGGGGTTTATTCCGCTCTGTACCTGTCGGTCTTAGAGCTCCGCCCCCATGGAGTGATGTCATAATCACCTGGTCTCTGCAGTACAGTCAGATTATTCCGAGCGTAAAGTCCCGTTTGTGTTGATGAGGTAATGATGTCGGGGCAGGACTACAAGCTGTCTCGAGTGGCGGTCAGAACAGCAGAGAATCTGACTACCTTCAAGCGCAGACTAAAGACTCATCTCTTCAGACTGCACCTCTCCCCACCCCTCCCTAGCCTCCAGTTTAGCTCAATGTACCTAGTTAGGCTAATGCGATCACGTTAGTTTTGTATTTGGCAGGATTGTTCTGTCTGATTCTGATTAGGCAAATGTGATTTCAGTGCTAGTTTTGTACTTGGCAGGATTGTTTGTTTGTTTGTTTGCTGAACAGGTTACCCTACAGGGTTGGAGTCCTGATCTGTGTGGTCACTTCTGGCACTACGATCTTCACTTCACTCTAGTGTGTTTTTCTGCACCTCTGCACCTTGAACTGATGCACTTGTTGTACGTCACTCTGGATAAGAGCGTCTGCTAAATGCCTGTAATGTAATGAGTGGAAATTTTGGCTCCGTTCTTTGAGTTAGCCCTGTGTTTCTGCACACACTTGTTGCGAATTTGGCCAGGATGTTAGGGAACGTCAATGGCCAAATAGTGCTACATTGGGAGGGGGGGGGGGGGAGCCACATCAGTATTGCTTTGTGCAGCCTGTTTGTTTTGAGAAGGTCAAACAGGCCATTTCTTCTTGTGTTGCTCACTGGCATCGTAATTTATGCAATGCATTTTGGTGAGCGCTGAGAAAGAAATCTGGAAAACATTTTTGCATTCAGCTGCAAATCCTTTTGAAGGGCAAACATTTTGATGCAGTCTCCTCCCCCCCCCCCAAAACACACACACACACACACCTTCTGTAGGAGAAGCATTTTGGGGGTGAGAAGAGTTAACCCTTTGAAGTGTGAGGTCACAAATGTGTGATTAGAACATTCTTAACTGAACATTTGAATGCTGATGTACTGTAACAATCACTACTGGTATTTGAAAGAAGTGGAGTTCTAGAATTTTGAATTTTTTTTTTTTTTTTTTTTTTTTTTTTTTTTTTTTTTTTTACAAAACATGTACTGTTCAAATGTGTAAGGAAACAGGGATTGATGACAGGTTGCGTTGCAGTCTGACCTAGCATGAAAGAACCCAGGTGTCTGTCCATCAGGGCATCTGTTTATGACAGCCTGAATTCTATTTCGAGAGCGCCTTGTTCATCACTGTCAAGACAATGGAGCCCCATTAAAAGAGATAGAAGTGGTCATGTTGTGCTCAGTCTGTGTCTTGTGATACCAGTAATAACCTCCACATCATTGACACATAACCTATATTGTATTTGTTCCTAAGCTTTAATTTGATCATGCTCAGTATGTTTTGCCAAAATAATTTACATAACTGTGTTTGCATTGCATTTTGACTCAACTAAAGCCAAACTCTGAACATTATTGCATGGGCCTACTGCCTCAAACCCCGTGTCTGCTTACCTGAGCACTTCTCACCCACATGCGCTTGCTATGCACCTGCTGCTGCTGTGTTTAGAAATGGCAAAACTACATGAGAAGGTAATTTTTATTATCCTGTTCCTAAATTAATTTTTTTTTTTTTTTTGAAAAAGGTAGTGTATGTATTTACATTGTGGCCTAATCAACTGAGCGTGTGCGGGGTGCGTGCATTTCATATCTGTAAACTAATTTTGAAAACAATGCCCTGAAATTGTTTGCTGCAAGTATAAAGGTTTGAAGCAGAAGTAAGTGGGTTGCTGACACAAGTGAAGAAATCTTGCAGCTGAAGGAGAAGCGCAGAAAGGAGATGTACTGCGAGGGTTTGAATGAGAACAGGAGTGGCAGACCCGCCCACATCCTGTTTGAGAAACGGTCTCCCTTGAGTCTTTTGTTGATGAAGCTTTATCAGAAAAAAAAAAAACTAAAATTGCACAGCTGCTGTTTAGTGTGCTCCTTCTTGCATGTCGACACACTCTGTAACTCGCTGCTGATAATCAGTGTGCTCTGTGTTCGGCTCGTCGGGGCTGAATAGCTAACGCAAAACACTGTCTTCGGATGGTAGGCGTGGCGTCTTGCTTCTCTAAGGTTTTTTTTTTTTTTGCACAATGACAGATTCCTGCAGAAGGAAATGTTCAGTTCAGTACATGACCAGTGCAGACAAGAGAGAAAAATTGAGGTTGACTCTTTTATTTGGGGGACAGTTTTTACGCAAACTCTGACTGAACACAGATCTCTGCTTATCGCGGCATTACTTGCCTGCATGCTAATGACTGCTACCAGCTTTTCATTTCCAACATATTTTGTTGTGAGTGATGCAGTCTGGTTGCGGTTTATATTTTATGATGGCTGCCCGCTTTTTATGATTGTTTATGATGATTTCTGCTATTATGCCATGTCTTCAGATGGCTCGTTCCATCCTGCCTGGGACTGTAGTTGAAAACTAGCCAGTTGGCTAATGCTGGCACGCTTAATGTTGATTAATGCGTATTGTCTCTGTAAAAATCCATCCATCCATCATCTACACTCGCTTATTCGTGGTCAGGGTCTTTGGAGCCTATCCCAGCATGCACTGGGCAGGAATACACCCGGGCAGGTGGCCAGTCCATCACAGAAGCACACACAACATTCACTCACACACTCATACCTACTGTATGAGGAATTTAAGAGTCTCCAGTTCGCCTACCTGCACGTCTTTTTGACTGTGGGAGGAAACCGGAGTACCCAGAGGAAACCCACGTGGTCACGAGGAGCACATGCAGACCCACACAGGAAGCCCCCCTGGTCGGGATGTGAACCCAGGACCTTCGTGCTGCGAGGCGACCGTGCTACCCATTGCACCACTGTACCACTCCCCCTGTAAAAATGCATTTTTAAAATAAAATGAAGATAAAAAGGCGATGTGGCCATCTTCGGCACCAGCAGGAGGCAGTGCAGTGTGGTATAATTGCCTGGGAACTGTGCTTGTGGAGGTTGCAGGTTCAAATCCCAGGTAGCTACCCTTGCTGTACCCGTTAGCCAGGTACTTAACCTGAACTGTTTCAGTAGATCTGCATCTGTACAAATGGACTGCATGTAAACGTGTGTGAGTCACTCTGGGTAAGAATGACTGCTAAATGCCTAGACACGCAAATCATTTGATTAAAAACAGAACTAAAGTATGTTTTATAAGTTGTAAATTGTATATTTTATTGTTTTTTTGAGGGGACAAGTTGAAAAGCAGACCTATGCCTATTTAATCCACCCCCACCCCACGTCCCTGACTTGTGGTCAATGTGCGGAATAACCCCCATCAGGTTTCCATATAATGGGAAAAATGCCTGAACGTTTATTTATTCATACAGTGATAAATATTTAAATGATTAGCATCAAGCACTCGCCCGCAGCTGTAACCGCATTTTCTGGCGTTGGTGTTTGAGTGCACCATTATGCCTCAGCATACAGACTGCTGCAAGGATAACCTAAGTCACCAAACTGCCTTTGGTTCATTGGCTGAATGGATGCTTTTGTGCTGATCATGTGCATCTGTTCTTTAGTTTAAATTTAACGGCTGATTATTTTCGGTCCCGAGTGTTCTATCACTGTTGCAGCTGTTCATAACTGTATCTGTTCGAATATCAGAATGTTGTCATTAGTTGAAGTGTACTGTAGGGAAGAGGATCATGGGATTTGTAGTCTAGGCTGGCGTACGTAGAAAAGGAAGATATTCGATCCAGGGCCCCCCCCCCCCAGTAAAATAGTTTGCAAAGGGGGAAGTGGGTAAGCAGCGGTGGTGTGAAGTGGTGAACTGTGGTGTTAGCACGGTACAGCCCACACCTGACCTGATGAACACACGACTCCATGATGCCGGTTCTCTTAAACAGCTCCACCATGCCTTTTGGCCCCTTCCATGGAGATTTGAGTCTGAGGTTTTATGGATTTTTTCTCTCATGTTTACAGAGGTGCAGCGTCTTATGTTATTAACACCTGGGGGAAGCCCTGTGATCGACTGCTTTGGTCTGTTATACAGAGACTGTAATATATTTATGTACTGTATCAAAGTGCTGTAAGTATTCATGAATAATAAATCATAAATTAATCATTATTTATTAAGCATGAATTAGAATCAATAGTAAATGCACACATCTAATACCTGACAGTGTGAAATATCTATGCATTTCTTTTCTAATGCTGTTATATCAAATAATTTTTTATAAATGTGCTGTTAAATGACTGTGAAATGCTTTTGATATGCATTAAATATTAAGGCTTTCCTTTTATTCGTGAATATTTCCATTGTATTCAGATCATGATTTGTCACCCCTCAGTCTGAATGGTGCTAATGCAAATCGGCCCTTCTGAGATGAGATTAAGTTCAGAAATGACGCGGGTTCTGGCTAAGATGACTTGCTGTGCATTTACCGGAAGGCATCCTGATTAATTTTTTTTCCCACTTTTTAAACAAAAATGGCAGCTTAGATTTAACTTGAAAGTAGCGCTTAGTGCGATCTTATTTAAACATTGAAGATTTTCTTTTTTTTTTTTTTGTGTGCGTTGGCTTTCCTAACCATGCATCACCATTGCAGTGACTCACGGTCTTTGGTCTTCTTTGCAAACTGTTTTGTTTTGTTATGACCCTAATCAAACACTGTTGACTTTTTGCACTCTCTCTCAACACGACCCTTTACCATCATTATAGGGTCACTTCAGGAAATGTCATCAGTTTTTTTTTTTTCAAAATTTGGGGGTTTTTCCACTGCATTTTGACTTGGAAAATTATCTATTTTTTTAACCTGGGACAACACGGATGCTAATTAACGCACTTCTCTGTGTCCCCCCCCTGCAGATGCTGGCTGCGTCGGACGGAGGTAAGATGGCCGCCACCGTCTCTCTGCTGGGAGTGGGCGAGGGTTTGAGGGTGTGGGGGGTGCACACACCCTGCACCCCACTGTTCTGTGTGCAGCATGCTACTGGATGTGCTTTTAAACGCTTTTCCCTCCTTTTTTTTCCCTCCTGAATTTGTTATGGAATTCAAACCACATTCACAAAATTACATTACAGTTCATTAAAAACGACTAATTTGAATCACGATTGCAGCGTTGACCCGTTTTTAGACAAGCCTTTGTTTTAAAGACATAATGGTAGTCTTCAAGTTTTTTTTTTTTTGAGTAGCCGGACAGGGGAGTTCATTGATCCCCGTGCTGCTCAACAGTTGCATGTGCGGGTGCTCGTCTGACCAGTAGAGGTCGCTGTCGTGTGACAAAAATGCTGTCATCCCAGCTAACTGAATTCCTCACCTCATCTGCGGGCCACACCAGCACCAGGTGTGCGTTGGTCAGCAGTGGCACGGTCCAGATTTGGTGCCAGGCTGTGCGGCCCATCCATTCTCTGGAATGGCACCTTAACAGAATGAGTCGCCCAGCAGCCAGCTTCATTTCTATAAGCCATCTTAAACTTACGTTCTCGTTCTCTCATTATAACTCGTTCACCCATATCCGCGCTTGCATACAGGCATGTAGACGAAATTCTCAAGAAAAAGATTTAAAAAAAAAAATAAAAAAAAAAAGGAAAAACCCAAAGCCAACAGGGCAGTTAAATTCTCTGCAAGGCGTTATCTTCAGGGGAAATGATGCCTGATCAGTTTGGGGCATCTTGAGTTCTGTACGCGAGTGTGGCCACAGATGTTCTCCCGCTGCTCTAATCTGATTCGCTGTGACTCAGCTTCCTCCTCAAGTTTTGCTTACTCTGCTCTTCTCGTACGTCGCATGCAGTGTGCAGGAGTGTGAAGATGAGCATCGTTCTGTTATGTGCTGGTTTTCAAGGCCCGTTTTTTTATTGTCCTCACCGTCTCACTTTGTGCAGCTCATTGAAACGTTCACCTCTAGCGAACTGTGGATACTGTGAAAATGTATTTCCCAGCTTCGCTGCAGTGAAGTACAGTGCTTCTCCTGTTTACGTTCATATTGCACTTAGATATATTAAAAACATGCACATACAGTGTATGCGCTGTAAGGTGTGGACACACGCATGCACTGTGAGATGTGCTCATGTATGATCAGCTGTAAGGAGCGCACATCAGCTTGGTGAGCAGTGACACTGCTGCAGTTTGCCCTCTGGCTGCGATGCGGTCAGTAGCCTGGGAGGCTGTGCTGTGGTCAGTAGCCTGGGAGGTTGTGATGCGGTCAGTAGCCTGGGAGGCTGTGCTGAGAGGTGTGTGTGTGTGTGTGTGAGTGAATGAGGTAGGTGTGTGTTTATGTGTTGGTGTGTATTACCCTTGGTATGTATTCTTACATGGTGTATATTCTCCCTTGGTTTGTATTCTTAACTGGTATGTATTCTTACTTGGTGTGTATTCTGCCTTGGTGTATATTCTCACCTGGTGTGTATTATTGCCTGGTGTGTAATCTCACCTGGTGTATATTCTCAGTCGGTGTGTATTCTCACTGGTGTGTATTCTCAGTCGGTGTGTATTCTCACCTGGTGTGTATTCTCAGTCGGTGTGTACTCTCAGTCGGTGTGTAATCTCTCTCTGTACATTAGAGCTGAATGTTGCGGAGGCTGAGGGCCGGGGCAGCAGCCACAGCCTCAACAGCAACTCCAGCCTTCCCAGCATGCAGTGCGGCCACAGCCCTGTGGGCACGGTGGCCAGCTGGGCCGTCAGCTTCGAGAGGCTCCTGGAGGACCCCACCGGTGTGCTCTACTTCACGGTGAGCTGACACCTCACCCCTGACCCCTGACCCCTGACCCTTCACACCAGTACAGGGATAAACCCACAGGCTGTGTACCAGTGTCTCTACTTTACTCTGATCTACTCTTCTCAACTGTACTTTACTCTCATCTACTCTACTTTTACACTACTCTACTATCCTCTACCCTATTTTACTCTACTCTAAGTTACTCACTCTACACTACTCTACTCTACTCACTGTACTCTCGTCTACTGTACTTTACACTGCTCACTCCCTCCTCCCTACTCCCTCTACTCTGCAATGCCCCACTCTACTTTACTCTAATGAAAAGATATGCAGGTGAGGCTATTTGGGGGGCATTAATGTTGTTTTTCTGTAAAAGAGCATGCAAGCTCAGTCAGCCTACCCTGTATCAATAAAGGTGAACTGAATTAAACTTATCTACTCTACCCTACTCTGCCTTACTCTACCCTGCTCTCCTCTTCCACTGTTTAGCTGATACTATTATTCAGAGGAACTTGCAATGGAAATACAAGTGCAGAGTTCTGTTACTGAAGTTACAGTCATTTCCCAGCAGGGGATAGAGTATAGTCAGAAGAGAAACAGTGGAAGCACAGACTCGATTGTAACCTACCCTATTAAACATTAAGCAAAGTTATACAAACAAGAACAGAACTTCCCAAATGAGCGTTGCAGTATTCTAGGTTACAGGGCAATTTTCCTGTGTTATAACTCAAAAGGTTGTGGGTTTGATTCCCCGGTGGGGGTTTTTCACACTGCGCCTTTGAGTGAGATATTGAACCTGAATCGCTTCAGTGGAATATCCAGCTGTTTGAATGGATTGCCCTGGATAAGACACTGTGTGAAATGCTAGAATGTGAATGTGAGATGAATTCTGTGCATAAAGGGGCATCGTCCAGCCCACTGGGAGACAGATTGATTGTGAAAATCAATCACAAGCCATTTGTTTGGGCTTTGCACTGTTATACTGCCCGCAACACATGTCAGCCAAAAAAATAAAATAAATAAATAGGAAAAACAAAAGAAATATTCGGCGTGTGAGTCTTGTACGATAGACTAATGAATAAAGGGGACATGCTGGCCATTTTGGTTTCCTGGAACGGCAAAAGGAAAATAAACAAAGCTTAATAGAGAGCTTTGGCATTTCTTTCAGCTCGAAACTGTCCTCAGCTGGCGTGCGCCATGTGGATTCTGCTCATGATCATTTTTTGTGTATATCAGCTTAGAAATGAAGGGGCTGCTTCCCCTTCCCCCCACCCCCCTCCCCCCCCCCTTCCTTTCTTCCTGAACTCATTGTCGAGATGAGGGGCAGGGCCACAGAGAGGTTGCCAGTGTGAATCATGCGCTGCTGTGGCACTGTGTGTGGGCGGCTGTAATTTGTCTGCATTTGTTGGCCGAGGGGTTTGCGGGGAGGGGGGGGGGGGGCTGATGGGGGGCGGGGGCGGGGGGGGGAGGAGGGGGAGGAGATGAGATTTGCGTGTCTTGATTAGGTGGCGCCATGGCGACGGAAACCTGGATTCCGTACGAGCACGAACTCTGAATTCATTAGTGCCCTGTCATGACTCAACACTTCGATCCGTTTCGTTTTACCCTGGTCTAAAAAAAAAATTTAATTCGGCAGTTGTTATTAATTCCCTTCAAGTGCAAATGAGCATCAAATATTTAAAGATACTGTACCCAGTAAAGCTCACCAATTCAGGCATTTTATTTTTTTATTATTATTATCATTTGTTTATTATTATTATTATTATTATTATTATTATTATTATTATTATTATTATCAGTGGGGGGAATGTTAAATTTGTTCATCTGAGTTCCAGAGGGTCAAAAACAATGGTTCTAACACTTGGGCATCCGTTTACGGGTGCGAGAGAGAAGTCGTCGGCCGGCCGGCCTCGTGTGACTTCCTCTTTGGCGCTGTTCAGGGGGACGGCGTGCAGCAAGCTGTCGCGTGGCCGCTCTGATGCGCCGATGCAAATGCACAAATGCAAAGGCGGGCGGTTTGCGTGGGGCCCGGTCGGTTTATCCCTGTCGTAGTTTCAGCCACGCTTTGTTACAGATGCAAAAACCGCCCGCTGGAGGAAGATTTGTTTGGACCTGCGGAAAGCCGACGTTTTGCCGCAGACTGATTTGTGACTGCCGTGGCATTGCTGGACAACCTTTGGCTGCCGATAGATTGGCGGTTATTTATGTTGGCTCGTATTACAGGAAACAACGTGCTAACATTACCCTTGCTTTGCCACCCTTCATGTCCAAAACCGCACCTACCAGCTCACGATAGCTGGCTAGCTTTACATTCTATGCAGCAATTTATTTCGTAATTTTATTAAATTAGCAGACGCTTATCCAGAGTAACTCACATGGAATACGTTGTTTACATGAAATCCATTTGTGCAGCTGAATGTTTTGCTGAAGCAATTCAGGTTAAGTACCTTCGCTCAAGGGTACAGCAGCAGTGCCCCACATGGGAATCAAACCTGCAACCGCTGAGTTGTAAGCCTAGTTCTCTTATTATGTTATGCTACACTGCCACCCCCTGCTCTTATCTGGGAACTTTTGGAAATTTAACTTTTGGAAATCAGGGTGCTTTACGTGTGAGGGGACTGAGTCGATGAGACTTGGCATTCTGGGTGCGCGTGAGCGTGACTCGTCTGGCCGCGTTTTGGATCGGCTATCGACTGATCGGGTCTGTCCTACTTGGTCTGCCGTCCTGCAGGCTTTCCTGAAGTCAGAGGTCAGCGCAGAGAACATCCTGTTCTGGCAGGCCTGCGAGAAGTTCCGGCAGATTCCGGCCAATCAGAAAGAGGAGGTATGATGACGATGACGCTATCGATGATGCTATCACAGAATTCCAAGAAATTTTAACGGGGTGACCGACATGTGAAGACCTGTGCCTTAAATAGATCCTACTTTTTATAAGATCTGAATTAGATGCTGATAATATTGTACGCACATATCAGCAGATATATAATCAACCGTACGCTTCCCAGAGCTTGTGCACTGCTTTTTTATTATACAGATATTTTAAAATCAGAAAGGTTGATAGCGTAAATGACGTTATCTATGAATGGTGCTTTAAAAAAGGAAAAAAAATCTAACTAGCGTATTTGGTAATTGATCATTTCCTCTTTGTGACACATAATTCAACAAATTGCCCATTACCCAAATTACCATGACAATAATAGGCTAATAATAACACGCGAATGGTAATTCTGTTGTTGACAACAATTGGAGTGCTGTCGCTCTGGTTGAATGAATCCGATAGGTCTTTCCGAAACTGACATTTCATAATGAATGTATAATTAGCCTAAAATACACATTAAAATGTGTGAGCAAGCGATCTAATTTGTAACTAGCTAAGTGAAACTTGAAGCTGAGGAATAAATTAATTAAACTCCTCTCTCTAAAAGTGGCTTGAGCAGTCATGCATGAGCAGAGTTCATGAAAATAACATCTTTTTTGGTTACTTCCCGGTGGACTTGAACACTTCCTTCCTGTCAGCTGATGCGGGAAGCTCGCTCCATCTACAGTACCTACCTCTCCAGCAGTGCCTCCAGCGCCATCAACATCGATGACACGGCACGGATCGAGGAGGGGGCCCTGGAGGACCCCAAACCCGAAATGTTCAACAAGGCCCAGCAGCAGGTGCTCCCATGGACTGACAGGCAAACGGACAGACAAATGGACGGACGGCTGGATGGCATTATATGACAGGAAGTGCTAAAAGAGATGGTCTGACAGAGAAGTGGACATGTTTTGTTTAGAAATGCGACAGACGGGACAGAGGCAGACAAACAGATGTACTCGTTACGCAAGTCCTGACAGCTGGTAATAAAACTGAGAAGTTGGCTTCAAATCCTTTCTATTTTTTTTTCAATTCAAGAAATTCTCCATAATTCTCCCTGGGCATTTTTTCAGTAAATTCATTTAATGTCAGTTAATTTCCTGAATTGCTGAGGTGCTGCAGCAAAGAAGCAGGAAGACTGAAAGGGCAGAGTTGGATTGTGGCTAGTTTCTCTTTGAATGAAAAAAAAAAAAAAAAAAAACTAAATGCGGGAATTCCCCAGTCCTGAGACGCTCTTGTTCTGTGGTTTTTTTTCCGATGCGCAGATCTTCAAACTGATGAAGTTCGACAGCTACACCCGGTTCGTCCGGTCGCAGCTCTACCAGAACTGCATGCTGGCCGACGTGGAGGGCAAGCTGCTGCCGGACCTTGGTTCCGGGTTCAAGAGCTCGGCGTACAGGAAGAGCGGCCTGATGGACAGCCCCACCCCCGGAGACGGCAAGAAGGTAAAGCGGAACGGTGCCACGGCAACCGGCCGCTGCAGAAATAATTGCCTATTGAGTACATCTGCAGATTACTGGCTTAAAAAAACAGGCAACTACCATTAAGTACAGTAGATGATCTTATCCTAAGGAACGTGCACATTTAATATTTTCTTACATACAGTACACTTATAGACTCAGCTGTTTATTTTACTGAAAGCTCCTTCTCTGGGATTCAAACCTTGCAACCTCTAGTTCACAAGACACAGCAGCCGGAGATCTTTTACAGCTGCTAATTAGTAGATTTGGGCGTGCCAAATTAGGGTTGGAGTGAAAACCTAGAATACTGGTTAATAATGGACCGTCCCTGCCTGTCCCTGCCCATCTCTGCCCGTCCCTGCCCGTCTGTGCCCCTCTGTGCCCGTCCCTGCCCGTCTGTGCCCCTCTGTGCCCGTCCCTGCCCGTCTGTGCCCCTCTGTGCCCGTCCCTGCCTGTCTGTGCCCCTCTGTGCCTGTCTGTGCCCCTCTGTGCCCATCCCTGCCTGTCTGTGCCCGTCCCTGCCTGTCTGTACGCCTCTGTGCCTGTCTGTGCCCCTCTCTGCCCGTCCCTGCCCGTCTGTGCCCCTCTGTGCCTGTCTGTGCCCGTCTGTCCCTGCCCCTCTGTGCCTGTCTGTGTCCCTCTCTGCCCGTCCCTGCCCGTCTGTGCCCCTCTGTGCCTGTCTGTGCCCCTCTCTGCCCGTCCCTGCCCGTCTGTGCCCCTCTGTGCCTGTCCCTGCCCGTCTGTCCCTGCCCCTCTGTGCCTGTCTGTGCCCCTCTCTGCCCGTCTGTCCCTGCCCCTCTGTGCCCGTCTGTGCCCGTCTCTGCCCCTCTGTGCCCGTCTGTCCCTGCCCGTCTGTGCCCCTCTGTGCCCGTCCCTGCCCGTTTTCCCAGCAGAAGAAGAAGGCCAGGGCGGGCAAGTCTCTGCCATTCAATGTCGAACCCGGGTCTGACCGCAGGAGGGGTACCCCCGAGGGCAAGGCCGCCCATGACAAGCAGCGCGAGAAGAGAGGATCGTGGGGAGGTATGACATCATAGAGGGCGTGGCTAAATAATGTTCTAATCAATGATGCTAAATCATGGGACTAAATGGGGCTTATGGGGGGGGAGCACTGGCTGAGCTGAAATCACACTGATGTCAGTCCTGAAATCATACTGATCTCAGCCCTGAAATCATGCTGATCACATCCCTGAAATCACACACATCTGAGCACTGATATCACGATGACTCAGCCCTGAAATCATACTGATCTCAGCCCTGACATCTCACCGATCTGACTCTTGAAATCACAGTGATTTGAGGCCTGAAATGACACACATCTGAGCCCTGAAATCACCCAGATCCAAGCCCTGAAATCACAATTGTCTGAACCCTGAAATCAAACTGCGTCACCCTTGCTGTGATTAGCCTTTGGCGGTCAGGGCGGGCCGTGTGAGTGTGTTTACTCAGAGCTGCTTTTCGACCCCCAGCGGAGCTGCACGACCAGCAGGCGACCGTCTCCCGGAGGGAGTCCCAGTGCTCGGTCAAATCAACCAACAGTGTGGAGCTGGGCTACCTCAGCATGAGAGGGGAGGTGAGGGTCTGAGCGCCTGACTCACAATGGGCTGTGTGTGTGTGTGTGTGTGTGTGTGTGTGTGTGTGTGTGAGAGAGAGTGTGTGTGTGAGTGTGTGACAGTGTGTGTGTGTGTGAGAGAGAGAGTGAGTGAGTGAGTGCGTGTGTGAGAGTGTGTGTGAGTAAGTGTGTGCGTCTTTGAGTGAGTAAGAGTGTACCTGAGACTGTACATGGGTGTGAGTGTGTGTGCTCGCATGCGCGTGTTTGAGAGTGTGTACATGAGTCTGTACATGAGTGTGTGTGTGAGAGTGTGTGTGTGTGTGTGATTCAGTAGATGATGTGTTTGTCTTGTAATATTGTTGTCCTTGTTGAAAAGAGCGAGAGTAAGAAACTGAGCAGGAGAAGTGGCAGTGCTCCAAAATCAATTCAGCTCATTTAGCTCCCATTTTCAAGAGCCATTCTTATCATCCTCAAAATATAATAAAATGTCATTTTTGCTGAGCAACCAGAACAAACAACCATCTCTCTCACCCTCACTCCCTCTCCTTTTCCCCTCTCCCCTCCATTCTATTTCTCTCTCCCCCCTTCTCTCTCTCTCCCTCTCCCTCTCCCTCTGTATCTCTCTGTCCCCCTCCCCCCTCTCTCTCTCTCTCTCTCTCCCTCTCCTTCTCCATCTGTATCTCTCTCACCCTCTCCCTCTGTATCTCTCTCCCCCTCCCCCCTCGCTCTCTCTCTTTCTTCCTCTCCCTCTGTATCTCTGCCCCCCTCTCTCTCTCTCCCCCCCTTCTCTCTCTCTCTCTCCTTCTCCCTCTGTATCTTTCTCTCTCACCCTCTCCCTCTGTATCTCTCTCCCCCTCCCCCCTCGCTCTCTCTCTTTCTCCCTCTCCCTCTGTATCTCCCTCTCCCCCTCGCTCTCTCTCTTTCTCCCTCTTCCTCTGACCCTCTCCCCCCCCCCCCCCCCCCCCCCCCTCGCAGAATGGGCGTTCCAGCCCCCGTTCCCTGGAGCAGGAGCGCGCTGGCGGGGCGGGGCGGGCGGAGAAGTACTGCTGCGTGTTCCTGCCGGACGGGACGGCCTCCCTCACCCCCGCCCGGTCCGGCCTCTCCGTGCGGGACATGCTGGTGGGGCTGTGCGAAAAGAGGGGCTTCCCCCTCAGTGATGTCATCATCTACCTGCAGACCAAGGACAAGGTGAGGATCGCCTGCCACACACACACACAAACACACACATATCCCTGTAATCTCCTGCTCACACACACACACATACACTTATAGGGTCCCTATTCTCCTGTGAACACTCTTATAGGGACCCTATTCTCCTGTGAACCTTCTCATAGGGCCCATATTCTCCTGTGAACCTTCTCATAGGGCCCATATTCTCCTGTGAACACTCTGAACACTCCTATAGGGACCCTATTCTCCTGTGAACCTTCTCATAGGGCCTATATTCTCCTGTGAACCTTCTTAGGGCCTATATCACCTTCTCATAGGGCCCATATTCTCTGTGTGTGAACCTTCCCATAGGGCCCATATTTCCTCCTGTGTAGACCTTCTCATAGGGCCCATAGTGAACGCTCTCCTAGGGTGTAGAACACTCTCCTCCCTTCTCCTCTCTCTCCAGGTCTCTCCCCAGCAGCCCCTCTCTCTGGACCAGGACAGCGCGGTGCTGAGAGACCAGCAGGTGACCCTGGAGCTGCGGGTGACCTTCACGTGAGTCCGATGGCCAGACCTAGGCCCCTGTTAACGTCTTTATAACGCCTTCATTTCTCTTTTCTTTCCTCCTCCTCCTCCCTCTCTGTTTCTCTGCTCTTTCTCTGTGTGGAGGCTGTGTGGAGGCCAGGCTGGGTTTGAGGCTCTGCCCCGTTTGAATGTCTGATGCTAATCTGAGAGTGGCTTCACTGCCGCTGTGTTTAGCTCCTCCCACTCGCAGAGGTCACGAAAGGTCAAAGGTTTGACGCTGTCCCGTCAAACGCGTTTTGGGGAAAATGTAAAAAAAAAAAAAACGGTCGCGGTCGTGTGCCCCCCCCTGCAGGCTGGAGGTGGCCTTCACGGGGAAGGCGATGGGCATCATGGCGAAGTCCAGCAAGACGCTGATGCACACGCTCGCCTCGGTGCTGCAGAAGCACCAGCTCCGGCCGCAGGACGCCGTCGTTACCATGGTGAGAGGGGAAGTGGGCGGGGATTGGAGGGGGGGGCGGTGGGGCGGGGCGGGGCGGAGAAACTCTTAATTCGCCGTAATTCACTGTTTTCAATTCGCTGTATCTCTACAGCTCTCTTTTTACAGAGAGACGCTGTCAAAAAAAGGCTTTACGGTGGAAATACGAAAAGGAAATTGGTGGTGGGGAGAAAAGAAAGAAAAATTGAGGGCAAAAAAAACAGCCTTTTTGACAAGCCTTTATTTCAGCATGAGCGAGCGCAGAATCCCCGAGATGAGACTGCCCCCTTCACGCTCCATAAGCAGAAATAATGGTGAAAGGATCCTCGCTTTGGAACGCAGATGGTTAGACACCTCTGTTGTATTAGTTTTTTTTTACATTTGCGACTTGGTCTTTAAGACCCACATGGGAGGTTTGGCTGTTTTGTACTTTTTCAACGATGTTCCCTTTTTTTTTTTTTTTTTTATGCGTACGTCATGCCGGCCGATCGTTAGAACCTATTCCGTACTGTCTTTCATTCCGATCGCCCCTTCTGGCTTTATCTCTTAACCACACCAAACAATTTTCAGCCTTTTTGA
The DNA here is from genome assembly GCA_025169545.1 of Anguilla japonica. Classification (NCBI taxonomy): domain Eukaryota; kingdom Metazoa; phylum Chordata; class Actinopteri; order Anguilliformes; family Anguillidae; genus Anguilla; species Anguilla japonica. Next base: position 7,931,393 of record CM045885.1, on the reverse strand, counting down.
TGTTTCAGAACGACTGAAAATATCGGTCGGTCTGGGTTCGAGGAAAGGGCAGGGGAGTTGAAAGAAAATGGAAGATGGAATAAGCTGCAGAGTGACAATGCCATTTTCACAGACAACCTTTTTTTGCTGGCGCGCGAGTTCCCTGAATTGTTTGGCTTTGTCGCACCGTGTTGTGTGTGTGTGTGTGTGTGTGTGTGTTCGGCAGCGCCTAACCTTGCTCTCCGTCTGGCCCTTTCACTCCAGAGCGGGAGCAAGGAGCCCCTGAACCTGAGCATGTCCGTGTTCACTCTGGCCAATAAGAGGCTGCTCCTGGACCGCGCCAAAGGTGAGCCCGCAGCGCCGCGTCCTCAATTATTCACGCTGTTTACCTGCGTGCAGCTGGCAGCGGGTCGAACCCGAGCCGCGGTCGACCGGCGCGCGAAATTAACCTCCCGCCGATTTTCTTTCCCTCCTCCAGAAGTCGGCTAATCCCGCTCCCGCCAATTGCAGGGTAGTGAATTGGTGCGCTGTGTTGCGCTGTGTTACTCTGTGTTACTCTGTGTTACTCTGTGTTACTCTGTGTGCGGGGTGGACGCCGGCAAAGACTGGTGCTCAGTGCATCGCCGGCTTGGGCGGTTGAAGTAGAGACAATTTAAAAAAATAAAAATAAATAAAAATCTTGTGTTCATGATGGCTGGCAAACCCCCCCCCCCCACCACAGTCCGCAATTGGGGTTTGTGTTAGTGTGTATCTGTGTGTGCACGTGTGTGTGTGTGTGTGTGTGTGTGTACACCTCTTGGGACACTTCTTTTGGCATAACTCTCCAGTGGGAGGACTGGGACCAGCGTGTGCAGCCCACTACCTCCAGTGAACGTGTCGCCGTGGAGATGTCGTGTCCGGGCGTGCTCTCTCCGCTCGCCGGCCCCTGTGGGACGAGGGAGGGCGTGGCTTCGCATCGCATCACACCTTCACGCTTTCCTCCCCTCCTGCTGTGCGCAGGGAGGCTGCGAGTCTGTTCATCCAGTCCAGGTTCCACAGGCCCATGGCCCTGCTCGCCACCCCGGCACCGGCTTCCGTTCGGCCTGGATTAGTGGGGTTTATGTCAGTATAACTACGGGATTGCTTCCCAGATTTAAGATTTTCAGGGGAATAGGGTCCCTATAAGAGTGTTCACAGGAGAATAGGGTCCCTATAAGGGTGTTCACAGGAGAATAGGGTCCCTATAAGTGTGTTCACAGGAGAATAGGGTCCCTATAAGAGTGTTCACAGGAGAATAGGGTCCCTATAAGAGTGTTCACAGGAGAATAGGGTCCCTTTAAGAGTGTTCACAGGAGAATAGGGTCCCTATAAGGGTGTTCACAGGAGAATAGGGTCCCTATAAGAGTGTTCACAGGAGAATAGGGTCCCTATAAGAGTGTTCACAGGAGAATAGGGTCCCTATAAGAGTGTTCACAGGAGAATAGGGTCCCTATAAGAGTGTTCACAGCAGAATAGGGTCCCTATAAGAGTGTTCACAGGAGAATAGGGTCCCTATAAGAGTGTTCACAGGAGAGTAGGGTCCCTATAAGAGTGTTCACTGGAGAATAGGGTCCCTATAAGTGTGTTCACAGGAGTATAGGGTCCCTATAAGGGTGTTCACAGGAGAATAGGGTCCCCGTGAGAGTTTTCACAGGCGTGCATTCAATTTTTAAATTGTGACTTCAGTATAGTCACACTGGGCTTGCACAGTCCAGAGTTGTCAGATTGGAGTTTGGGATCGATGCCAGCAGACCGCTACGACACACAGACAACACAGTCACCGTCTGCCTCCCCTGCAGCCTCTGGTTGGAATGCTAATGAGAATGGTGACATCATGCGAACACGTGAATGCAGAGAGCAATGCAATTTAAATTTGAACTTTGAAATGATACGCAGGGGGGGATGAATCTATTTCTGATGCGGCCATGTTGCTCTTGCTCTGTTGCGATGATTGAAAAGCCGGCGTTGTTCATTTGGCGGTTGATGCGCGCTGAAGTGCCGAGGATGACGATGCCGAGGATGACGATGCCGAGCGCGAGCTATTCTTGTCGTGCGTGACCTAATGATTGTAGGAACGCAACCCTGTCATTGTCATCTGACACATTCTCACTGAGAATAGATTTTACCACAGAAACAAAAGGGGAAGCGGTCTAATTTGCAACAGGTAGAGTCCCCAGGCTCTGTTAAATTAGGTCCTGGGTTTTAAACGGGGGTGCTGTGGTGGACCTCTGAAGGTCATTGAAAGTTCTCTAGGGGGTCCTTGGCCAGACTCGATATGCAATGACTATATATATAGGTTTGGGAATTTTTTTCAAAATATAATAACATTTTTTATATTTTGAAAAAAATCCCCAAACCTATAAAATAAAAAACAAAATAAGTAAACCTTTTAACTTATGGTGGGGGGTCCTCTGGATTCCTTTGAGTCTGGGTAGAGGTCCCTGAATCGGAAAAGTTTGAAATTGAAAGTGTTTGATTGTCCTCAGGGTGTTGAAGGGGTTCATTCCTTCCATTGATAGTGCAAGAAGTTACAGTAACAACTGGATTAGGCTGAGCCATCTCAATAATTTCCTATTCGCTGTGGGTGATTTCTGATTGACTAATTAAGAGATGTTCTCGTTTACTTTTACAGCTAAAGAGCAGGCCAGTTCCCCAAAACTCACCTCCCAGCACTTCCAGGATCTCAGGTGAGTTTGGAGTCACAGCAAGAGGTGGAAACATATATATATATATATATATATATATATAAATAATAAAACATTTAAAGAAATTAAAAAAACAACAGTACCCGAGGCTCAGGCCAGGCCAGTCGGCTCTCCCCGTCCGTCTCCATGGTGACGGTGTTTATTTTTAACCCCGCCCAGGAGGGACCGGCGGGTCCAGATGGGGCCGAGAAGCCCCTCCCATCGGCGTCGGTCAGGAACCGAACCGGGTCCAAGTCCAAAAACGCCGCGGTCCGGAGGGCGTGCGACATCGACGGTAGGCCTGGTGACGCGCAGACCTGCGCGTCCGTGGCTGGCGTTGAGATCGGCCCACACACACTCAGTCAGGTTTTATTGCGTTACGTAAATGAGCAGCATTTTTTAAACAATCTCCTCTAATTCCCCCCCCCCCGCCCCCAAGTGTCTTGCTCTCCAAAGCAGGAGTAAATGTAGTTGACGATAAAAGATTTGTCTTCCTCCTAAGGGCCCCTACGTAATTGTGGCTTAACCTTTTGATCCTTCCTCTAAATTCGGTTTGATGCGACGCCTCGGGGAGGATTGAGTGTCCAGCAGTGCATTGTGGGATTGAGAATCCCACAGCGATGGCTGTCGCTCCAGATCAGTGGATGGGATGGGAGTCCATAAACCAGCGAGATAGAGGATAGGGAAAGCCAGGCCTTCTAATAAAATACCATTTATCAGGGTTTCATTTTATGGATAATCATGTTGATCTTTTTTCGTGGAGAGGGGTAAACTGAGTATTGATCGCTCTCTCTCTGTTACTTTTACAGTTCATTTTGTACCACAAAAATAACAAACTTCGGTCTACTTGGTAGGACAGTGTGTGCTGATGAACCCCATAATGGTTGTAGCTCCAGTTAATTTCTCATCACTGACTTGCTTGGGCCAATCAAAAACAGCTGTTATTCCCTGTTCCCAGTGAATAACACTGATTGGTTCATACAATAGCTCCTGCCATTTAGGAGTGCGCTTCTTTTAAAAAAATCTTTTTGTAATAGGAAGTCACAAGACAATAGCTTCTCTCGTTTTTATTACATTTTATAATATTTAATTAGTGTTTTGTGTGCTTTTATTTCCTCGGGGTTAGATAGTTTTGCCCAGGATTATACTGAGAGGTTTCTCAAAATGAGATGTAAAATCTCTGCCATAAGTGAGAGTCTCCTGAGAAGGGGGAGGAGATAAGACTGTGGTCTGAAGGCTACCTCTCTCCTCTCCCCCCCCGGTAAGGGCTGATAGATCTCATCTCCAAGACGCAGTGCTTCCGCGTGGAGGACCAGCGGGGTTTGCTCCGGAAGGAGGACCTGGTGATCCCGCCCTTCCTGATGAAGCCCCGGGACCAGGGCGGGGAGGGTCAGACGGAAAAGAGCCGGGGGGAGACTCCGCCCCCGCAGCCTGCCGAGGCTCCGCCCCCGGCCTGCGCAGACTCCGCCCCCGCCCCCGCAACAGCCGCTACCTCCGAGGACCGTTCAGAGCTGGGGAAACCGGCGGACGGGGCAGAGAAGACGGTATCGGACCCGGGGACGACGTCGACGGGTCCGGTTCAACGGACCGGCCCGCCTGTCTGCTCCCGGGAGACGACAGTGTGAGCGTACCTCACCTGGAACATTTAAATTCTTCTCCCTGTTTCATCAGCACATCCTGGGGGGGGGGGGGGGGTCTCGGGCCTATTTATCTGGAGTTAGGCCTCAGGTGACTGCCTTCCACACCCCTCCCCTCGATGGACACCTTTGATCACAGACTATGATCTCCCACCTCCGCTTTTCATTTCTTCTTTTCTTGAGGAGAAGAAGAAAACTACATTTTGGGCAAAAATGCTAAGCTTATGGAGGACTTCGGGTGGGGGGTTGGGGGGGGGGGGGGGGCAGAAAATCTATTTTATAAAGGCATAATTTATTAATCAACTGGTTCAGAGGTCAAAATGTGGTTGTGAATTACAGCCCCATGTCACTATTTATTTGGATCAAAGCTGGTGGTAGGTGCTTGCAGTCCTTCTCCTTTTGCGCGCGCGTGATATCCTGCAGACGTTTGTTCGTTTCCTCACTTCCGTATCGGTAAAGATATTCAGGCTGTTTTTAAACCTGGCGAGAAATCCGCTGTTGAATTGATGTTTGTATCCTATTGCGTATGTAAGGGAATGTGCTGTCGATGCGATAAAGCACGTAGAGGAAATTCCTATGTACAGCGCAAGACCCTGTAGCAAAGAATCATTTTGAAAAACACTTGGCTTCCCATTTTACTTCTATTTTGATAGGAGCTACCTGAGAGAGGGACAGACCTTGCGAAGATGACTCAGATTTGATCAGAATTTTTTGTCACTGTGTTTGCTGTTTGGAGTGCATTTCTCTTGCATTTTGTTGTTTTTTTGGGCTGTGTAAATTATCGCACTGTTTGTTAACACTCACGTGGTTGCTGTGATCGGGCGCAGTGGGGTATCCCTCTCTCTGTGTCAGTCTGCTGTCCTAGTTCGACGGGGGCCTCGATGAATTTCGTTTCTTCTCTGGCGCTGGACCCAATAAACGGACGCAAAACCTGGAAAAATAAAAAAACTTGTGTACTCT
>CM045885.1:7741115-7921115 GCA_025169545.1 Anguilla japonica | reverse complement strand
GTTTGACAGCAGTGAAAAGAGCTTCGCTCTTAAGATGTGTGTGTGTGTGTGTGTGTGCGTGTGTGTGTGTGCACGCTGCTGCTGCTAAACTCAAACCCTCGGCATCAGCAGAGAAAAGAGGATTATTTTATTCCTTTATTGGCCTCCTCCACCTCGTACTTGATGGCGACTAGGAGAGCTAAAGACCACTAAAAAGCAATTTAAAATAAACGGCTGCTTTATTAATGCATCGTCTCTGAACGCCGGGCGATGTGATTGAATTTGTGCGGATGTATCCCAGAGATGGCGGGGGATTCAGTCCATCAGGATGACAGCGTCTCATTTCACACCAGCAGTGACCCCCCCTTCACCTCCCCCCCCCCCCCCCTTCCCCTCCCCGATCAGGGGCTGCAAGTCCGCCTGCTGAGCTGCACATAAAGCGCCTTCCTCTGACTCAGGTCTGTGTGAGCCTGACTGGCTGACTGTGGGTGTGATAAGTAGGGGTTTAACAATACAAATTGATCGCAGTACGATACAGAAGTGATACTTTAAACAGTGATAAGATGCAGTGCGATTCCTCTTAAGTTATAATGATATGATACGGTTAATAACGATTAATCACGATGCAATTAGCTGTGATGTGAGCGGCATGAGCTATCGAACAAGCCTGCAATCAATTCAATTTTACCTGAGTAGTGCTTTTTTACTGAGATGCTATCACAAAAACTGCTTTGCAGAAAGAAAAAAAAACTGGATATAAGAACAATTTGGGCTGGGCTTAAAAAAAAAAAAAAAAAAAACACTCAAACAGCGGTGAGAAATAACTCTCCAGTGGGAAGACATCTTGGGATGCTATAGAGAGTGAGCCTGTCCTCCCATGACCAGCCTGGTATTAGTGGTTAAATAGCAGTTAAATATAAGCTCTGTGTACCAGACAGGAAATGGGGAATATATCTGAGTAAATATACAATAGTGGTTGGGCAGATTAGAGCCTGCAGTATTAAACTGGCTGGTAAAATAGGAAGTCTGAATAAAGAAACGTAGGCTGTATATTAGTGGAACAGGTGGGGCGTGGTCATGCATCCTGGCCTCCATAGTTACGTTGTGGGCATGGCCTTTTTGTAATATTTACCTGTATTGAGGACCCCTGTTATGCCCCAGGTACTTAATGATCTAATATGTAATGGGCAATAAAGAATAAAACATTTTTTTTTTAAAAATTGAAAATTTATATTGCACTTGTATCGTTATCTTGGTGTTGAAGCTCATGGTCATGTCTCCTAGTTTGAATTAGGGTAACTTTCTGACCTAGCCTGTGCTTACTGTGTGAACTGGACTTACTGTGTTCATGGCCATGAATACGAACTGATACATAATTAGTATTGTACTTATTGGACCTGTGGTTTGTTTTTCTTCCAATGACCTTCGGTATGTAGTTATTGTACGTCACTTCGGATAAAAGTGTCTGGCAAATAAATGTAATGTAAAGTAAATGTAATGCACATAGCTCTTAATGTCTGGGAAACCGAACGTGGTTTTGGTTATGGGTCCCCACTGTGAGCTGGGAAAGGTCGGTGTTTATTATGAGGCATAAATACTATTTTTTATGGTTATGGACTGGTTTTAAGTTTTACTGCACCGGAGGATTGATGCGGCTTGTCTCCTGTGGGTCATGGCCATGAAGTGAATTACACCAATGAAGCAGTGTTCAGAAACCTCCTGTACAAGAGGAACTTGCCCTGGATGGCTTAGCTTCGCTGCGCTGAAATATGCGCTAGATAAATCGGTACTGTTAATATATCTTGGACACACTGCTGCTCTGCTTGACTGCTTTATGTAACAGTTTAGGCATTTAGCAGACACACTTATCCAGAGTGACTTATAATGGGGGGGTAGGTGGATGCAGAGAGACAACCAAGGGAAGGTTTGTGTAAAACATTTCTTGTTGCCAAAAAAAAAACTGCAAATATTGGGAACCACACAACTCAGTCTTTTTACATGCAGCCCATTTATACTGTGAGATATTGTGCTGAAGCAAATCAGGTTGAGCACCACAGCAGCACCTTAGCTGGGAATCAAACCTGCAACCTTGCAACCTTTGAGTTAGAAGCCCAGTTCTCTAATCGTTATACTTTTTATCACTTAGCCATATGTGTGTGGGGGCGGGGGGGGGGGGAGGGGGGGGGGGGGGGCGCGGGGGCGCGGGGCTGGGATCTGGAGTCAGTAAGCACTCTGGGCAGAACTCTTTTCCTTGGCATAATTGCACAGCCGTGGCTGCCTCTCTGTGTGGATGCCCCCCCCCCCCCCGCCCCTCTGCCCCCCCACTTCCTCACCGCTGTGTCACCTTGGCTGTCGTTGGCTCAGTCAGGCGGAGAAATTGAAGGGATGTGCCCCCCCCCCCCCCCCCGAGAAGAATGCGGTGTCAGTGGTGGGAGCCCCAGGGGAATGTCTGAAAAATGGATTTCCAATACCTCCCTCATAACCAGCAGACAGAAAAATAAATAAATAAATTTAAGGAGCGTGCTCAATTGGGGCTGAAATACAGCTTCACGTGGTGGAGATAAACTGCGGGTTTTGACAGCCTGTCTGCGCGGAAGCTGATGGATTCTCACTCTCACGTGCGCAGTCAGACTTGTCCTCTGAGACTCCTTGTCTTTAGAGACCCCTCATGATTGTGTGTGTGTGTGTGTGTGGGGGGGGGGGGGGGGTCATGCTCATTATCGATGCTCATTGTCGGTCCTACAGGTTTTCCAGCTCTCCCTCTTAGAGATTTGAGACTGAATCGGTCTACATTTCTTGTTTTAGTGGCAGCTTACACAGCAAGATCTATCGTCCTGTAGGTTTTAACTCCAAGCCTGACGAAGCACCTCTCCTTCTGCAGCTGAAGATCTGAACTGAGCTGCTAAATAGTAGCGTCAGGTGTGCCAAATTAAGGCTGAATTTAAAACCTTCAGGATGCTAAATCTCCAGGAACAGGGTTGGTTGCCACTGGCTTATGGTATATTCTTTGTCCATGCAATCCATTTATACAGTACAGCTGGATATTTACTGAAGCAATTCCAGTTAAGTACGTTTGCTCAAGGGTGCCGACGCAGCAGCTTGTGTTTTAAATGGAAGGAAGTCACATGGGGCATTACGGTCCGTCTGATTGGTTCAGCTTCACAGCATCTGGTGGGAGGGTTAGCAGAAGTCAATCTTTCCTACAGTACAGAGTCCCCCTTGGGGAAATCCCCCCCCCCCCCCACCCCCCACCCCCCAGTGGGACCCCAAACATCACCTTCCTCTCGCTTCCCCAGGTGCCTCCGCGTTGTCATGGCGACTGTGGCTCACTCTGGCGTGGCCCCCGTAAGGCAAGTGAGGCGAGAAGTGGCTGGGGAGCAGGGGCAGTGATCCCCCCCCACTTTCAGAGGTGCCCAGTGAGCGCGTGCGTCACCCGGAGGGCTGCGCGCCAGTCTCCCTGAAACGCATTCTCTGATCCCATTTCACGTCTCCTCCATGGGATCTGATCTCAGCCACACGCGGTGCAACTTTCGAATGCTAGTGCATTGTGGGCCTGGAGGTCACAGGTGTGAATCCCAGGTGGGACACTGCTGCAGTAGAAGGTGGGAGGGTACAGTGCAATAAATAAAAACACAACAAATAATAAAATGCAGTCCATATATGTATTCGGGAGATTTTAGCCAGGCTCGGTCTACTCAAGAAGATATGTGCATACCTGGGTTTTTTTTTTAGCATTTAGCAGACAATCGTATCCAGAGTAACTTGTACACAGGTCACGCTTTAGCATGCAATCCATTTAACAGCCAGGTATTTACTGAAAGGATTTGGCTTAAGCACCGTTGCTCAAGTGTGCCAAAGCAGTTGGATTTAAACCTGCAATCTCTGAGTCATAACGCTGCACTGCAGTGCCTGCTGTGTGTGTGCTGGGCGCTATATGAGGCTAGGGACAGGAGAGGCATGAGTCACTGAAGATCTGGCAGCGCTTTTTCCCTGCAGAACAAAATTCCCTCACAGTAAAATTCCCATTAATATTCCCATTAATTTAATATTCCATTTAAAATTCCGTTCTCCAGACCCATCCGCCTTATAAGGAATTCTGCTCTCATCCAGACTGTCACATACGGCGTGACTCCCCTGGGAGGGACGAAAATTTAATTTGGGGGTGCCCCCCTCTCCCCCCATGTTATGATCAAACTTTAATTTTTCCCTATGTCGTCTATATGCGCATGGTGGTGGTGTCTGGTTTGGACAAGTTCTGAATCTGGCAGTCCAAACTGAGAAAATGTTTTTTAAATAAACAAGCAACAGAAAGTCTTCTCCTTTCACCCTCATGGGCTATGGGAAACCAATTAAATAACTAAAATAAAATAACAGAGACAAAATAAACCAAACAGCTCGGAAGATTTTCAGCTCAGTTCTTTTGTTGTTGTTCTCTCTCTCTCTCTCTCTCTCTTCGCTCTTGTGGATTCTGGTCTCAGACGCCCACTGTGAAGAGAAGCACCCTTTTAAACCTTGGTCTGATTAGCTAATACAGTACAGCTCCTTCACCCAGGGCGTCCTCGGTCCTAGCCAGAAAAGGCCGGTTTCAGCCAAGCAGCTACGCACCACACTCAACTAATCAAGGTTCTTAGCAAAGGTTGTAGCGGTTGATTAGCAAAATCAGGTATTAGGCCTTCTGCTTGGTTAATACAAAAGCCTGGACCCACACCGGCCCTTTCTGGATAAGATCGAGGACCCCCCTGCCTTAATCAGTGCACCCAAACCCCCACCCAAACCAGGTCTATGCACCGCATGCTCGAGTCCAAACCCCCACCCCCAACCAGATCTCTGCACCACATACCAAATAATGCATTTCAGTTATAGACGTCGGTTTCATTTTAAATCTGGGGGGAGGATACACTGCTGGACCACATGGTCTCGCGTAGTCGAACGTCAAGTCTCACAAGCACGCGAGCTAGTCTCGGATGAAAATATTGTGCGTGACATGCCTCCCTCTCCCTCCCCCCAAAACCGGCGCGTATTATTTTAGTTGATTTAATTTAATATTAGCGGGAGTCCATAAAGACGTTTTGGTCTAATATTCGGGGCATAATTGCCTGGGAAAGGCGAACAGGCACAAGCCTCCAGAGTCTGCGCGCCTTTTAAATTTAGACTGCTGAAACGCACGGGACCGTCCGTCCGTTACAGTCATTTATTGGCGCTTGGCCAACGTCTCCGGCATCTCGTCTCCGCATCTTTTATCGGAACCGACTGCGTCTCCGCTCGCATGACGCCGTCTATAAATGGAATGCCTTCTATTCCGCAAGCGCTCGTCCCGGCAGATCCACAGGACAGAACTTTTCCCTTTTTTTCTCGGTCTGGTTCTTTGTACCACGTGACACCGCTTCATCCAGTCCGTTGCGAGTCCACGACGGGAGTTCTAGCCCCCCGAGTCGGAGATCAAGTTGCCGTCGGTGGTTTCCTCAAGAGATAACCGGGAAAGACAAATGATCATGCAATGAAGACAGGGTATCTGTGATACGTAGTGGAGAAAAACCACTCTTTCGCTGACAGACGAGATGCATAGACTACTGAACGGATTTCTAAGATTGATATTGTATTTCCAAATTACAATACGGAGGAGCTTACACAGATTACACTTCTAAATGCAATCCACAGCTGGATATGTTTAGTGAAGCCATTTCAGGTTAATTGCCTTGCTTAACCCTTTAAGGTGTGAGATCACAATTATGTGATTAGAATGTTCTCAGCTGAACATTCTGATGCTGATGTAACAACCACTGCTGGTGACTGAAAACAATGGAGTTCTAGAACACTGGTTCAAAGGGTTAAGGGTGCAACTGCAATGCCACAGCCAGAGATCGAACCTGCAACCTCCCCAGAATTTTCAGCCTAGCTCCCCAACTTTTGTCCTCCATTGCCGTTGGGGTCAGAGGTCACGTATCCAGCGTGCTCAGTGTTCTCCAGGAGTGAATGTCTGTTCAATCACTCGGGAGAAGAGGCTGTACAACCTTGGAGTTAGCATTGATTGTGAGTGCACAGAGAGAGAGAGAGAGAGAGAGAGAGAGAGCAGGCAGTTCTAACAAACCCTGTGTGAATCATTCGCCCAATCCCACGCAGTCTCGAAATTCCTCCCCGCCAGCCTCCCGCCACTTCCTTTCATGTGCAGGTTCTCGAGTCCTGCGCTTGATTTAATGAGTGTGCAGCGGTTCAGCTCCTGCTGCTGATTCACCCTATTAGGCCCCTCTGTTCTTATTTCCTCTTCTGCGCGCTGAGCAGTGTATCAGTTAACACGTTTTGTGGTGTCATTAAACGTTTTTTTTTTTTTTGGCATGTTGAACCTCACTGACAGAAGTTTTTCATGACAGATAATTGAGTCGAAAATAAAGTGAAATTAAATAAAATTTAAATGGATTTAAAAAATTTTTAATGAAACAGAATGTAGTGATGTAATGTACTGTAGTATAATGTATTGTAGTATAATGTAGTGTAGTAGTGTAGTGTTGTGTAATGTAATCTAGTGTAGTGTACTGTAGTGTAATGTTGTATACTGTCGTGTAATGTAGTGTACTGTAGTGTAATGTAGTGTAATGTTGTGTACTGCAGTACAATGTAATGTAGTGTAGTGTCTTGTAGTGTAATGTAATCTAGTGTAATATACTGCAGTGTAGTGTACTGTACTATAGTGTAATGCAGAGTAATTTAGTAATGTACTGTGGCTGGCCGTGCTCTGTGCTGTGGAAGAGACACAGAGGACAGCAGTGGCACCAGCTCACTTCCTGGCAGCGTCACTTCGCCGCGGGGGGGTGTAGAATGTTCCGGCCCCCCCCCGGCTGTCTCTGCTCGATGGGACAGGGCCCTCCCGCGTGCCCCTCATGCATTATTCCCGAGGCGGTGGCTAAAAAGTCGCCCCGCACCCCCGCCGAGCCCCCGTCGTGCACAGGAAGCTGCTCTTTCTGGGACGCCGTTCTCCTCCACACCCCGGAGGCTCCCCAAAAAAAGATCAGGCCGAGGGGGGGGGGCTCGGGACCCCCGCCGACACCCCTGTAGCGTTGGGTAATGCCAAAATGGCTTCTGTATAGCTCGGTTAGGCCTGCTTAATCCGTGTGCTTGTCTTCATAATGTGCGTGCACTCGTGTGCCAAGGTGGCGAGTATGAAGGTCTCGATTCCAGCCAATCACTGTACCTGCTGATTTCACTCATTAACACGCCTTGAACCAGAGAGGAGGGAACTAATCAGTGAAATCAGGAGGTGAAGTGATTGGTTGGAATTAAAACCTGCATACTCCTCCAGGGCACATGATTGGGCACCACTGTCCTGGACCATTAGTTTGTATATATATAGAAACTACTTCAAAATACAAAACCATTTTTTAAAAAAAGTGTATATATATATATATATATATATATATATATAGCTCTTCAAAAAATAATGATGGGGCCCCTGGAAGCCTTTAAGCCTGGGTGTGGGGAGCTCCTTGGATCAGAAGACCCCATGCCCCCTGCACCATTGCCACGGCGATTGTCTCCGAGGCGACGGAGCATTTCCATTCCGCTGATGTGCTCTCCTCTGAGGCTGGCACTGAGCAGCCTAAAGGACTGGAAGAGCTGTGATTATTTCCGATTGGATGATCCCAGTGGAACATTGGGAAGTGGAGGCATCAGAAGAGCTCACGTTGAGCACGGGGCAATGACTATGAAATGACCCCACCCCCCCCAGTTAAGCAGTATGGACCAGAATTCAGTTAAACTCAACTCCATTTTACCTAGATAGCATACTCATAGCACACTGAATAGAATCCGGGGACTAACTGTCACTAAAAACAAACTCACCAAACTGAGCTTGTGTAGAAAAAGTGTGAAAATGTTCCCATTTACAAGTCAAATTCAAGGACAAATGCTGATTGTATGCAGGCTTTTGTCGCAAAGATGCTTCACAGGCGAGCAGGATGCAGGAAGATTTGTAGCGCCCGCAGCCTTGGAAGATTCAGCTGAGGCAAGATCACCATCTAGAGGAGACTGAGCGCAACTGCATGCATCCACTGATACAAATCAATGAGCAATGACAGCTTCTGAAGCAGAAACCAAAAAAAAAAACATGATCTGTCTTCCACAGGCAGCTTCAACTGGAGTACGATTTCAATTCCCGGCTCGTCCCGAACCAGCGTCTCCAAGGCAACCATCTGAGAGTACAACCATGGATCCGAAGGTAAATGAAGTGAGTGTCAGTTAGTGCTTTCAGGTGGATCATGAAAAAAGGGGGGGGCATGAAAGATTTTTCCTCCTGGAATGCAGAGCTATTGCTTCTCCTTTTGGCAAACCTATCTAGGAAAAGCAGCCCTAGGAATGGAAATGTTGAGGAACCCACTTCCATGTCTCCATTTTAATACAATGGTCAACATAGACACATTGTAGATGAAAGCTATGACATGAAGAATGTTGTTCGTTGAGTTTAAGTTTATTATAGCTGCATTATTATTTTCTGAGGGAAATATGAGAAAATATCTGATTTTCAATGAAGACCTGCCAGGAGGTTGATGCAATTGTTAAGCACACCTGGTCATAGGTGTTCCTCCTAAGCTCACCTGTGCTCACCTTTCATGGTAAAGTGCCATCTGTCAACGTCACCCACATGCTGACCTACTGTTTCCTGTTTCCACCTGCTGTTTCCTGTTTCCATCTGCTGTTTCCTGTTTCCACCTGCTGTTTCCTGTTTCCATCTGCTGTTTCCTGTTTTCACCTGTTGTTTCCTGTTTCCACCTGCTATTTCCTGTTTTCACCTGTTGTTTCCTGTTTCCACCTGCTGTTTCCTGTTTCCTGTTTCCTGTTTCTCCTCAGTGTCCCTCCACCTCCCCACAGAAACAGATCATGAAAAGCAACAGATCCAAGTCCACGGAGGAGGTCCAGCAAGCCAAGAAGGTGAACTTCCCTCTTTCTCTTTCCAAGTCACATGCATGTTTTTAAAAGAAAAAAAAAAAAAAAAAATATATATATATATATATATATATATATATATTTATTTATTTATTTATTTAATACATTGTACGTTTTTTTAAATTACATTGTACGTTTTTTGAAAATACATTGGAAATATCTGCTTTCTTGGAACATTAACTGTATATTTCATATATTAATGACAATATTTTAATTAATATAATTTGCTGTTACAGTTCATGTAATGTTCAGAGCATACAATGTTTAGCCAAACTCCAGTCACCAGGACATGCAGACAGAGTGAGATTGTCTTCCCCTGGCCACTTTTTTCTGTATTTTTTTCTCTGTGAGTTTGATTTAATTTGTGGCAGTTTGTTTCCTTTGCGGCTGGTAACCGCAGATAACACTGTGGAATTTTCACAGCAGTTACAGCTCAAGTTTCTTTGTGCCTTTGATTGATTATAAAAACACGAGGAAGGTTCCCTCTGTTTTCTTCGGTCATTGAGAATCACAGTTTCTCTTTCTGCTCTGCTCTGCTCTGCTCCGTTCGTTAACTCACAAAAGCATTTTCTGAGATCACCCCCCCCCCCCCCCCCCCCCCCCCCCCCCTTTCCCTTTTTGGCTGGACCGCAGCAGCGGGGCCAGCCCTACAAACGCAAATGTCGGTGACTGACTGACCGACTGACTGAGTGATGAAGTTACACTACACCATTGGTCGGCCCAGTTATGAAGTTACACCATTGGTCGGCCGGATCACGTGTGTTAGGTCCAGCCATATACTAGGTTTTAACCTGGTCTTTTAAAATGTTTAAAATGAGTTTTCATCCTCTCGAGAGAAGCTTTTTTGTGTGTAACTGTAAGATTTATCTTTAAAATGTTTTAACACAGTGACTTTTGACTTGCTTTTCATTACGTCTATATAAATAAGATGAGATAATAAGATAGTAAAAGCAAATTAAATTTCCCGAAGACAAAAACGGGAGCCTATTTGGCACATTTACAAACACGTACGAATGTCTGTCACTACAGTAAAGGCTGGGATGAATTCCATATCAATTCATTCAATTCAGGAAACAGATTGAAATGCAATTCATGAATTGTAAAAGGCCTGTCAGGGCTGAGCAGAAATAAGACTGTTTCCGTCGGTATCTGATCGACCAACTCCCAGAAGAAAAAAAAGTATAAATTTATCTGTGTGCTATTAGGTTTAAATAAAGTATAATAGCTCGCAGGGTATTCTGGGTCAGACCCACAACAAATGCGTATGATGTTCCAGGGAGATTATTTTTGGTCCATTCGTTGAACTGAAATGTAATTTTGTGTCCTGAATTGGCTTGAATTTGTATGGAGCTTAATCCAGCTCTTACCACTGTAATGGAAATCCTTTAAAGCGGTATGAATCAGATTTTGTTCGATAAACTATTTCACTCCACTCCACTCCAGGCCTTCCACACTCCCCAGAAGTCTCTGCCTGGACGGTCAGACCTGGAGAAGCTGAAGGTGAGAAAATGGCTGATGTGTCCTTCACACAGGTCACATGACCACAGGACAGGAACGTTGGCATCATCTCTTTTCTCCTATGTTCCCCACCAATCACAGGGCGCGTTGGTAACAGCAAAGCGAACAAAACCGGCAGTGATTGGCAGATGCTGTCTTGATGTTGTCCCTGGGCACATTCCAATACTAAAAAAAAATGTATCTTCCTTTCTTCCACTACCACCTCATCTCCTCTGTGCCCCAGAAACCGATCTTTGCATACTCAACTCTCTAAAAATCTCTCTAGATTTCAAAATGAAAATGTACTGGGGGATAAGACTTAGGATTATAACAGAGTGTAATGATGACACGATACTGTTATTTCTGTTGTTTTTTGTGTCTAGGAGGAGACTCCAGAGGGTTCAGACACACCCTCAGCTTCATCTGAGGAGCTTAAATGATCCTGTGAAGTAACAAGTCAGCCTTCTTGGTTCAAGAGGTCAATGATGGTCATTTGTTATCCAGTGGCCATACCCACTAACATACCCACACACACACACTTGTGCACACATATGCATGTACGCACACACACACACACACACATATGCACACACACACACACATACAAATACGGAAACACACACATGCACACACGTGCACATATACACACACAGATTTCCTCTCTATGTCTACTCTGATGGACAGTACTTGGGACCAATAGGAGAGATATAAACAGTGATGTAAGCTCCCATCTCATCTCTCTCCCTCACACACACACACACACACACGCACATACACACTCACACACACACACACACACACACACACACACACACACGCACACACGTATACTCGCACACACACACACACACTTTCCCTCCCTCTACGTCCACTCAGAGATAAAGCATTATAATGTCATTCTGCTGTATTTGTCAACTGAATGTGAGTTATCAATAAAGCAATGTGCTCGAGTGATCTTCCATCTTCCTCTTCTTCTTCCATGGCAATCTCCTCTAGATTTCCATCAGTCTCCTCTAGATTTACGTCAGTCTCCTCTAGATTTCTCTCAGTTAGCTCTAGATTTCCCTCAGTCTCCTCTAGATTTCCCTCAGACTCCTCTAGATTTCCCTCAGTCTCCTCTAGATTTCCCTCAGTCTCCTCTAGATTTCCCTCAGACTCCTCTAGATTACCCACAGTCTCCTCTAGATTTCCTGCAGTCTCCTCTAGATTTCCCTCAGTCTCCTCTAGATTTCCCTCAGTCTCCTCTAGATTTCCCTCAGACTCCTCTAGATTTCCCTCACACTCCTCTAGATTTCCCTCAGTCTCCTCAGCCTACATCATACTAGAGAGCAGTCTAACTTTGAGCTATACAGTGATTTCATATCCATTTACGGTTGTGAAACTGCAGTTAGAAAATTAATCTTCTGTTTCAGGATTTTGACACTGTGGGCTTCTTGGATAAAGTGGTCTTTTGGTCTTAGATGTTAATGCTGACATCCCCCCCCCCCCCCCCCCCCCCCCACCCACTCCTCTTCATGGAGCCAGCACAAGAAGACGCATCTTCTTAACTGAAGTCCGTACGGTAGTTTTGTTATTCGGCTCAAAACAGTGCACAGAAACAGTTACGCGTCTGATGCAAGCAGGAAATGATTCATCGTCCCAGAACAATGGGAGCGTAGAAGGCAATTAGCAGTGAAGGGTACCCTGGGTAATGGTGGGTAAAATGTTCAGATATAATAAACTCGCAGACTCTGGTCTTCTGTTCAAGTGGCCTCTTCTGTTATGTTCAGAAAACAATGGCAGCAGAGATTACAGTTCTAGATTACGATTAGTCCATTTGAAGATCACGGTCACGTGCTTACTTTTTTTTTTGGTGGGGAGGGGGGGGGTGGGGTTCATATGCTCAAATAAAAAAGGGAACCTTTGAAGAAATGGCAATTTTGCTGACTCAGGGCTGGGGGCATACGAATGTGTTGGTGTCAATCTGTGCAGGTGCTAGTTCATATTTAGGACTCACGAGTGTCGCAGGTTGCTTGTACCATGAGATTCTGTTTTAAATGCGATGCCAAAAGAGCTGATCCTTTTGGTTCTTCTGTTTTCGAAAAGTGAGGAAAAACCTTGAAATTTTGGCACAGTCCACAGGGCGGTGGCCGACTGTCAATCTGTGCACAAATCTCACCCACCCCCCTGACCCCCATGGCGTGCTGGGGGTTTGGCTTCCCTCCATTGCTGTCCTGCATTGTGATCACATCTCTGCCTGTATCCCTCTCTACTTCACCACCGTCTTATTAAAGTTTAAAAAATGCATAAAACGAAGGTGACCTGTCTGCTCTTCCTTTAAAAAAAGAAAGAAAGAAGAGAAACGCGACGTGAACGTGAGCGTGAACGCGATCCACTCGCGCCGCGGAGATGTCCCGTTAATGTTTAACGAACTGCAGCCGAGGGCCTGAAGTAACGACTCAACATGATTCGTGGCACACAAAAAAAAAAAAAGAAGAAAAAAAAAACGTGGGGGAGAGTGAGTCATCTCGCTATCCCAGAAGTCCCTGCTCCGTCCTGGCCTCGGGGCGCGGCTTTCATCGCGACCCTTGACCTTTCGCTCGTTAGCGGTGCGAGTGTTTGACCCCCCTGGTGGTGGTGCCGTGACCCCTCCTGATCCAAACCTCCCCCCCCCCCGCCCCCCGCCCTGCACCCGTACATCGCGCTCAGCGAGCGGAGGTTAGGTATTTTCAGCGTGTCTGAGCCGCGCTTTACCGCCGCGCCATGTCATAAATTTCAAACGTCCCCCGTCGAGGCAGTCCGCCGCGAAAGAATGTAGATGTCTCCTCTGGCTCTGACATCCACCGGGCGTCCCTTTCCCTCAAAAACCAGAAAACCGACAGCTTCGCTCACGTCTTCCACCGCGGTCTGACCGCCGGGTGCACCTTCCTGTTCAAACAAAAGTTTTTCTGCTCCTCGGGCATGATGGGAGATTAAGGGCTCCGTCTCTACGTGGTTACCAGGCTGTGAGTTCCACCCACACACTGGAACAGAGCCTTATAGATACCAGACCATGGGGCCCATCCACACACTGGAACAGAGCCTTATCAGACACCAGGCCATGGGGCCCATCCACACACTGGAACAGAGCCTTAACAGATACCAGACCATGGGGCCCATCCACACACTGGAACAGAGCCTTATTAGATATCAGACCATGGGGCCCATCCATACACTGGAACAGAGCCTTATTAGATATCAGACCATGGGGCCCATCCACACACTGGAACAGAGCCTTAACAGATACCAGACCATGGGGCCCATCCACACACTGGAACAGAGCCTTAACAGACACCAGACCATGGGGCCCATCCACACACTGGTACAGAGCCTTAACAGATACCAGACCGTGAGGCCCATCCACACACTGGAACAGAGCCTTAACAGATACCAGACCATGGGGCCCATCCACACACTGGAACAGAGCCTTAACAGATACCAGACCATGGGGCCCATCCACACACTGGAACAGACACCAGACCATGGGGCCCATCCACACACTGTAACAGATACCAGATCATGGGGCCCATCCACACACTGTAACAGATACCAGACCATGGGGCCCATCCACACACTGTCACCCGCAGCTGCCTCCCCAATTTCTTTGCCTACATCGCTTATGGAAAATTCATTTTAAGGCAAAAGGTTATTAGGCTGCTGATTAATCACATCGCCCCAGTCAAAGTTTAAACCCCACGGGCAGCACATGTGCTGAGGTGAACGGGGGCAATGCTGACGATCAGCACAAGGCCCTGGCTAATGACTGACTCCCTGATGTTGCTTCATCATTTAATAATGGCTTTTCTTAACCCGTACTCTAATGCAGGGGAGTACAATCACTGCTACATACGGTGTGTGACCTACAGCCTGTGACCTGGATGACAACACATATCCCACTCTTCACACTTGGCCAGTGCACCAATGTGCAGTGCCTGCAAATTTTCTTCAAATGTGTTTTCACATTTATCAGAAGCTGTTATACCCAGTCATGGCTGGTAATGACATGTTATGTCAGCTTTATTATGTATAGTTTAGGTGAAGCATTACAATAACTTGTGTCAAAGAAACACTCTTACCTATTGAAAATGTTCAAAATTTTCACATTTTTACAGATACTACACTGTACATTGGTGACATAGCAATGAGATGCCTTGTTGTTGTCACAGGGCAGGGGGCATAAATTTCAACATATGTTGGTGTTTATCTGTGCATGTGACCCCCATCCTTCCCCTGCACCTCACCCCCCTATGCACGCAAAATTTTCTACTTTCCCCAAGTTAAACCAAAACAAAATTTTCTTGTTCTTTTTATATTCCTGCAGTTTATTTTTGTGTGCGCTAGCGTGCCTGCTGGTGCGCACTCTTGCGCGAGCGTTCTCACGGGCGCCGTCGGCTTCTTGGCGGGCTCCACGCTCTCACGGGACGGGAGCTCAGCTCAAGCGGAGAATCCTGCGAGGCACGCAAAACCAAACCAAAAGGGGCTGGACGACCTCACGGGAACTCCCCGGGTGGTGCCACCCCGGTCGAACCCTGCACCCAAACGCCTCTCCCCCGTGGTCACGAAGTTCCACAATGGCACGCTGATTACACATGCCCAACGGGAAGATGCTACCGAGTTCACGTCGAGCAAATCATTAAAAGGCGGCGAAATCCGAACGGTAAATGTGTAGCCTGCCGCTTAAAACACATCAGCAGCAGCAGAAAATTCCACAAAGTCCAGCTCTGTCGCACTTCATGATACTTTTTTATTTTGTTTTTTTTTTTTACCAGGAATTGCACAGAGAATAATGGTAAAGATGCCCTTTCAACCCTTCCTCTGAACTCTAGATTCTTAGCGGATCGCCAAGCTGCACAGGCTTGTGACAAATGCACAGTTTTTTTTGTGTCTTTCGTATCAGCTAATGGATTTCACTCGCTCCTTATACCCAGTGTTAATTCAACTCTGACAGAGTACATAGGGGTCCAACAGGGCAATATGTACTCTGTAAGAGTTGATTTAACACTGGATATTGTACTGTGTAGCCGCTAGTCTGAAGCTTTGTAGCCACTTTTTTTCTGGGAAAAGAGTTGGCTGCACTGCTCAGTGCATATTCTGCATGATGTACACCAACATCCTCCTGATAACAGAGAGCAATCTGCCGAGCTTCCACGAAAGTCCCGCCCACAGTGAATGGTCTGACACGTTCAGTCACATTTAAATTGCGATGTCGTTTCGGTTGCGTTTACAATAACGTGTGACGACGAGGGCATTGCCACTTGCCAGTGGTTCCCTCAGTTGGAATTTGCATTTTGAATTTTGCTGGAGCTGGTCTTTTCTATTAGGAAAAAGGCACGTCACGTTGCGCATTGAATTGGCTGTTCATTTTTTGTCACAAATTATGTGACAACAACAAAGAAATACAATTAGCCTTCAAGTATGCACATTGATTTATTATTTATCCTTACATTTTCAATATGACAGGGCTCTATCTAGCAAGACAGGGAAAATTTGATATAAATTGGACTTGCCCTTTTCATTTTTCAATCAATTTGGCAGACATACTCCAAATGAAAATGCAAATTGGATTTTTGAATTTAAATGTTAAAGTCACAATGATATACAAACGTATATGAAATTAAATGCAAATGTCATGTTCCAATTTACAATACCATTTAAATAAACATAGTTAAGTGGATTTATTTATTTATGATATTGTCACGATAGTCAGTGGAAATTCTTTCTTTTTTTTTTTTTTTTACAAATGTATTTATTTAGATATTCCCATCATATAACCGCAGTATAAAGGGAATATTTGGAGGGGGGAAAAGATAACCAATGTAAATGTTTACCTGATAAACGGGAAGCACTCCCGCTTTTTTTCCGGTTGCGAGGCCGAAAGGAACAGGAGGTGAAAGAATGGAATTTGCTACTGTCAGCGATAACTTTTCTGTGTCAATGATGACATATATAAATAGCCTTTCTGTCTGAGCTGGGGAGCTGCTGTAATGGCAACTGAAGTTTGAAAAACAAACAAAAAAAATCTATGCAATAATTGTCATAGGCTACACGTCATATATGGTCTACTTGACAGGGGTAGATTTTCCACATTCTCACCACAAGGTGTCGTATTTTCCATTGTTCGAGAAGCCACCAGATGAAAAAAAAAAAAAAATCCTGACAGATTACCGCAATTATATCAAATTAGAAAAAGAAGGTAAGAATATCGAGGGGGTGTAGGCTGTCTCATTGACAACATAATTCTCATTGATCCCAGGTGACATCTTGTCCATACACACAAGCTCACACAGTCACGCACGCACGCACACACACACACACACACACACACACACACACAAATAAATAAAACGTACGCTATCACACATAGGCTATCACACGTGTAGACGATCACCTCGATAGAAAAGATATATATATATATATATATATATATATATATATATATATATATATATATATATTACGAAACGAACCTTCATTTATAATTATTAACTGGAAAATATTATGAAGGGCGTGAGTTAATTAGTGAGGGACGGCCTATAGTTCTTTAGACTTTAGACCCACGGTTTGGTGGTATAAAACAAACCCGGCCACACCCGTGACTCCTAATAATTACGAGTAGGAACGATGCTGATCAGAGTCACGGTGTAACCGCAAGACAAGGTAAGACACGCATATTAATTGACACATCAGGTCAGCTGACAACAGGTCTAAAGTATAAATAACTCAAATAGTGGTTAGATTGGTGAACATTTAGAGGGTGCCTTACATCATACGGATATTTAGATACCGGCATTCAATTATCTTTCGTGTTTAACTACTTGTAACTTTGACACTTAAATGCAAGCGTTAGCCCTACACTTTTTTTTTAATTCGCAGACTCAGTTGGCCGAGTTAAATTGTCATGATTGATGAACTCGCCAGACTGTGTTTGTGAATTCAGTTGCAAATAAAAAACGTTTATTGAATCCAGGCGTTAGGCGTCACTGAATGGCTGTAGCCTAAATTTCATGGCCGAATCTAGTTAGACTAAATTAAATCTAGCATCTGTTGAAATGTTTATTTGAACCGAATGGATTTCTGCATATTAGGTGAGGTGTTTTCCTTACATGGAAGTCGTCGCGTGCTCGCTAAAAAATGAACTTCCCTGGCGGTCCTTATCTTGTAAATTGCCCGGAGAGAATGTTCGTGCGATAGCTTACGCGGCGTGACTGAGCGCTTAACCACCAGCTGTTTTTCGTGTTGAACGAATGGTTTGATCTTTGCAAATGTAATGCAGACCACCAGTAACAACCCCCCAGCACATATGCCTGCTAATGAAGCAGCTTTTTCCTAACTGCTCCACCGCCGCTGCTATATATCGTTACAGCTGATTGATGCGCACGTGCTTCCTGTCCTCACTACAGTTCCAAATAACAGGCGGAGATTCACACGCGAAGATAATATAGCTCTCATCAGAGATAAAAAGAACGTGTGTGTGTGTGTGTGTGTGATAGAGAGAGAGAGAGAGAGAGGATGACTGCTTCATGTGGTTTAGTGATTCACAGTACATGGGCTCTCAACCCGTTCTTTTTGCGATTCCTGTTTTATCCACTGACACAGAAATCATGAAAGTTAGCCGCAGAGAGTGCTCCTGTTTGAGAACTCCCCCATGTCTTTGCAGCGTACCGTTTGGGAGTCGCCATGTCCTCCCATCCCGTCAAGATAAGCCCAACCCTCGGGGCACGGACAGTCGACCGCCAAGGTGATCAGTTATTTTCATCTGCATTTGGGTGGGCCGCTCGACCGCAGTCTGGGAGACACGGGTCACTTCCTGTGAAGTATGATGACCCTGTACTGTGATGACTTAGTACTTTTTTGCGAAGAAAAAAATAAATGTAGAATTTCTTTTTCTACTGCATACTCTTGTTCTTCTTTTTCTTCTTCTTCTTTGTCTTCCAATACTACCACTACTACTACTACAACTACTAATAATAATAAGTATAGTTATAAGTATAAAAATAATAATAATAATATTATCCATCTGTCCATATTTTAATAATGTTTTGGATTAAACAGTAGCCATATGCACTCCATGAGAGCTGTTGAGGCCCTGGGGGGGGGGGGGGGGTGCTCTGCAGCCTGAGAGGGGCGTGTTTAACCCTCAGAATGACCCACACACATGACGAGCGTCACCTGTGTTTCAGGGGCGGGGTTCAGGGGCACCGCGCCCCGTCCGTTCCCCGAACCCGAGATGGTGGCCTCCGGGTCCACCCTGGACCTCCTCGGCAACCGCGAGAGGAACGAGGCGGAGTGCCACGCCCCAAAACCGTGGGAGGAGCAGAGGCTGCCCAAAGTGAAAGGTGAGTGGGGGTACAAAGGCGAACGCGTCGGACGGTCGGCGGCACACGGCGGCAGGGGTTTTGCAAGATGGAGGTTCCAGGTTCCAGGTTCCAGGTTCCAGTCCTGGCCGGCCAGATCCGGTCTGCGTGGAGTTTGTGTGTTGCATGTCTTTCTGTCGGTTTCCATTCCTAGCACCCATTACTTTACGTCTATATAGAGTCACTTAAGATTCATTATAACAAAATCATTGCTTTGTAATCTAGCGATAGGGTAATTTATGGATGTAATGTAATTCAATTCACCAGACATGATTATTTGATGTTCTTGGATCATTGGTGTTCTTTTAAAAAATTTATTCTGGGGGGGGCATGCCCCCTGACACCCCTAGACAGTTGCACTTCTTGGAGTTCATGCATTTCAATCCCCCAAAAATTTAAACTAAAATTATACCCCTTGTAATCTAGGATGGCTTTCTAGGGCATTTAAAAAAAGCTTGCAGAATCTGGAACCTGGATCAAGGGCAACTGCAATCAACAGTAAGGTTTACTGATGGTAAAAGCAATGTTGTGGGGTTTTGAGCTCTAATGCCATTGGCCGATTGCACTCTCCGGTTCCCGAACGTGTGACTCATTTTCGTTCGGCTTACGAAGCTGTTGTTTTCTCCGTGGTTGTGCGATTGTGCGCCGTGACGTTGGTCGGTATCTGGTCAAACGCAACACTGTTGCGCACTCCAGTCAACATTCCAGAATGCGCTCCTGCGATAAAACAATGCGTTTTGGGGAAGCGTTCACTTTTTGATCTGTGGTCGGTGTACGTCCAGTCCCCGCAGAGCCAAGGAGGGAGAAGGTGGCCGAAATGAAATCTCTCTTCGTCAACTTCGCCAAGATACCCTTGCTGCTCTTCCTCCTCTTCATGTTCGTCTGCTCCCTGGATGTCCTGAGTTCCTCCTTCCAACTGGCCGGGGGTAACTATGACACTAGTATCTCTTATTACCCCTACGTTGGGGCAAATCATCAGCTTCTGTCCTCGCCAGTGACGTTCTCAGAAAACTATTCCAGCGCTGTCATTAAGTGTTCTGATATGAGGTAGCTGTTTTATTCTTGTATGAAACTGAGGTAAATGTTCCCATTCTTCTCTCTTGACTGCTGTACTGTGTGAGACCTGTTTCATTGTTATTACCTTCTGTTTATTAATGATGTCCACCAAATCCTCCAGTTTCACAATATTTCCATTTAGATGTTCTCAATGACAGGGGGATGATCTGTCCTGAGGTTTTGAGGTTTTTTTTTTTCTCTCTCCATGATGCGTTCTCGGTTGATTGTAGTGTCATTACAGTAGCATAATGCAGATCTTAACCAGTGGTCTAAACATTTCATTTTGAGGCTGTTGATTTTCTGTTTGCCATTTGGAAGATATTGTTACACTTCCTGCTTTCTCCCTCCCGTGAGCAGGCAAGGTGGCGGGGGACATCTTCAAGGACAACGCCATCCTGTCAAACCCCGTGGCCGGACTGGTGGTGGGAATACTGGTGACTGTGCTGGTGCAAAGCTCCAGCACCTCCACCTCCATCATCGTCAGCCTGGTGTCCTCGGGACGTAAGTCGCACTCCGAAGCTTGCAGTCCCAGCTGCACACTGGGCTCCTCAGCAACGGCTAATTCCTTGCTGGTTATTCACAGTTCCGTTAACCCTTTGAAGGGTAGGTGTTTTGGAATGCACTGAAAATTCTAAAAGTCAGTGTTCTAGAACTCCTTTGCTCTCAGTTACCAGCAGTGATTGTTACCTATGAAACCACCATTTCATTAATATTCAAGATAAATTACTGTATTGAGGAAATAATTCTACAAAAGTGAATGATTAGAACATTTTCATTTCCAACAAAATTGTTTCTTGATCAGCCATTCCAAAAACTATGACTTGTTCAATTTGTGAGCAAAATAGTTCACTTAAACACGTTTGGACAAAATCCCATTTGACTCCCATACAAGCTGCTGAGTACTGCTTCCTGGGTATAAAAACTGGAGTTTGCTTGACAGGAAAAAACCTGGAAGTCAAGGGTGAAAGTATAAAAGGCCAAAGTGGGGGGGGGAATGAAAATTTATAAAAGCCGCCCGTGACCTCAGTTCAGATTTAATACAATGAAAGGAGGGTTTCAGGAAATGGTAGGAGCCTGACTAATTCGGGAAAAATGTTAGGAGCCTGACGGAGTCCTAGCTATTTCGGGAGACCGTAGACGCAAAAAAAACCAGCGCGCGAGTCATCCCTCCCATGCACGGCGGCCCTTGTGCGTCAGGAGCTCTGGGACGGCGGCGGCGAGGACGCACGTCTAATCACACACGTGTAGCCCACGGCCCACGCTCCGCGTCTCCCGGCCTGCCATTTTCTCCCTTGCAACAACTCATTACCGCAGGACAAAGATGCAATTAGGCGCAATTACCAGCAGCCGTAGTTCGGCCAGACCACCCCCCCCCCCCCCCCCCCCCCCCCAGACCCCCCGTGCACTTCCGCGGATGGCTCGCGAGGAGCGTAATTAAAAACAATAAAACTTTGACCCGTCTGACAATAAACAACAAAAAAAAAGAGAGAGAGAGAGAGAGAGAGGGAAAAACGCAGCTGTTACCAGATTTGTTTTTGCCTCCCTACACGTAGTTATTCTCCTTTAGCGCAATGTCTCTGACATCAGTGATGGGTACGAGGACAACGTAAATACCCTAAATATTAATCTCCAAAAAACTACCCAGCATATTCATATCCAAAAACTACCCAGCTTATTTATATCCAAAAACTACCCAGCATATTCATATCCAAAAACTACCCAGTATATTCATTTCCAGAATGATTTTGAAGGCATACAGAATTATACATTAAGGACATTTACACACATACTGTACACTATCTGAGTAAAATGTGGAAAAACTGCATAAACCTTTATCTGACACTGAACAATAATTTTATCATGCAGAGAACGTCCACAAGTACAGCAAATTAGGCATATTAGCTGAGAAGAAAAGAGCAAAGTTCGAGGGAAATTATCAAGGGTTTTCTTAAAATTTAAGAAGGGATTACTAAAGTGTAAGATAAGGGCTATATTTCTTACAGGACAGGACCCAGGTGGAAATAAATTAAGGGCATGTTTTGCACTGATATTAGGTAGTTGTACAAATGGAGTAATGAATGAACAGAATAGCTTATGACAGGGCTGCCCAAACACTGTTTCTGGAGATCCACCATCCTGTAAGTTTCAATCCAGAAACGTTTTTGGGAGAACAAATTTCAGTCACCCCCTGAACACAGTTGTGTTAACCAGCCACACACTGGTTTTGCCTGCAGGTGTAAATGTCCTCAGTCCTCCGTCCTGCAGCCATCAAAATGTAATCTGCTGAATCTAGGATGAGCAGGGCTGTTGTTGTTCTCTCAACAGTTCTGGATGTGAAGTCGGCCATTCCCATAATCATGGGCTCTAATATCGGGACGTCTGTCACCAACACCATCGTCGCCCTCATGCAGGCAGGAGAGAGGACACAGTTCCAGAGGTACAGGACACGGGCTTTCCCCAAAACAACATATTTTATGATTACATGATTTTATCGCCTTGTTGCAAAAGAGAACTGGCACTGTTCAGGAATCATTTTCTTTAGAACTTCTTCACCTAAGAAAATGAAGATATCGCTTATTTCAACTAGTAAAATAAATCTCAGGTTCATGAATATGGTATCTGCAAGATAACCCCAAGTACAAAATGAATGGCCAATGAATGGTCATTAAATATATTCATGATAAAATATTCAGCTGAATCTGTTTTAAATTCTGCTTGGGTTACTTTTCTGAGTTGTATTTGCGGAGTGCTTTGTGTTTGCACTTTGACCTGGGTCTGGAACCGTGGGAGTTCTGTTCTATTCTATTCTTACCCTTGAGCTATTCTTTTATTGCTTAAGTTTCCTAAAGAATCTGAAATTAGAAACTAGGGCTGTTATCTTTGGTGGAGTAGTATCAATCATCCTGCTGTTAGGCCTTCAGCACCAAAGCAAAAACAACAACAATAATCATCATCATCATCATGATCAACATCATAATCATAATCATAATAATCATCATAATCATAAAGATCTTTATGTTTAGAGCTGCTTTACACAGTAGCGCAAAGTGCTTCACAGGGTAGTAACTGTGGTAAAACTAGAGTAATAATTGATATTGATTTAGGATACACTTTGAGAAAGACATAGACTTAAATGTAATGTCAATTGACTGTGGCACTTCCTGTCATAACGCATCACTTCCTGTAGGGCCTTCGCAGGAGCTACCATCCACGACTGCTTCAATTGGCTGTCGGTGCTGGTCCTGCTCCCCTTGGAGGTGGCTACTAGGGCTGATGGGTCACATGGCCCGAGCTGTCATTCAGTGCTTCAGCATCCGCAGCGGGGAGGATGCTCCAGAGCTCCTGAAGGTCATCACGGAACCCTTCACCAAGCTCATCATTCAGGTGCTTTATTACGGTACTATTAACACTGTATTACCATTTATAACTACTGTATTTACACTGTATTACTGTTTTATTACTACTCTGTTATTACTGTATTACCAGTGGGTAGAGATGTGTTTCCCCTTCGACTCTGAGGCTTTCATTCAACATCCTACTGATATGTAAGGCCTCCATGTTGTCCTCTAGGTGGCGCCCTTCATTCTTCGACCTGACACCCCTCGCTATCAGATCACCAAATGTTTCCTTGCTCCACACTGACAATTGTCTGTTTCCATTCGCTGTGTCCTCTCTTATCACACGCCTTCCTCACAACCCCACACCTCAAAACCTCAGCCCGCTATCATCCTGATCATGTGACCTAGTTTCACGGTGTTCTCATCCCCCCCCCCCCCCCCCCCCCCCCCCCCCCCCAGCTGGATAAGTCTGTTATTACTGGCATCGCTGTAGGAGACGAGGTCCTGAGGAACAGGAGCCTGGTGAAAGTCTGGTGTGGGACCCGTCTGGTTGTGGTAAGGCTGGCCCTGGTGTGCCTGTCATTTCTTCTGTCACCTGACTGGGAGATGCTGTCTGTGGTGGGAGCTAGCTAGGCCGTAGTACAAGGGTACTCAAATCTGGCCCTGCAGCAGTACTGCTGGTCTTCTCTTCTGCCTGATAGTCCATAGTCCTATAATATTACAGGTTGGCCTGAGATTACACTCACCTGGCGTGTCAGCTTTTAAATTAGGGCCACATTGACTATCCCTGGTGTAGTACAATGATTGGCAAACTGGGCCCTGTTTCGCAGTCTGTGCTTCTCCCCTAATTCCCTTCCAGACCCTTGTCAACGTGAGTGACTCCGCCGCTGCGTCCGCACACAACGGGACCGCCGCCTGGGCCCTGCAGAACGTCACGTCGCAAGTCAACGTCCAAAAATGTAGGTCCTGCTCCGGCCATTTTAAAACTGGCTGCAAAACAAAAAGTCCTCTCACCTACACCTAGCCCTTGGCTGTGCTGTGCTATACATGTATTTGTGCTGATGGATTTATGTACATATTCGCGCCCATATTCATCGTGGTCTCAAATCGCTTTACGGCGAAACGGGGGAAACACACTTCATATTTGTAACCGCTACCTGGATGATGCACGGCGGCCATTTTTACCCCAGAACGCTCGTTACACGTTAGCCTAGGTGGAGCGAGGGAGAGAGAGAGAGTTATTGAGCCAATGAAATCATTCTTTGTTTTCTCCTTTCCTTCGGGAGAACCTCGAAATGCAACCACGGGGCCCAGGGGTGGGGCCCAGGGGTAGTGCTCAAAATCAGTTTTGATACATCGCCTCTTCGCCTTCCCGATTTCATTGCATTTATCTGGCAATTCAATATCGAACCCAGCGAGCTAATTGAGAACGAGGTTCTCATTTGCAATAACAGCCTTGACCGAGAGGCCAGAGCGGCGATACAATAAACCCGGAGACGGAGACAAGCGCGAGGATTTAAAACCCAGGAGGTGATGAGAGAGGAAGGGAGGGTCTGACAAGTAAATGAAATATGGCCAGTATGGGAGAAAATGATTAGGCCTCTTAAAAACAGAGGCCATGACAAAACTCCAAAACAGTTTTTGGAGCAGCGTTTGTGGCTACAGTTGGATGTACGAATTCCGCTCTGCTGCAATCATTTTATGATCTACTATGCTATAGTTTAATGAAGGACGGCCGTTAAAAACATTACATTTTTAATCGCGGTGGTTTTCCTTTCCTTTTTTTTACTGATATAATTGGCGTTTTATTAGTGTTTTTACTGAAGCTGTGCTGGCCCCACATCTGTCTGTGTTCAGTGAATATATATATAAGCTGTTAATCTGTGTCTCTCATGTATGTATTGCATTACGTTATAATCACTTTATCCAGAGGGACTTACAGAAGTGGAGAACAATGGTGTTAGTCTCTGGAATACAGGAGAGTGTTATTTGCCAAGAAGGTACAGGAGACTCATATGTAATCAGTAAGCATAAAGCTAACCAAAAAAATCAACAAGTAATATTGTAAACAAAAGTAAATATCACAAGTAAATACCACTACACAGCTAACCTCTATTGACACAGCTATTCCAGTAATATTATTTCCAAGTTGGCACCCAAACATTTTTTTCACCCATTTTTTGGTAACTTTTGAAAATGCAAGCTATGAAGTGTAGTGTGATGTTCCTGATGTAGTATTTGGTCCTAAAGAAAATTGAGGTTGCCCTATTGATTAAAAAACAGTGAATCCGTTCATATCTTCTTGTTATCCTGCCGGATATTGAGCAGTAAAATACTGGTCACAGAAAGGCCACCCTTACAAATCGCATGTGAGTTTAACATTTTCACCTGTGATTGGATTTTTTTCACGTGTGGAAAAAAAAAAATAGGTCACATTGTCCATTTGCCTCTTCACATTTTCACATGTCACTCACAGTTGGCACAGTTTGAAAACAAAGCATGTAACTTGAAATGGCATAAGTTTCCTTCTCCTGCTCTCACCTTACGAGTGGGATCATTTTTATAGTTTATACATTTGTACTCTTCAGACGTTGGGTGTTCAAATGTGGTTTTTGAATACTTTATCCAGGGTGGCTGTTTGTGTGTGTGTGTGTGCAGGTAGATTAATACTGT
Organism: Anguilla japonica; assembly: GCA_025169545.1. Classification (NCBI taxonomy): domain Eukaryota; kingdom Metazoa; phylum Chordata; class Actinopteri; order Anguilliformes; family Anguillidae; genus Anguilla; species Anguilla japonica. Next base: position 7,895,266 of record CM045885.1, on the reverse strand, counting down.
AGTCAGGGCGGGTGTTTGTGTGCAGGTAGATGAATACTGTAGTCAGGGTGGTTGTTGGTGAACAGGTAGATGAATACTGTAGTCAGGGTGGTTGTTGGTGAACAGGTGGATGAATATTGTATCCAGAGTGGTTGTGTGTGAGAGCGAGCAGGTATGGCTGAGACTGACTGTCCCGTGCCCCCCCCCCCCCCCCCCCCCCCCCCCAGGTAGGCACCTGTTCGTGGACACCTCTATGTCAGACCTGGCCGTGGGTCTCCTCCTGCTGGCCTGCTCCCTGGTCGTCCTCTGCTCCTGCCTGGTGCTCCTGGTCAAGATCCTCAACTCTCTGCTCAAGGGCCAGGTGGCCAAAGCCATTCAGAAGGTCATCAACACAGGTGGGCACCACCTGTGGCCTTTCCGTCACTACCGTCCGTGTACTGCAGAGTTTCTTGAACTGTGGGCCAGGGCACCAAACGGGTCATGGGAGTGTGTGAGGTAGGTTCTGGAACAAGTCCACTAGGCCATGCTTGTATGTTTACTTAACAGGTCCCTGAAAGGGATTTCTAATGAATTTCTAATTTGGGTCCCGATATTAAAAAGTTTAAGGACCAGTGGTGTAATGGTCAGAGAAAAGGACCTTCAACTGGAGGGGTTGCCGGTTTGATTCTCAGGTGGCTCACCACCATCATACCCTTGAGCGCGGTGCTTGACCGGAATTTCTCATGTAAATGCAGTATAAACGGTCGGGACATCGAAAATCACATCCCAGAATGCACCTGGCTTCTACTCCATTCTCAGCTGTGTTTCCCAATCCTAATTGGCTATGTACTTGCACTTGCTGTTAGAGTACTTTTACCTGTTTGGCAGCTTTCAATCAGAGTTTTGGCTAGAAATATGTGATCACCCTCACTATAGACATGGCCTTTGACATAATTATTTCACTTCAGTCATTCTGGGAATGTGCTTTGATATAAATATTTGTAAAAGCCCAAAAAAGGTGGTCCATACTTCTTCCAGGACCTTACAACTATAATAACATGGAAAGATGGTGCCCAGTCTATGGAAGTGAACATAAAGCTGCTGAATAAACTAGAGGACAGCTCTCCTCTTATATTTATTATTTATTAAATCAAGGGAAAAATAGAGATTGACATGTTTCAGACACAGGGTCCTTCATCAGAGTATGCTTTGTTTTGATTGCTCAAGATTTATTCATGTGTGTATATTATTTATGCAATAGTTTTTCTCTTAAACACATGCAAATGCCATTTTCATTTTGAGACTGAATTAGACATTTACAATGATTTGTCCCCCATTAATCAATCAGTAGCCACAGGACACGCTTGCCATTAAGAATGAATATTCAATATTTGTGTAAGTGCTCTCCAACCATCGGTCGGTCCTCTGACAGAAAATGTGTTTGTTACTGCAACGGCAAATTAATCCTTTTGAAAGGTTACATATGCTTGATTGATTTATGGACAGATAAGACAGTAGGGTTGCTTGGTTACTGAAAATAATCTTTAGGAAGGTTTCCCTAAATTATTTCTGCCCCCCTAGCAACATATTTTACATGTCCAAAAATTTGTGGACACCGAACATCCAACATCTCATCCAAAATGATGGGCATTAATATGGAGCTGGTCCGCCCTTTGCTGCTATAACAACCTCCTCTCTTCTGTGAAGGCTTTATACGAGCCATTGGAGCATTGCTGCAGGGATTTGTTTCCATTCAGCCAGAAGAGCATTAGTGAGGCCGGGCACTGACTGGGTGATTAGGCCTGGCTCGCAGTTGGCTTTCCAATTGATCCCAAAGGCGGTGCTACTTTCTGGAACCCTGGACTTTCCATCTCTGCTCACCAGAAAGGTCTAGAAAAGTGCAGACTCACACAGTCTCTCGCTCTCTCTCTCTCTCTCTCTCTCCCCCTCTCTGTCTTACCCCCTCTCTTCCTCCCTCCTCTCCTCTCTCTCTCCCTCTCTGTCTTACCCCCTCTCTTTCTCCCTCCTCTCCTCTCTCTCTCTCTCTCCCTCTCTGTCTTACCCCCTTGTTCTCCCTCCCCCCCTCTTTCTCCCTCCCCCCTCTCTCCCTCTCTGTCTTACCCCCTCTCTTTGTCTTACTCCCCCCCACTTTCTCTCGCTCTCTCTCTCGCTCTCTCTCTGTCTTACCCCCTCATTTTCTCCCCCCTCTCTCTCTGCCTTACCCCCTCTCTCTCTTCTCCCTCTCCCCCTTTCTCCTCTCCCCCTCTCCTCCCTCCTCTCTCTCTCTCTCTCTCCCCTCTCTGTCTTACCCCCCCCCCCTCTCTCTCTCTCTCTCCCCCCCCCCCTCTCTCTCTCTCTCTCTCTCTCTCTCTCTCTCTCCCCCCCCCCCCCCCTCTCTCCCCCCCCTCTCAGATTTCCCTTACCCTTTTGGCTGGCTGGCGGGTTACCTGGCCATGTTCGTTGGCGCGGCGATGACCTTCGTGGTTCAGAGCAGCTCCGTTTTCACCTCCGCCATCACCCCACTGATTGGTGAGTCTTTTTAAAAAATTTTTAAATTTTTATTAATTACGACGACCTGTCCATTCCCCTGGGCATCTGCATCGTTAGTCGCTCATTAACCGGTTAATTGAGCCGATTTTATTCACCCGGGCACCTGGATGCTGGTTCCGCTCAGCAGCGCAGCCAGAAGTATTCATACAGTTGGGTCTGCAGAGAACTAGGTGGGCCAGAAAAGCTAGTTTCCTGGATGAACGCGCGCAGCATTTTACCCCCCATTTTTAACCTTAAGTGATTCTACGGTGCGCCCTAAGAGCCAAAAAGCCCCTGGCTGACCCTCACCGATCCCGCTGTGCTTGCAGGGTTAGGCATGATCAGCCTCCAGCGGGCCTACCCTCTGACCCTGGGCTCGAACATCGGCACCACCACCACCGCCATCCTCGCTGCCCTGGCCAGTCCCGGAGACAGGCTGGCCGCAGCCTTCCAGGTGTGCACAGTCCCACGGCGATCTCTCCCTCTATGTCTTTCTCCCTCTCTCTTTCCCTCTTTCCTTCCTTTTTCCATTTTTGTCTTCATGCTTATTTATACGTATTTTCCTCTCTCCTTTTCTTTCCCTCTTTCTTTCTCCTTCTCTCGCTCTCCCTATCCCTCTCTTGCTCCCTGCCTCTCTCTTTCGCTCTCTCTTTCTTTTTCATCCCTCTCCCTGGGGTGCGACATTAGTCATAAAGTGCTAATTGGATGTATACATGCAGTTTGCAGTGCATGCTGGGAAACATATGCTGGTGTAATTGCAACGCTGGCAGGGCTGTCGGGCTAAAGCATAATTGTGTTGGTAAGCAGCCATGTCACAGACATAAAACTGCCCGATGGAGCCAGTTCAGACCTCACCAAATCCACAGTCCAACTGACCGAATGGATGATGCAGCCTCCTGGTCACATGTGCGGATTACAGCCTGCTGATTGGATGAGAAGCCCCCTTGTTGGCATGACTCAAAGAGGCTTTGCTTCTTCCGTGTATAGCATAGGTCCACACTCTTGTTCAGAAAGCACGGGCGTGGGTACAGGTTCTCATTCCAAACGAGCAGTAACACCCCTGGTTCTACTAATCAACCACCAGAGTCTTTGCTAAGCACCTTGATGAGTAGAATCAGGTGTGTTACTGCTTGGTTGGAACAAAAGCCTGCACCCACTCCAGCCCTTTATAGATAAGATTGAGGACCCCTGATGTATAATAACAACTCTACTACTAACAGTAGTCAGGCCCATTGCATATATATGTGTGTAATAATATGGTTTTTTTTGTTTTGTTTTTTTAAATACATTTTTTTTACCCCCCCACCCCCCCCCTTCCCCTAGATTGCCCTGTGCCACTTCTTCTTCAACATTTTGGGGATCCTGCTGTGGTACCCTGTGCCGCCACCCGCCTGCCCATCCGAATGGCGGAAAAGCTGGGCGAGTGCACCGCCAAGTACCGCTGGTTCGCCGTGCTGTACCTGGTGGTGTGCTTCCTGCTGCTGCCCTCGCTGGTCTTCGGCCTGTCCATGGCGGGATGGCGGGTGATGGTGGGCGTGGGCGCGCCCTTCGCGGGCATCATGGTCTTCATCGTCTTCGTCAACGCGCTGCAGGCCCGCAGCCCGGGTTACCTGCCCCGCCTGCTGCGCTCCTGGGACTTCCTGCCCGCCTGGATGCACTCCCTCAACCCATGGACCGGCTGGTCACCAAGGCGACGCTGTGCTGCGGCCCCGCCTCCGCCTCCGCCCCGCCCCCCCGCCGCCGCAGCCCCGCCCCCACCTTTCGCCGCCAAGTCCGCCGAGGCCGAGAGGAAGGCCCGGATGGCGCACGACAACCCCGCCCTCACCTACGTGGACGAGAGCCCCCCCCCGCACGTGCCCGTCTTCAAACTGCGGGGGCTGGAGAGGTGTCACAGCACCCCCCTTTAATAACAGAACAGTAAGGGAGGGGGGGGGGGGGGACACTATAGGGATGGGGAGAAGCGTTTTATACATGTATTTTAAAAATATATTTTTAAAATGGTTATTGATAAAGGAGAAGAACAGGTTTACGTTTTTGAAATGTAATATGTAAAAGAATATTATCAGTGTTTTACGCAGAGGTGGGATACTTTACCTTAGGATGCCCTTGAATCACCCATTTTATAATTTTTGCTCGCAATACTGGTGTTATGAAATGTTCATAATCCCTGGGAGAGGAGAAACAGGATCGTCGCGCGTGATGTTCTTCCTGAAGAGGTGTGTTGGGCAAATTCGGCAGAGGGACATTGCCTGAAGATGCCCTCTCATAATTTCATTTCATGTTTTTTTTTTTTATAAACAAACATCAGAACACAGCCCACACAGTGTGAAGACTACAAACGGCGTCCTGTTTTGGTGACACTCACTGTTCCGGCTGAGGTCAGTCACCTGGCCACAGGTGAGAATGGAGACCTGTGGGCTTGAGTTGTGGTAACCGCTTTTCCGTGGTTACTGTGGTTACGCAGGTACACGTGTCACATGACACACTTTGAGGAGCTGTGTGGTGCATTTGTTGGCTAGAGTGGACCCATCAGTACATGAGTGCTTTATTTTCTCCTGGCCTGCTAATTTTTTTCATTTCATTTGTACACTTTATTAAAAAAAATTTTTTTTTTTTGCATGCTGTTATGTTAACAAGCACTCTCGCTTGACCTTTTCTGACAAGGGCACGGTAATAGTCCAGTGATGGCCTCTCAAACCGTGGTGGCCCTAGTGTAACCTCGGGCTTCTGAATTCACACCAGTGTGCGGCTAGCACAGAGAACATTTAAAATCAAAGGAAATGTATATCATGAGCGCTTGTCATGTGGATAATAATCCTGTTGACCCTGTGGTACATACAGTTACAAAGCCCTGCATTATCCACGGTCATGAGACGCTTTTAAAGCGCACAAATCAAGAAGAAAAAATGCTTACAGCTAGATACAATATTATTAAATGCTGCTCCAGTATGTCAACTCCAGCCAATCAGTGCTACTCAAGGTCTGCTATTTCCACACAGCCAACTCTAGTGCAGATCCACCACTCAAAGGCCCTTTTGAATAAAATGTATGTACAGTCATATTATACAAATAGCAGGACCAAACTCCTGAACCTCAGATCACATCCTTCACCTGAATTACGGTAGTAAACACCTTTACCTGAACTGCGGCAGGAAACACATTTACCTGAACTGCTGCAGGAAACACATTTACCTGAAATACCACAGTAAAAACATTTACATTGAATTACTATATTAAACACCTTCACCTCAAATTCTGTAGGAAATACCTTTACCTCAAATACTGTAGTAAACACCTTTACCTGAAATACTGTAGTAAACACCTTTACCTGGAATACCACAGTAAAAACATTTACCTGAATTACTATTAAACACCTTTACCTGAAATACTGTAGTAAATACCTTTAACTGAAATACTGTAGTAAACACCTTTACCTGGAATACCACAGTAAAAACATTTACCTGAATTACTATATTAAACACCTTCACCTGAAATTCTGTCGTAAATACCTTTACCTGAAATACTGTAGCAAATACCTTTACCTGACCTGCCGTACCAAACACCTTTACCTGAACTGCCACAGTAAACAGCTTTACCTGATCCAAAGATAAGAAGGTGGAGGCAGTCCAAGGAAAAAATTATTTTTTTCTCTTTTTATATTTTATTTTTTCTTTAAAAGTGAAGAAGAGCACCGTGCTGGCCCACACTTACCGCCTCATTTGGCCCCCACACCGCCATGGAACGAGGGCAATGGACCCATCCAAGTCTGGCTGCCAGAACACGGCCACAACTCAACCTCAATGAGCCCCTGTCTCAGGCAGGAAGGCCAGAAGCTGTGATAAACCGCCATTTGGCTCGTGGTAAATGTGCTGGACCACTTTCGGCCCAAAATTGAAACGCCACACAAAGCTCGATATGTGGGTCAGGTTGCGTTTGGTCCGCGTTTGGCTCACGGTACAATTCCCGTTAGCATAACTGTGGCCCTTCAGCGCCCTAAACTCTTGCCATATTTGACCTGGAATCGTCCGCTATCTGGGATAGCTCGTGAAATATGAATCCCTCGGGGGGGGGGGGGGGGGGGGGGGGGTGAAGAGAGTGAACTTCAAGTTTGAGCAAAAAAAAAAAAAAAGGAAGTTTTGTGTAACTTGGGCCAAGATGAAGCCAGGAGGTCATTAGCATTTAGACCCCCGCCAGTTTGATCTCTCTCTCTCTCTCTCTCTCTCTCTCTCACCCTGACAAGCTGCATATTTAACCAGATTCCCAAAGGGGGGTCTATTATGCAAGTGTTCATTCAAGTATTGAAGGAACTTTTGAGATACAGTACATGCTGTAAGGTCATCGGCACGTTAAATGAAGGCGGTGCTAAGTTTGGCTGTGTGAAGCCTGCTGTCAATGTTGTATTTAAAGCACTTAAACATTCTCATCAAGCGATTATGAGAAATGCTAACAAGTCTAATTAATAGATCACAGACCAAATCAGCAATAAGATGGCGTTCTCTAATATTGAACAGACTGCATTTCCTCTCATTAACTGTGAACTACCAATCAAAAAGACGCCAGAATTCCGCCACCGCATTGGCAATGATCCAATCATCATTAACCGCAACATGACACTGCTATTCCCTGTAATTCTGTCTTCAATTATTTATTGATTGGAGTGAGTCAGTGATTTAATTTCGGGAATAATTAGAAGCTGTTGAAGTCGCAGCGTTGGTTTCCCCAGGTAAATTAGGAGAGTTTTAGGAAGAAGAAAATCCACTGAGACATAAAAGAATTAAGACATTTTGCGTGTGTGCGCCTGTGTGTGAGTCTGTGTATCTGTGTGTGTGCATGTGTGTGTGTCTATATGTGCGTATGCATGCGCGTGTGTGTGTGTGTGTGTGTGCGCGCGCCAGCACAGGTGTACAGCTGTTGTCTCTGGGCAGGTGTAACAGAACTGTGTCACTGTGGTTAAAGCAACAGATTTGCCACTTACAGCACTAATGCTGTGTCACAGATAAATGTACTAATTCTGAGTTATTTCCATAAATACCATACATCTGTAGAGTAATGGCACGCAAACACACAATAATTCAGCCTGCAGAAGGCCATCGCTGGGCATAAATTGTGCAGCAGACCTGTTAGTAGAATGATTAAAGAATCCTAAATTCGCTGGTTTTAACACCACCTCAGTGTCAGCAGATGGAGGTTCCTAAGTGGCACTCGTTCAGCGAATACCCGGATAAATGAACGAGGTTTAAAACCGTGCCATATATTTATGCACAGAAGCACAATGGCACTGTAAACTAAAGCTGTTAGCAGAGCATTAAAACGAAAATCGCGAGGCGACGTGGGGCTGGAGCTCAGACTGACAGGGGTATGGGAGGCATCAGCGGTAGGTTTGATTGGACATTCTGTCTCCCTGGGATGTCTGTCACACACACACACACACACACGCACACACACACACACACCTGTCACATCAAACTCGGTGGCAAACTGTCAATCCTGTCAAGGTAACACTGTCCAGGTTACGTGTTCAACAGCACCCGCCGGACTGTCATTCCTGACAGCTCTTCATCTTTAATGAAGGCCTGGCCAACAGTAAAATGCATACCGTACGTAAAAATGCAACTGATTTCTTTTTTTAAATAGTCACTAAAGAAAGACGAGCGATCCAATTGGAAATCGCGTTCCCCTGCCGTAATCCGCTCGTCAGATAACTCAGAAAACGTTTGTTTGGTCGTGTGATTTTGAGGGTCTCAGCGCTTGTTTTTGGGGGTCAGGCATCCCAAAGCTGAACAGCGTGAAAAACGTAGCCGGAGAGAAAAACAGAAGAACTGACGCATGGATTAATTTATTTTTGTTCCATGGGCCGTGGAGGTGACACACAAGTAGTCTATTTGATCCATCGCGGATTTGGAGTCGAAGGCTCTGAGCACCCGCTAACTCCCACAGGACCTAATTAACGAGGCTTTCGCTGTAATGAACCTGCTAGACTTAACTGACACAGAAAATCAATAGTGTGATCTCTGTGCACCTCTGCCTATCAAAAACAAGGCAATGGCGGGGGGGGGGGGGGGGGGGGGGGGGGGAGTTCATGTCCAAACTGACTTCTCTGGTCACTGATCCAGTCATGTAAGCGGGTGATAATAATTTGCCCTAGATCACCAACATAATTCTTTGGGACCTTCTGGGGGATGAGCCCATCGAGGGGAGAGCTACTACCCACTGATAAGATACCTGCTCTGCTCTGGAACTGGAAGGTTCTACGGGAACGTTCCGGAACAGAACGTTCAGAGTGTGCTTCGGACGGAATGTTCCCGTGTCAGAGGGCCGTGCCTGAGTAGGGTCGCCCCGGAGACGGACGTGGGACGTGCGCGTCACGCGGCCTGTTGCAAGTGCGCTCGGAGGGAGACCGTCCCAGCGTGAGTGAGCGAGCTCGGCCCGGACGTGCGGATGGGAAACGGGCACGCTCCCCTTTGGCCTGCCCACACGAGGAACAACGCGCGCAACCGAAACGACGACCCGCGGGGGCGGAAACCTCCGCGCGAGCTGTCGAATCACTCCGTGGGTGTGCGGGTGGAACTCTTGAGGTGGGGTTCCCCTTAATGCACATCACCCCCCCCCCCCCAACCCCCCTGCCATCATGCACTGATATGCACTGATCATGCACTGATATGCTCCGTGTCCAAGCTGTTTTTTTTTTTTTTTTTTAATATTTAAATGCCGTGCCAAAGTACCTTGATTTCAGCCGTTAGCATATTTTTTAAAAGGCAGTTTTTTAAAAAAAAATATGCTAATCATGCAGACAGGGATGATTTTAGCCGTGAAATGCATTTCCATTTTCGAATTGAGGCGATCATCATCCTCCAAATGGTTCTGAAAGGCTACTTTGGGTATCATCACTACACCAGCTACATGCCAGTCTAGTATTGCCTGCTTTAAACAGCCTTGAATAGCAGTAATGATATTTAATTTGGATGCCGTCACTATATTGAAGTAGAACCACAGCGAAGAACGGTTTCACGGTTGCTCGCTGCTATGCGCATGCGTAGAAAATTGCGCTGTAACCCGTGCCTCTAATTGCGACCTCTACCTATTTGCAATTTCAGATCGGGGTGCGGGGGGAGATGGTGACTGTTGGGAAGGGGGCAGGGGCTGTAGATTGCAATCACAATGGGCACCTGCGATTTGAAATCAATCGCTGATGTCTACTTTTTTCTCTCTCGGTGCTGGGGTCACATGCTTCAGCATATCTCGGTGTCCGTCTGTGCACCTGCCTGTTCTCGATATATTTTGAGAAACTGAAAACTTACGTCAAATTCATAAGTTTATAAAACATACAAGCAAAATTCCTTCTTGATTAAGCAAAGGCTATTAGCACAACATACTATGGCTTATAGTGTATAGGCCAACTAAACATTAAAAAGTACGATTTTTTTTCTGGGCGTATTGCAAACCTCTGCTGCCACATCACTGACAATTCACTTCGTGCTCGTTCGCTTGTTTCATGGTGGGGGAAATCATTAGCGTGTCTTAGCTGCGCTAATGAGGCTGCCCGAAGCGAGGATGTTTCCATGAGCTGAACACTGCTTCGCCACTGAGAAAAATACGGGCTGCTTAAAATGGCAGGAATAATGTGCTCATTTCTCCCAAACGCTCCAATAACGTCACTCCCTCTCTGTCTTTTCTGGAGTTGACTGTGTTACTCGGTAATCCTTATTTTCCGTGGAAGCGATGATTGGCCGTGCGCGCACACGGCTTCTGTCCGTTTTCCACCTGCGTCGCTTTGAGCGTGCGAGAGGATGACCGCGTAGACGGTGAGAACTGCATCTCCTTATACCGCACTGCTCGATATTGATCTTTAACACTGACTCCACAAGTGTATTTGGCTGTTGTTTTATGGGGTCTAGATCTTTAACTCGACGTTCTGTTATGTAAAAGAAAAAAATCTGTCTTTATATAAGCGTATTAAGTTGCCTTGAATTTCACTCGGTGAATGAGTTGTACATTTTGGTGAATCACTTGCGTATCATTACTGTTTATGCGGTACGTTTAGCTGGAATCCTGGTTAAATGCGTTCAGTTCTGAGCTGAACAAGCTCAGTCAGATTTACCAGGCTCCAGCTCTTGTGAGTAGTGTGAATGTGGATATGAATGAATGGAATTCATATGAAACCAAGTGTTGTTAGTAGACGTATCTTATGCACAATTCAGAAAAAGATATTTTCCATTTGACACATTCAGCAGATGCTTTTATCCAGAGTGAATTACACAGGTTACATTCCTCACATGATATCCCATTTATGCAGCTGGATAAATAGCTTCTGAAGCAGTTTATGCAAATCACCTTACTCAAAGATAAAACAGTTGTATACCAGCTGGGTTCAATCCCACAACCTGGGAATCACAAACCACCTTCCCTAACCATCTTTCCTATCATTCCCAAGTCTGGGAATTTTCTTGAGACAGGCAGTTTGAAGTGACCCAGTCTGGATTTTTATTTTTTATTTTTTACATATCCAGTACATATGTGATCTTTATTTTACTGTCTAAACAGCGAACAATCGCATGGAATCAAACATTTTCTATTCCGATTTGGACCACATTCTTATGTGGTTCTAAATTGGATACATACCTGATACCTGGCCGTATGATTTATTTTTTCTGAACAGTCAAATCAGATTTGTGCCCTCTCACGTGCTTTTGTCATTCGTCGCTTCCCACACAACACAGCATTGAATTACATCATAATTTCATAACAGAAACAGTGTAGTTCCCCCAAACAATCAGATTTGAAAAACAAATCAGATTAGGGCATAATAGCCTTCTGTCAACAAAAAAAAGCCTGAAGGTTTAGATGTTAAAAGCAATCCTCCTGACATGACATATTCTGATATGGACCAAGTGAACAACCTACTCGAACACACCTCTTCAAGCACTCGTACCTGATGTAATTAATTCAGGTTATTCTATTTGTAATGTTTAGATTATTCTAATCATTACATTTTTCAGGTTATCCTGTTTCGAATGGCTTCTTATGGATGTCGCTGCAGTCGCTGGTGCGGAATGGCTCGGCAGGTCATGCAGTAGAGACAGAAACTCTGGGGGTTTTCTAGACCAAGCTTGATACGGCGCTGGATGCTATCCAGCTTGAAGGTAAGCAGTGAGCACTAGGAACCCTTCAGTGGTAGGATATGTAGAGCATTGTTGGGCTGGACGGTCTGTTCTTGTCATTGTGTTTATATTGTGTTTTGTTATGTTACTGTATGTAATGATGTCTCTGTGTATTCATAAGGTGTATTTTGGTTCTTGGTTTGCATGTCCCTGATTGCAAGCGACTCCGGGCCCGATCTGGGCTCTGATTCTGGAGCGAAGTCCGCATTGCCGGGCCGGACTCGGCCCAGACCTGGCCCAGAGTCGTTTGCGGTCTGAGAACTTTCTCTTAATGCTTTAGTGCCGTTATATTTACACTCACTGGTCCGGATCTGTTGCTCATATAACGTGTGGGTGAACTCCTTTTCTCTTACATTGTACTGTAAGTCGTTCTGGATAAGAGTTTCTGTGAAAAGGAAGGAACGGATTGTGGAATGCATTGTAAAAGGTCTTCCTGTTGGCTCTTTCAAGCCCATTAATTCCATTTTGGGGCCCTTGGGTGACACATGCCAGTTGTTATGTCACATGAGTCATGATGGGTTTTATGAAAAACCCCGGTGTGGGAGTTCTCCGGTCCAAAAACGCCACTTTAATATTTTCTGAAAAGCAGAAGCACTAAGCTGCACACGCTCCACATTAGATGAGCCATACCTTAAGTGGCTGGTCATACAGAAGTCTTTACAAAAAGCCAAGCTGTGTGTGTGTTACTGTATGTGTGTGCATGTGTGTGCTCGGGTGTGTGTCTTTGTGTGTGTGTGTCTTTGTGTGTGTGTGTGTGTGCTCGTAACTGTGAGTGTGTGCCCGTGTACTCATGTGTGTACATGTGTTTGAGTATGTGTTTGAATTTGTGAGTTTGTGTTTCATTAATCAGGGTTACATCCATTCTGTGTGTGTGCTTGTAAATGTGTCAGTATGTGTGTGTGTGCATGTGTGTGTATTAGTGGTCCAGTGAAATGCTTGTCTAATGGCCTATGGGTTCTCATCCATGTGCAAAAATCACTGCTGTTGCTCCATTAAGTCACAAATGCCAGCCGACGGTCCTCATGATGGTTCATCTGTGTGGGAAGCCCGGGTCACGGGCGCCGGTTCTGCCAATGAGTGATCTCAGTTGGAATCTCAATTGCAAAAAGAAACCCGCGCCGCGTGGCCCTGGCTAATCCCCGCCAAGAATGACCACCATGTGCCACCACACGTGGCTTCTCAGCCTTCCGGTGCGATGGTGCACAGTTAACCCGGTTAACACTTCGAAGAGACAGGTTTTTTAGAACGTTTCATTGTTCAGAATTCAGAGCCAGTGTTCTAGAACTCCACTGCTTTCAGCGGTCACCAGCAGCGATTGTGACATCATCGGCGTCGGAGTGTTCCGTTAAGAACATTCTGATCGCATTGTTTGTGATCCCAGGCCTCAGAAGGGTTAAAGATGTATGCCTGCAGGTCGACCTGTTGAGCTTCACCTGGAGCGTCTGCCTGTCAGTCAGTTTCCTGTCTGCACAAACCCGCGCTGCCAGCTGTAGGGTGATATCCTCCCTGTAGAAAAAACGTAAGCATTGACATTTTTTAATACGTAATACAAATGTCTTTGATGATGAAAAAACAAGTTGTACTGAAAATGTTTTCTGAAATATAAGTTATTTTATTTTTATTGAATGTCCATTGCAGCGTGGGTTTCAGCATAGTCAAACATTTGGTTCTTGATATTAAGACCAGAGACTTCTGGGGACAAAAATGAATAGCTGGGTCTTTGGAGGATAAATCACTCACAAGAGTTGTGGGGGCTGGTCAGTTTCTGATTGAATTTGTTCTGTACAAAAACTGAGCCAGGACTGCAGCAAAACTTACCACCTAAACAGAAACAATATGTGATTCTGATTCACCGTGCGAAATTCAAGGCTGGCTGAAGAGGCTTATATAAAGACAGATTTTTATCTGTCTGTGACACAACATGGAGTTTAAAGGTCTAGACCTCTTGAAACAACAGAAACACAATTGCGGTGTCCGTTTTGAAGAGCACAGTGCCTCGCAGTGCGGTGTAAACCGACGTATTTATTTGTCACAGTCTGCGGTGCTGTCTCGAACGCAGTCACATGGTAATACTCTCGCTTGCTCAAACTGACGTTGGTGGCAAACAGGCTGATGCTCTGTGTGTTCGCTCTATCCTGACTTCCACGGGAAAAAAAGGTGTTACTGCGTACGCTTGTGAAAAATATCACGTGATCAAAAGCCACATTTGAATTCCCCAACATGTGGAGAGTACACATGCTGGGTGTTCAGCTGTCCAGTACCCATGTGACATTTTATTTTTTACACATGAATGTGTTGCCTCAGGGGCATGGTGGTGCAGTGGGTAGCACTGTCGCCTCACAGCAAGAGGGTCCTGGGCCTTTCTGTGTGGGTTTGCATGTCCTCCCCGTGTCCGTGTGGGTTAGAAGCTGATTCCTAAGCACCCCCACCCCCACCCCCCCCCCCCCCCCAAAAAATTTTTTTTGTCTACACTCAAACTCACTGTTGATGTGTTTGTGAAGTCTGTGCGTTTTCTTCAGAATTTCAACCACCCCCTCGCTCCACCCTAACCTCAAACAAAAATCTAATTATGCCACTGGAAGGAATGATTGTTTGGCTATCCCAGAATCCTCCCCTGCAGAGCGCAGACCCTCGGCCGCCGCAAATCCCTCCGCGGTAATTGAGGGCGGCTTGGAAAATGAGACGAGCCAATCGGGCGTCGCGGAAAACAAAGGCGGCGAGGGAGGGGGGGCTCGTAATTTTCCGTCCACACGTCTTCCTTCCTTTGCTCTTTCTGACGGACTTCCTGATTAAGTCTCCGCGCCTGATTTGTCAGCCTGGCCCCCGGCGAGGGTGACTTTAACCGTGGGGGCTCCAAGATGGCGGCCGCAGCTGGGGGCTTGCCGCATTTGTTAAGCGCTGCATGCATGCGTTCTGCCTCTGAACCGGCCGCGATACCGCTGGGGGGGGGGGGGGGGAGGAGGGGACACCTCATCACACATGCAGCAGAGGCAGCTGCCGCATGCGTACGGACTCTGCTCGACCAGCGGGAGATCGTCCTCACGCTTCTCTCACCTGCGTCAGCCGCTACACCTTTCGCACGGTCGCGCGCGTCGCTCAGGAGCGTACCTGTCCGTTACCATAGCGCCCGGCAACGTGTGGACGCATTGCAAGTCCTGATGGGGTGAGCTGGCTGAGGACACCTTACATCTGAGGTATTTAGCATAGGCAAATTATATATACTGTCTATCCAGAGCGAATTGCACAAATTACATTCATTACGTTTCATTACGTTTGTTCAGCAGGCGCTTTTATCCAAAGCAATGTACAAAAGTGCATACCGAAGGTCACTGGAACAAGTGCAAAACACAGGTTAGATGAGGTACAGTACTCTTACAGTACATTCTTTACAGTCCATTCATACAAGTGGATGTTCACAAGGATACAAGGATCCTTACAAGCATACAAGGATTCAAGGGCATTGACATCTGAAAAATCATACCTAAAACTTTACAAGCTCAGTCCTTTCGCCATTGTGTTACACTGTCACCCATTACGCCCCCAAGCCAGACACCTCGAAGACAGGACGACAACATCTGGGGGTCCTCAACACGATCAACCTTCATTTCTGTCTCTTTTTTTTGTTCATAAGCATTCATGTTTAACTTTCTCCGGTCTACAGTATGCTTATATTGACCGTTGCACAGTATGGAAAAAAACGCAATCAGTCTTCATTCATGCCTGTCTTTTTTGTTCTTAGGCATTCACTTCCATTTTCTAAATTTTTTTTTTTTTTTTTCCAACAGGTGCTTATATTTCCCTGTGCACGGAACAGCTTAACGTAAGCATACCCACAGGTACTGGATACCTGCTCAGGAATGAGCCAGAACGTACATTTGTGCACCTGGAACACAATTTTTTTCCGCAGCATTGCTGAGGGACTGTAGTTTTGGAAGAGCTCTTATTGTTTGGGGGGCTCACGTATCCCCCCCCCCCCCCCCCCCCCGCCCCCCTTCAGAAAAGGGGGGGGGGGTTGGCATGAATCGTGCTTCGCGGCTGCTGTCTGTGCACCCCTATGATTAATTTACGGCCGTTTCCTCTGAACCCCCACAATGCGAGGAGGAGGACAACAGAGGCCCCACGAGGCGTTTCGTTCATTTCTGTATGCACATCTGCCACCGTTGGGGGGGAACAGCTGTGATTAATGATCAGCACCCACAAATCCCCCCCCCCCCCCCCCCCCCCACCAAACCACAGTGCATTCCCACATCTAAGCAAACACTGCAACAAAAAAAAAAAGAGACGTCATCAGAACAGGAGAATGATTATTATTAATGCGAAAGATTTAGAGTTCTATTCAAATGAGTAAGTACAAGAGTTTCCTTTTTTCAATTAGAAAGGACTGTTACATGGCTTCCGTTATCACAAACATGATTTTAATTAACTGTGTTTCTGGGTTGTTTTTTTTTTCCCCCCCGAGTGAAGATATTTCTTCTCCATATTTAAAAAAAAGCCCCATTTTGCCTAAGAACTACAAGCCCAGTAAGAGCTTTATTGATTTTAAAACTATGCCTAAAGGGAACCAAGCACTGTACCACAAAAAGTAATCAATAACTAATTCTACTTTTATCATTACCTGAGCAATGCCATTCTGGAAATGAGCCCTAAGGTCTATGCTTGGACGTGTGGAGAAAAACAGGTCGGTCAGAAAATGCTCGGCAAATTATCGGTGCTTCTAATTAAACACTTTGCCTGGGTTTTATTTTCTTACGCCTCACAAACCACCACTGATGCCTTTTTAAGAATGGTCACCTGCATTCTAAAGAAAGTCTGTTGATGGGTTGTTTCAACACAGAGGGAAAGCTGTCCTGGTCTTAAACAGCTAAGTGAATTTCAGCTTCTCAGAGAGAACTTGGATGGTTTAAGATGTCGAGGAATACCTGTCCAGGACAGACCTGGGTCAAATACGTATTTGTTTTGGATTCAAATACTTCTCTACGATTTACTGATCTTGTCTGGTGTATTTGGGACCAATGAAATACTCTCCAAAAGTGCAAACCCCGCCTTCTGGACATATTGGCAGGCTCAATCACACCAGGCAAGATCAACGGAGCACAGAAAACTATTTGCATGTGTGTGTGTATGCTGCGTGTGTTTTGGTGGGTGTGGGAGGTGTGTGCGTGTGGGTGATAGGTGTGTGTGTGTGTGTGTGTGTGTGTGTGTGTGGCTAGGTGGGGGGGGGATGGGGGGATTAACTTCATTAACCTCCACCACAGTGACTGTGTTTCTCATGTTAAGTGTAGGGTAATCGCAGATTTGATGCAGCGCATAGGGATCCCAGATGATTCATTCTTGTTTGTCTCACTTCGGCAGCGCTGGTGCCTGGTGCCTCTGGTTTTGGAACATTTTTCAGCCCCTTTAAGTGGCTCGGGTACACAGTAGCAGCTGTAACAGCTCACACTTAGGATGGGAAGCAAGGGCTCCGCAGGGCTCTGCACAATGTTCTCTCCTCCCCGACTCACTTAACTACGTGCATTCCTGCCTAGCAACACGGAAGCTCTCCAGATGACTGCAAAACATGCGTGCTGCCGCCGGTTCAGCTGTGGAAGCACGGCCGCTCACGGACCACACATGCCACACGCATGCACACAGACCACTGCGTCCGTCCATCCATCCATTACCTGCTTATCCTTGGCAGGGTGGAGTGCCAGCTGAGTGCCTTCCTGTGTGCAGTTTGCATGTTCTCCCCGTGTCCTTGTGGGTTTCCTCTTTGCCCTCCAGGTTTCTCCCACAGTCCAAAGACAGGGAGGCTAATTGGAGATTCTAAATTGCCCATTATGTGTGAGCGTGTGAGTGGATGGTGTGTGTGCCCTGCGATGGATTGATGACCTGCCTAGGGTGTATTCTTGCATCTCGCCCAGTGCATGCTGGGATAGGCTCCATGACCCTGAACCGAAAAATTCATTGTAGAAAATAGATGGATGGATGGTTGGCTGGTTGGATAGATAGATGGAATGTCCCGCAGATCTAGTTCTTTGTCTCTTTAAAGTTTTTTTTGGTTCTTTGCTTTACCGAGGCCAGCTCTTGCGATCCCTGTGACTTTTACGGCCGAAGCTGCTCTCCTTCGCGTGCAGATTAGCCTGGGAACTGTAGTCCCACTGACAGCAGCAGCCGCTCCTCTTTACGAGCGTTGAACTCTGCGCAGTGTCACACATACATCGTATAGCGCAAACAACTCATGTGAGGCGACATAATTCTTTACCGACTCCAATCGTGCTGTCCTTATTGCACAATATGACCGTACCAGTTCTCCAAGAGTGGGGAAAAAGTGCAGGAACTAGGAAGAACACAGGAAGGGGGGTGTGGGGGTGGGTAGTAGTGATCGTGGACTTTTTTTTGGGGGGGGGGGGGGGTGTATTGACATTGTGTACCAGGCAAACCTGAGAATGAGTAGCTGCGGAACGCTACACAGGTGTAACGGAACTCTAGAAAAAGTGCAGGTACACCGAAATGTACTCACCTGTCAGTTTCGGCCCACTTCAAGCCCACTGGACCCATACATTTACCAAACTGAACTTTATTACAGTGCAGCAAAGGCCTCGGGTACAGTCTGAATGAGGCTCGCGTTATTCTGTCTGAAATGCGCACAGAGTGCTGTTCTCTCTGGTCGACAGCGCCGGATTTTTTGGTTCAGCCCAGATTGGCTGAAGGATCCGCGAGGAGGTACAAAGCCGATCTAACATCTTTTACTGTGTGATTTTTGTCTGAGGAAACTGGCATCAGTGGAGAAAGGGTCCATCTGCAGACAGCAGCGGTTTATTTCTTTTATTTATTTGTTTATTTTTTGCTCCTTGAAGCGGCTCCACAAGGCGGTAAGGAGTGGCGGAGATAGCAAATGTTTCCTTTCATCGTCCTCTGAGGAAGATCTGAGCCGCCATTGAGCCTTCAACCGCCAACGTCCCGTTGCTTTGGGGGGGGGGTGGGGGGGGGGGGGGGGGTTGGCAGACTAAGTCAGAATGTTCTGCTAAGTCAAACTCGGGGGGTATGGCGATGGCGACAACAACGAAGGTTGATATCTGTAAAAAACGAAAACTTGACAGGCATCAGATGTAAAGAAGCTTCTGGAAGGCAGTTTTCCACAGGTGGTTAATACTTCAGTTCAAACTGCTTTATTTGAAAAAAAAAAAAAAAAAACATATATGCATACATACATACATACATACATACATACATACATACATACATACATACATACATATATATATACCGTATATGCATACATACATATCTCACTGTGCTGCTGTGCTGTTGAATAAATGTTTCTGGTTTGCTGGTGGTTTCTCAGACTTCCGTTTGTCTGGAGAGCTCCCGCTAGCCTAGCCTGTATCGGGCCTTTTTCAGAAATCTTCTGCTCCGAGCCGCATGCTGTTTCCCTCTCTCGCTGCGAGAGCCATCCATCCATCTCTCCATCCATCTGTTTTCTCGTGCCACTCGGTCCAAGCGAGGGCGGCGGCGGCTGGGCGAGCAGAGAGGCCCAGACGTCCCTCTCCACCGGGGGGTCCCCGGGGGGGGGAGGCTTACCGGATGTCTGAGCCACCCCCAAATGACCCATGGCGTGAGCAGCCATTTTTATTAACCTTGTGTCACACACACACACACACACACACACACACGCACACAAACATGCACCCACGTACATGCACACACACACCCACGCATACAAACATGCACCCACATACATGCACACACACACCCACAAACATGCACACACACCCACACACCCACAGACACACACACACGCACACACACACACCCACCTGCGCACACACACACACCAGGAGGTCTGTCCTTCTTCACATTCTGGCGGGAAGGTGGTGGCTCTGCAGATCTCTCAGGAGGCCTGCCAGCAGAAAGACACCTTACCGCCCCCCCCCCCCCCCCCCCCCCCACTGCCATCTATGCATTCTTATAAATCTGTATTTTATTCATCTCCGTATTTTTCTGAAGTGTCAATGTGCAGTGCTTTCATCTTTTTGTTTCCTTATATGAAAGAGCGTCTGCCAAATGCCTGTAATGTAATGTACATATCAAGCTGGCTATTATATAATAATAATAATAATAATAATAATAATAATAATAATAATTAATAAGAAGAAGAAGAAGAAGAAGAAGAAGGAGTATTATTATTAATAGTAGTAGTAGTCATAGTAGTAATAGTATCAGCAGGAGTAGTAGTAGTAGCAGTAGTAGTGGTATTTACTATAGATGCCAGTAATTTACTTGTCAGCTGTGAAGTCGTCCAGTGTAGGAGATACAGCTTAACTCGCAATTAAGAAGTGTCAAGAATTCGCCTCACTGAGGTTAGATTGAATCTGGCTTTTTCGGCATAAGCGGCTTGTGTTTGCGTGTGTGTGTGTGTGTGTGTGTGTGTGTGTGTGTGTGTGTGTGTGTCGTCGTCATCGCAGCGTTCCTCTCGCTGGCTGGCACGGTGAGTCACGGTTCCGTTCCGTGCCAATTTAAATGCCCGGACTGGGAGCGCGTCTCCTTCCGAGGGGCGGAGGTCGAATTTTGCGCCGTGCGTGCGCTTTTACCCGAAGGCGGAAAACGTTTTCGGCGCGACGACAGTCCCGAGGGGCTCCTCGCGGTGTTCCGTCCAGTAATTGGGTTTGAAAGCGAAGCCGCTATTGCCCACCGAGACGGGAACACGAAAAAATAAATAAATAAAAAATAAATAAATAAATAAAAAAAACTCGGGGAGCCGACGTACCAATTTCACCCGCCACAGAACGGAACGATCACCGTGTGTGAGGTCACAGTAACCAGACGCGAATCCTTATATCACTCACGCTAAAGAGGGCTTCGATGTCTTTCCAATTACAGTTTGAGTACCAGGTCCGATCTGAGCTTCTTCTTCTTCTTCTTCTTTTTTTTTTTTTACCGTGCGTTAGAGTCGATGTCAGTCACTTTGCGACGCTGGTGGAGCAGCTGCCTTTATTTGAACCACGCTGCTGCTTTTTTTTTCTCATGGAACGCTAACTGCACTTTGCTTTAGAAATGTGTGGAAAAAAAAGACAATAAATCGCGGTGAAATGTCACATTCTTAGTTATCAGCTATCTCACCGTAGGTATCAGGTATTACTTCAGGAAAACAGCAAAGAACATTCCTGGACACAGTTTCTGAAAACAAACTCTTTAGTTAACTGAAGGCATAGATTCATTTCAGATTCAATGATGATCAGGTTGGTATTGTTTACAGCTTTTCACATAAAAAATATGAGTTTGTCAGGTGCTACAGTCAGCAGATATTTATTATGAATGGAGTTGCCTGATTTATTATAAACGGGCCTTCGGTGCCATCTGGATGATCTTGCTCTTGTATTCCTGACACTTATTTCTTCCCGCTTGTGTCAGTTTCTCTGGATAAGGGGGAAAGTGATGTAATGTGTGACGCAGTAAAAGTGAAAAACAAAACAAGGAAGCTCGCTTAAACCCTTTACTTGGAATGAGGCGTGATGGAAGGCTGCGTGCTTCGCTTCTGTGAAACGGGCTAATTCGGACCCCCCCCCCCCCCCCCCCCCCCCCCCCCCCCCCCGTTTGTGTGTAGATTCCAGAAAGGAGTGCCTGTGTCCCGCCCCCAAAAACCTGTCTCTCCAACTGATTTATGTTCATGCTATTAAATATTACTGGTTTTTTCCCTGTCTCAGTTTATCTTTAGTTTAGTTTTTTTTTTTTTTTATTCCCACCTCTACCTCTTCTTTTTAGAGGACAACTTTGTTTTTCTTTCAAATTTAAAGATTTTAAATATTTTTGTTCTATTTGTGCGTTCCCTTTAAGTCATAATGTGTTTATTGTTGGCCTTCTGCCTTATGTTTATACACAGTAAATATGTCCAGTGTTAATTCAACACTAACAGTGTTAGTTCAGCTCTCACAGATAACATTTGGTCCCCACTGTGAGAGTTGAATTAACACTGTTAGAGTTGAATTATCTCTGGACATTTGACGATGACAGTTAAGAAGCATAATAAATCTCTCAGTCCTTAAGAGTCCACAGATTTTTTTTTTTTATTTGAAAAAAATGACTTTCGCCAGGAGCATAGCAATGACTATTGTTTGAGTATGAGCTCTTAGGTCACCCACAGCATTATGGGAATATCTAGACCAAAGCGAGCCTCTTTTTTTTCATTGATAATTGCCATTTTGAATATGACTTTATTATGTTCATTCAGATAGTCTGCCCTGCCCTGTATGTCTGGCTACATATTGCTCTTTTGAGTTTACTTTTCATAGGTTTCAATAGCGGTGCGCCCACTCGCGTAAATGTTTGATGTTTTTCTAAGAAAAGGCTTTTTTTTTTTAAAATATTCACGAATGTATTTTAAAAAAAGCAGCAGAAGAAAAAACGAATTAGTGGCGAGCGCTGGAGAGATCGAGCTGCCTCGCTCTGCTTCTGAAACGTTCAGTTGTCAGGCTTCGGTCGGCGTGGCGACGTGACAAAGCGGGTCGTCACGGCGACTCGGGCCGGGGGACGCGGCGGGACGGGATAATGACGGATTCCCGCGGCCGAAGCCCCTCCCTCGCGAGAGACGCGATTGAAGGGGGGGGGGGGCGAAGGCAGTCGGCCGCGTCGATCCGGCTGTGCCGCGCCGACAGGACAATTTTTGCATCGTTGATTTCAAAAAGAGGAAGGATTCCGCCTGTGGAGTGGCGTCTTCATCTCTCAGCTCTCAGCTCTCAGGGCAGGAACGGCGAAAAATCTCGAAAAACAATCAGAGGAGAAACGCCATCAAAGGCAAGGCCTCGGTTCATCTGAAGAGGGTTTATTCACGAAACAGAGGTTTCTTCGGGTTTCTTCGCACTCCAGTGAAGTGCGTGGACGGGTGCGGAGGGAACCTGTACGCTACGCTGCATGTAGGTGCTTCTGAAATGAGAAACGCATTTATCTTGGGGTCCACAATTCAGATGAAATGTGCTGGAGTAATGTCCAGCCCGAGGCCTGCTCTTGGGCCACTTGTGGAGTCATTCAGCTAAATTCGGCTGAACCGCAGTGCAACGTGTCCTGAGCTTTCAGACCCAAATTTAAGTGCATTTAAACTGGCACCAGAAATATGTCTGAAAATGTTTTCTCATGAGCAGCGGTCCCCTGAAGCCCACATCTTTTACCGTGTGACTGGTTTAAACCCGCTGAGACCGGCTGAAACCAGTTACGACCGGCGGGAAACCACTGTGACCGGCTGAAACCAGTTACAACCGGCGGGAAACCACTGTGACCGGCTGAAACCAGTTACGACCGGCGGGAAACCACTGTGACCGGTTGAAACCAGTTACGACCAGCGGGAAACCACTGTGACCGGCTGAAACCAGTTACGAAACCCTGTGCCGAAACCAGTTACGACCAGCGGGAAAAACCACAGTTACGACCAGCGGGAAACCACTGAGACCGGCTGAAACCAGTTACGACCGGCCGAAACCAGTTATGACCGGCCCAGAAACCAGTTGCAATTGGCTGGTTGGCAGTTGCGATTTATGGAAAACCTTCATAAAACCTCCTTTGCTAAAGGTTGTCGGTCCAATTCTTTCCTTATCAGCTCAAACGGGGAAGCCATTTCCAAGGCAACGACAGCAAGTCCACGCGAGGACCTGCTTAAAATGGAGGCTTGCGGATGGCGGTGTGTTTTCAGAATGAACCTGTGGCAGAATGTGTGGAAACACCTGAGCAATAATGCCCTGAAAAGGCGATTTGTTTAGACGGAAAAGCACATTTAAATACGTCAGCACATCCTGTCTGTTGAATTATTGTCAAACCGTCCTGAATATGATTCTGTCAAAACAAGATTACTCATATTGAATTGGAGTAGAATGTGTTTTCTTTTTTTTCAACTTTTCGCTGTTCTTTTTCATTCCAGACATATTCTTTCTTGATGTAATATGTCTGAGTTTGAAAAGATGCATTCTTTGGAAAAAAATAAGCACACTTTCGAAAATAAAATCTAACAGCTTAACTCTAAAATTAGCGATGAATATAATAATAGCGGAAAGAAAATTATGCTGTTTTTTTATGTTTTACTCCAAGTGTTCTGATTTTAGTATAAATGGTATTCTTGAATGACCTTTGACCTCTGTAAGCTGCCGCCTTTCCTACAAGTGGCTTTGTTCCAGAAGTGATGAGGTTTCGTGATTCTGGAGGAAAAAGCAGACCTAATTGCACTGTGATGATACACAATCAGTTCTCATTACAAGGATGCACTGACAAAAACTTGAAAGTTCTCTATCATAAAACCTGGACATTTGACAGAAAACAGAATCAGAAATGCTAGCTATGTCTTTTTTGACCCTAATATCACACATTTATGTGATTATAATATTCCTAAGTGAATGTTCTAATGCTGTAACACTCACTACTGCTAATTGAAAGCAATGTTCAAGAAAAATATTTGAGGAAAAAAAAATACAACAAACCTACGCTTCTACAGGTTAAGGAGTGATAAAGGAGTTGTATCTATAGCTCCTAATTCAAACCAGTGCAGTTATAAGAGCGAACTGAATTCAACAACTGCGGGCAAACAGCTGTTGGTGCATACTTTCGGATGAGAGATTTATATGGGAAATGCCAGGAAATAGCCAGATATTATCCACCAATAACCTTTGACATGGTTCTGTTTGTTATTACCGATGTACACTGTGATTGGTGGAGTGCTTATGTGTTTCTTCCTGTAAGTAAGTTGACATCATGACTGCTGAAAATACATCTTATTTGTGTCTTAGTATCCCTGAGAATGGCGGTGGGGATACTCTTCCTGATTGGCCAGGAATGTCCTGGAATATTCTTTGGCTTCCAGGAATTGCAAAAAGAATTCTGGGAAATTAAAAAAATATTTTTTTTTTTTGCTGTTGTATAACAAGCAAAACGACAGGAAGAGCTCAGCTGAACAGGATCCTGATGTCAGGTGTGCCATGTAACAGACAGGGTGGGTATAATCAGCAACACAGGCTTTTAAAAATAAATGGTCCTGGATTTTGTCCAGTGGGAGTTGCTAGCGCTCGATGATGATGGGGATGAGCGATATGGAAAGGGAACACCGGAAACCTTTACCTGTCGGTTTTGACGGCTGAGAGCAAAGAGATGTGTGATTTTATTTTTTAAAGCAAAATGACTGCCTCGAGGGCAATCTCAGCCTCCTTTGATTCATATGCATAACTCATCCCACTTAGAACAAACAGTTCAATCAAATTTAATTTATTCGTCCTGGTGATTTAGGGATTGCCTTAAAATGCAGATGTGCAATGCAGTATTCATAAGCGGAGAATAATCCCCTTTGACACAAAGCTAACCCATTTCTGCTTGCACTCTTGAGTCTACCGAGGTTTCTGCAAAAGCTCTGAGAAATGACAACATTTTGCTTATCGCCAATTAGAACATTTATCAGTGTGATCAAACACGTTCTCCAAAAAAACAGCTTCATACAAACAACTATTTCTTTTGGCTGCTGTGCTCATTTTTATTTTTATTTTTCCAGCAAGTTTATCCATGAACATAGGGGAATGATTTACTATATAAACAACTTGTTCTCGGTCAGGCTGAAGAATATTTTAAAATAAACTGGTTCCATTCCTGTCTCCTATTATGCTTAATGGCTTGTACCGGGATCTGACCATGAACTTTCATGGTCTGAGAGGGAAGCGATCGACTGAAATGGATTGAATTGCTGTTGTTCAGCCTGGTGTCACTCGAATGAACAGATGCTGATGTAATTTGGGTAGGACGGGTGACTGACTAACAGGCCAGCTAAACAGATTAACATTGGTTCCTTTTTACAAACGGGCTGGCCAATCAAATGCGACAAAACATGTCTAGCGAGGAAAAGCTGCAGGGGGAGGGAACATGCTTCATCACACACACACACGCATGCACAAATCGCAAACACAAGCTCACTCTCACACACACACACACTCGCACTCACGCACACATACACACAGATGCACACACACGCGCGCGCGCAAATCGCAAACACTCACACACATGCACACATGCACACACACACAGATGCACACACACACACACGTGTCTTCTGTTATGAGGAAGCCTAATTGTCCCTGTTATTTGCTGTAGGTATTTACAAATTCCTTAAATAAAAGCAAGTGTCCCTAATACACCTATGTGGCCACCATAACGCAAAAAAAGCAAGTCGTTTCTATTTGTCACGTCTGTAGTTTGTAGTTCGATTTTTAGCGAATTTAAGGTTTTTAATGGCCATAGCGTGCAAGCGGACTACATTTCCACAGAGCACTAGAGTTTCCGTACGGCACTAGTTCCCCCTTCTACCGCGCCCACGAGCGACCAATCGTGGGAGGCGAGAGAGCAGCGATGCCAGACGTTCTCGTCGGAGGATGCGCGGCTTTACCCCAAGGCCCTGGCGGCTCTGAACGAGCGATGGGCCTTCTCATGCCAGATTTTGGCTCTGTGCGCAGGCATGCTGGGAAACATGGGAGTCAAAATGATAACGCTTGCCTTTTTTTTTTTACAGTTACTTTGCGATTGCTTTGACCAGCGCTGATCTTGAGTCAATCGCTACTTTGGCCCTTTTTTTTAACATATTTTTTTTTTTTACTCTTGACGTCGGTATAACATGTTTACCGTTACTGGCCTCAACGTTAAGACGCTGAGGGTTTGTATTGAAGTCTACGGGGATCCCTAGGGCATTCAGAAGTGATGCCACAGGACTCCTCCTGCGTCTGTGTCGTGACACTGAGGGCTTCTGCCCAATCGTCAATATACGATGAGTTTGAAATGAGACCTCATTGGTCATTTTTTCTTGTGCGGTTACTATGCGATTGGTTTGGCCGTCGCCGATCTCGTTGCGTGATCGCTGCTCTCACAGAGGCCACAAGGAGGCGCTGGTCTCTCTTCCTCGTGCAGCCCGAGCTCGCGAGTGACCTTTCGCTCTGGTTGCTCGGTGACGTATCCATGACTACGGCGGGTTGTTTTCTCTCTAAAGGAAACCTGTGTTCTGTTTTTTTTGCGCGGTCCACCGTTAAAACGGGATCTGCGATTGAATATCGGCTCTGCGGCGTCATCGCTGAATGCAACCTTTGACCTCGACTTTTCCGATCATTGGAAAGGGCACCCTGACTTTGTGTTCGAGAGCTAGACGGGGGGGAGCGGGGGGGGGGGGGGGGGACTATGTTACTGATGACGCCATGACACTCTTTAATGGCAGCTGAAACACTAACCAGCGCGAAATCTGCAGTCGGCGCGCGTGCACGTTTTTCTAAACGAGCGATGATGAGGTCACGCATCGCAGCGCGTCGTCGCTTTGGGCGGCTCGCGGCGTTCTCCTGATTGGTTTTTAAAGAGGGGAATGGCGCAGGGCATCGCCGATACTGACGTCTTAATGAAACATCCGCTTCCTGTGGTGAGGCGTTTAACGAGCCGGCGGACTTCCTCCGGATTCCGTTCGGTCTCGGCTCGATTGGAGTCCCCACTGGACCCCGAGAAGCCGTCAGATCCGATTTCATATTAGATAATGATTTCACTGAGTCATCCGGTGTTCAGTCGTGCTGATAATGATTTTACTTAATGTGCTGTGGATTTTCGTTTGCATACTCCCCTCCCTGTTTCAGCAGGTCATTAGCAGTGTGGGTGTGCGTGTGTGTGTGTGTGTTTGTGCGTGTGTGGGGGTGTGTGTGTGTGTGCGTCTGAGTGAGCGAGTGTGTGTGTGTGTGTATGTGTGTGTGTGTGAGAGAGAGTGTGTGTGTGTGTGTGTGTGTGTGTGTGTATGTATGCGTATGTGTGTGAGAGAGAGTGTGTGTGTGTGTGTGTGTGTGTGTGTGTGTGCGTGCGTCTGAGTGAGTGTGTGTATGTGTATGTGTGTGTGAGAGAGTGACTGTCTGTGTGTGTATGTATGTATGTGTCTGTGTATGTGTGTGTGAGAGTGTGTGTGTGTGTGTGTGTGTGCGTCTGAGTGAGTGTGTGTGTGTGTATGTATGTGTCTGTGTATGTGTGTGTGTGTGAGAGAGTGAGTGTGTGTGTGTGTATGTATGTGTGTGTGAGTGAGTGTGTGTATGTATGTGTATGTGTGTGTGAGAGGGAGTGTGTATGTGTGTGTGTGTGTGTGTGCGTGTGTGTGAACCTTCCCCATCCCCCACTCATTTCCCACGGATGGGGTTCGGGTTAGGGACCCAGCCGTAGTTTGGGGTTTTCTGGATTAATGAGACCTCTTTGGTAAAGATACCACAGAGACTACCATTCAGCGGTTCGGAGGTCAAGGTTCATTATTTATTTCCTCTGGTGGGCTCCAGAGCACAGTGCATCATGGGACGGCCCACACACCCCCCTCAGCCCCCAAACAAATTATCAGACCGCGCTCGGGCTTTGCAATGCATGAAAGAACAGCCAATCGCGTGTGTTCCATTCCCAAGCTTATTTAAAAGGCTTCCGGGGGGCTTTCTGTTATAAATATGTAATTTGTTATCCTCCTACAACACGAGGCTGCATTTCAGACCCACAGCGTGAAATGGAAGCGTTCTGGAGAAAGTCCAGCGCTAATACACCGCAGGAAACCGTCGGCTGGATGTGGGGAAACCGAGCGGCGTGTTCTCACTACTTACTCAATAATTGGCAGCCGCAGTCCTGACATCCAGTATCTGGATAATAAAAAACAGATCCCTGCTGTGTCACAGTTTGCCAAGCGTGGTATGCCAGAGGGTGCCTGTCCTCGAGACTCACAAAACCACTGATTTCCACCTTCCACAGAATGTTGCCTCCTACGCTGTATCGTCTTCGCCACCAGGTGGCGAGTGTGAGCACGAGTGACAGACATCGTAATGGTCGACCATAGCTGTGGCACGGAAGCTCTTTTTGTAAACCAGCGAAGGAACAAATCTTAAAGCCGTTAATCTTTACAGTAAATCGTGACGAAATCTCTGCCAGAATGCAATTTTTCCCTTTTGCAAACGTTTACTGCAGAGCTGGTGTTCGGTAGCTCTCGAAGGCATTGCTTATCGATACTTATTTAAATCCGCGTGGCAAAAACAATCGTCTGTTTCGGGAGCCATCTTAGTTTGTCGTTCAGTGTCCACTTTGTCAGGCGCACGAGAAGAATAGAAGGCCGTGTTGATATTCACATCGGTGGTGAGTCAGTGTTATGTATTACACAACATGGTAATAAATTAAAATGTCCACCAAGACCACATTAAATTGTTTTGTTTTTTTTTTCCTTTGGGACGGAGAGGCTTCAAATATGAAGTATGTTCTACATTGTTAAACAATATTGTTTAGCAAAATAAAACGAGATGGTCAGGTGTAGAAGCATACGGCCAGCTGTATGCCACAGATTTCACTAAAGCCCAAATTATTAAAACTGTTTATAATAACAAATTAAATAAATTATATTTGTATTTCTATTTCATATTTATTCAATTTATATTACGCTATATGACCAAAAGTATTGGGTCACTTGTTCTGGGGCTATTTTTCATGGTTTGGGCTAGCCCCCTTAGTTCCAGTGAAGGCAAATCTTAATGCTACAGCATACAATCACATTCTGGACGATTCTGTGCAGCCACAATGGTTTGGGGAAGGCCCTTTCCTGTTTCAGCATGACGATGTCCCCGGGCACACAGCAAGGTCTTTAGGGTTTTGTCGAGAATGGTGTGGAAGAACTTGACTGGCCTGCACAGAGCCCTGACCTCAACCCCACCCAACACCTTTGGGATCAATTGGAAAGCCAATTGCAAGCCAGGCCTAATCACCCAATCAGTGCCTGACCTCACTAATGCTCTTCTGGCTGAATGGAAGCAAATCCCTGTAGCAATGCTTCAACATCAAATATAAAGCCTTTGCAGAAGAGTGAAGGTTATTATAGCAGCGAAGGGAGGACCAACTCAGTATTAATGCTCATAATGACTTTCTAAGGAAAACCCACGACACTCAATATATATTGAAAAGATAAATGCAAGTTAGACATATAACTGAATGATGAATCTGTCTATCTGATGTAGTCAACAGGATATTAGTGCTGATCTCTCTCTCTTCTTTCTCTTTCTCGCTCTCTCTCTGTCTGTCTCTCTCTCTCTTGCTCTCTCTCTCTGTCTCTCTCTCTCTCTGTCTGTCTCTCTCTTGCTCTCTCTTTCTCGCTCTCTCTCTGTCTCTCTCTCTCTCTTGCTCTCTCTCGCTCTCTCTCTCTCTCTGTGCTCTCTCTCTCTCTCTCTCCCTCCCTCTCTCTCTCTGAGCTTTCTCTGCTGCTGATTGGGTGGACTGGGCGGACTGTGGCGTCGTGTGAGAACTGGACGGCTGGAGGGGGGGTCAGGGCCCCTGGCCCCCACGGGCTCGCAGTAATGACGCTTTTTAAGGTTCAAATGAGGGGGGGGGGGGGCCTCCTCCCGCCCCCGGTGAGCCCCCCCCCACCACCACAAACCCCCGCCCATGGTACCGTGGGACAGGCATGCCGAGAAACCCGGAGGCTGTGATATCCCACAATACCTTGCAGCCTTCAGAATGATGGAGAATAGAGTGGTGCAAGGGCAGGTTCCATTAGGATTGACACAATCACCCCCCATGATCACCCCAAACCCCCCCCCAAATCAAACCCCCCCCCCCCCCCCCCCCCCACACACACACACACGCACACAGGCTTCCCCAGGCCTCTCAGTACTCACAGTGGCCACTCAGTCTGTCTCTCTGTAAGAGGCTACTCAGGCCAAATCTCAGGCTAGCATGACGGATGAGCAGCGAAACCTTTGAATATATAAAGGAAAATATATAAGTGAATATATAATTGGAAAGGTGGTAAGTGCAGGCAACTTCACACACTGGTGTTACTTATCATGGTCTTTGCAAAAATATATTTGGCAGAGGGATTGTGTTTTTGGAGTTGTGCAAAATTGTAAAAAATATATTTAACATACATTTATATATTGCATATATGTGAACGCATTTACAGGAAGAAACATTTTTTTTTGTATGGCGTTAGAGGAACCAACATGCAGAAACAGTGAACGAGAAACAGCATTTCATTACACAGCTCCAGCGACCTGACAGCCAGTAGACAGATAACTCAGGAAGAAGTCCTGCTGTCTCACAGTTTGTCAAGCGTGGGATGCCAGAGGGTCCCCATCTTTCTTAAGACTCGCCAGACTCTCCGATTTTTTTTTCGGGCTTCTTGGAATTTTTTTTTCCGGAAACCTTCCTTCTGACAGGAGCCGGCCCTCGTTCTTGTGGGAGTCGAGGATCAGTGGAATCGCCGAGCTCCCGTGCATCTGAAGGCTCTCTCTCAGACTGTCTGCGGGGTCAGAAGCCTCATACATTATCCGTCTTATGTCCCTCCGCTGGCCGCTTGTGTCGGCTCACTTCCAGTTCAGAGCATCGGTGCCGGCCTATTGGGCGGCTGCTGCCGGGACCGCTCTGTTACATCATCAAAAGATCACCTGACTCTACAGTCCGGCCAAACCTCTCAACTCTGCTACCTCCGGGCTCTATGCTCTCACTTCAATACCCCAGCTGTGGTAAGGACAGCTGGTGCTCTGAATGTGTGTGTGTGTGTGTGTGTGTGTGTGTGCATGTGTGTGTGTGTCAACAGGCTTGTGGTCAGAGGTCTTAGGATGATGGGGCTGGCAAAATGGAGAGCAAAGCGACTAGCAAAATATTGCTCAGTTTCCTCCATTATAGGCAGTCGCAGTATATGGAGGAGAAGATGTTTCTTGTACCCATAATGTTTCCTGTCGGTGCAATTGAGATGCAAATGTCTAACCTGCATTTTGTCTGCTTTATCCCTACTGGTATGCTTTCTGCTACTCAAGTGAAGGACATCAGACAGCAACTGAAATATATTTGGGCCCTTATGATGTATTTTATGAATGTGGACCTACATAAAGAATTAAAGTGTGTGTGTGTGTGTGTGAGAGAGTGTCTGTCCGTATGTCTGTGTCTGTGTGTATGCGTCCGTGTGTCTACCTGTGTGTGTGTGTACCTGTCAAGATAAACCAGTTTCAGTATTTTGTTGTTTTCACTTGGTCAGATTTAGTTTTATCTCCTGTTTGGGGGAAAAGAGGCTGTGGAACTGCAAGTTCTGTTCATTTGTTGTTCACAAAAAGAGTACAGCTACTTATGCCCTTACCATACTTATGTTATTTACAGGAGTGTTTTTACCCAGAGTGCACTGCACCGCAGTTAAAAATAGGCAGAGAATGTGTCGAAAAGTTTAAGACTGTTCTTTTTTTTTTTTTTTTTTCTGCTGAAGCTTCTCCAGGGAGCCAATGAGAGCGAGCAGGCTGGTCATGTGACCACTGGGACTCGAGGAGTCTGAGTCTCCCACTGATCGCTACCCTGTCGCGGGACATGAAGGGGACGTCGCGCACAGATCAGTTTTAATTGACACCCCCCCCCCCAACCCGCCCCCCCCCCCCCCCCCCCTTTGCTTTCGGGGTGTCACCGCCATTCGGCAGGGTGACGAGCCGATCCGGGGGGGGGTGGAAAAGGCTTTCAAACAAAGTGAACGGAGAGCGACTGATTAACACTTTACGGCTTTTTTTTTTGTGTTTTCCGGAACGTCCGCCGCCCCCGTGGCGACATCAGAAGCGCCGTTCCGCGCGCCGCTCAAGTGTCCGCCTCGTTAAAAAAAAAAAAAAAAAAAACCGAAGACCTCGTGCGAAGCCGTCGCGCAGGGTCGCCGCGGGTACTTAGGGTTTGCGGAGGACCTCCTTGATTTTTCGGCGGGTCGGAACGGCGCACGCGTTCCAGCTCGTGCGTCCCGCGCTAAGCTGGGGTTATTAGCGTCCCGGCTGCGATTACCGCGGGGGGGGGGGGGGGGGGGGGGGGGGGGGGTGAGGGGGGGTTTGTCTTTTCGGCTGAGGCTTAGAGCGTACGGAGGTTTCATCCGCCGATAATTGGAATGTCACTGCACAAAAAATCCCCCCCGCCCACCCGCGTTAGCCAAATCCTCCGTCAGGAGGTGGTCTCCTGAAAAAGGCCGGCCTTCCACCCAGGGAAACGCCAAATGGGGCGCATTTTAGTATAATTCCAAATTTAAAAAATAATAATAATACATTTTCTCCAGCATTTCATTCTGAGGAAAGTAACGCGGTGTGTGTATTCCTCATGCAGCAGCACTGCTTTTTTAATAAATTTTTTTTTAATTAATTTTTTTTTGAGAAGATGACTAGCAAACATCTCTTCAATGACGGTGTGCTGTGTGGAAGAGGTCGGGGGGTGTGGGGGGGGGTGAAAGAAGTCTCAAAGCAAGTTCTGGCCTCCAGGGGGCGAGGGGGGCGGGGGGGGGGGGTGTTTAACGATTTTAACAGCATGACCGTCTCGACTGCAGTGGCTCACGGGGACTTCAGATTAGCCAGCAATTTGTAAACCACGCGCTCTGCTCATTAGCAAATAAATAACGATGCAGCGCATATGAACATAACCTTCTAATTGCAGGTGAAAACAAAATAGTCAATAATAAAATAAAGTGACCAAGCTCACAAATCTGGCGCATTGAACACACTAAACAGAACACAGTGCTTCAGTAGAAAGCCTGTAGACGCACACGGGTTTCCTTGAGATTAAACTGAAAATGTGAATAGTATCTAATTTTCTCTCTTTTTCATTCTGAAAGAGTTAGCTTAATTACATCTGGAAAGAAACATTGCTAAGGAAAACCGAAGAAAGCTTAAATGATTAACTCAATGTAGAGATGAGAGATGTGTGAAAACTGCGCTGCCTGAAGGTAGTTGTTACATTCTAATGAAGTGTATTCATGTTGTTTCTCTTTAAACATGATCAAGGTGTAAACAAAATTCCTCCATGGTAATGCTAACCTTCGATGTAAATGTGTGTGTCTGTGTGTGTGTATATCTGTGTGTGTGTGTGTGTGTGTGTGTGAGTGTGTGTGTGTGTTTGTGTTTGAGTGTGTGTGTGTGTGTGTTTTTAAGTCTGCGTGTGTGTTATTAGATGTGTGTGTGTGTGCATGCGTGTGTTTGGGTGTGTGCGTGTTTGTCAGTGTGTGTGTGTGTTTAGGTGTGTGTATGTGCTTGTGTGTGTGTGTGTGTGTGTGTGTGTTTAGGTGTGTGTATGTGCTTGTGTGTGTGTGTGTGTGTGTTTGTGTTTGAGTGTGTGTGTGTGTGTTTTTAGGTCTGCGTGTGTGTTATTAGATGTGTGTGTGTGTGTGTGTGTGTGTGTGTGTGTGTATGTGTGTTTGTCAGTGTGTGTGTGTGTGTTTGTGTGTGTGCGTGTGTGTTAGTTAGATGTGTGTGTGTGTGTGTGTGTGTGTGTGTGTTTGTCATTGTGTGTGTGTGTTTAGGTGTGTGTATGTGCTTGTGTGTGTGTGTGTGTGAGTGATATTTTGGGAGCTCGCTGTGCTGCATTAGTGGCTGTGGGGGCTTGTTGACTGCATGTGGGAGGTACAGACAGCCGAGACTGTTCCCTCTCTCTACCTTTTCAATATTTCACAGCTGTGGAGGTGGGGGGGAGAGGGAGACAGATGAAAAGCGAGATGTTGCTGGAGATGGAGATGGAGAGAAAGAGAAAATGATAGAGGAAGAGAAAGAGCGAAAGAGGGAGATAGATACGGAGGCGGAGGGAGAGGGAGATCGAGCTTGAGAATGAATGGGAGAGAGAAAGGGAGAGGAGGGGGGTAGAGAGAGAGGGAGGGCTGTAGTTAAACGGAGATCAAAAGAAAGTGGGTAGAAGAGCGAAAGAGTAGGAGGCAGGTGGAGAGAGGGAGCTGGAGAGGAAGATTTTTTTTAAAAGAGGGAGAAGCAGCTCGGGAGGAGGAGAGAGAAAACAAGACAAACAACTGAAGGGGAAGAACGAGAGAGAGAGAGAGAGAGAGAGAGGGAGGGAGAGGACTCAAGCAAAAGATAGCGAGTGATTTGAAAGAGAAAGTTTTCCAGTGTAAGGGCCAGAGATGCTTAGAGTTAGAGAGTGAGAAAGAAGGAGGAGTGGATGGCATGATATAAACGAGTGAGAGAGAGGGGGGAGGGGGAATAAGGTGATACAAATGAGTGCAGGAGAGAGGGGAGGGGGAAATAAGAAACAGAAACAGCGGAAAGCTGGACTCAGAGCAGTCTCATGCATAATGAAGATGGCGTTCCTCTCTGAACACAGGAAAGCAAGAATGTTTTTCTCAAATTAGGCTTTATTTATTTATTTTTATTTTTTTTTAAAACCGCTGTTCTGAAATTGGCACGGTGACAGCAGGCAGCCAACAGGCAGCTCAGAGAATGCAGTATTATGGGCTGTAATGGAATTCATGTATTCTGCAGACTCACTGCTCACTGTCAGACTGTATTCTCTTAGGACCCAGCTATTCAATTTTTGCCCCCCTCTGTGTGTGTGTGTGTGTGTGAGAGATAGAGAGAGAGAGAGAGAGAGAGAGAGAGAGAGAAAGTGAGAGAGACCAAGCAAATTTTTTATCAGTGTCTCAGTGTGTGTGCATCTGCCATATGTTGGGTTTGATGCATTTGCGTGTGTGTGTGTGTGTGTCTGTGTGCTTGTGTGCATGCGTGTATGTGTGTGTTTGTGTGCGTGCGTGTATGTGTGTGTTTGTGCATGCTTGTGTGCGTGTGCATATATATTTGCACCTCACACATATATGTGGGCTTGTGAGATGTGCTGGGGGAGGTGAGGTACTGGTTATGGTGGGGGGGGGGGGGGGGGGGGGTTATGGCAGGGCAGCATGGGCACAAAGCTCCCCTCCCTGATAGGATGACCTTGCCACCCACCCTCTAATGGGATGGGCGTGCGTAAATCCCCCGGGGATCGGGGGGGGGGGAAGCGGAGGAATACATGAATCCGGGATGAGGAGACGGAGGGAGCGGACGGAGGGAGCGGACGGAGAGCAGCGCGGCCGACGAAGCAGACCGCAGGGCCACCCGCGGACGAGCGCGACGCGTCGAAAAACGGCGAAGAGACGAGACACGAGTTTCCGCTATATTTTTTTTTTTTTTTCCCCTGCTATTTAGCGTCTGACGGGTTCGTCCGTCTGAATGTCTTCGCCTGGACTGAGCGGTAAATTCTCTCCCTGTGTTCTCTTTCTTTTTTTTTTTTTTTTTTTTTTAAGAAAAAAGATTTTTCTGAAGCGGCCGGGATGTGGAGCTCGTGGTTGATCCCTCTCGCCCCGCTTCACCTCGCGATGCTGAGTGGCGGCGGGCGTGTGTGACTGATCCACGAAAGACAGCCGCCGATCTAAATAATTGCGGCACGCCGCCTGTGAATTTCAGAGCAAATAAACAAAGAAGACCCCTTCCACTGCCGGGGGGCTAATGGGAAAAGTTTCGGTTATCCTTGGCTCCTTAATTCCCCCTCCCCCCCCCCCCCCCCCCACCCCCGGCTTTCCGTCAATTGCTAAATTTGTAGCCGATGTCACTCTAAATCCTGAAAGAGGACACAACATTCTGATGGCTTCGCTGTTTTTGTGCCTTTTCAACCCTTTCCTCCCGGTTTGAAACTGCCGATAATACTCTAATCGTACCGCGCCTGGTGCTGCAGTCAACAGCTGTCGGTTCAGGACAGCGCAGGCAAGCGTGTGCGTGTTCCCCTTCTGAAAAAACACGTGACGTCAAGCCACTTTTCAGAAGGGGTCACTGGTGAGCATTGAGATGATCTTCCTGGCTAACCGAACCCCTCCTTCCCTTGAGAATGGTACAGCACACAGAACGTGTGTATCCCCTGACAAGTCATGGTAATGCTACTTGCTACATCAATGGTGACATAGCATACCACATGAATATTTGCGCTGATTGACATAAGCATTTATGAATGCTTATTTAGTATATATGTAGGTGTTATGAAGGAATTCTATAGCCCTTATAGAGGGAAATTCACAGAAAGATCTACCAAATATTTTTGATAGATAGCACATACTGCTTTAACCCCTCCCTTAGTGTGTGCATGTGGGGGGAGCTGTTGTTTACATTATGGTGAAAGGCACAGACTCAGTCACATTGATATCTCCCACATACTGTAGCTAGATGCAACCTTATTGTGGTCTTATATCAGAGGCTGTTTCAGAAAGCTAGAATCTGGAAGCCTTTAGAACTTGGGTTCTGAACCCTGGCCCGCGTGAATGTTCCATGGTCTGTTGGCTTTTGTTGTTACTCAGAACTTGATTTGAAAAAATAAAATGTCAACCCGCCTTACCTGGATTATTGGGTCTGAACGGGTCACAAACTTTAAAGACGAAAACAAAAACCAGCAGACCCTGCAGCTCTCCCTGGTCAAACTCTGATTTAGAATGAAATCAGGGTCGCGAAACCCTGGTAT
Source organism: Anguilla japonica (assembly GCA_025169545.1). Classification (NCBI taxonomy): domain Eukaryota; kingdom Metazoa; phylum Chordata; class Actinopteri; order Anguilliformes; family Anguillidae; genus Anguilla; species Anguilla japonica. Next base: position 7,858,394 of record CM045885.1, on the reverse strand, counting down.
AAAATGCTGATTGCCAATTGTGTGCAAGAGTTTTACACAAAGACTCCGACAGGTGTGAAAGAAACATCTTAGAATCACTGTAATATTTTGTCACAAACAAAAATTTAGCTCGTTCAAGTGTCATCTCAGAAGCTATTTTTGTCAAAATTTTCCCATATCCTTGCCGAAACTAAACTGTGTGAGCAAGCTAGCCGGGTTTTATATCCTGTTAGCTGGTTGGAACATTCAATCATTTTTCTCCAGACCTGTTTCAAAAGGCTTTACAGACTGGTAAACCTAGCCTGCAAGCTAACCTAGCCGCTGAGTCAAAAGCTTCTCTATGTCGTCGCTACGTAATATAGCCAATAGATCCATTTACCACTTGTTGAGGGACATTCAAGGTCGTTGCCATCTGCCGGGTTAGAGGCAGGCATAACGCCCTACATTGGAGCTCGCATCCATGACTGAGAGAGTCTCGTGCTCTACAGACTGAGCTAGCCAGGCTCCGCCCCTTTTGGGCGGGGACCACCGCTCACCGGCAGCGACGCCACCTTGTCACATGACCATCTTATGTAACACAACAACCGCAAGTTTTGCTGCTGTCGCATGTGAATGATTGATGATAAATCGACAAGAAGCAATTAGAAATGTCTTTGTCTGAGCCGCTTCACAGGTGCATGGTCAGTGATTGAATTCGAGGCTTGGTCACATGGAGGGCTAGCACTTTTCCCGCACAAGAATGCAATCTGAAAGGGCTCGGTGAGCACGCAGGATTTTTTTTTTGCATGGGTAGCAGTAACGTTTGTGATCCAAGTGCCCATTTTCAGCAACATTCTCATGCTCACACAAAGGCAGAGAGAAATTGCTGGTGGGGCTACTGCAGGTTCTCAGGGCTGCCTGTTCTCTGGAGAATAAACTGAAATAAAATAGGGCCTAAGAAAGTGAAACCTGGAGGGGGTGAAACCCAGTTCACGAATGCATCTGAACTTATGTACTGTATTTATACGAATCTGTATGCACTCAACTCACCGGTCTCTTTTAAAACCGGGAGCGAATTTGAAGAGCAGAGAACACTAGTATGAATGTATTGTGCTTGCTGTTTTGGCTGCTCAAGATTCAATGAATATGCGCACACACACACACACACACACACACATTGATAAAACATTCACTCGGTCTCTCTTGTTCTCTCTCTCTCTCTTGCTCTCTCAGTCTCTCTCACACATACACACACACACAAGATTTTTTTACTGAAAGCCACTGTCTTAAATTATGTCTTGCCTCTGGGGATTGTAGTCTTTGTTTTGAGATCTACTGATTTGCTACACTGTTGCTTTCTGCGCTGTTATACATGCAGTGGACACGTGCTTGGGGGTACAGCTTGGACTCAAGTCAGCTTGTTAGCAAGCAGCAAATGTAAAAAAAAAAATCTGCAGTAGTATTTGTGGTAACATTGCAGTAGTGAACCAAAGGCGCTCCAGTCCTTCGGTAGAATGCTGCAGTTGGACCACTGTGATGTCATGTTTAGTTTCGCAGAATTCCGCACTTTTGTGCAAACAGGCTGAGCAAACGAGGACTGAGCGGAAAAAAAAATGCAAACTGGCAAAGAACCCGATGAATAACAATCATTAGCATTGATGTGGGAGTTTATTTTAGGGATAATTGCTTGTCGCTCTTCTAATTGGGCGACTTGTGTCAGGCCATCTCCTCCCTGAACCCCCAAATTAGCCGCTGAGTTCAAGAACCTCTTTTGGAGGGCACATGCCTCACTGAGCAACAACCGTGGTGATTGACCCTTGTGCAGATAAGCCATTTGTAGAAGGAGGAGGGAAAAAGGTTTGCGTTAATCTAGCCTGCATTTAATGTGGGTGTGTGAACCAAAACTCTTCCCATGGAGAAATGGATAAATGCTTTAAGACTCAGAGAAAATTATCTCTACAAAAAAACGTGGTACAGTCATTACCCAAAGTTTCCCGTTTTTAGATAAAACAGCTTCAGCCTGAGTCTTTTTAATTTATTTTTAATGTTTTAATGTTTCCTTTTAACATTTGTATTGCTGAAAACCAATTGCTTTTTTTCCCCCAATGTTTCTTTAAATGTTTTAATGTTTCATTTTAATGTTCAAATTGTCTAAAACGAATAGTGAGCTTTAATTTAACGACCAGTGAAGATTTACCAGTCACAATCAGTGTCTTAGGCACGCGTGTTCAATTACACGGTCCCTGGGTAGTCTTTCCAGTGTATTTGAAGGAGGTGTTGACGTTTCCTTGGAAACATCGCATGTTGATATGGTAACAAGGTAACACGGTGACACGAACATGCAGAGAACGCCGTGTGGGCTTCGCCACTTCTTGGTGTTTTGACAAAGTTGGGGCAAGAAAGTCTAACACAAGGTTAACGAAAGAGGAAAACACAACTTCCTGACAATAACTAATAATTTTGCGCTGTGTTCTTTGCACACGGTAGGCTGTTGAAGTGGAGACTTTTAATTTCTTCCTGGCTGAAAAAAAAAAAAAACCGTCGTTTCCGTTGGTAAATGGAATCAATGCCCCAGGTAATACCTGTTCCAAATGAGCAGCTCCATCCTCGTCTCACTTCCAGGCCCCAGAGGATTCTGGGTAGGCAGGAAATATGAATGAACAGCAATAGCTAATTAGGCAGAGATGCCTGGACAGAAATATTATTATTAACAGTAGGAGGAGATAATAGTTTATTCAAATTAAGTCACCGCTGGATTTTGGGTTTTTGGGTCAGGATTGTATCCATCGCCTATTCCATTGGTTCCCAACCCTGTTCCTGGAGATCTACCATCCTGTAGATTTTCATTTCAAATCTAACGTGGCACGCCTGACTCTACTAATCTACGAGAGCTCAATGAGATCTCTAGCTGTTGAATGAGGTGTGCTTCGTTAGGGTTAGAGTGAAAACCTGCAGGACGGTAGATCTCCAGGAACAGGGCTGGGCAGCCCTACTCTAGCTGTTGAATGAGGTGTGCTTTGTTAGGGTTTGACTGAACCTACAGGACGGTAGTTCTCCAGGAACAGGGCTGGGAAGCCCTACTCTAGCTGTTGAATGTGGTGTGTTTTGTTAGGGTTTGACTGAACCTACAGGACAGTAGATCTCCAGGAACAGGGTTGGGCAGCCCTACTCTTGCTGTTGAATGTGGTGTGTTTTGTTAGGGTTTGACTGAACCTACAGGACGGTAGGTCTCCAGGAACAGGGTTGGGCAGCCCTACTCTAGCTGTTGAATGAATTGTGCTTTGTTAGGGTTTGACTGAACCTACAGGACGGTAGTTCTCCAGGAACAGGGTTGGGCAGCCCTACTCTTGTTGTTGAATGTGGTGTGTTTTGTTAGGGTTAGAGTGGACTAGGACGGAGTGTAGCACAGTGGGTAGGGAACTGGGCTTGTAACCAAAAGGTCGCAGGTTCGATTCCCGGGTAAGGACACTGCCGTTGTACCCTTGAGAAAGGTACTTTACCTGCATTGCTTCAGTATATATCCAGCTGTATAAATGGATACAATGTAAAATGCTATGTAAAAAAGTTGTGCAAGTCGCTCTGGATAAGAGCGTCTGCTAAATGCCTGTAATGTAATGTAATGAGTGAAAACCTGCAGGACGGTAGATCTCCAGGAACAGGGTTGGGCAGCCCTACTCTTGCTGTTGAATGTGGTGTGTTTTGTTAGGGTTAGAGTGAAAACCTGCAGGACGGTAGATCTCCAGGAACAGGGTTGGGGAGCCCTACTCTAGCTGTTGAATGAGGTGTGCTTTGTTAGGGTTTGACTGAACCTACAGGACGGTAGTTCTCCAGGAACAGGGCTGGGCAGCCCTACTCTAGCTGTTGAATGAGGTGTGCTTTGTTAGGGTTTGACTGAACCTACAGGACGGTAGATCTCCAGGAACAGGGTTGGGGAGCCCTACTCTAGCTGTTGAATGAGGTGTGCTTTGTTAGGGTTTGACTGAACCTACAGGACGGTAGATCTCGAGGAACATGAATGAGGTGTGCTTTGTTAGGGTTTGACTGAACCTACAGGACGGTAGTTCTCCAGGAACAGGCTGGGCAGCCCTACTCTAGCTGTTGAATGAGGTGTGCTTTGTTAGGGTTTGACTGAACCTACAGGACGGTAGTTCTCCAGGAACAGGGCTGGGCAGCCCTACTCTAGCTGTTGAATGAGGTGTGCTTTGTTAGGGTTTGACTTAACCTACAGGACGGTAGTTCTCCAGGAACAGGGCTGGGCAGCCCTACTCTAGCTGTTGAATGAGGTGTGCTTTGTTAGGGTTTGACTGAACCTACAGGACGGTAGTTTCTCCAGGAACAGGGCTGGGCAGCCCTACTCTAGCTGTTGAATGAGGTGTGCTTTGTTAGGGTTTGACTGAACCTACAGGACGGTAGTTCTCCAGGAACAGGGCTGGGCAGCCCTACTCTAGCTGTTGAATGAGGTGTGCTTTGTTAGGGTTTGACTGAACCTACAGGACGGTAGATCTCCAGGAACAGGGTTGGGGAGCCCTACTCTTGCTGTTGAACGTGGTGTGTTTTGTTAGGGTTGGAGTGAAAACCTGCAGGATGGTAGATCTCCAGGAACAGGGCTGGGCAGCCCTACTCTAGCTGTTGAATGAGGTGTAGCTTTGTTAGGGTTTGACTGAACCTACAGGACGGTAGATCTCCAGGAACAGGGTTGGGCAGCCTTGCTCTTGCTGTTGAATGAGGTGTGCTTTGTTAGGGTTTGACTAAACCTACAGGACGGTAGATCTCCAGGAACAGGGTTGGGCAGCCTTGCTCTTGCTGTTGAATGAGGTGTGCTTTGTTAGGGTTTAACTGAACCTACAGGATGGTAGATCTCCAGGAACAGCCCTGCTCTCGTGTCTGATTTCGTGGGGGCCGGCTGTCGCCGTGCGACTGTTTCTCAAAGTCTCCCGCTGGACAGAAAAAGGCTGGAGCAGACTGGCGTGCCTTCGAGCCACAAAACCCCAAATGGCGTCGGATCTGCCACCTCGCCGCATTCCGAAATTTCACTGCTGGCACAATCGCTATCCCCCCCCCCTGCTTCCCCCTCCATTACCGCCCTGTCACCGCTTACAGATGGAGCCCCCCCCACCCCCCCAACCCACACCTCCCCCCCCCCCCCCCCCCCACTAGCCCCCCTGCCTCCCCCATCCCTCCGGCTTTGACACAGAGTCTCAGCTCTACAAAAAATGTAATTTCATTTTATTAAAAAAAAATAGATAAACAAAAGAGGGAAATAAATAACCCATTTGCAGGCCTTCGTCAGACAGTCGCTCCCTTTAATTAAAGTCTGGACCTGCAAATCAGCAGAGAGGATGCTGGGTAATGACCTGGACGACCTTAAATCACCTCTCCTCATGATGGGTTTTGCCATCATAAGTCCGAAACGGCTGGTTTTTTAAAAAATGTAGCCTCATTTTGAAGACGAATATTGCGTGTTGCGTGTGCATTGGGGGAAAATATGTTTCTTGAAAAATGTTTTTAAAAATGGAACAGAAACTAATGCTGGTTTTTAAAATTTTATTTCTCCCAAAGAATAAATGTAACCTCTCAATCTTCTGTTTGGGTAGAAGAACATAATGTTTTTAGCGATAAAAATTCCCCCTCAGGACATAAAATGAAGCGATATTATGTGTCATAAAGGGTTATGAAGGCAAGCCAGGGGCTGCAGTGGAGCATGGACAGTTTAGCTAGGCTGCAACTAGAGATGGATCTCAGCAACAGCAACAGCAGCCGTTGAGCTGAAGATGACAGCATTAGTCATGAAGACCAGAGCCACTGTAAATGCATCTTGTCTGTGGGGACAGCAGCTTCTTAAAAGCTGCTGCTCCTTTTGCCACGTTTGTTACAGATTAGTTAATAGATATAGTTAGTTAGAGTGCATTACATCACAGACGTTTAGCAGATGCTCTTATCCAGATATTAAATTCAGTGTCAGTGTTCTAGAACTCCATTGCTTTCAGTCACCAGCGGCGATTGTTACATCATAATTGGAATGTTCCGTCCACATGCTGATTGCAGGCTGTGACACTGGCAGTTTCAATCCACTGGCTCGGCCTTTTTTGAGCATCTCTTCCTCCCTCCTGTTCCCCGTTCTTCTGTTCGTCTCTCCACGCCGTCCTGTCTGATAAAGGGTTAAAGATGTGTCTATACTAACACGTGCAAAGCTGGCAACAGGGGTCTTAGAGATTTAGGCTGATCCATAGGGGGTTCACCGCATCCCCATGAACCCCTCCCTCAGCTTTGGTGAATCTGTCCCTCCCACCCCCACCCAACGGTTGCCCAATTGAGTGGATGCAGTGTGTTAGATGGCTCATTTAGCACAGGGAGGGAAAGTATGCAAAATATTGGATTTAGCCCTCCACCATACCCCAACCAGTTGACAGTTGCCAAAGGAACTTGGGGGTTCCCTTGGCAACGTAGGACGCATCTCTTCCTTCTTCCCCTTCTTAAATCCTGTATGCACCCAATGTGGAGAGGTGACTTGGATAACTTAAGCATTCCTTTAGCATAAAGTGAGAGCTCGGCTAATTTGTGGACTTGCTACCACACCTCGCTGGATTCAGGTGAGGACCTGTTCTGCCAGTAATCGAGTGACAGGATGCAGAAACACTTCTGATTTTGACCAGGGTTGATAAAAGCAGTTGAACCCGGGTAACAAATCCACTCCAGACAACTTCTTGGAGTTGAAAGTGTGACGCCCCTTGGGAATATCAATAGCGCAGCATTCATATTAATGTAGCGTCTGAATTTTGCCAGCCACTCGACAGAGCGAGCTTTTCAATAAGCCCTCCTTTTCAATTGACTCTTTCCCACCTGCTGAAGCCAAGCTTCGATACTTTAGATGCAAACTGATCTGACAGTAATTCTTTTCAGCTAAATTGAAATTGCCTACATGCACTCTGGAAGCCGAGTTTGTTTATCAGTCGGTGTGTATTTATTTATTTCTTTTAAGAGAGTCTCTGAGTAGCTCAGTAAACCTTGCAGCACAAAAATATACTGGAGCCCATGCAATCTCATCAAGTGAGAAGGTTTTTTTATTTTTAATTATCCTGAGCCACAAGTATGCGAACAGGATACCAGCTATTTTCTATAAATGAATTAATTTGAGGCCCAGTCACTTGGAGGTGCAATTTGCATTAAAGTAATCAAGCTGAAACTCCCAGCGATAATATGTTTGTGAAACTCCGCACCTGCCATTAAAAGTGTGGGCGTGGCACACCAGTCCTGGAGGACCGCAGTCTTATGTTTTTTTTTGCCCCTCAGTGCATTTAGGCACTTAAGTGTTTAATTTAAGTCACAGACTGGCTAATGGGTCTGTTATTTTATTTCCCGCAGCTAAATTTACTGCTGACTGAAAGAGAACCGCAGTAATCTGCAGGCGCTCTGAGATGTGATTCGATGCGCAGCTGCAAAATTTAATGCCCAGGTATGCTGCAGATGATCTTGCGACAGGTGTGGAAAGACGTGAAATGAATAATTAACACTTGAGAAGCACTTGGCTCTGTTAGTCATGGGTGTCTTTATCACCTTGCAGTGATCATTAGACAATTTTTTTTTTTTTTAACTGGGATGCGATTTAATTCTCTGAAAATCAGGAGGTACGTATGAAGCACTTGGCCAAGTTGCCCAGAGCGCTCCGGGACACTCCCAGATCTACACCTTCTGCAAACCATTTAACCCCCACAAATAGGTGATTAGAATCCTCTTAACTGAACATTCCAATGCTGATGTGTTAATCTTTACTGGTAACTGTAGTAAATTCTAGAATACTGACTATACAGTGAACTCCATAATGTTAGGGATACACAGTTTTTAAAAATCTATTTATTTGGTCCTGTGCTCTACAATTTTAGATTTGTAATCAAATAATTCACATGAGGATAAATTTCACATTTGTCATCTTTTATTTAAATGTATTTTTGTACACTTTTTATACACAGCCCCCTCCGCTTCAGGGCACCGTAGTGTTTTGAGACATATTGATGTAATTTCATTGAAAGCAGTTATTTTTAGCATCAAAAACCATTATATTTTTTGTCGGCATTTTGTGAAATTATTGTTATTATTATTATTATTATTATGCACTCTCGTGTTTAGTATATCATTACTTGTGTAATAGAATAACAGTTTTAAAAATGACCTTGTTGGATTTCACGGCGTGTTTTTTTCCACGGTTTTTCCTTTTTCTGAACAGACGTTTTGTGACATTTTTGTGCGTTTTTGTTTTCGTTGTGCGTTTGACACCGCGGTGGCTGCTCGGGGAGTTCGGTGGCGGCGGGTCGCCGAGCTTCTGAGGCTCAGCCAGCAGCGCAGACGAGGGGAACGAGCCCACAGGCGGCGCGTGCGTCTGTTTTTAACACGCTTAAGCCAATGAGGAAACTCACAAAATTCCCGTGTGACAGCCCCCCCCCCCCCCCCCCCCCCCCAGTTTCTCTGAATGTAAATTTAAGGGGGCAGGGGTGGGGAGGTGGGGGGGGGGTTAAGATTAGCTGGGAGCACCGCCACAGCGAGGTGTTTGATTGCTTAAGTGGATGTTTGCAGATTCGACGCTACACAAGCTGACGAAAACACCTTTTTTTCCAGCAGAAGTTCTAAAATACACGAGAAGTACGTGAGAATTCGCACGGAGGCTTGAGATGGGTGAGAAATACTTCAGTCTCACAGGAAATACGACAGAGCTGGCATGTGTGTGTGTGTGTGTTTATGCGTGCACGTGTGTGAGTGGGCATGCACGTGTGTGTGCACGCCTGTGTGTGTGTGTGCATGAGTGCATGCATGTGCATGTGTGTGTGTAAACTATATATATATATATATATATATATATATATATATTTATAGAGAATATGTTATATAAATATTTAAATAACATCAGTGCCAGCTTGAGCATTTGAGGGGCTCCAAGCAGGATTTGTGGGCCCCACAACCCAACATTATGAGATATATTAGAATAATTAGGGGGCCCCTCGCCGGTCACGGGGCCCTAAGAAGCCCCTTATGCCACTTATTGGGGGGGTACACTGAGGTGAAAAGCAAAACCAGGTGTACCTCTCACTCTGGTGTGAAATCTTTACATTCCCAGCTCATGTGGGATAACATTTACGTTTCACATTTGCACAGTGAAATATCAGTGAAATGTCAATTCAAACCCTAACAAGCATTAATTCAGCTGTTTAACAGACAGCGTTTGGTCCCCACATTCCAGGGAGTTGAGAGCTGAATTAACACCGGATATTTTACCGCGTGGGCCTTGATCGGATCTTATTATTATCACTCTCATCCAGAGTGACTTGCCTGCAGGATTGTGAGTAACATGGTCTTGGCCATAGCTGTGTTAAATAGGTTCACTTCAGTCCATACAGACAAACAGCTTTTTATTTTTCCTGGGTTTTTCTTTTTTTTTTTTGGTTTGTAGACGCAGCCTGCTGTAGACACCAGCTGGGAGGTGGGGGGTGGGGGGTCGGGGGTAATCTGAGTGATTTGTCCCGGTTGCTCCCAGCAAATGAAATGCCTGTTGCCTTTTCCCTGCTGCTCAGGTTGGGGGGGGGGGCCAGACGGAATGCTCGGCCGGGCGCGTTTCCCTCCCCCCCCCCTCGGCGAAGAAATATCTTGCGTTTCTGTGACTGCATGACGGTCGTTATGGCCTGATGTATTATTTCTAGATGAGATGTTTGTATGCAAATCTGAAACATCCTCCCAAATTTATTTCCTCTAACCGCCGCCCACACCCCCCCCGCCCCTTTTTTTTCCTGAGCCCCGTCGCGCTCTTGCATGTCTGATTTCCCAAAAGTTGCCTGCCTGTGGCAGAGGAAGAGGAGGGGGAGGAGGGGTAGAAGGGGGAGGTGGAGGAGGAGGAGGGGTAGAAGGGGAAGTAGGAGGAGGAGGGGTAGAAGGGGGAGGTGGAGGAGGAGGAGGGGTAGAAGGGGAAGTAGGAGGAGGAGGGGGGTAGAAGGGTAGAAGGGGGAGGAGGAGGAGGGGTAGAAGGGGGAGGAAAAGAGGAGGATGGGTAGAAGGGGGCGGAGGAGGAGGAAGAGGATGGGTAGAAGTGGGAGGAGGAGGAGGAGGAAGGGGGGAAGGGGGAGGAGGAGGAGGAGGATGGGTAGAAGTGGGAGGAGGAGGAGGAGGTGGAGGAAGGGTAGAAGTGGGAGGAGGAGGAGGAGGAAGGGTAGAAGGGGGAGGAGGAGGGGTGTGTTTTTTCGTGATGAGGCGCTGTTCCTCTGGCTGGTGGAGACGCCCCAGTGTGCAGATCGCTGAGGCGCGCGATGCAGCACGGTGTGTTCCATGCTCCGTGCTCTGTGCTCCGTGTTCCGTGCTCCGTGTTCCGTGTTCTGTGTGCGTGTTCCGTGTTCCGTACGTTGTTTCCCAGCAGCGCCGAGACTGCTGATCTGCCCGGAGCAAGGAGCGGATGGTCAGCTGGGGTCAAACCAACGCCGGAGAATCACTCAAACACTGGTGCATGTACAGAAGGCTGAAGGAATTTTCATCAATCTATCAATAACAACAACAACAGCAGCAGCAACAGCGAAAACAACAATAACAACAACAGCAATAACAGCAACAGCGAAAACAACAATAACAACAACAACAATAACAATAATAATAATAATACATATATACATGACATTTATACTATATATAAGATTTCTATATGCTTAACAAGCTCATGGTTGAGGCTCAGTGTCCAATTTGCACACACTCTGTCTATCTTCTCCACGCACAGACGGCATCGGAAAGCTGCCACAATTATCAGCCGGAAAGGTCAGGAGCAGCTTGCCTCTTTTTTTTCCGTAGTGAATGCCAGGATGACCCATTACGGTGTTATTCCTAGGATTTTCTCTCTGGCCAAAAACAACAACGGCAAGGCATTCCACCGTCACTTTGACCTATGCTCCACGAAGGAAGAATTAAAGAAAAGGATGCTTTTCAGACTACGAAACAGTTGCTTAATGAATCCAGTGTGTTTTCTCCTACAGTTCTGTGGGATGAGAGTTTGATCCGCACCCCCCTTGCCTGTCTCTTCAGAGAACGCCGTCCAACGATAAATCAAAGCTACTGTGTCGGAACGTGTCACCGATCCCATAGGCCAGAGGTTCTCAAATTAGGTGCTAGGGGACCGTTGTTGCGTGCTAGTTTTTGTTCCAGTTACAACTGCAATCCCAGAATTTTAATAAGATGTTAATTTTTGTTATTTAAGGCTCTTTTTTCATGTTCAGAAGGATTATTTACCCTTTTAAGCCACATTATGTCAGAAATATCTGTGCCTGCCAAATGGAGTCAGAGTCACATATTCACATTGTGTTGCAAATGATTGCATCATTTTTAAATGGTTAAAGGCTGAGGTGAATTATAAGCTCCCAATTGGTGTAAGTTTATACATATGTGGGAACTAAAACTAACCGTTTGGTAGATAATGAGGAATTCAAAGACAAACCAAAATTATAATGAGACAAACCTGCATTGTGTTAACAATAAATGTTTAAAAAAAATTTTAAACATTACATGATATTTATTTGGCAGATGCTTTTATCCAAAGCGACGTACTATAAGTGGATAAACACATGTTCAACAACGTTACTTGAGCAAGCGATTGGCTGTAACAAAGAACCAGAGCAGAAAGGGGTCCCCCTGGACCAGGTATGAGAACCATTGTCATAAACTATAGAGACAAGCACGGGGCCAGTCTGGGGTACAAAAATGTAGAGAAAGTCTAAACCAGGGGTGTCCAGTCTGAAACAGGCTGGTGTGGGTGCAGGTTTTTGTTCTAGCACAGCACTACGACACCTCAATCAACCAATTAATTGATCATGGTTTTCAATTAAGGCCTTGATAAGTAGAATCAGGTGTCTTAGTGCCGGACTAAAACAAAAACCTGCACCCACACCGGCCCTTTTCGGATAAGATTGGACACCCCTGGTCAGAACCAGTGGTTCCCAACCCTGTTCCTGGAGATTTACCGTCCTGTAGGTTTTCACTCCAACCCTACCAAAGCGCATCTCATTCAACAGCTAGACATCTCCTTGAGCTGCTAATTAGTAGAATCAAGTGTGCCAAATTAGGGTTGAAATGAGATTTCCAGGAACAGGTTTGAGAACCACTGCTCTAAATTCTCTCTGAATCCGCAATCTAACCTGGACGGGTTGTCACGGAAATTGGCATAGCAACTTCATTGCCCAATCAGCGAAGCTGGAGAAAAGTAGCATGTCTATTCAGCCTAAGTTTTAGGGCATGAGCTGCACTTCGGGAAATGGCTTCAATCTCTGAATCTTCCGCAGACAGATTTGATGTGAACTTCGGACAAGTTTTTTGAGTAAGTCCCTTTTCTTGTATTTCCTGAGTTTTGCTTGAATGACAGGTATTCACTACCTTCACTGTCTGATTGGCTAGATTAACAAAAGCACATCAATTATTGTTCATGGTTGTCTAAAGACACACACACACACACACAAATAAACATTAACAGCTAAAGGAAATTTGTTGAGATAATGCGTAATCTTTGTAACTGGACAGACAAGTGCTGAAAATAGGCAAAACTGTGGGGAGGCACAGGAATTTTTTGCTTTTTTAGTTTTTCCACCTTTTGAAGCTTGGGTCAACCTCAGCCTAGGCTAACGATGAGCAGATGTTTAGGCTCTGATTGGATGCGGTTCTCTGTGTTTTTATTGGCTGCACGGAGATTCCAGGGCCTTTATCAGGCTGATCCTCTCCTTCTGCAAGCCTAGAGCCTGTAAACCACCCACTTACTGTACCATAACCATTTTGGGGCATAGATGGAATCTGCCCCTGGGAGCTAGCGCTGGATGAGTTTCACCATTTTCGTGTTTTGTTTTTTATATAATTCGACAGGGCTTTGAGGGTTTTAAAGCTGAATCACATGATCCTGGGTTAATTTATTTTTCTATATCACAGGGAGTAAATATGAGTGGGATCGTTTGATGATTTGTTGATTAGCCAGCAGCAGGAGAATGTGATTCGCCAACTCATGCATTGGCCACATGCCAATAAGCCAATCATGTACCTGGAACAGACAAAACATTCAATGGGCTGGTGTTAAACAGCGTATAATGAGGGCAGTATGATGCACAGATGGCTAAATATGTTTTATTATTTGGGAAAATGAACAGATACTTGCTACGAATTAAACAGCGATGAAAGGCAATTGTGTTCTTTTGTGACTAACAATGTAGTAATGATAAGCTCTTCATGAGAGGCCATAGGCTGAACTGGGTGCCAAATTCAAGTGAGATGCATTCAGTTCCAAAAACAAGGAAATGTGGCAAATACAGACTTTAGTCATCAAAGTGGGTTGCTTAACGAATTCATTAAATGTGATTGAATTCCTTAAAAACCCCAGAAAACATTTCAGGGAGTGGCACAAGCAAAAAGCTCCAAAAAGTTGAATCAATGACTCGGGTTTTTTGGGGGGTTTTTTTCTCTCTCTCGCTGAAATCTGTGTAAATGGTGTCCTGTCCATTAGCAAGCAGCTCAGTAAATTACCCTCAGATGACAGAGACTTTGCATGGCGCTTTGAAAAATGCAGGTGAAAGAGGTGCTTTCTGAAACGCGCTCCAGACACATACTCGGCTGTTTAAAAAAAAATTTTAAAAATGAAAAGAAGAAACTTTTTTGGTGTGTGAGGAGAAAAATTTACTGTGTGTGTGTGGAGGGGGGACTGTCCCAGAAATATAGGTCATATCTAATTAAGTACTTGAAATATTAATTTATAAATGTATTTAGATTCGTTTTCATCAGACATAGAACAATATTGACATCACGGCTTTCCATAAAATTAATTAAATAAACACTGGAGTAATTTTTTTTCAAAAAGACATACAGATAGATTTGTATGTTCCTCGCATAAACCTCAGATATGCAGTATGTGTTGGATTTAATTTCAGTGTTTATTTTTTACTAATTTTACAGAAACGGCAACATAAATATTGTCCATCTGAAGAGTAGCCGCTGTCAGACGGAGAGCTGAGTCTGGCTACGGACAGTAAAACCCTCTCTCGATCAGCTGGAGAGAGCAAAACAAAAACTGTTTGAAATGTGTTGAAAATGTCTTCGTCACTTTGCCAAAATGCAGCGGCAGTCATCTTAAGCCCGCCTCCACACGGCACTGGCAGTGCACTCCGCCACCAACTCTCTGGGGAATCGCCGGTAAACATTTTTTTTTTTTTTATTTCTATGTGGGTTTGCTGAATAATAATACGCTTGAAATGAAGACATGTACGATAAGCAAATGGATATATATATATAAATAACTTTATTTATATAGGACCTTTCATACAGGGTATGTAGCTCAAAGTGATTTGACAGATCAACACAGTCATACCACAATATCAGAATAAAACCATATCACCAAATCTCAATGAACCATATCACAACAATTAATATATATATTTACAGAAACAATATATATATTTCTATATATACATGTATATATTATATATTCATACACATGTATGTGTGTATATATATATATGTGGTGCCATTTGTTTTCCTTTTCAAGTGCAGAATAGCTTCCATTGGATTTCAGATACAGAAATTTAATATGGGGCTAAATTGCCGACTTGGCGAATGGCCTGTTCCCATGACTCAGTGTGATGACTGGACGTGTGGGAAAGATATATATTTTGGGTTTCCTGCCTCTCTGCCACAGGTTATTGAAAGTAAGGAGCTTCAGTGCGGGTGTGGTTCCCCAGTTCAGTGAGCGATTAACATCCAGGAATGCTAATGCTTGTGGACAGACAGACACTCAGACAGACATATTTTATTTAATTTAACCTTTATTTACCCAGGGTAGGTTCACTGAGAACGGATGCTCTTTTGCAGCAACACCCTGCTTCACTCTCATACACATTCACACCTGGGAGCTGCCCAGTACAACCACAATCCTCTGTTGTTGGCCACTGAGCAGCTCCACTGGAGGGAGAGAACATTTTTTTAGCCAATTAAATCGGGGTGATTAGGTGGCAAGTTTTTGTGAGATAGATGATAGATAGATAGATGTGTCTTTATTCATGATCAACATGGAATAAAAAAAGAACAGAAGTTTAAAAGTATTTAATGTGCTGTTTATAATGTTTATTCAAAACCCACAAACCTGTCGTAAGGTCTTGATCTTTACTTGGAACATTCCAGTTAACGTTTTATCACCTCCATCAGAAAAATGAGTGTATGCGTGCTTTACCTTCTTCTGAGTCAAATTTTATTATTCAGCTGTTCCTTCATTATTCTAACACAGACTTTTCTAGAGAAAAAAAAAATATCTTTAACACATATTTTGGCCCACGGGCGGCATAATGCAACTGTTTGATTTTTCTTTTTCTCATTTCTACAATGCAAACCGTGACAAGCGTCTGATTACTCAGACGAAGCTTCACCAGGCGATGGGGATTCATCTCTTTGCTGAGAATTGTGCCAATCATGAAGCCGAGGCGAAATTAATCTCTGACCCCGGTTTGATGCTGATGATATAACTTTTTTTTACTTTCTAAAGCATGCCACTGAATATGAGTCCTGACACCATATGCCATAAGACAGGGATCAGCAACTCACCGTCCTCGAGGGCCGAGAACTGCTGGTTTTCCACCCTCCATTTGCCTGGGAGTCAGGTGTGAAGACAGTCTGGCCAATCAGAAGCACTGATTACCCGGGAGAAAAGAAAACCAGGGCTGGATTTGGATTCGAGGGCCGGAGTTGATGATCCCTGCTGTAAGACTTGACTGTTCAGAATGGAACGTTTGGCTTTGCCCCTCCCCTGAAACACAGAAGGAATAGGAGGCAAAAAGTTGCGTTTTTTAGTATTTACAAAGCTTTGCCAAAAAGACATTTGTCATAGAAGCAAAAACACTTTTAACCATTTGACGAGTAGGTTTTATGGAATGGTTTTTTTTTTTTCCTCAAAATTATAAGTCTAAGTGTTCTAGAACTCCACTGCTTTCACTCACCAGTAGTGATTGCGACATCAGCATTGGAATGTTCAGTTAAGATGAACATTCTGTGATCTTAGACCTTTCGTGGTTAAAATCAATCTTAAAATGCACTTTTTGTAGCCTGGCTTTTCAGCAGTTATCCTATGATTCTTATTGTGTAATTTCTCTCGACTCTTTTAGTGATGTTTTATGATTTTGTCGACCAGTCCTCTTGTCACTGCACAACACTGACTCTTAGTTAATAACAGTGATGAAATAATAGCATGTACATTATTATCTTTCTGTGTGTCTGCAGACTTGTAAAGCACTGCAATATATTCTATGAAAGGTGCTAAGTGGGCAGTGTATACTTTTTCTTTTTTTTAATCCTTTTTTTATGTACTTCAAATCTGTGAATAAAATACACGCCCAGCTAGTCGGTGGGAACCTGAAATCCAGCAGAAGCAGTCCAGCGTTATTGCACTAAATTTCAACGTGTTTGACACCCACCGAGTTACTCCTCAAGGCTGCCTCTGGCTCCTGTGCTCACCATAACGTCTGAACTGTGGTACGCGCTTCTCGATTCATGATTCATATAGGTAGCGTGGGGCGATATAGCTCAGGAGGTAAGACCGATTGTCTGGCAGTCGGAGGGTTGCTGGTTCAAACCCCACCCTGGGCATGTCGAAGTGTCCTTGAGCAAGACACCTAACCCCTAACCTCTAACTGCTCTGGTGAATGAGAGGCATCAATTGTAAAGCGCTTTGGATAAAAGCGCTATATAAATGCAGTCCATTTACCATCCATTTACCAATTGTAGCGTCTGAATGAGTACAGTACAAAAATCTCAGTTTTGTTTCGCTGTTGTTCCCTGTAACAGCAACCAACGCTAATTTTGCATGTAAATTGGACTGTACCATTGCAGATGTTTAGGGGGGGTGCAAGACATGATGCACTGGCTACCAACAGGCTTGGCAGTACACTAGATAAGTGTGACAATCCAGTCGTGAAGGAGTTTTAAAGAAATTTGAAATTCCCCCAGGTGGAATGTGACATATCAAGAAACGGGGTGGAAAGTGAACTCAGCTGAACAATTTGAGGAAAATACCGACCCTGTTGTACAATTCTGATTTCAACAATTCAAATTTAAATGCGTCATGCAGTAACGACAGAAAAAAAGCACACCAAAAAGCAATAGATTAACCATATTTCAGTTCTATATACATACATTTTCACATCCATATCTCCCCTCCTCTTATCCTCAGACCATTAAGGAGCAGATGGCATTTTTACTGAGATATTTTAATTTTATGAATCGTTTTATTGGCCTATAAAAATGGGGCATATTGCAGGTGGTCACAGCAACACCAGAAAAGCCCTAGTAACCAGTTTTCATGAGCAGGATGTCAGCCCAGTGCGACGGAAAAATGGACGACAATTTTCATGAATCATCCCAACAATTTCTGAAAATTGTTTTGTTTTTCTTTTTTCTAAACCATTATGTATCCTTTCAGAGATGGAATTGTATCTCTTTATAAATGACATGTAACGTAGTCAGAAAGGGCAAGAGATTCAGCGTCTGAATTCGGGGTTCACTTCTCTGAATAGGTGATGCTCCCGTGCAGGCCATCTGATTGGGCAGAAACGTTGCGTTCCGTGCCTGGCTGGTTATGCGTATCCCTGACAACTGTTGCCGCGCCAGCAGGAAACCAGGCTGAAAAATTCCGTTCCCTGTCAGTTAAGGTTTGCCAGCCATTATCAGTGAAACCAGCTCTCTCTCGCCCGTCTTCCCCAAATCATTTTGTAATGAGAAACACTGTAAGCCGTTTTTTATTATTATTTTTATTTTTTTTTTTCCCCTTCAGGAGATTTTTAGATTTTTTCCTGGTCTTGCTGGAATAATGATAGCATCTCAGCTCTCTTTTTTTCCCCCTGTGTTTTAGAAAATAGAAGAGCTTTTTTTTTTTTTTTTTTTTTTTTTTTTTTTTTAAACAATAGTCCATCAGAAAGCAATTACAGGCTGGGGAATGTCTGTTTGCAGCAGGGACAATGGCCAGCATATACATCATTTCAGCCCCATTCAGCTCCATTAGGGCCCTGTCAGACCTGTGCCACTGTAAGTGACTTCTCCAGCTTACTCAGAGATAATGGGCAGCTTTCTCTCCAGCGTACTGCCTGTTAGGAGAAAAGAACAGATCTATGCAAAGAAAAAAAATATATATATATGTATGGTGGGAGATATTTATAGCCAGAGGTGTGCTGCAGGATGGCAGATGACTAAGATTTCGGTGAAAGGACCGCTCCTTAACGCCTTAATGCCCAGCCAGTTGAGCGCCTCTCAACTGCTGGAAGTATTTGAGGTAGAATGGCGACATTTTAATATTTGCTCACTTTGCAATATCTGCCTTCGAGCTCCAATCCTTCGGCTTAATCAACCCAAAACTCTCTGATCTCTAATCACCTTAAAGCCCAATGCATCGTGAGTAGAGAGTAATTTAGTGGCTTTGGAAAGAGAAGTTGAATGTTTGTGTAACTGATGGATGACTGTATGGAGGAAAAGATTAAGAGCTGCTGGGTGGCTCACCTTGTTAAGGCACTGTTCTCATGCATGGATGAGCCCCATGGCAATCACCCCCCTACAATCTTGTTGATATGCTGTTGTAGTGCATGGATGGACCCCACAGCAAAAAAAAAAAAAAAAAAAAGTTACCAGAAACTACTGGCTGCTTCCCTGACATTTTCCGCTAGTTTTTCTTTAAAAAATGGTTAAATTGTAATTCCATTAAAATATAGATAATCTTTTTTTTAATGGGTTGAAAATATAAATGGGAAAATATGACCTTCACGAAGCATCAAGGCAATTTTTTTTAATTGATGTTTTGAATATTGAAAGCAGCTTAGTCATTAAGTGTGAAAATAAATGTACTACGCAGGCTATTCTTCATTTAGAGACTGGGTACAGCTTTGGTGTTACACAAAAGTATTTTCCACGGAGAGTCAAAGGAAAGCGAAAGGCTCTGTTGTAGGAGGTTAATTTGCCTGCGTTGTCAGACGGGAGGAGGAAGATCCAAGTGAGACACTGTGGACTGACATGCGGAGGACAGGGGCGGGAAAGAGCATGTATGCTGTCTGAACCCGCCCTGGCCCTCCGGCCCAAATCGAGTGCATCAGTTACAGAAGCACTCCGACACAAAGAGAGGGAAACTGTGAGACTGGTCGTAATGGTAGTAATGGTGTGTGTGTGTGTGTGTGTGTGAGAGAATGGTGTGTGTGCCCTGCGGTAGATTAGCGACCTGTCCAGGGAGTATTCCTGCCTATCGCCCAATGCATGCTGGGATAGGCTCCGGCACCCACTGCGACCCTGGCCAGGATAAGTGGGTATTAGATAATGGATGGATACTTTTAGATTTAGCGAAACTATTTGTAAATGTGAAGGATTGGTACCAAAATCATTCCTGCACCACGGATGAAATGGTATCTGAAATCGCGTCACAAATTTCGCTGATGATGGAGGATTTCTTACTTTCAAAGAAATGAAAGGATGCTAAAACATGCTTGTATATTTGTTCAACATGCTGGCTGAATGTGCATTTCTGATTATTTTCTGCTTATTTCTTACTGAAAACTAAAGGATAATTATTCGGGTAACACATGGTTGTATATGTTTCTTCCATCCTGTACACCTGTGTTCCCCTGATCTAAAAAAAAAAAGCGAGATACTTCTATATTATTCTACACATTTTAGATTCTTCTTTGGAAGGAATGATTTAGACACTAGCTTGATATTGACATTCTGCGGCCATACTGCTGCAAGAAGATTATTATTATATTATTACCCTGTTCCCTCACTGCATACACCATAAAGCATAGGCATAATTTAATAGTGCAGAGCACAGTACAGCACCCCAAACCTTGGTCTTTGTTCAACAGAACGAGGTTGCAAATCTTTTCATTTCTTTCCATCTTTTATTGGCCTAATAAAAAGCATGAAATAGTCCATTTAGGAAGAAACCGAGGCGCACACTCTGTTCAAACTAACATCCATCCGCTTGTATCCGTCCATACAGTAGATGGCCACCGGTGTTTCAGGGGCACAAAGAGAAGCGCACCTGTTAGTGCCTCCTGTTCATTTAAATGAATCACCTGAAGCATTTTTTCTCAAACAGAAGCTAGTTTTGAATGGGACAGTAGAGGCCCTGATTATATAAAAGTTTTGAAAAAGTCGTATTGGTTTAGACTTAATTTTTTTTTTTTTTAATAATTAATTTAAAAAAAGAAGTAAAAGCTTGGTTCACTTGCCAGGAGCATGATGACAGACTCGAATTTTTACGGAGGAGAAAAAAATTAAGGCATTTTGAAAAATCAAGGTGCCATTTTGTCTCCCGACAGATTGTTTTGCCTGCTGGAGCCTCACTACCCATTATCGCAAGGTCGTTTTTCTGACAACAAATAAAAACAGAGGAACAGGACGATGTTGCGGAAACTTTCGTTTGCACAAAACCTTGTTTTCATCGATGTCTTTCATCTCGTCTTCATCGCGTCACCTAGGTTAAGGATTTACTTTACTGTTTCTGAAGGATGGATCCGGTTTTATTCTTTGCTCGGCTTTTTATTTCGAAAAACAACAAGAGCACTGTCGTCCTTTGCCATAATCCCCAATCCCACAGAATGTGGAAGAAATTTCTCAAATCCACTAATTGCCCGCGTTTCCAAACGCAACATGAGGGAACGCATTCTGCTTCAGCTTAGTGCCGCGGTCGCGTTCTTATCAAAGCCTTTGCCCACCTGCTACTTCAGAATCAAAAACCCCTTTATCAAGGGCCGGCAGTCTGTTGTGTTTCTGATTGCTTTATTCAGCTGCTTATAATGTCAAAGCTCAGGATTTCAGGGGGTTCAGTTTGAACCTTGTCGGCATGTGACAAGTGGAAAGCCCAGTGGAAGGTAAGATCTGAAAGTTTTCTCATTCCCCCCGTTACATTACATTTATTTGGCAGACGCTTTTATCCAAAGCGATGTACAAAAACTGCATTTCACTTTCTATTTTTTCCCTAGCATCTATTTTTGCCCTAGCAACCAATTTGTTTTCGTTTTTTTTGCTTCCATCAGCTCCCGTTGCCAAGCTACGAGGTGTCAAAGGTGGCCATCCAATCCTAAACTGGATAGGCTCGTTGGTCTTGTTTGCTCTTTTTGTTGTCACCCCTGTGCCAGTGGCGAGCAGAAATTTGATAGGTGCAAAATCACACGCTGAGGGCAGCACTGTCAACGATTGGTCGCCAATCGACAGTAATGACAGCTGATGGGTCAGGCCTTGTTTTTTTTTTGAGGCCTTTTTGTTTGGCGTCAGATGTGTTCGGATAGCGCTGGAGCACGAGACAGAGCCTGAAAGCGTGCGTCTGACGCCAAAAGCGTGAGGGATGGCAAGCCCGTGTGCTTATATCTAGTTTGTTTTTTTGGAGATGTGCTCATAGATGATGGTTTGTTTAGATTGTTTGTCAGAGATGTTTATAGATGCTAATTTGTCTAGTTTGTTTGCGGATGATGTGGTGTCCAGCACCCCAGAAATAGACTCAGGAACCCCAAGGATGAGACGGCAACGGCACGTTCAGTAATTGACATTTACGGGCCAGTGTGTGCACACAGTCCCGTCGCTTTGACGGGTAGGCCTCAGGCCTCAGGCCTCGTCCTCCCCCCATGCTCCTGACACACCCATGCAGTCCACTCTACTCTCACACACACACACACTCACACACACATGTGCATACACACACTCTCACACACACACACACACACGTGCACACACACACATGTGCATACACACACACACACACACACGTGCACACACACATGTGCATACACACACACACACTCACACACACACACACACACATGTGCATACACACACACACACACACTCACACACACACGTGCATACACACACACACACACACACACACGTGCATACACACACACACACTCTCACACACACACACATGTGCATACACACACACTCACACACACACACATGTGCACACACACACACACTCACCACACACACACACACACACACACACACACATTCCAGTCTCCAATGGCAGTGTCTTGCACTCCTCATACCATGTGCGTGCAACACAAACCACCTACACCGCACTAAGTGCTGACTCATTTCAGCTTATCACCGGCCGGGGTACTTCCTGCACCCAAACCTGTACTAGACCCACCCCGAGTCCTAAACTGGGTCGTTGTCCCTGACAACCCTTGACCACCCTCGACCACCAAACAACGTCACCCAGCCACAGAGCACTTTCTCTGTACCGACCCTTCCCACAACTCTCAACAGAGTTGTGAACTGAGTCGTCGTCAACTGATAACGTTAGCTGGCCACAGAGCAGTCCTTCCACAACTCATTCCTCGTATGATTATATACATTTGCTTGTTAGTGGTGTGTTTATAGATCGTTGGAGACGTGGTTATAGATTTGAGTTTTTTTTGTTGTGCTTATAGATGCTAGTTTGTCGGTGATGTACTTATGATTTCTAGTTATCATGTTTATTGCTGGCATGCCTACCCCACCCCCTAATGAGTTGGGGGGTCCATACAGTTACCAACATTATGCCCTTCAAAGGCCTCTTGAATGAAATGAACTGAGGTGTTGGCACGCTGTTACACATGACGCTCAGGAGGAATGGAGCCTGCCAGCCAGAATTCAGTTGCAGATTCTGAGTGGGGCATTGTCACAGCTGTTTCTCTGAATGAAGATGGCGGCTTAGGAATTCAGCACAGGATTGCACCCAGTTGCGTAAGTCACAGGTTCGTCTTGCCTACCTGCTGCAAGCACTCGTCGTCTTAGCTCTGGGGTGTCCAGTCTTATCTGAAAAGGTATCGATGTGGGTGCAGGTTTTTGTTTTGGCCCGGCACTACAGCACCTCATTCGATTAATTAACTAATTGTGGTCTTCAGTCAACACATTGCTAAGTAGAATCAGGTGTCTCAGTGCTGGGTTGAAACAAAAACTCACAAAATCCAATACGAAGTATTAATATAAGTTTCCTGGACCAGGAAATCTATAAAGTAAAAAAAATTTTAAAGTACTGATGACTAAATATACTAGACAAATACCATCCCAGCATTCATACCATCTCAGGCCCCGAGATAGCTGATTCCCAGCATGCATTGTGCCATGTACAGATCGCAGGGGGAATAAAGCTCCCTGTTTAATTTGGGCCTGAGTACATCTCAAATAATTCATATTCCAACAGGCACCAGCAAATACATTTTTAATATTTTATGTGAAAGGCGGGGTATGTCTGAGTCACCAGATCCGTCTCAGTCTTGGGTCGTTGAGTTATCCTGAGTTGGATACTCAGCATATTTAACAGAAAAGCCTCCACTTTCTCCAATCAGGAGAGACAGTACCTCCTCTGAAATATCCTGCCTCCGCCCCAACCTCTGCTACCTTGCTGATCTCTGTCTCTCTCTTTCTTTCTCTTTCTTTCTTTGTCTGTCTCTATCTCTCTCTCTCTGTCTCTCCCTCTCTCTTTCTTTCTTTCTGTCACTTTCTTTGTCTGTCTGTCTGTCTGTCTTTCTCTCCCCCCACTCTGTCTGTCTCTCTCCCTCTTTCTCTCCCTCTCTGCCTCTCTCTTTTTGTCTCTCTCTTCCTCTTTCTTTGTTGTCTCTCTCTTTCTCTGTCTCTCCATCTCTATTTCTTTCGCTTTCTGTCACTTTCTTTGTCTGTCTGTCTTTCTCTCCTCCCACTCTCTGTCTGTCTCTCTCCCTCTTTCTCTGTCTGTCTCTCTCTCATTGTCTCTCTCTCTCTCTCTCTCTCTCTCTCTCTCTCTCTCTCTCTCTCTCCCCCTCTCCCATTCTCTCTCTCTCTCTCTCTCTCTCTCTCTCTCTCTCTCTCTCTCTCTGTGAAGTCGGGCGGGTGATGTTCTCGCGACGTCGTGGCAAATTTCACGGCTGGGTGCCGAGCCCTGGCACCGGTGTCCCGATCACGTTTTGAGGATTCATTACCATGCCCCCCCCCACCCGTATGACGTCTCTGCGGGAGTCATCGTGCTGAATGAAGCGTTTATCGGTACACGCGCACTGACACACACATCCAATTGTTTTTTTTTTTTTTTTTGTCGTCCCGTCCTCAGAGAGGGAGGCAGTGCACAATGTATGCCACGGCCTCGACTCTCTCTCTCTCTCTCTCTCCTTCGTGTGAGAGATGGGGCGTGGGGGGGCAGGGGGGGGGGGGGGGGGGGGATTAAAGTCTTATGGTACAGGAGGAGAGATCTGGATGAGGGATAGAGGTTGGGGGAGATGGGGGTGGGTGGTGGGGTGGGGGTACTTACAGGGGAGAGGAGGGGAAAAATAAGATGCAGCAAAATTCAGTTGTGACATTCACTTGACACCATGTTAACGGTGTTCTATACACCCATGGTACTGTGTGCGTGTGCGTGTGCGTGCGTGTGTGTGTGTGTGTGCATGTGTGTGTGCACGTGCCTGTGTGTGTGTGTGCATGTGCATGTGTGTGTGCGGATTAATTTGCCTATGCCTGCATGTATACTGCGTGTGTGTGGCATGTAGATGGCAGTGTTATGATCCATGGGCCGACAGGTAGCCATTTCATTTTGGCAGAGCTTCAACTGTTTGTGGGGGGGGGGGTGGTTCTAGTGTAGACAGTAATTCTCCTCTCGTTACTAAACATTCATCTCTGGTCTCCACGAGAGGCCCAGGAAAGGACAGCTGGACATTACACGGGGGGCAGAGAGATGAGGAGGGGGTGGGGGGTGGAGCAGTGATCAGCTCTATCCCACAGTGCACTGCTTCGACACGAGTGCTCTCTCTCCCCAGCTCTGTCAGCAGGCAGGCGGGATGCCGCGCTGAGGTGTCTGGGATAGCTGACTCCTTACCTGCTGCTGCAGCTAACGAAAAACCCCACAGGCACCCTGTCTACCCAAAATGGAAAAACCTTGGGGGATTTTTTTTTTTTTGCCATGAATTTTTTATACATTTTCCTTTTTCATTTTCAAGAATAGACCAAACACTCTGTGTTAAGTGGAGAACTGTACCACATTGCAGTTCTTCACCCCAAGCAATGTTACTGGGTAGTTTCCCAGTCCAGGAAACAAAAGATGGATGAATAAGACTGTAAAATCAATACATTTAACACGACTAAATATGAAAATATAAAGTACCTCATATGACTCGGGAGGATGCGCTAACGCCTTCTAGCATTGCGAGTCCGTCCGGATAACAGCATCCGGGGAATTCATGGAAATTAGCGCAAACCGAAAATCAATGAACACATGCAGAATCCCACAAAGCCATCTGAAACAGAATAATAATAACAATAATAATAACAATAATAATAAAAATATATAAGCATACATATGTGAATATAACCGTAATAATATTCTGGGCGTGCTGAGACTTCTTGGAGGGCATATGTTGCGATCGTTCGGTGGAGGGGGCACTGTGATCACAGATGGGGAGGTATGGGGGGGTCATTTAAAATGTGGTTCAAAATAAATAAATAAAAAACTGCTGCTGTTATAAGGCATAAAGGCTCTCCTCCTGCCTCAGGGCAGGGAGCACATGCGTCAGCGCATGCTGGGGCCTACCTGTGCGTGTGGGCGGTCACAGGTACGGCACTCCAGTCCCCGGGGGCCGCAGTGTCCGCTGGTCTTTTTGGGGGGGGGGTTCTCGGCACGAGCGTTTCATTTCAGTCCTGATTGGCTAAGGAATCCGCACACCCTGTTCTCAAGGCCTTGATTGGCAGCTGATTGAAAGGAAAATGCACACAAAAGAAACCCTGCAGACACTGGGGCCCCGCTTAGGTTTTATTTTGAAACCCCCCCGGTGTACAGTGAAGCTAATGGTGGCCTATTACTGCTGGTTCTCAACCCTGGTCCTGGAGACCCATGTGTGTTGTACTTTTTGTCACAACCACAGCACCACGTGTTGTATTGTAAAGAGCTGCTAATTGTTCCTGATTAGACGCTAATTGTTCTTAATTAGACCTTTTATGTTCAATTAAGGATGATTTACCCTCTTCGAGCCACATTATGCCAGAAATAACCGTCTATGTCCCATAAAATAAATGTCCCATATTTACATCACAGGAATTTCAATCGGTCAGACCGACTTATGCTTTCATTTACTGTCCTGCATGCACGATATGACACACAATTCTGATTGATTCAGTTACAGACTGAAATCAGTGAAATCAGCCGGCTCCCATTGGCTGAGAGTGTGGGGAATGTGAAACCATCTGTGTGAAATGAATGGAGTTTCCTGACCGCAAATGGCAATGAGCCAAACCTGCATTGTGTTAAAATAAGTTTAACCACATAATTTTGGCCAAACTAAAACACATTTTCAACGGTCTTAATCGATCGAGTGATTGGCTTTGACTAAAACCAGCTTACACGGTGGGCCCCCTGGACCGGGGTTGGGAAACACTGGCCTAATAAACCAATATTCAGGTGGTCCCTTATTCACTGACAGGTCTACTGGATGGATTTTTCTGCTTTTTATTTATGTAGGAGTCTGAACTGTGGAATTAAACCCGGGGAAAGCTTTTGGTTGGACGCGTCAGACATTTAAGAACCGGCTTTAGTATAGGGCAGAGGTGTCAGACTGAACCCCAAGGGGGGGGGGGGGGCACGGTGTCTGCGGGTTTTTCGTGGTTATTCAAGCAGCTGCCAATTAAGGCCTTGAGAAGGAGCCGTGTGGATTCCTTAGCCAATCAATGACTTAAATTAAACACTTGTGCAGAGAACACCAAAAAAAAAAAAACAGCCGACACCACAGCCCTCCAGGACTGGAGATTGACACCTGTGGTATAAGGGCAGTGACCTTTGTTTCCCTTTACATTGCATTAATTTAAGAGATGCTCTTATGAAAAAAACAGCTTTCCATGGAAGAGAAAATAAGCTCATACTCCTGTGTAATATGAGTAGCAGTGCCAGACCTTGACAACAGCGTTCCACATCAGTGAGTATAAATGAAACTTGTATGTGAATGTATATTGTATTTATATAACAAGGAATATATCTTTTTTTTTTTTTTTGTCAGATAGAATGGCTCTGCTCTACACAATAGAGTCTGTTGTTGACTACACTCTTAGAGAAAAAGGGACCATACAGTACCTAGAAAGGTACAATCGCTTGTCACTAGTACCTTTAGAGGTACAGTTTTGTACTTGTAACCTTGTGTACCTTCATTTCTTAGAGTGTAGGAACAGTCACACCATAGTGCACCTTGGTAGATCGCTCTGGCGCATAACTTTGACAAAAGCGAAGAGTGACCTTCAGTACGAAGGCCATTCAACGCCTGGAGCAGCGAACAGTTTGCTGCTCGGAACTGCGGTTGCTTGGCGTCGGCCAATCACGGCTGCCGTCACGCCGTTTCCCGCGAGCCGGGATTGTGGCGTCGAGCTCACGTTCCACGCGTCCCGTGGAAATGCAGCCTGTATCCGTGGTTTTGGAGGGCTCAACCTCTAAAGCTGGTTGGGGACACCTGCCTCGGGTTCGCAATGGTGCCAATTACTGAGCCAGGACCTGAGACGGAGAGGGAGTTTACCGGATCGCATAGAAGCTCAGAGATCCTCGCGTGTTCAAGTCTTACATTTACCCAACTTGGTCCCGGGGGACCCCCTGTGTGTGCACGTGCTGATTTTGATCTCTTGCTCAGTTAAGGGTCACTGTACATGTTTGCTTTCACAATTTGTTCTTTCGACTTCATAACACGAGGGTCAGAATTGAGCAGAATTGAACTCCCCCTCCCCACCACCCCGAATTCCCCCCCCCCCCCCCTTTGTTTGGATCAGCTTCTAGGTACCGTGGGATTTTTGGTATTGCTCCCATTTCGTAGAGGAGATGTATGTATTGTGCTCCCTGTTCAATAGGTAGTGCCCCCTGGTGCATGGACAGAAGTACTCAAAGCAGATTCAAAACCATACTAATTACGTTGCGTATTTATTCATATATTTAATCCAAATACATGAGTTGTCCAGACTGGACTTACTACGAGGTTCAGATTTGAGTATCCCTGCTCTAGTTTGTAGGTAAATGGCGAGCACTAGATACTTTTTGGTTTGTACGTAAATGGGCCAAATGGAATGTTTTCCTCTTGTTATGTGTCCTGTCCAGGGTGTGTTTCTGCCTCTTGCCCAATGCATGCTGGGATAGGCTCCAGCACCCCCCGTGACCCTGACCAGGACAAGCGGGCACAGATAATGGATTATGTTTTTAGTTCTTCAGTATTTTAATTTCTCCACATTTTTCAAAGTTCAGGACAAACATGACAAAGTCAGCCTGAGCTGAAAGTTATAGCAAGTTTGTTTTTTATCTGAACTTCAGAACAAGACGGAGCAGAGGTCTTGTTCTGTGGCCTATCAGAGCTGCATTTTTTTATCACTTAGAGAGTGGAGGAGAATAGTAAGCTATAAAAAATAAGCTTTATATACACAGTAAAATAGCTTTAACTTTTAACAGCAAATTTGGGCAATTGTCATGATTCTTGTTTAATTCTAATGCATCATCACAAGGATCTCGGCTATTAAAATGAAAGATGAACTACCTTGTTCAAAATACAAGAAAATGCAGCCGTTGACCAGCCGTTTTTTCCAAGATTAAATAACAAGCCCTGTTCTTTAGCCCGAATACTACACTGTCGCCTCGCCGTCGTGAATTTCACCCCCTTCCTGGAAAACGGTCTGAGCTGCTGGTCGCTATTTTGATAAGAAAAGGGGGGGAGGACTGCTTTGGCCCTTTGATCAACGCTGCCTCTGAGGAGGCTCCAGTAACAGCGCGATTGTTCCGATGTGATTATCCTCTCAATCAGTTTCTGCCTTTCCCCCATTGGGAGGATGGGTCGGGGGCCAATCACTCGCCTAATTCACACGTCATGTGTCACAGAAAATCCAGAGCGGGAGGAGGGACCCCCCCCCCCCCCCCCAATCAATCAAGACAAGAGCGCACACAATATGTGCAGAGAAGATGGCTTTTTCGTTATTGTGCCTGACATGAAACGGATCTTGAATGTGATACTTGGGCAGTTGTTTCACGCTGATTATAGTAATTCTCCTCACAACACACTGTCTCCCATGGTGCTTTGGGGCCCCGTGTCTTCTGAGAATCCCGCTGCTTGGCTCGCCGCGTCCGATTGGCTGTTCTCATTCCGTCTCTCTTGATGCTGCTGCTGCTTGATCCCATTCAGATCTGGCCACTGAAATCAATGGTTCTTACATCCATTACCGGATGGCTGTTGGTCAATGGAGGGTGTGACCCTCCACAGATTGTGTGTGTGTGTGTAAGAGAGACCGAGAGAGAAAGTGTGTGTGTGTGTGTGTGTGTGAGAGAGAGAGAGTCTTTTGTGTGTGTGTGTGTGTGTGTGTGTAAGAGAGAAACAAAGAAATATTGTTTGTGTGTGAGAGAGAGAGAGTCTTTGTGTGTGTATGTGTAAGAGAGAAACAAAGAAATATTGTTTGTGTGAGAGAGAGAGAGAGAGAGAGAGAGTCTGTGTGTGTGTGTGTGTGTGTGTGTGTGTAAGAGAGAAACAGAAATATTGTGTGTGTGTGTGAGAGAGAGAGACATAGAGATAGAGAGAATCTGTGTGTGTGTGTGTACGCGTGTACGCACACATGCGTGTGTGTGAGTGGAGCTGGCACAGGGTCATGCTGCGTGTGTAGGGGTTTGATGGGCATCTCTCTCTGCAGTCTAAGGCCTCTCCGATGCCTTTCATTTCTCTCCACGTGGACCTCACAGCCAAGCGCGAGTGTTTCTCTGCCGAAGATCCCAGAATGCATTGGGGCCGGGGTGCAGGCGTAATTATGCCACTGTGTCCCTCTCGGCCTATCAGAACACGTCTTTAAACAGCACCTCTCCCTCTTCGCTTCCGATGTCGGCTTAATGCACTCATCGATCTGTTTTCCTGTTGTGACTCCATTTCCTGTTCCCCGTATCTTTTTTTGTTTTTCATTTCTTTACCTGGATTTTAAGTACCTAGAAAGGTACTTAAAGGCATCTTTGCACCCTCACACTGTGAGGTATTTTTGGAAGTGCTCCCCTTGAAAGTAGCCCTGTTCAAGGGAATTCAAAAATTGGCATACTCCCTTCTACTACTGCTACTACTGCTGCTACTGCTACTACTGCTACTGCTGCTATTGCTTCAGCTAATGCTACTACTGCTACTACTACTACTACAGCTGCTACTAGTACCAGCTACTACTACAACATCTACTACCACTACTATGTGTTATATTGTGTTAATAGTACTGCTGCTAATACTACTACAACAAGTACTACTACACCAGCTACTGCCACTATTAGTACTACTACTATTATGACTACTGCAGTATTACTACTGCTCTTGCTTCTACAAAAGTGCTGTTACTATGACTGCAAATACAGCATCCTTGTTATTACTGCTATGTAACAACGATCACAATGTTTTATGGAATATTTAGAAAAGTTTTCTTTCTTTTTTTTTCTATTGGTTTATTTTTTCAGGGACAGCGCACACCAATCAACAGTCAAACTGTAAATGAGGCAGAGTTAGCCTGAAAAGCTAGTTTCTACGTACTTCTAATGTACTACTAGATGAAGCAGTAGCAGTATTAAAATCACAATCGTATTTATAATGTAATATTGCAATAGTAGCTCTCTTTGTGTCTGTCAGTTTTGCGCAAACGCTCGCTGTTCTGGCAGTGTTGTGTTATCCAGCTCTGGGACCGTGGTTGATATAAATCCGGCGGATGCACGTATGTTCTCTTGGCACTAAAACTGTCGCTGTGGATGAGAATATCTGTTAATAAATGAGTGTGTGGTGGTGTAATGTAATGCGATGATCATCCTAACAAGCCTGCTTATGCATGCAGACCTTGTGGGGTGGGTGGGGGGGTTGGGGGGGTGGGGGGCGTTGGGGGGGGGGGGGGGGGAGTGAGAGGGACTGTAATTAGTAGGGGGTTAATGAGTGGGTACGCTAGCCAGCGCTGGGCTCTGTTTTAGCATTAATGAGTCGGGTGGTACAGGCCTGTGTGTTGGGGCTGATCGATTACCCCCCCCCCCCCACCCCACATCTGGAGTGATGGATCCGAAAGGCCAGGTGTTCACCAGAGAGCACGTCACACGAACGCGCTCTCCTTCCTGACAGCCTGACAGCGCGCCTCCGCGTTTTCCCCTTTTTATGCGCCTGTTTTGTTTTTTGTTTTTTTTTGATGCGGACGCGTCTCTGTATCCACAAGCCGTCAGATTATCCCAACACAATCGCACAATTGTTTTTTTTGTTTTTGTTTTTTTTAACCCCCCCCCCCCCCCCCCCCGGCTAAAATTGATGCATTGTTGCTGCACAGACACGCAGTGAAGGATTATGAAGGATTGCATATATTTTTTTTTTTAAATATACAATGTAATATCCCGGTACCTTTTCCCACAGCGGTGATGTCATGTGCCCCTGCACCTGCAGTAATGCAGCGACCCCCCCATCCCCCCCCCCCCCGGATTGGAACAGAAATGGAATCTGGCTTTAACAAATAACATTCCGTGTTCTGGAATGATGGCTGGGGGCCTAATGGCCATGACGTGTTTCGGAAAACGGGAGATGGATCAGGAAGCTTTGGGGGGGGGGGGGGGGAATCCCCGGTGTACGAGGGAGGCCAAGATCGTGTGTCGAGGTGGGGGGGGGGGGGCTTTAAACACGCAGAACGGATGCGCGAGTGAGTGAGCGAGCGAGCGAGCGAGTGCACGGGTGCAAATTAAACAGTAATCCTAACCAAATGGAATTTAACCCTGGATGCTTCAAAGCCACAGCGGAGTGCGTTAAACACTGTAACCAAACCCTGCTGGAACAAGCAAGAGGCAAGGTTATGATCCATCGTCAGTCCCTGTCCTTTTACCCCACTGTCCCACCCCAGTCTGTTATTTACCCCCCCCCCCCCCCATGTCCTGCCCCAATCCCTACGCTTATTTACCCTCTACCTCTAACCCTCAAGAGGATTCCCTGCCTCCTGCCAGGCCGTCAATGTAAATAAGAATCTGACATCAACTGACCTGCCTGGGTAGAATAAATGTCATATAAATAAATAAATAAATAAATAAATAAATAAAAATAACTTGGGTGTGGCTAAAATGCCCCTTGGGGACAATAAAGACTAATTGATTGACTGCTTGATTTAAGATTCACGCCCTTCAGCTTTGAGTTAGGAGGAGACAGATGTCCTTCCTTTAATATACTGGCGTTTAGTCAACGCTCGTGTCCCGGCTGACTGACCGACTGACAATGCGAACACAAGTGCAAAGGTCAGGGGTCAAAGTGCAGTTAGTTCCCCAGAGGGGGGTAAGAGTGTAGTCCCAAGAGAGACAGCAAGAGCGAGAGGCGCAGACTCGATTGACAGCTTGTCAGCTACCTTGCTGAACATTGAACTAAGGAAGGAGATCCATCTCCTCCTAACACTGTGCTGAGGCTGTGAATCTTGAGTCCATCAGTCAATCAACTAGACCTTATTGTCCCCAAGGGGCAATTTAGTTGAAACCAAGTTATTTGTATTTATTTATTTATTTGACCTTTATTTTACCAGGCAGGGCAGTTAATGGCTGATTCTGATTTACATTGACGGCCTGGCAGGAGGCAGGGAATCATTTTGAGGGTCAGCGGTAGAGGTCAGTTATTCCGTGTCTGCAGAGTCTTCCAGACTTTAGTTCCAGGTTTCCCACCCACCCCTGCTGCCTCTCTTCCTCACTCTGCACGGGGGGGGGGGGGGGGGTGTTCTCCTACTTCCTGCCGAACGTTCGCCGTGGCACCGCACAGCTGTCGGGAGCCCCCCCCCCCCCCCCCATTCGCTCGTTTTAATATTTACGACTTCCTGTCCTTCTCCCTCAGCGGCCTCCGTGCTCGACAGCCCCCCCCCCCCCCCCGCTAAACCAGAACAAGGGGACGTCTGGCGTTCCCTCCCGGGAGGCCCGAAACACGTTCCGGGGCGAATCGGAACGATACGGAGCAGGCGCGGGTCGGGGCGACGCGAGGTCCGTTTCGGCAGGTGAGCACCTGGCAGGTGCGGAAGACAAGATGGCCGCCTGTCTGTCTGTCTGTCTGGATGACCTGGCGCTCGGCCCCCTGGGCCTGTAATTCTCCCGAGCAGGTCTTCCACCCTCTGCCAGTCTCCCTGATCTGTAAATGGTAAATGGACTGCATTTATATAGCGCTTTTATCCAAAGTGCTTTACAATTGATGCCTCTCATTCACCCATTCACACACACTCACATACCAACGGTGAAAGGCTGACATGCAAGGTACCAATCAGCTCATTGGGAGCAGTTAGGGGTTAGGTGTCTTGCTCAGGGACACTTCGACACGCCCAGGGCGGGGGATCGAACTGGCAACCCTCCGACTGCCAGACAACCGCTCTTACCTCCTGAGCTATGTGCAGGTGGGGGGGGGGGGGAGAAAAAAACCCAAAAAAAACGTGTTCCCTTCTCCCGAAGTCTTCGGCTGGCTGGGGTGAACTTTGGGCTGTCTGAGCTGTAACTCGGATTACATCTCATTGAGAATCTGCTCATTTTCCGGCAGAAACTCGGACTCGCCGGTTTCCAAATTGATCATTTATTTATTGGCAGGAGTCAAAGGAGCGTGCGGAGAGGATGAGACAGGGCAGGGAAGTCCCCGGCGATGGGAGAACTCACCGCAATTATTTCTTCAAATGAGTCTCCCTCTCTTTCGTTCTCTCTCTGTCTGTCTCTCTGTCTCTCTCGCTTTCTCTCTCGCTCACTTGCTCTCTCTCTTGCGCTTTCTCTCATACTTTGTCTCTCTCTCTCACTTGCTCGCTCGCTCTCTCTCGCACTTTCACTTTGCCTCTGTCTGTCTCTCTCTCCCACATGTATAATAATAATAATGCATACATGCATACATACACACATATTCTGTTTTGAACATACTGTATATCCAGACAGACAGACAGATTCCAGATCCGAATTCCACTGGATATACGAGAGTACTCAAAAAGAAAAAAGAAAGAAAAAAAAAGAAAGAAAACAAAACTGACAAAAGACAAACATGAACACACACAGAGCATTTAAACAGCGTGACTTATTAGGTGAATGGGAAACTGAAAAGGCGGTGATTAAAGTGTAGTAACTGTATTGACATCAAAAGAAAATATTTGAGTGAGGTGTTAATTCATCAATGGAAGCAGATGACCTCTGTTCTGTCACTCCTCATCAATCATTTTCTCATTCTCCGCATCTGCGTATCCGTCTCTCCGCGTGTTCATCTATCCATCCGCGGGGTCCTCTGATCTGTCCATCCTTCCACCTATCGATTTATTCGTTCGCCTGTCTGCCATCCACCCCATCCGTTCATTGGGAAAGTTAGATCGCGTGTCACTCGCTCCGTCTGATGGTGAGA
Organism: Anguilla japonica; assembly: GCA_025169545.1. Taxonomy (NCBI): domain Eukaryota; kingdom Metazoa; phylum Chordata; class Actinopteri; order Anguilliformes; family Anguillidae; genus Anguilla; species Anguilla japonica. Next base: position 7,824,108 of record CM045885.1, on the reverse strand, counting down.
CAAATATGGATTTAATATTAACCATCCATCCATCCATCACTCCTCCATCCATTAACTATACCCGCTTATTCTGGTCAGGTTTGCGGGGGGGTGGGGTGGGGTGCTGGAGCCATCCCAGCATGCATTGTGTGAAAGGCAGGAATACACCCTGGACAGGTCTGATATTAACCATGAAAAAAAATATTAAAATTACAATGGCACAGGTGAAAAAGGTTTACATGAAAACAATGAATAATCTTTGATATGCATTATTGTACAGGACACAGTATGCTGTATAATGTTTTTACCCACTGAATGCAACACCCACATGGGTTAGTGCACATGCATGGTCTAATGAAAACTGATGCACACACATGTGCTTTAGGCAAAACTAAAGCTCGATAATAAGTTTATTTTGTCTGCCCATCGATACTCAGATCTCTTTGCGGAGTGAGTTCCTTTCCGCCATAATTAAGCACAAATAAAATTTGAAACCAGAGACAATCTACCGTCGGATCTTTAACCTGATTGGTTATCGCATCGAGTTCCCCATCCAGTCGCTCGGTCTGCTTGACTCGTTTCGCCAGCTATCCCAGCATGCCTTGCGTACATGAAAAATGGGCTCCCATTGGATGGAATGGAGGTGATTATGAGATCGCTTTTTGTCGGAGGGATGTGTGGCTTCACCCTCACGTGTTCAAAGAGGGGCCGAGGTCCAGGGGGAACCCCCCCCCCCCATATGAGCTTGAGGTCTGCCTGGCGGCTAGCATCGCTAGGCTACGTGCCGGTGGAGCGCTCGGCCTGGAGTCTATAAAGACAAATCGTCCAATCAGACGGGGCTTTAAGGGGAGAAACACGAAGCTGACCGGCTCATTCGTCATCGTGTCAAACGCTTCGCCCGTGCGCCCGAGCTCTCGCTGCGGCGACCGGTACGCCGGCGAGGGGGGGGGAGGGAGGGAGGGCGGGGGGTTGGCGGACGCGTGCGCCGCTCTGTCCGCGAACGTGTCGATCGATCGCTTAGCGCCGCGCCTCGGACGTCCCGTTCCATCGCGGCCTGTCAAACGAGCGTTTCACCACCGCCGCCGCCGCCGCTGTGTTGGGGTCACCGGGTCACGTTCAAACCCCCCCCCCCCCCCCCCGGGGTTCCGCGGGTCTCCGCCCCCCCCCCCCCCCCCCCACCCTGCGGCCCCCGGTAGAAGCGGCCCATTCGTCACACACACGCGCCGGGGGGGGGGGGGGGGGGAGTGGGAACAGCCGTCCTGCGCCTGCGGGGCACTGAGACAGAGAGTGAAATATTAAACGCTGTCTGGCCGTTCGAGAGAGGCAGCCGCGGCGCAGTCGATAACCGTGGCAACCTCGTCGGCGGGTCATTATGAGACACGCTATCGTACGAAAGAGAGGCAGATAAAAGGGCCTCGTCCAGCTGAGTAATGAGCAGCGTGGAGGGCTTTAAACCTTTGAAGTAGGGTAGTAGCAGGGTTTTTTTTTTTGGAATGTGAGTGCTCTAGAACTCCATCGCTTTCAATTACCGGCAGTGATTGTTACATCAGCGTCGGAATGTTCGGTTAAGAGCATTCCAGTCACATATTTGTGACCTCACACTGTAAAGGGTTGAACTCCCACACTGATCCCAGGTCTGGGTCAGTCTCTTTGTTACTGTTTCCCTCCTGTTATGGTTGGCGCCCATTGTCACACGCTTGCAAATAAACACATATACATATGATATTGCATTCTATTTAATATTTTAGAGTGAACACACAGTAAAATTTCATTTGCTTTTGTCATTTCGTTTTTAAAAACTCAAGTACTCTGTGAGTGAGAGTTAAACTCTTTATTTGGTTGAATAGGTTTGTTCTGGCAGGGTACTTCTGCATTGCTTTATAGGACACTTAACCTAAAACAATTTCCTCCGCTTCGCCTGAGCTGTGTAAATCTCCCTGTCTGTCAAACTAGGGTCTGCCCACAAGCGGCAAAACCTAAATACAGGAAGCTGAGAAGTGTGTCCCTGACTGAGGCTGTGTCCGATACAATCTCCTAACTGCCGCGTCCTCAAAATATGCCCTGCTTACTAAACATACTGCTTACTGTTATTAGTATGCGATGGGCAGTATGTGGAAAAATATCCTCCATACTATTTTCCAACGGTAGTGTGGAAGTGTTGTAAGACGTCCCGCCCTTGTAGTGAAAAAGCCCCTGGTCTCCTCTCACGACCCTGACAGTATTTCCTGGGGAGACGATGGAAATGCTTTCCTCTGATTCGCCCGGGCTGCGTAAATCTTCCTGTCTGTCAAACTAGGGCCCGCCCACAAGAGCTACAAAGACAGGAAGCTGAGTGTGCACTCACTTGACGTAATGCAAGGTTTCTGATTGGTCGTTCTCTCCTCCCCCCCCCCCCCCCCCCCCCCCCCCCCTCAAAAAAATCTGTCAAGGTCGTCAGAGGGAAAAAGGGAAACGCCTTTTTAAAGACATCCTACTTTTCGCCCATGTACCCCAGATTCTTCTTGTTGACGGACGGGGGGGTTGTGTTTATCTTTCAGAAACAGGCAGGGTGTCCTGTGACGTTATAACGATGAAAATGCGATACCATGTGCCGTACTTGGCCCTAATGAGCTTCCATACAAAGACATGCATTATGTCAGACATCTGGCCAATCCATTCAGGATATTGGCTCAAGGATAAACAGGGTATATTCAGAGAGCAGACGGTAGACACAGAACCTGAGATTAAAAAGATATGTATTTTTTAATTATTGTCCCGAGGAGTGTTGTGTGTTGAGGAACATTCGGCTCAATAGGCGACACACTCAGGAGAAGTTTAAACTACGAGAGACGTTTTCACAATGCACCACCTGCCCCGCACACACACACACACACACACACACACACACACAGAATCTCCAGTGTAAAATTCTGATGGAGTACTTTTAACTCTAATAGAGTACATGCAGTACTACCCTTATCAATTCAATATATATTTTTTTGTGTTAAGGTGTTTTTCCGGATACTGTCACAAAAACATTTTGCAGGAAAACAGGAAACAGGAAAATCGGTAAAAACCAAGCCTGAAATCCTCCCCCAACCCCCCACCCCCCCAGCACCAAACAGCATGTGATATATTTTTTTTTTAGAACTCCCCAATGGAGTTTTTAAACACTCAAACTGGGTAAGGGGGGGGGGGGGGGGGGGTCTGGCAGCACAGCCCTCCGTTCCCCAGACATTATTGGCTGCTGTTGTGCACCCCTGCCCTCCCTAATATCCACCCGGTCACTGAGGCCCCGCCCACCTTCTCTCTGCTGGCCTCGTCGTCAGTGACGTCATCGCCGGTGACGTCATCGCCGGTGTTCATTTCACGGCTCAGCAGAGTCATTAATGACTTCGTTTCCCAGGCCGACGCCGGGACGTGTTGTCCTGCTTTAGGGGGCCTAGTTTAAAATCTTCCTTTGGCATCGGTTTGGGGCGGGGGGGGGGGGGGGGGTTTCACACGTCTGGAGCCAACCACCCCTTATTTACTGGTGATCCTTTTTTTAAGCATTTTAGGGCCAAGGTTGGAGTCAATTTTTTCTCGATTCTCGAATTTTCTCGTACGGGTCTGTAAGGTTCCGTGGAGATTTTTCAGTTCATGAGCTGACTTTAAATTCATTTAGGGATTTGACAGACTTGAAAGGGAATTGGACTTCAACCTGTCAGAGGAAGATATGATATGACTGTCCTCATATTTAAATTTTTTTATTTTTTGGTTGGGGGGGGGGGGGGTGGGAGACTTGGGAAATTAAAAAAACTGCTCACTGAATGAGGTAGAACCGAACCACTAGGTCCTTGTTCACGGGTTGGGTTTGTGCAATCCGGGTGAGGATGAGAACTTGTGCCACCTCATTTTTATTTTTTATTTAACCTTTATTTATCCAGGGTAGGTTCGCTGAGCATGGATCCTCTTTTGCAGGAACGCCCTGCTTCACACTCATACACATTCACACCTGGGAGCTGCCCAGTACAACCACAATCCTCTATTGGTGGCCACTGAGCAGCTCCACTGGAGGGAGAGGACAATTTCTTTTAGCCAATTGAATCAGGGGATGATTAGGTGGCAAGTTTTTTGTGAGAGCCAGATCTGGGATGTTCTCAGATTGGGGGGCAGAACTGACTGAGAAGCGCGAAAAATAGAGAAACAAATGAATAAATTTGCACCGCAGGCGAACCTGTCTTTCTGACCTGCGTGAGTCACTTTGAAGAGGAGGAGGAAGAGGAGGATGAGGAAGGAGAGGAGCAGATGAACGCGCTGACGCGCCCAGTGGAATACCAGTGCTTCTTTTCCTCCTCATCATCACGACCACCCTGAGGCTTGGGGGAAAAACAAAACGCGCATTTCCACAAATAGTGTTCGCGGACGATACGTTCGCACGCATTTTTCACAGCTCGTCTGGAGTTCCCCGCTGTTCTTGCCCCCTCTCTCATTGTCCCGGGGCGTGATTTTCGAATTTCTCTTTCTCCAGCAAAAATAATGTCAAATATGACAGGCCACCGGAGAACGCTCAGCCAATATACGGGGAAATTTGCGAGCTGAAATAAGAAAAACAAACAAATGCCGAAAGCCTTTCTGCCACGTATTCAGAAAAATCAAACTCATTAAACGTCCAGAGTTCTGAGTTTTTTGTTTTTGCAGTTTATCACTGGAGCTCAGCACAGCATTAGAATGTACCTCAGGGTAGCCATGCATAAGGATCAATGAGAAGTAACGACTACTTACCTCCTAATCAACCCTTTATTCAGTGTTTCCACTGAATAAACTATTGACTATTACTGCACCGTATTATAGTTTTACATTGTTGAGAGGAGTTTCAGGGCTTTAAATGAGTTACAAGTATCCTTAAATTACATTACAAGCATTTAGCAGGCACTCTTATCCAGAGTAACTTACACAACTTTGAATTTCTACATAATATCTGTTTATATAATAGAACTTACAGGGTCCAAACTTCACAGAGAGGGAATGTAGTAGGTGCAGACTTCACAGAGGGGGAACGTAGTGGGTCCAAACTTCACAGAGAAGGGATGTGCAAAGTTGATGAAACAACAAAGGAAGTTTCTTCCCTGGAGTTTCAGTCAAATTTTCCTGTTCATTTCATTCCCAATTTCTGTTTACATCAATCAGTTCAGCGTCGCGAAACTCGCTTTTGTCTGACTGGATTTCTCTGGAGGAAAAAAAAACAGAAAGTTTAAATTATACCGGGCCTTCGTTCAGTACTCTTGTGCATTTTTTTTTTTTTTTGCTCTCCTCCCCAACTTCCTGCTCGCCTCCCCCGAGTCGCAGAAACAAGAGCGCAATTAAAAGCGCGCTGTCGCCTGTCGGTCCCCACGGTGACGGAGATACGCGGAACGGCGCCGTCCTTAATCAGGTGAGCCGCCCCCCCCCCCCCCCCCCGCGTGCGCCCCCCCCCCCGCCCGCACGCCCCCGCGCTTCCCGCTGGAAAGTCAGGCACCGCTACCTCCGCGCGAGCAGATCGCTTTGAATACGAAACTCATTTCTTTTCGAGGATTTCTGACGCCGCGAACAATCTTTAGAAAGCCGGGACGCCTGCTGAGGAGCAGAAGAGGGGAATTCTGGGAGAGCTAACCGAAGTGGGATTTTGTTTGGCCGCTGTTGAAGGATGAGCTCTCTCTCTCTCTCTTTCCAGGCTCGCTCCTTGGCCCAGGCCGACCTCGCCTCCTGTGAATGTTTGCTTTAGCCGACCCATGAGAGGCCCTGTCATTGAACCCCGATCGGTCCCTCGTGGCCTGTGTGTTTTTTGGCGAGGGAAAAACTTTTGTACACTTTTCCAAAACCCCAGAATCGCCCCCCCCCCCCCCCCCCCCCCCCCTTCCCAGAGTGAGCAAGGACCTGGCCCAGCACCAGTGGGGTTGCTGGGGTAGGATCGTCAGGCGACCCCCAGGCTTCCCAGGTCGGTAGGCCGCCCAGGCCATGGGCTTTTTGGGGGGGGGGGGGGGGGCAAAGCTTTAGGAAACGCACAGCTAATGTAAAAAACACTGCCTGTCAGGGGTCAGTGGATAACACAGTCAGGTTCAGTTAGGAAGGAAAATACTTATACTGGCATTGCAAAGGTCCAGAGCCAACTGCAGGCTGAAATGCTCTATGCCGTTGTTTAGGGCCACAACCATCCTTGGGCCACATAGATTAAGTTTTTTATTTATTTATTTATTTATTTATTTATTTATTTGGGAACATATTTTATTAATAGCATTGTATATGCGTGCCCGTGGCAGTGGCAATCGGTCACGCCGACCCCCCACCCTTGTCTGTGATTGCTTCTGCAATACCCCCCCCCCCCCCCACCCCCCCCCTCCCCCCCCCCCCCCCCCCCCCCCCCCCCCCCCCCCCTGTTCGCAATTGCTTATGCCGCCCCATAGGCCAGACCCCTCGCCCCCTGCCAGGTCCACGGTTTGCAATCATTTCCGACAGCCCCCCCCTGGCCCCCGATTTCCCTCTGTTTCCCCCCCTTCCCCCGTCTTCAAGAGCTGGGGCTCTGTACAGGTCTCTTAAACCATCACATCCTCTGAAGTATCCAGTGTAGTGCGCTAGTGTAAATTTAGTCTGGGCATATGCAACAACTAGCTATGCATAATTACAGAGGTTGAGAATTCCGTGAATCAGCCAGTAAAATCCTGCCATGTGTTTCTTCCCCCCATCAACTCAGCCAGCTGATTTCCCTAATTAGTTCTACATCCTGGCTAATTTGCGCTAATTAGCAAATCCAGGTGATTACCAAATCCAGGTAATTGGAACAAAATGCAGCGGAGGACTTTTCTCACCTCTGCATATGGAACGGGGGAAAAAAAACACCAGGGAGTGGAATTTTATTTTTCTTTTGTACCCCCACCCCACCTCCCCCACAAAAAAACAGTGGTTACGTAATGCTGTCCCGGGGAACATGGTGTTTATTGTAATTATTGTTTACCTGCTTCTCTAATGTGTCGGGGCTGTTTACTACGGCCCTGTGGACAGAGGACGGAACACAGGGGAGGCTGGACGCCTTTTGTTCTGCCCGGTGGGAATTCAGTGCAATCATTTCTGCGTGCCTGGAGTGAGATAAATCAAAGGGGGGGGGGGGGGGGGGTAATGTTTTGATTACGTCTTTAATCAAAACATTACCCCAGCCCCCCAACCCCCCTACCCCCCGCCCTCCCCCCCCCCCCCCCCCCCCCCCCCCGCGTGAAATTGCCTGAAATTACCCACAGTTCCACAGCGTCTAACGAGAAAGGGGTCGGGGGAGTGGCCCGCGGTTCCCGCGGTAACCCAACCGCCATTATTTTGACACCCGGCGGCTGACGCGCGTTCCGCGCCGCTTCCTGAAGCCTTCGGGGGGGGGCCTCGATGGCTTTGTTTCCTCGGTAACCGCCTCGGGCCCTCGTCCTGCCGGTGCCCACGTTCCGGAGGGTTCCACGCCCCCCCCCCCCCCCCAGATTCTTCCTTCCACAGGAAGCGGCTCGAGTGTTTTTCCTTGTGTGTCCGAGAGGAAGACCTCTCCGCTTGCGAAGCCTCTCCTGGCGTTCCGCTTCCCTCATGTCAGGTGATGGGCAGTCAGGGTGGGGGGGGGGAGAGGGGGGGGAGTAAGAGGGAGATGGGGAAAAGGAGGAGGAGGAGGAGGATAAGGAGGGGGAGATGGGATGAACATGGCGGTCCAGCGCTTCCCAAACAGTTTGGTGCCTTTGTTTGGCATGAGTCCAGTTCTGCTCAAGGTTTCCTCCTGCAATCAGTCAGGGAGTTTTTCCTTGCCACTGTTGCCCTAGGCTTACTCTTTGGGGGCCGGTTCTCTGTAAAGCTGCTTTGTGACAAAGCTCCTTTGTTAAAAGCGCTATACAAATAAAAATTGATTGATTGATTGATTGAGTGACGCGTGCGGTGTGTTGTGGTCAGCGCGCCGGTGGTCAGGGCCATCGCTAGCAGGCCTCAAAGGTGGTGACGATTTCAGGGGCCCACAGCTTGGGCAGGTGGGGGGGCGGGGGGGCGAGGGGGACTGCAGCTAAAAAAGAAATATAAATAAAAAGACATTTGTTTGGTTTAAAATGGGGAAGATTCCGGAGCAGGGTTAGACACGGAATGCACCAGAAAGGCGCCAGAAAGCACCGGAAAGTGCCGAAAAGCGCCAAAAAGTGTCGGAAAGTGTCGGAAAGCGCCGGAAGCCAGGGAGCTAATTGCGCACATGTACCCGCCTTTCCGCTGCGGTGGAGCGGTTGATTAGAAAGGTAATTGAATTGGGGGGGTTTAGATTTAACAAGGGAATCCCGTCCTCTTTTCCTGGTCATGGAACGCAAGGCGATGCCGAGGAGGAGCCAATTACACCGCGCCGTGCGTTCGGAGTGAGGCGTCGTGCGCGTTTTTTTTTTTTTTTTTTATTTATCGCGGGAGAGCTGAGGCAGCGGCGCTCGTGTAAAACATCCAGAGGCGCAGATTTAATTGGATTGTAGCGCCTCGGGTCCTGAGAACAATAAGGAGCCTCACATATTCTCCCTGTCTAATATAATTATGAAATGTAAATTACGCACAGTGTTTGCTGTGCAACGAGGTTGCTCAGCGAAAGCCGTTTGAAAAAAAAAAACAAACCTACACATTACAACAGCAATTAGCGATTCGCCGAAAGCAGTGTCAGCTTATTTGCGAAACAGACCACCGTCTGGGTCACTTGGAACACAGTTTGGGTTTTGCTGCTGATGTATTTCTTTAAACATATTAGGGATCTTGTTTTTTTTTCCATGTCATTTTACTGCAAACACTGTTATCACAGAAATGTTTTCTTACCTCAGTGAATTCTCGTCTGCTTCACACCCACGTATCAGCTGTTAAATATTTCATCCTCTGTTCTACGCACTCTTCCGTACTGTAGCTTCTTTCTCTTTGTAAATATCCCTGGAGTCTTTCGGCACCTTAAAAGGGGAACAATTCTTATTTTTTCAAAGCCAGCCGTCTTCACAGCTTTTAATCGAACGGCCTTCATGTACTGTGTGGTAGAAAGGGTTCGAAAAAATTTTTCAGTAAACATCTATTAAAATTACATTAGTGTGTGCATGTGTGTGTGTGTGTGTGTGAGTGAGAGGGATAGTGTGTGTGTGTGTGTGTGTGTGTGTGAGAGAGAGAGAGAGGAAGAGGGGTGGAGAGAGAGAGAGAGCATGTAGGTTTCTGTCTTCACATGTGTTTCCAGCTTTTGATAATGATTGCAGAAAAAAAATTGTTTCTGTTGGTCGGGTGTAGCCTGAGACACAAGGTTAGAAATGTTCCACCATTTATTTAATTTTGTCTCTGAGCTCCTCTGAGCCATTTAGACAAATATTAGTTATGCGCCGAGACTTCTAACATTCAGAATGTAAAATGACTTGCAATTGTCGCCGACTGTGCGATGCAGACTTAATAGAGGCTTAACTTGAATCTTAAGTGCCCTTAGATGTGCATCGCTAGGCGCTACAAAGTCAGTCGTGCTTTGGAAATGAGATAGACTCTTAGTGAGGGAGATGCATTAGATCCCTTGGCTCTGGTTCCAGATCGGCATCTGTTTCTGACGTGACCGATGACCGCCCAGTTTCCATGTTGGCCAGGTTTCCACCGAGAGATTTCGGACACTTTGGAGCAGAAGGACCCAAGCAATCGCCAGAAGGTGTCCAGGGAGATGCCTGACCAGACTGGAGGGAATGGGGTATGGTGGGGTGGGGGCACAGATTGGGAGCCCAGAGAACTGCTGTCACGCCATGTGTAGCACTTTTGGAGAGTTAGAGCACACGGTCACAGAGGCAGGCGAAGCCATTAGAATAATGGCTCTATCTGTCCGGGCCAGGCAGACCTAAGAGTCCTCAGCCTGGATTATTAGCCTTTCACTCTCCGTCAGAGGCGCTGGTTTCATGCTCGTGCTCACTCAGTCTTCCTGGTGTATTTTTAAGGAGTATTGAGGCCTTGGGCCGGATCCTTTCAGGCCCTTAGGGGGCTGGGAGGGTGGGGAGCAGGGCAGAGAATTAGGTGGTGGGGGGGGGGGGGGGGGGGGGGGGGGGGGGGTTAGATATGGAGACCAGTTACCCAGGACCTAGTAACCATTTATTTGTAACTGAGGTTTGTACACTTATCTGTCAGTACATGTTCATGTAACTGCCAGTCCATTTTTTTTTATTATTATGAATAGTTTGTTTTTTTAATGCACTTTCATGCATGGTGCATCCTTGTGTTTTATATTGTTAACGATGTTGTTTGTGTATACCTCTGTAAAGCACTTTGTGTTACAGTCATGTACGAATGGTGTTGCACAAATTTATTTATTATTATTACGGTTGCGAGAAGAATATAGAAGAATTGTGCTGGCATGATCTTCCTTGTCTGCCCAGCTGTTTAGTTCAGGATTGGACAGCAGTAAAAGGATGCTGGTTCTGAAGAATATATACAGCCACATCACAGGGGTGTGTGGAGGACCCATTCAGTTATTCGGTTATCCGAGCTATGGTTAGACGGATATCTAGATACAAATAAATGATGCCAGCGAACAGGTGCAGAGCTATATAAACATGATTGCTCTTTTCCTTGCAGTGGATATGAAGTGAAGTCAGGGCTCGGTGCTCACAGTTTTGATAAGACATAAATACCAAAGCATTTTTTTTGTGTCAGACTTTAGTTCCTGGCTATTTTTTCCAGCCATCTGTCTCCCCGCAGAAAAACATTTTCATAGAGACGCAACGGAATGGCGTTCGTTTAGTGCCGGACCAAGCAGAGTTCAGCCAATCCGAGCCAAGAGGAATTCTGAGTTCAGCCAATTGGGGCTGTTTATCCTCCTACCACAGTGTTGATGCAGCGTCATTGACATCACTTGAATGGAGTCTACTTTGAGTCATTAGTAGAGTTTTTAATTTAAGGTTTCTTCTGGGTCATTAAGGGTTCTTTCATTTTTTAAAAACATAAAACTGAGGGCAATATTCAATACCTGGGTTCAGCCGCTCAAGGTTTTTCTTTTTTGAGATTGTGCCGCACTGTGGATTTTCTTTATTCATCATTGCCGTTAGTGGTTTGTTTACATTAAGTAAAACTATAAAACCAAAGGCATTAATGAAGTTGTTTCTGTTAATATGCCCCACTCTTTCATCAGAAACAAAGAGAAAGATGTGACTCAAGCTAACTGAATATGATTAATTAGCGTTTTGGCTGATTCATTAGTATAGGACAGACATTTTCCACGAAGACTCAAAGTACAGGAATAAAGCCTATTCAACCAAGGCCATGAGATTTTTCCTTACTGTTGAGAGAAAAAAAAATTAATAAATGAGAACTGCCTTCAGTTCATTAGAGGCATAAATGTACATCTGGCTGCACATTGAAAATCAGTTTCAACATTTTCATTTAGTGAACAGCTGGTTATTTGGAATAATAATAATAATCCATCATCATCATCATCGTCATCATCATCATAATCGTATAATGCACTATTAAAATAAAATTATTATTAATGTTATCTAAATATTATTTAAAAATAATAAGTAACTTATCACAGTGCTTTGAGGATAGACAGGATTAAATGGCAGTGGAATGCACAAACAGACAAGGTCAAAAAGAAATAGCTAAAAAGGGGGAATTATTTGAAAAGCGTATCTGAAACGGTACGCCTTTTATCTATTTAAAACTCGCGAGCCTCCATCCACTTCTCAGAGATGGCCTCTTGTAAGACATCCCGTAGTTTACACACGACCTCTGACCTTTAACCCTGCGACCCCTCCCTCCCTCCGCGCTCAGATCTCTGCACGTAAACGAAGAAGCTGCCAAAAAGCCGTACAATAGGAGGTCCGTACGGGCGCAGCGTCCTGTCTGTCCTGACCAGTTTATAATGTTTACTTCCTGTTGGCTGATCGCAGCACCATTCTCACTGGTCTGTTACACAGTCTCTCACAAACCAGGGTGGGGGGGGGGGGGGGGGGGGGGGGGGGGGCTGAGCAAGGGGGGGTCACAAACTTGGCCTTCTGTAGCTCACAGCTGAGCCATGCAATCATTGCCCTGGAGACATAAACAAGGACGCAGTCAGGAATCCTGAACTCTATGCAAAGATTGGTCGCTGGCCCCTTTACAAACTTACAAACGGTATATTAATGACGTTGATAATATACATCTGCCCTATCATTCCAGACTTTTTTTTTTTTTTTGGACCCCATCCAAACTGGGGGCCCTGAATCATCATAAATTCTTTTTTGGTTGTTGGGGGAGAGAGGGAGTCCCCAACTTTATTTTTAATATCAGCAAGTCTGTCAGTTCAGTGCCGATAACTCAGCGTTGGAAACGATGCAGTTTCTCGGGTCGTAATGTGCAGTGACAGTCCCAGCACCCTCGGGTGCATCACAGACTCAACTCCCGCGCTTTAGTAGGACGAGCGAACAAGGCGGCGCCAGGGTAGCAAAATCCCCGTTTCGAGGGGGCCCCAAAAGAACCCAAATTTTTTTTGGGACTGTTTGTTTCCTGTCGCCACAGAGCGCTGCTCTGGGAGGCTGAGCGAGGCTCTGCGCGCGACGGCGTGCATCCTGAGCAGTCTGCCCAGTGGCACGCACGCGTTGTCTGAGGCTCAGAAGCCATTCTCAGGGCCGTGCTAATCTGCTACTCTCTCCCCCGTCCGTCGCTACTCTCCAACTCCTCACTCCCACCCCCCCCCCCCCCCCCCCCCAACAGTGTGCCTGCATCATTTCATCTCTACTTTCCACCGAACATCATCAGCACTTTCATCTGCACTTTCTGCCCAGTCTGGTCCTCTCTCCTTCACTCATTTCCCCTCTCTCTCTCTCTTACCAGCCAATCAATACCTCTCTCCTAGTCTCTTCTAGCCTTTTTTCCCCCCCCCTCTCCATCTCTATCTTTATTCTCCATCAAGACCCCCTGCTTTTGTGCTGCAACTTTACCTACCTATCAGTCTCATTCTCACCATCCCTCCCTCTCTCTCACCCTCAATCGCTTCCTCTGTCTCCCTTCCCCTATCTTGCCCTCTCTCTCTCCCTCTCTTGGCCTCCATCTTTTCCTCTCTCCTTTCCTCTCTCTCCCTCTCATTTTATCTCTCTTGTTAGCATCTTTTGTTAGAATTTTTTGTTTGTCATTTTGGATGGTACTGCAATAGTAAGCTATAGGAGTTTTGTTTTCAACTGATCAGGAATGAAATGGGGCTTTAAAAGTCAAGTCTCTCTCAATCTCTCTCTCCCTCCCTCCATCCCCCCCCCCCCAATCTCCCCCTCTCTCTCCCTATCTCTCACTCTCATATTCTCATATCTGGTATGAGTGTAGCTGGAACACATTGCCTAGTGCTGTGTATCAGTCTTCTTCAAAGCCAGCTCTTCATTCAGGCCGTCTGATAGGCTGCTAGATGAAGTGAGGTCAGTGATGTCACCGGCCGCTTGGCTCTCACGGAGAAAAGCGAAAGAAACGGCCTAAATACCAATCCGCCAACGGGCATCAAAGACCACAAACAAGTCGCTATTTATACGACCTCCGGATTTATTTACGACCCAAAAACACGCTCGAGCGAGGGAATTGTGAACGCCTGAATGGTACGCCGGGCTTGCCGGTGATCAATGGGACAGGGTCACCCCGGCCAAACGATTCCCGCCATTTTTGAGTGGCGCTGCACGGGGGCTATGCGTCGCCCCCACAGGGTCGCTACCCACAGCTGGCGCTGTCTGGATACGGTACCAGCCAACCGTGGGACCCGTCCGCACGCTGAAACAGCTCCTTAAAAGGGCAACCCCACACGGCAGCCCAACGGGGTAGCATTTTCGGGAATTTCAGGTGCGCGATGCGGAATTTAAAAGTCAGATGTTGAATCCGGCTTCGGGGGCTTTACGGCGTCCTGACTTACATTCCAACTCTCTTCACATTTCAGAAGGAGGAAGCGTTTCAAATTTTTATGTGTCAATCAAATGCGAAACGAAGACACACGCCATAGAGCATTCTCATTCAACCGAGCGGATGCTTGTTTGAGGACTTTAGAACCTTCAATGCTTCAGAAACATTTAACCTGATTGGCTGAATGAATATCAAGGGAGAAAATACTGCATGTGATTTTACCTAATCTCTGAAGGACAGTCACCTATTAACAACTTAAAAAGGCACAAATGTTCAGAGATCAGCAATCCTACTCTAAGCTGCTTCATGAATACCAGCCATTTTTGTTTGAGTTCCCAGCAAGTTAAAGTGAATTAATCAAAAACAAACCACGAATATTAAACCTCATATTTAGTTTATTAACAACCTTCTTAATTTTTACCTTGTTCTTTCTTGTGTTCTTGTATTAGTTTGATTCATTATGGAGCTGACTGCTTTGCAGTCAAGTATCACGCTGTATTTATCAGTCTGTTCTAGAAGGGATTTCAGATGTCAGACCAGGATCATAATCTCCACAACAATGAGCCGGTGACATAAGCATCTGTGTCTGGCAAATTAATTTGAAGGAGATTCCAATTAATCACGTGCTGCTTATGGCGACAATCTCCGTAAATTAATAGCCTCGTGTGATTTCAGAGAGTTAGACGTGAGCGTCTAGCTTCAGACACGAGCGTCTAGTTTCAGACACGCTCTTCCCGTGGGGAGTTGAAAAACGTACGGCCTTTTAAAACAGTTCCTGTTTTACGGTACCCGACCTCAGGACGGCCCTGGTACTGAAACCCCGGCGTACGGGGTAAGCTGTCAAGAACAGAAATGCTCCGCAAATTAAGTTTGTTCCTGTCAGGAAAGCCGGCCTGTTTCTGTCAGGCCTGCTGGAGCAGCTGAGATCACAGCCACGAAGAGCGAGTTTAATTACCCCGAGAGGGAAACAAACACAGACATCCTGTCAGCGGAGAGGGGTGCATTTTTTGGAGAACAGCACAGCGCTTAAAGCATTCGCTATTTAGATACTGTAAGTGCTCTTCCCGTTATCCGAAGATAGAAAATGTCGCCTGTCTTATCCCGTTCAGCCAGCAGATCCTTTTTTATTTGCCCCTCTGCCTTAAAAACTGAAGGACCCAGAGGGGGGTGGGAAGGTTCCCGAGTTTCACAGGGAGACCTGGTGAGGCTCCTGACAACCGCCCTCAAACTCCGCCAACGATTCAGCTTTTCTTTTTCTTTTTTTTAAGCAATGTCTAAGAAAAGGGCTGAAGAAACATATTTCCCCTCTAAAAATGGGACCCCTGAGCTAAGCAGAGCTCGGTTCTGTTGTCGAGTGTGACTTTCATTCGCTGTAAGCTTCAGCTCGAAGTCGGCTCTGTGAACACTGAAAAATTCTGCAAGGTCAGCTTGAATTTTAAAAGTAAGCGGCGTGCAAGTTCTCTGTTCAGCTATAAATTATTTATGACTATATAACTGTCATATCAGTTTTAATTGGATCCTGTTCTGCATGACATATTCTATAGATAGATAGATAGATAGATAGATCAATTTATAGATAGATAGATAGATAGATAGATAGATAGATAGATAGATAGATAGATTGATTGATTGATTGATTGATTGATGGATGGATGTTGTATACCACAAGGCTCCCTACCATGTCAAATGGAACATTTGAACCCCTGTTCTGGGAACCTACCCAAGAACCGATCTTCATCGCAGTCATTTCTGCTTTTGAAAACCTTTGATTTCTGCTTCTTGACGTCTTTCTCTTTTTCTCGCACGCCTCAGGTCCCCGCACGCGGGCTGACTTATCGCTTTGTGCTGCTGACAGACGCAGCTGGGAGGTCACAGGAGAAACTCCGCCGTGGGTAAAAATAGATGATTTACCCATAACCCCCTGCAGGTCCTAGACAATGGGGAGACAGCCCACTTCCTGCTCAGGTCGTATTTTGCTTCCCCCCACCAGCCCTTCTGTACCTGCACGAAAATCATTCACATCCGGAGGACTGCTGCTCCTGCCACTCCTGCTTTTAACCTCCGCTCATGAACTCTCATGACCCAGCAATTCATTTTTTTGTTGCCTGCAGGGGACATGAGTCATTTTCTCAAACCCTCTTATTCTACTATTCTGAAACCTACATGAACGAAAGCAACGTGTCAGTGCCAGAAGAGGTTATGCTTGGTGGGTTTGTGATGGCATAACACTCGGACGATAAATTACCCCTGTAAATTACTCTGTGTTTTAGCACATACACACACACACACACACACACACACACACACACACACACACACAGACACACACACAAACGCATGCACACACACACAAACACATGTGAAGAAGAAAATAACAGTAGCAGAAGAGGTTTCAGTTCAGTTTTCCGTTGTAATTCATCTGCAGTCCGAGGTAAATCTCCCTCTTTACCTGCACCTGTACTAAAGCTCTCAGCAGAGAATGTTTTTGTGCCAAGGTTGTGCCACCGATTATCCCCGTGAATATTTCAGGAATTGTGTTCAGTATGAATGTTTATTTTTTTCCCTGACATTTTCCATATGAATAAACATTCTGTTGGGTGCCAGCTCCTCTTCCTTTGGGAGGAAATTTTTATTTTTCAGTGATGCTGAAATACCTCTGGTTCCGAGAACTTCTTTATCTTTTACATAATGTGATTCCCCTCCCCTTTCTGTCAGCTATCCTAATCTGCAGCTTTCTGAGATGGGTTTTCTATGACAGGCCCTCCTGTCCTATTCAAACTGACCACAGCACCTTCTTTTACTGAGGCATTTAGCAGATGCTCCTAACCAATGCCCTTTGCAGTGCTTATAAGAGCTTATAAGTGCTTATAATGCCCTGGGGTGGCACAGCGGTTCAGTGGATAGCACTGTGGCCACACAGCAAGAAGGTTTTCAGGTCCTTTCTGTGTGGAGTTTGCTGGTTCCCTCCGTCTTCTCGTGGGTTTCCTCTGAGCACTCCGGTTTCCTCCCGCAGTCCACGCAGGTTAGGCTAAACGGAGACACTGAATTGTCTGTAGGTATGAGTGTGTGTGTGTGTGTGCTCTGTGACCTGTCCTGGGTGTATTCCTGCCTATCACCCATGGCATGCTGGGATAGGCTCCAGCCCCTCCCCCAGCGACCCTGGCCAGGAATAAGCAGGTTAGATAATGGATGGATAAGTTCAGCTAAGATAGTTACGTCAACATCAACGTCAGTGCTTCTCATGGGAACTGAGCCAACATCCTCGGCTCCCTAACCCGTGTGCCACACAGCCACATCAACAGGCACACTTCATGTTGTGTGATGCGCATCATGGGCATCATTACCCAATATATTGATCACATCCCACTTTGGCCGTGGTGATCAGGACTATTGATCGCAGAGGTACCAGAAGGGGGGGGGGGGGGTCATCCCCCCCACACACTTTTCCATCCCCTCACTTTTGTTTGTTGTTTTT
Organism: Anguilla japonica; assembly: GCA_025169545.1. Taxonomy (NCBI): domain Eukaryota; kingdom Metazoa; phylum Chordata; class Actinopteri; order Anguilliformes; family Anguillidae; genus Anguilla; species Anguilla japonica. Next base: position 7,806,824 of record CM045885.1, on the reverse strand, counting down.
TTTTCGTGAACAAGTCTCTCCATTTATCGCTGAGATATTCAGTGTTGTAAATAAGTTGTTATATATTTTGGAATACCATTCACCAGTTATTCAATTATTCAGAGCCAAACAATTCACAAAATCTCTGGCTTTTTGGATTTCCAGAGCTTGAGAATGGACTAAGACTCATATGTAAGATATTCTGTTAGAGATTAATTAACACTGGATGTTTTACTGTGCAAACGAATGCAGCTGAGACGTCAGTGACCTTGGTTGTTTTAATCATAAGTTTTTGCTTAGTTTGCATGGTTTCAGCTGTAGGATTCCCCAGTTTTGCCTGGAATCAGGTTAAGTCTCTTGGACCAATGGTGGACACCACTGACTGATTGATTACTCCGTCTGACGGTCATCCATCTCTTTAAATTAAGGCATATGCAGGCACTTGTCGCTTATGTAGTGTAAGCTATCGTCGTTAGCAAACCTCTTGTTCAGACAGCAAGCTTCTTGTTCGTTTCCGAGCAGGCAGACTACTCTCGCTGTGCTGAGATGCATTTACATGCAAAGGTTGCCACATCTTGCAGAAGAGCTGCAGACTGAGGTGTCAGCTAGCCTTTTCAGAAAGTGGAGTTCAGCACCGAGGACGGCAACTAAGTGACTCAGCCATCCGCGAAGGCCCTTCGTCGATTTTGTTTCCGTTGCTTCTATCCCTGGTGCTTTCTCACTGTATATTTTAAGGAAACGCGTAAATTCAGCTGCGTGCGTGCGTGCCCCCCAAAAACTTCGTCATGACGGGTTAATGTGGTGTTTCATAAATAATGGACTCTGAATAATTACCGGGAAGGCAATTCTTTTGTTTCGTTCGCTTGAATAGATACCGGAGCCCTTTATCCGGAAGAAGGGAAGCAAAATGTGTAATTTCACCCCTGCTGATAAGCTGTCTCGCGTTTCATTGGTAGCCCCTCTCTGAACTGTACTAGGGCCCGTGAACAGCACGTCGCTGTCCAGCCAAAACTTGTTAAGAAATGCTTACATTATTTATGCGATATGAATTTGTGTTTCTTGGCAGAGCGATGTATTCGAGTGCATTAGACTGTTATGGAAGTATGGTGCGTTTTTCACACTGACGTGATTGATTGTTGAGCGTAGCCTATTTTCATTCTCACATGGTGGGTTGTTAAAGTTTCTGCTAAATGCATTAACGTATTTTTATCGTGTGCGTGGATTTTATTATGCTACATGTAGAAAAAGCCTACTGGATGTTTTCAAAAGGATGTCATTTCAACCATTCTGTCAATTGTAGTATTGCACTGTCACTTAACGTTAAACTATTTAAATTAGGATGAGGATACGGGAAATAATTTAAAGCTGGGAATCCTCATTCACCTACAGCGCACTGATAGTTTTATGTATTTTGAATCTTATCGTATATGTTCGAAATGCATTCTAAACGTGCCAGCATGATGCCCCCAAGCCATTTGTGCAATGCACAGTAATCAATAACTGGGATGAATCGCTGTTACTCCATGATTCTAATTGGCAAAGCAGCCGCTGAAAGTTCAAAACCAGCGTGAAATAACATGTAACTTTGCATCAAAGTAGGCCTACAACGTTTTAATTAGAAGAGTACGAATCTATTCAAATGCCGTATTAAGATTAGTCGTAGGCTAGGCTACTGTTTTACGTATTTCTTTATTTTACGAATTTCTTTATCTTTAAAGATTTTTTAATTTGAAGATTTTTTTCCCTTGACACCCCCCCCCCCCCCCCCCCCCCCCCCCCCCAAATTTTAGATTTGTAATTATACCCTTTGGCTTCATCGTGTAGAAATAGCTGCACATTTATATAAATTGTTTCACAGGTGTTTCTGTAGGCCTGTAGGTTTAAGAAAGTGTTTAGAATCTAGTCCCTAGTCCTGATTCTAGGCTTTTGATTGCTTTTGGAATGAGTCTTTTACTGGTGTTTGTCAACGTGAGGACCAGAGTTGTGACAATAAAAGTCAAGGAAGCCATTATAAGGCTGAGAAATAAGAAAAAAAAAAAAGGCCAAACATTCGACTTACCAAAACCAACTGTTTGAAACATCATTAAGAAGAAAGAGAGCATTGGTGAGGTCAGTAATTGCAAACAGGCTTGTAGGCCAAGGAAGACCTCTACAGTTCATGACTGAATAATTCTCACCATAATGAAGAAAGACCCCCACAAACACCTGCCTGGCAGATCAGAAACACTCTTCAGCAGGCATGCGTGAATGTGTCAGTGACTACTGTGTGCAGAACACTTCACACACAGAACTACAAAGGCTACATGGCAAGATGCAAACTACAAGTTAGCTGCAAAAAATAGGATAGCTAGATTGCAGTTTGCAAAAAAAAAAACTACCTAAAGGAACCTGCAGAGCTCTTGAAAAGGGTTCTCTGGACACACGGGAGACCCAAGATTCACTTGTATCACAGTTATGCTAAGAGAAAAGTGCGGAGGCAAAAAGGAATTGGCCAAGATCAAAAAGCACCCCCCCGCCCCACCCACTCCCTTCGTGAAATATGGTGGCTGTGGTTTCGGCATGTATGGCTGCCACAGGTACTAGCCACGTCATTCTGAAGATGGCTGGAGTACAGGCCTGGCAGTGCATCACCAGAGAAGAAACCCAGCACCTGGTGATGTCTGTGGGTCACAGACCTCAAGCTAGTCATTGCATGCTAAGGATATGTGACAAAGTACTAAACATGACTACTTTCATTTACACAACATTAGTAGGTGCTAAATATTATGGTGCTCTGAAATTATGTATAAAAAGTGCTGTGATGTCTACATGGGGAAACCAAAGTGTATTAAAATACCCTTAAATAAAATCTGAGAATGTGCAGGTTAACCACGTGTGAATTACAAATCTAAAATTGTGGAGTATAGTCCAAAAATCAATTTCAAAAATTGCCTTTGTCTCAAACAGTATGGAGCTCACTGTATATGCTTAGCAGAAGCAAATAAAACACAGCTGTAGGCCTATACATATTTAACTTTCCATATGGCTCCATTTTTATTAACGCTAATTCTGTTAAGTACTTTGTTTGAGGGTTTAACCGGAACTCCACCAAGGCGTCGAACCTGCAGTTATTCATGCCTATAGGAATGCTTATGGCCCTGAAATGTTTTTTACAAACTCAAGAGAGAAAATGTTACGCATGTTATACAAGTTCTACCGCTGTGTGTCCATCCCTCTGCGTCTTACTGTAGCATGAAAACCAACATGTTCATACTGTGTATTTAGGCCATTGAAACATTGAAAGAATTGCGCTATTATGTTTTTTTAAAAATGGAAACAACATTCATTTAATTATTTTATTCATAAGACATGTTCTTTTTAACGAATAAAATAAGGCATGAGACAGAATAACTTAAAATTTTCATAATTTGAAAAATAACTTTCACAGAATGTTTCGAGGTCGATTGACAAGCTAAGTATATAATTTTGTAAGCACTTTGAAAAGAATGCATCGCACTTTCGTGATTTAACAATAACAACGTTACAGATTTTTTTTGTTCATGGCTTTGTTTATACTCGATGACATTTTTCCTGTTGAACATCCGCGGAATTGCGCACAACACCCGGTGTTTTTTTTTTTTTTTGTTTGTTTTTTTTTATGCCTTGTCCAAATCAATTTTTTTATTTACACGCTGAAAATAATAAATAGTAAATAAATGATCCGAGGACACAAAGAGCTTTTAAATACGCAATGAAGTACAACTTATAACACAGTGAAAACTCCCTCAAGTTCGTTTTGCAGTTCTGAATATTATTTTCTTGAACGCTTTTCGGAAATCCCGGTTAAAAATTGTATAAATAATTGGATTCACGGAACTATTACAGTAGCCAATCCAGAAGAAGAGGTCGAAAAGAGCGCGAGGAATTGTGCAACTCTGCCTGCATATCGCGTGCAGGCTGTATGTGAAGAAGAAGGGGAACCAGCAGAGCACGAAAACCCCCATCACCACCGCGAGGACGAACGTGAAGCGCTTCTCGCGCATCTGTGCCACTTTCGTTTTGGAAATGGCCTGCTGTCTCGCGTTCGGCTCCTGGAACAGCTGAGCGGGGCGACTGGAAGCCCAGGACATGCGGCAGCCCTGTTTCGGGCAGCAGTTCGATCCCTCCACTTTCCTTCGCTTCGAGAAGCGCGAGTTCCTGGGTTTGCTGTCCGACGCGCAGCTCTCCTCGAGATCGATATCGTCCAACTCCTCTTGCCGCTGGTTGCTGCCCGAACTCTGACTGCTCGGGCTCTCCGTCTCAAACTTATCCTTGCGCACGAAACACGTCTCCGACTGCGAGGGTTGCCTCTCCAGGCCGTTTTTGGCGACAAACACCGTGGAGGACCGCTGTTTGGCCACTCTGTAAATTTTACAGTAGACCAGAATCATAATTACGCCCGGGGCGAAAAACGATACCAGGCACGAGGAGAGGATGTACCACGTTTCGTTGTTTAACAAGCATTCGTGCTCGTTGTGCTCCGTCATAATCAGCGGTGGGAAAGAAATTACCGCTGATATGATCCACACCACAGCGATCATGGACTTGATCCGCTTAGGAGTCCTTTTCAAGTTGTAGCTGACGGCTTTGGTCACGGACCAGTACCTGTCCAGGCTGATTGCGCAGAGGTGAACGATGGAGGACGTGCAGAAGAGGACATCCAGCGCCAGGTAGAACGCGCACCATGTAGTTCCGAAGTACCAGTATCCCATGACCTCGTTAGCCAGAGAGAATGGAATGACCAACGTAGCCACGAGGATGTCTGCAGACGCCAAAGAGACCAGAAAAAGATTCTGCGGCGCGCGGAGTGCGCGGCTGGTGAACACGGCGACAACGACCAGCACGTTACCCACGATAGTCACCAAAATAATAACGGTGACAACCAGGATGATGAACGCCGCCGCCGCCAGTGAATGAGGTGAAGTCCTCGGGGCGCTCGTGCTGTTGACAACGTCGGAGGAGTTTGGCACAATAGTAGTCTGCGAGGTCAGATCCATCTTGTCCACATTCTCTGCTCTTCGTGCATTTTCTCCAAAATATATTTGATGGAAAGTTCAGTGCAGATCGTCACCTCGTTCCAAAAATGTCTGTGCAGCCCCGTCAAATTGCACAGACTGCAATCTTAGTGGGATGCACAATGCGCGGCATCGTTGCCCACACTCATTTGCAAGGCGGCGAGAATAAAGTGACATTGCATGGATGCGCAGAACGAGGGGCTGTGAACGTAAGATCCCCGCGGGTGAGTGATCTCGTGCTATCTCGCAGATGGTCCATGGTAAGCGATGCCTCTCAGTTCAGCGCGTCTCTATTTCCACAAGTTTTGAGAAACAGGCGAGGATCGCGTGCCGTTGTTTTCTCGCGGCGTGAAGCTATTTTAGTAACCGGAAGGCCATTCTTCTTAATCTCGTTCTTTGTTTTTCCTTCGTTTTTTCCCCCCCCCCAGTGCGTGCGTTTTATCTCTTGGTTTTATCACACGCGCGCCCTGTTGTTCGTGAGTTCCGTGTCGCTGCTGGCCACACACTGTTAACGAAGTGCATCAAGCCGCGGGAGCGGAGTGGGTGACGACATTCGAAAAACCCTGCCCAGTGTGCGTAAAGGGAGAGGGAGAGAGAGAGAGAGAGAGAGAGAGAGAGAGGGAGAGGGAGAGGGAGAGGGAGAGGGGGGGGGGGGGGGGGGGGGGGCGGGGGGATTTGCCTTCTGGATCGGTGTAAAGTTTCAATCATTTTTACCAGACCGAATACAACAATCTTTATATGTTTATAAATCCGCATTTACATCCATTATGTGTGCAAATAAAATTGATACCAGTGCCTGGTTTGTATTCCAAAACGACTGCATTCTGTTCACGCATGAAAAAAAGTTATTTCAGGCAATAAACAGAGGATATAGTTACGTGATGTCCATTTAACGAGAAGCTATTTAATGCGCAATTAAATTAAACGTGCTTCTAACATGGCTTCGTGGAGACAAGGACTTACTAAAGGACCAAATGAGGGCCTTGTTATCTACACAGGGTCTATTGAGGTGTTCCCGAGGAGGGCCCGGAGAGAGGAAGGTAAATTGGTTGAGAGATGTCCGAGCGATGGCAAAGCCAATCAATGAGAAGGCGTGCCACTGCGCAAATGTCTGACGCTGTATGGTATGTAACGGTGCGTGTTTACTTGGAGAAAGCACGTCTGGTGGGAATAGAAGCGACGTTCTGAACCCAGAAAACGACTATATTGTTTTAGATTTTTTTTAAAATTAAAAAGTAATTATCTATTTTCTCAAATCAAGTGTTAAAATTATGAGCACTTCACCATCTTAGGAAGCAGAAGATGATGCTTATAATAATACCACAATTCATAATGAATTATAAACCGATTCTCAAAACTGTGGAAATCCCCATTCCAGTCTCGTTCGCCTTGATAAGATTATTTCAGTTGTTTGTTTTTCTTTCAGTATTAATGTTTGCAATTTCTTTCTCCCTAAGTGACGTTGATAAGAAATGACAGATATCAGTAATTTTTTCCCCCTCATTGTATTCTTGCTCCTGGCTGACGATAAATAGGCCGACGCCTCTCTTGTGTGCAGATAATCTGCTTTCCCATTCTGCGTTCTGAAGCCTCAGGTTCGACTCCTTTCCTGATGTAGCGCCTTATACTATAGAGGGGCGACGTAGCTCAGGAGGTAAGAGCGATTGTCTGGCAGTTGGAGGGTTGCCGGTTCAAACCCCGCCCTGGGCGTGTCGAAGTGTCCTTGAGCAACACACCTAACCTAACCCCTAACTGCTCTGGCGAATGAGAGGCATCAATTGTAAAGCGCTTTGGATAAAAGTGCTATATAAATGCAGTCCATTTACCATTTACTGCTTCAAGCTTCTGTATTTCAGCAGTGACTGCCCTAAGCATCAGGAGGCTGTGTAGCACGGTGGTTAGGGAACTGGGTTTTGCATCTGTTGTCGGTTCGATTCCCAAAGGGCGTGTGCTTCTGTTGTAGGTTCGATTCCCAGGGCGTGTGCCGCCAGTGTTACCTGTAGCATGGCGCTTTACCTGAATAGCTTCAGTAAGACTGCAGCTGTATAAAACCATTGCTTGTAAAAATGAATGTGTAGTTTGTACTAGAAGCTTGGGATGAAAGCATCAGCTTGGACGGTATTATTGTGTAATAATGATTGAAACGAAACAGAGTTTTATGACCGAAACCTTTATTCTGTGATGTGATGTCGATTGTCATCGGGAAGGAGGTACCATGAAACCACTTTATTTATTGTGGGTACTTGAATCGCTTGCTTGGATTTTTCTTCCCAATGTGTTTGTAGTCAGAGGTGACCGATGGAAGTTGGTTTTTTTTTTTTTTGGGGGGGGGGGGGGGGTACTTTGAGTACTTTGGGGCAACAACATCATTCTTGTGTAGGGCAACCATAAAACTGGGGCTAGCTCTGTTTGTGGTCATATATTAAAGCATGCTTGGTTCGCTATTCAGATTAAACTAAACTCAAACCTTGGACCTCACATTAAGTGACATAAATCTGTAATCACAGTAGAAGGTATTAGCAGTTAATGTCTGTGGATGCAATACAGTGCAGACATTTATTTTCCTGCCCAGATCTTGTTATACCTTGGAAATACAGTTGAGTCAGAGGTGCTGTAACTGCAAGACTAAATTTAGCAATTTAGACTCTTATATATTCATGCTTGTGGACAAATTCTGTCACGTTCAGCATTTATGCTTATATTGAAGTACTTTTGTTCTCAGAGCATTCTTAAAAGCATGTGATTATTAACTAATTATGAGATTTTATAGAAAGATGCTTCTGCAGAGGAAACAAAAATCTGTTTCGGTCGATTAAACGTGGAACGCATCTGTCGTCTTCTGCTTCAGCACAGATGCGGAGATGAAATGAGACTCAGAACAAATATGCTTTTTGAAATTTAAGGGCAAAAAAAAAATGAGAGGTGTGATGATTTTAATTAGGAATGAAGACCACGCGCCTAATTTAAATGTTAATTTTCCGTACGAAGGTAAAATAATGCGACCTTTTGATGTTCTTAACTGTAAGCCACGCAGTCCCAGCTCGGAATAAGACCTGTCACTCCACCCCGTGGAGGAGGAGTGTTTGTTGGGGGGGGGGGGGGGGGGTCCTGATTAGTCACGACTGCTCATCATGTAGGTGCCGACGGTCAATCAACGCCTACGTGACGAGCGATTAATTCAGTAGCCCCCACCTCCCAGGTCTGACCCGGGCGCTGGAGCCCCTTCTCGCTACTGTAACAGGACGTAAAACATTTCCACGGAGGGCTCTGCCAGGAGCGTAAGCCCTGTACACCTGCCAGCCAGGTGTAGCTGTTGTCTGTCTGCCAGTAACGTCAGAAGGGAGGTGTTCTGGCCAACACAAGCACAAACACAGATGGCAGTCTTTAGCTCCCCTCTGTCTTTGGTGCATACCTTTAGTAAAAACTGGGAAAGAGGTGTGTGTGTATGTTTGTGTGTGTGTGTGTGTGTGTGTGTGTGTGTGTGTGTGCATGCATGTCTGTGTGTGTCTGCGTGTGCATGCGTGTGTGTGCATGTGTGTGTGCGTGTGCATGCGTGTGTGTGCATGTGTGTGTGCGCTTGCATGATCGTTTAATTTATTGCTTTACCAATGTTAAAAGGATCATATTTGCTGCATAGCAAGTCGATATTGAATGTGATAATTAAAACTAGAGCACGGCTTGTGATGAAGGAGCAATAATAACTATCTGTGGGAGTAGAAACTTAACTTAGCACCTCCTCGGGTGGAAGTCTGTCGGCCGACTTAGCACAGTGGCTTAACACAGTAGTTTGAATTTATCTATTTTTGTGGCGCTCAGAACTTTCAAGACCTGACTTTGGGTGACTAATAACCGTCTCCACACACTGACAGACAGGAATAGAAATAAAATCCAATTTTCCACCATTGCTCTCACTCTCCTCGCTTCAAAGTAAAAGTCCCTCAGAAAAAAGTGCTTTAGCATAAGGTTGAGCAGGAGGACACACAGGATTATGCTGTGTAGGCAAGAGTGCAATTTTTCTATATTTGTTAGGACCATGAACGTCCTTGAATGTCCTGCCCCTCCTACCCTCTCTATTTCCTATGTACACTCTATGGCCTGGCTCCTCCCACTCTCTTCACTTCCTGTGTATGTTCTATGACCTGGCCTCTCCTATCCTCTCCTGTTCCTATGTACATTCTATGGCCTAGCCCCTCCTAACCTATCCTACTCCTATGTACATTCTATGGCCTGGCCCCTCCTACCCTCTCCAGTTCTTTTGTATGTCCTATGGTCTGGCCCCTCCATCCCACTCCTGTTCCTATGTACGCACAGAGGGTAGGCTGCTGTTACCATATCGGGTCATTAAAAAAATCCCACCACATTTCCATTCATGTATTTGAAAAACTGTGATTTATTGTTTGTGTGTGTGTGTGTGTGCGTGCTTAAATGCATTCAAATGTGTGAGTGTGTGTGTGCTTAAATGCATTTGAGCCTGTGTGTGTGTTTAAATGTGTGTGTGTGTGTGTGTGTTTGAAATAGATGACATGGTTGTCAAACAGGTTATTTCCTTCCTCTCAGTAGGACTGCAGAAGCTGTGCTGGGCTAATCTACCTTAGCACACAGCTGAAATATACAAACTACCAAACAAAGACTCAAATGAGATATGACTCCCGCATACAGAACTAACTCTCCTCGTAATTTAATTCACAAAGTGAGTGAGTGATGTTTTGGAAAACTCAATCTTTCAGACGAACATCCAGGGCACATTGCTGTCTGCACTGGTAAAACTTGATAAAAAGGCGTTTGGATGGAACGTCAGTTTATATTTAATTCATCTCGGAAGGAGAAATAACACGGTATAAATAATAAAGAATATGCATTCAAGCAGGCCCGGCAGATTTAAGTGTACTTATGCAGTCGAATGCATCAGTGAGGGTTCTGCAGGTGTTTTGAATGGAGAGGGGATGTTCCTATCTTCAAAAGGAACTCCAGGTGCTGGCAGTGACAAGCAGTGATTGCTTTAGTACGGAAAGCTTAAATAATATAATGATGATTTATTTACATTCATGTTTGTGTGTGTGTGTGTGAGAGTGTGTGTGTATGTGAGTGTGCGTGTGTGTGTGTGTGTGCATGAGGGTGTGTGTGCGTGAGTGTGCATGTGTGTGTGTGTGTATTAGTGTGTGTGAGAGTGTGTGTGTGCGTGTATGTGTTTGAACACACACACGCACACACACAGACACACATACTCTCTCTCACACACACACATACACACACACACACCCTCTTGCACACACACTAATACACACACACACACATGCACACTCACGCACACACACACACCCTCATGCACACACACACGCACACTCACATACACACACACTCGCACACACACACACACACACACACACACACACACCCTCATGCACACACACATACGCGCGCACACACACACACACACACACACACACACACACACACACACACACACACACCCTCATGCACACACACATACGCACACACACACACACACACGCAGTCGGCCACAGGGCGAGGATTTGTTCCGCTCCTCCTCGGTCTCTCAGATGAGCCATTTCACAGGGAGGAGAGGCCACCTGACCATGAAAAAAACATTGCGTAGGCAAATGTTTCTGGAAATGACTCTGTGGAGAGCTCTGACCCTGATCCGCCCGTTAAGTTTATGGATATCACTGTAATCCGGCCTTCTGTAGAAGAGACTGCAGTGAAAGCCATGTCTTATTCTTCACAGCCTTTCAGAATGGCGTATATGAGGACTTTGTGTAAACCCAGCCAAAAAATACAAATTATTTTTATGTTTATTTATCATCCATTGAGAATATAACAATATATATTTTTACTTCAGTGACAGTTAAAGACTTTTTTTTGCCAACACAATTTCTTATTTAAAATGCAATTAGGAAAAGCATTTGGAGAAAATAACTCACAATTGTATAATTAAAAATGTTTTCATTTTATGAAAGAATGAAAATTGGTCTGTTGGGAGAGTGCATTGTGGGTGTTGCAGTTCAGGATGCATTTCTGCTCCTTCTGATGAAGGAGCAGGAGTGGAACAATCGGTATACTTATCAGGGCTAGGATCAAATGTTCCATTTCAGAATTCCGTACACATAAATGCTCACCTTTAGAACTGCGAGCTGGGCCTCTTCAGGCCTTTTCACAGAGCCCAGTATGTAGGCAATGGGTTTCAGACGCCCCGAAATTCGCAAGGAGCCCCAGCTGCTTCCTGACCCGTGAGCGGAGTCGACGCTGTCCGTGGTCCTGCAGCTCGCCCCTACCAGGTCGCTGAAACACCTGAGGTGCTGAAAGGACAGCGCACTGCCGGACGCGGGGAACAGGGGAGAGAGGCATGGTAAACGGTAGATGGACTGCATTTATATAGCGCTTTTATCCAAAGCGCTATACAATTGACGCCTCTCATTCACCCACTCACACACACTCACACACCAACGGTGAAAGGCTGCCATGAGAGGTACCAATGAGCTCGTTGGGAGCATTTAGGCGTTAGGTGTCTTGCTCAGGGACACTTCGACACGCCCAGGGTGGGGGATCGAACCGGCAACCCTCCGACTGCCAGACAAACGCTCTTACCTCCAGAGCTACGCCGCCCCCACATCGCCCCCTGATCCCCACTGATCTCAGTCTTGTCTCTTTTCAGCACTTTTTTTGACTTTTTGACAGAAAGTAAAAGTGCTGCCATGTGTTTCTTCCACCCATGAACACACATGAGCCAGCTGATTTCACTAATTAGCTCTCCTAATCTCCTGGCTGAAGAATTGTGTAATTACAAATTCAGGAGACTGGAACAAAATACTGGGGAGGACTTCTCCTGTCTTAATCTGGATTTTTTCCACCTCTAGACAGGAAGTAACAAAAGGAGCAGAGTCTCATATATATGGTAAATAACATCTCTGCTACTACTGTTAGCGATTCTGGCCTGGGCTGCACCCTTTGTCCCGAATAACATGGCAACTTTAATTTACTCAACGTGTCAGCGTGATTGTAGTGGACTTGTTCCTCCTTGGCTCCTAGGCCACACGTCTTTGCTTGCGTCAGTCAGGGGGGCTGATGCAAGCATGACATCACGCATGCATCACACTACCATGTTGCCGTTGCCTTGGAAACGCGCATATCGGTGGTCTGTGGACGGATAGCTTGACAGGCAGGCTGCATGGACGGTAGAAAAAGAGGAGGGAAAAAACTGATTATAGAGACATAACAAAGACTTCAAAAAAAAAAAAAAGCATTTTTCGATGTTTGAACTTGGATGGAACTGCCAACAGACAGTACAATTTTACTGACCGAAGCAGATTCGTGAGTGCGCTCTGACCCCCCCTGGATCTTGCTTTGCAGTCTAATTAGGCTAATTATCCACTGATAGCCTCCGCTCCCACAGGCCTCTCTGTGAGCGAAGCAGAGCCAGATGTTCGCACCAGACAGACAGGACGTCGGGGGGGAAGCCCCCCCTGACTCTGTCTCCCGGGTTACGGGGGTTCAGGACGTGGGGGTTCCCGTCTGCCAAAAATAAAATGTCGGCTGGGGGGCTGGGGTGGGGGGTTGGGGGCGGGGGTGGGGGTGGGTGGGGGGGGGGAGGGTGAAGCAGGGTGGTGCGGAATTCCTCAGTGGGACAGGCTAATTGGAGATCATCTGTGTGTGTGACTGTGACCTGTGGTGTGTACCCATACCAACCCTCCCCTCCCCCCCCACCCCCTCACCCCAATATCTCAGACTCTATGCATCCCCACCCCAGTAGCCCCCTCGCTAAGAAGTTTCCCAGACCCCCCCCCCCCCCCCCCCCCCCTTCCCAAAAACAAAAGAAAAAACCCTGCACTGGGGGTGGGTGGGAACCGCAGTCCAGCAGATACACTGAGGGAAGCTCAAATGTCTGAAACAACTGCTCTGGCACTTCCCCTCTGCCTGTGTTTCTGCTGCTGAACGTATGGTCTGAGGCCTTGCACTACATTGCATTACACTGCATTTATTTGGCAGACACTTTTATCCAAAGCGATACAAAAGTGCATACCGAAGGTCGCTGGAACAACTTACTCAGTTTCACTGTGACGGAACCTGGGGTCATAGCCACCTCTGACACACACCAATAGTTCAACAAACGGGTTTCCATTTAATGTTTTCCTGAAGTCCTCGGGTGATGGCAAAATTGGACGGAGCCAGTACTTAGTACTTGTATACTTATTGTAACTGTCCAACTTGTAGTTTACAGTTGGCATAAGGGTGTGATGGGGGCAGGGGTGCAGTATCTGCATTGCATTACTGACACTTAGCAGACCCTCTTATCCAGAGAAACTCACACAGATTTCACTTTTTACTTAATGTCCATTTATACAGCTGGATATGTCCTGAAAGTGGTAATTAAGGTTATGTATCTTGCTCAAGGGACAACTGCAGTTTCCTTACTGGGTTATCAAACCTGCAACTTTTAGGTTTTAAGTCTAGTTCCCTATCCATTATACTGCACTGTCGCCCATATGTATAAGGTACCGTATATTTATGCAATGTATATGTGAGATGAATTGTTCTGTGCAGCTTTTTAAATGATTCAACCCGGTGACCTCTGGGAAAGGGATATTTCAAAGCCTGAATGTTAAGCAAGGCAGCGAAAATGAAGAGAATAGCTCATTTACATTAGAATTATTTAAAATTCATTAGCTCAGAATTTCACAGTGAGTCACTGAATATTTGACACAGAAGGTCCTTCCTTTGCGGAGGAACCCGAGGAACCAGCGGAACCAGCGGAACCCGAGGAACCCAAGGAACCAGCGGAACCCGAGGAACCAGAGGGACCCAAGGAACCCGAGGAACCAGAGGAACCTGAGGAGCCCGAGGAACCAGAGGAACCGGAGGAACCAGAGGAACCGGAGGACCCAGCGGAACCCGAGGAACCAGAGGGACCCAAAGAACCTGAGGAACCCGAGGAACCAGCGGAACCCGAGGAACCAGAGGAACCCGAAGGAACCAGCGGAACCCGAGGAACCAGAGGGACCCAAGGAACCCGAGGAACCCGAGGAACCAGAGGAACCAGAGGAACCAGAGGATCCCAATTCAAGAGAGGGACAGTTGGCGCAAAAAAAAAAAAAATGGACTCCTTTGTCTGAACATTTGGGAGACGCGTTCAGAATGCCAACCAGTCGATGACTGTGTACGCAGCCTCTCTGTCCGGTGGTGCCATCTTCCAGTCCCTTAGTATGTGTCATCGATTACCGCATGTGAAGCCCGCTCGGGCTCGTTTTCAAAAAAATTGACAGTTGGGCGGGAGGCCAATCAGAGGAAAGCGTGGCAGATCAGTGTTCAGCGAGGGCGCACCTGCTTCTGGTCGGACGCGTCGCGCGTGGGCGGCGTGACCATCTGCCGTGAGCCGGGTAAAGACTACGCTCAGCGCTCACTTACATCCGTGTTACTGCCGTGTTACTGCCGTGTGGAAGAGTACCGTCTATGAGCTGACTTATGGGGGTTTCACCTGGTCGTGGTCAGTGCATGTGTTGTTACAGATATGTGGTGCCTTTAATGAAAGCTTTAATGAAACAACGGTACTCTGCATGCCTTACGCCTTGACGGTTAACGTAACATAAAATGTTAAGAATGGGCCCAACAATGGCCAACGTGCCATTCAGCCCAACAATGGCCAACAGGCCATTCGGCCCAAAAACACTTTTCACCCGGTGGCCCAACCGAAGAGCCCACAAGACCAGAGAGGAAAGGAGAATCTCTATGAGTGGGTCTGTAACTAAGCTCTCTCCACAGTAATGGCACCCCATCGCGGAAATTGCACCCTGGATTCAATTAAAATAAAAAAATATGGAGGAGAAGGAAGGTAAAGAAAGCTAATAGCCGCCTGTAATTAGTTAATTATCAAGACGGGACCACGCGAACGCTCGTTACCGTGCACGCTCTTAGCCAAGTGGTGCTCTGCTGATTTATACAGTCTGGCCTGTTGATGGGGCCGGGCTGTTGATTAATAGACTCTGTAATTAAAATCTTGTCAACATAAGGGAGAAAATGTTTGTTGTTGTTGTTGTAAATACCTCCAAGTGCTTTTTTCTTGAACAAGCCTGTGCTTTGGCTAATCATAGCATCATAAAGCCCCACACAAACGGAAGGTGTGACGATATTCTTTCTCTTTTTTTTCTACTTTCATAGTGGGCATAACAATTTTGAATGAAACAATTGTCAAAAGGCTTGGTTTAAGAGACTACATTACCTATACCCTATGTCGTATGGGGCATTTCTGCATTCTTTGTATTTTACCCACTTTTTAAAAAATCCAGTCATTTTCACCTGGACACAGACTGCTAACTTTGAATAGTAGCTCTTCTCGTGGAAAAACAGGAGAAAAATGTAAAAAAAAGAGAGTGCTTGGCATTTAAGCTTCGCCGAGAATGTTGTGAGTACCTTTAAAATAGCATCACTAATGTATTAGCTGAAACTAGCGCAGATGCGGGTTATTTTCAAACACACCGCTGTTAGTGCTCCCCCCGGGTTCAGCGCGAAAGTGTGCATTTTAAACGGGACATGGGAAAACAGCGGCGGAGTGAGCTGCTGGCAGCGTGGCGGACAAAAAATGACCCGTGCGATCTTCACTCGGTGCTTTCTGTGGCTTCGCTTTTCACTTGGAAGGAAATCAGAAAAGGGGAGAAAGAGAGACAGAGAGAGAGGGAAAGAGACGGACGGGAACAGACGGAGAAAGAGCCAGCGAAGGACAGATAGTTAGAGCAAGTGAGTCAGAGAGAAACAGGGTGAGAGGGTGAGAGAAAGAAAGAAATAAATGAAGAACATGAAAGAGAGAGAGAGTTTGTTTCTCAGAAAACAGAAACAGCGGGGGGTGGGGGGTGGGGGGGGGGGGGGTTAGAACAAAGGTAAGGAAGAAGTTAAGGTGAGGCTGACAAAGGAATTGCCCGACTGAAAGAGAATGAGTGAGTGGTGGACAGAGAAAGAAAAAAAAAACAGGGAACAGTGGATTCATCAGTGAAGAAAAGTAAGGATAATGGAGGGAGAGAGATGGGCAGAAAAGTTGGAGTGAAGGAGTGTAGTTACTAAGAAAAATAGCACGGGGGGTGGGGAGGGGGTCAGTTTCGGTATAAGATGGAGAGAGAGGGGGAGGGAGCTCAGCTGCGATGTCTCTACACTCCTGCCCGACCTCTACGGTCGATAGCAACCAAAGTGACTGAAATGACCACAGATCCTCCTCCACTGGGCCTGTCCGTCTGTTGGCTCCCAGTATGATGCGTTTTTATTTATTTTAATTTTAATTTTTAAAGGTAATTAATTGCCCTGTCAACCTCTGTGAACCGCTAGTGCACTATTAACCATTTATAGCCGCCGTGGCGGTCGAACGGAGACCGACCAATCACAGCAGAGGGGCCGGGTGGTGGGGGGAGGAGTCAGCTGCTCAGTGTTCCGCCGTGAGGATCTCTGTGTCATTGGCACCTGCGCACTCGTCACATCTTCCGATTTCCTTGCTGCATATTCAAAGGCGTGCCTCTGCGACCCTCGCTGTCCTGCGGCCACCTCGTGCACCGCAAACAGATAATTATAAAGCATTAAAGATACAGGATAGGGACGTGGGCGGGGGGGGGGTTAATTCTCTCTCCTGAATTGTTTTGCTAAAGTGGGGGATTTTTTTTAATGCGTACGGATTATGATTCAGTCGGTGGAGCTGGACCACACGGAGACTCTTGGCGAAGGAAAGCCAGTATCAGCGGTGGGCGCAGAGAGGAGCTCTGGGCTGTGACGCAAGATAGTGTTCAATGGGAGCCGGTCCAAGATAATCAACCCATAACTGGCTTAATGCCATGGAGATTACTGTAGCTGATATTTATTTATTTATTTAGTTTGAATTTGTTATTTGTTATCGTGAATTTGTTTGTTAGTTTGTTTGAATATTCAACTTCAGGCTGCATGCGATGGACCACCAGTCCTGGAACCCGTGCTGAAAAATACGTCAGTCTGAAATATTTTACACTACGGGACGATGGAGCTGTGTGTCTTCCCAAGCTTTCAGAGATTTATCAGGAGAGGACGTTACCGTTTTAAATATTTTACGCTGATTCATATACATGGACTGTATGCCCGGCATGCTTGGGGTACAGGTTGAATAATGTAATACTCGAGCCATGACACATTCACATTGTAATATTTACATAATCCAAGGTCGCGGCAGACAGCGAACCGATATTGGAAGAGAGTAATGAAACCGCTTCTACATAATCCAAGGTCACAGTTGACAGTGAACACCCACAGGAGCCAAGTGATGGCATCCCCTCCCACCTAGATCCCACACTTTCACAAGCATGTGCAGGCAGACTGGGGGGTGGGGGTTGGGGGGCGACAGGGGTTGTGTATCCAGAAGCCCAAGCACCTGCCCCTCTTGCCCCAAATACCCCATGTGCCTGTGAATATTTGCATTATTATTATTGCTCCTTGTCATTGATTTTCATTAGTTCCTTTTGGTAAAATATATTCCGTACCATAACTGGGTGTTGTAATAAAACAGTTTTTTTGATCACTTAGAGCATCTTCCAATCAAAAGGTATCTGCGTATGTACAGCATGCTGTGATAACACACACAACATGACTAACATTTACATAAACCAAAGTCTTAGCAGGCAGTGAACACTGGAAACAAGCAATGAAACCATTCCAAAAATGTGTTTTTGCCTATAAATGCAGGGTTCATAGTGTGTAATAATTCATAGTGTGTAATAATTAATATAGTAATCCAGGGGATTTGCCAGCTAATGCATTTGGCAAAAAAACCTACATTTTTAAAAAATACTTTGACAATTTATTTTTCTTCTCATTAATTGCATGTGTTCATTATAAAGCAAAATATCCAGAAAAAAATATCTTTTAAAATGGCTAATTAATTGAAATGGAAATCGCGCACATCTGGTTTTATGCAGCTGTCATTAGTGACCCTTTAGAGTGCTTTTTTTGTTGAGTGAACCCTTTTGAGCACAGTGAAGTACACTGAAGACCTCTTAAAGGGAATGCACTTGCTGAGCTTGGTTGATTTCTGATTGTTGCAGAAGGCAATTTGGCAAATGAAGCAAAGTTTCGCTGTTCGCATTGTTGGCATAGCTTACTTTCTTACTGTGGTTGTGCGACAGATTTTCGTCTGTGAGCGACGTGCGTTCAGCGTTCACTGAAAAGCCACCGGTCTGCTGCACTGCTGCAGCATCATATTTATGTTCAAACACAACAAAACGCCTGTGTTATTCCGTGTTATTCGTGCTATTCCGTGTTATTCCGTGTTATTCCGTGTTATTCCGTGCTATTCCGTGCTATTCCGTGCTATTCCGTGCTATTCCGTGTTATTCCGTGCTATCCCATGCGGAACGCCGCTGCGTTCGGAATTTTTAAGTCCCCAGTGGTCGGGTACTGTCCCACCCCCCCCCCTTCCGCTGACCCCATCCCCCCCCTCTGTCAGCAGCCGGTGTGTCCCACGCTGGCCACCCAATCCAGCCCCCCCTCTGTCAGCTGTCGGTGTGTCCCACGCTGGCCACCCAATCCAGCCCCCCCTCTGTCAGCTGTCGGTGTGTCCCACGCTGGCCACCCAATCCAGCGTCGTCAGCCGCCGGTGTGTCCCACGCTGGCCACCCAATCCAGCGCCCCCGCCCCCCCCCCCCCCCCCCCGTCAGCCGCCGGTGTGTCCCACGCTGGCCACTGTCCGTTTGGGTCCGGCGGGGACCCGCGGCGCGTCCCGTCCTCTTTCGCAGGACCGCGCCGGCGACCCGATTCCGTCGCTCAGACGCAGCGGCGTGCCACAGAGGAGCCGGGACGTCTGCCACCCCTGAGCACACTGGGCGGAGCTCCACTGACAGTTGCATTACGAATCCCGCTGGGTTCCGGGAATCGCTACGGTAACGATCAAAACACAAAGACGCGACGAGCTTGGCCTGCCCTGAGGCTGCATCAGTAAAAAACCTGGATGCCGGGCGAACGCTTTTTGTCCCTTAAAGAGTTTCCGTTCGGGTGGCTTTTGTCGGTTTTGCTTCTGTGTGGTGCCAGCTCCTCAGAAATGACCACCCAGAGAACACGTGTGACAGCTTCATGCTAAGAGAGGATCTTCAGCGATCCTGCACTATTCAGTGGACGCTTGGTATAAAGCCAAGCCAAGCAGGAATACTTCAGAAATTTCTTCAGGAAACTTCATTGTGTGTAATGGGCTTTTAGTTAAAGCCAGATTAGGGACAAAATTAGAAGTCCCCCCCCCCCCCCCCCCCCCCCATCACCCCTCCACCCAAACCCCACTGAAACCTTCAAGCTCTGGTAGGAGGACATTTCTAACAGATCGT
The DNA here is from genome assembly GCA_025169545.1 of Anguilla japonica. Taxonomy (NCBI): domain Eukaryota; kingdom Metazoa; phylum Chordata; class Actinopteri; order Anguilliformes; family Anguillidae; genus Anguilla; species Anguilla japonica. Next base: position 7,787,485 of record CM045885.1, on the reverse strand, counting down.
TTCGCCTTCGTATAGTGCCCGTGAAGATTAATGTCCTCGTTTGGACCAGCGATCGCTGGTTCTCAGGGACCTCTGACCCGGATCACCGCAGTGCTGGCGTGATCCCAGCGCGAATGGCTCCGCCCCCAGCCGCGCCCCCCCCCCCCCGTGTACCGCGCTGTGGCTCGTTAGCACTGTGACTCGTGTGGTGTGGTGTGGTGTCTCCCTGTAGGGGGGGGGGGCCCTTAGCGCAGCACAGAGCTCTTACACCGCGCTGTGAGTTTACCGCCATTAGACACTCACTCGCTTGTCGCTTTCTCGGGTCAAAGGTCACCTGAGGTGGTGGTGACCTTTGACTCACTGTACATGGAACTGATGAAGGAAATCAGCGCTGTGCTAAGCAGATACGAATCTGAGGGGAGAAGGGCACTGGACGAACGGGTACACTAAACCCCCCCCCCACCCCAACAATCGAAGCAATAAATGAGCACGAGCCTTCCCATGATGCCACACTGGCTGAGTGTGGATGCCTAGAGCGGTGTGCAAAGCATCTACAGTAGAAGTCCTTTCCCCAAGCAGGGAAGAGAAGAAGCAGAATCGACCACTCCACAAATACCATAGAGGTAGGCATGCGTTCTGTAGTGCCCTGAATTAAAATACCATAAAGTTAAACACAGTCCTGTGAGTCCGTGAGTTGAAATACCATAAAATTAAGCATGACTTTGTTAGGGTACCCGTGGGTCTGTGGAGCTCCCTGCCTCCTCTGTTATGCAAGTGTCCAGGAATTGGTGAGAGGGTTCAAAAACTCCCTCCCTGGTGAAAAACAAACACAGGTTGATTTAGTAAGGGGGTGGGGGGGGGGGGGGCTTGGGATGGGGGAGGAAGATCCTGTTCCTAGGATAAGAGTGTGAAGAAGGTGGGTGGGATGAAAACACACTTGCGGGGTTCAGAACATTTTTAACACTGCCATAGCACACCCTTCACCACCACTCCAAGACTATGAGACAGTGTTTTTACGGCGCCAGCCAAAGGCACAGCAGCTTCATACCTGAAAGCGGACTCATTATCGCTCACGAGAGCGGGCGGGCTCTAATTAGCGAGAGCGAACGCGGCGGCGAGCGCGGGGAATAACGGCGTGTCGTAGCGGAGCGAAAATTTTCGTTTCCGGCCTCCCAGCGCATCGCGTCGCCGCGGGAACGGCGGCTGTCGGCCTGTCAGCCACCGCGGCTCTCGCGCCTGTGTGAGCGCTCTGCGGGGGCCGCGCGTTATCCACGGGGCGCCCCAAAACCCCGCTCGAACCCGAGCCGCGGCCGTCTCCCCGGGCAGCGGCGGTACGGCGGGAGCTCGCTAGGCGGCGGTTGGAAGAGGAAGCGCGTCGTCGCGCCGATCCGACCGCGCCGCGGCCGCGTGGGACGCCTGAGCTGGCAGGTGACAACACCTGGCTCCTCTCCGCCTGGCTCCTCCTGTTCACTCTCACCTGGCTCCTCTCCGCCTGGCTCCTCCTGTTCGCACTCTCACCTGGCTCCTCTCCGCCTGGCTCCTCCTGTTCGCACTCTCACACTCCCGGGGCTCTCTTTTCCCCCCCGAGAGCACAGCAGCAGCACCGCTCCTCCAAACTCTCATTACACAGGCACACCTGACAGGGGGCGGGGACGTCTAATGGTAAATGGTAAATGGACTGCATTTATATAGCGCTTTTATCCAAAGCGGGACAATTGATGTCTCATTCGCCAAATAAGTTTAGGGGTTATCTTGCTCAAGGACACTTCAACATGCCCAGGGTGGGGTTTGAACCGGCAATCCTCCGACTGCCAGACAATCGGTCTTACCTCCTGAGCTATATTGCCCCTGTACGTCTCCGTCAAATAAAGATTTACAAATGAGAACGTGGCCAGCGGTCGGATGAACGTGACACGCGCCTGGCGAGCGCGTCATCATTTATGAAAGCTTCGCCGTACAAATCTAACATTCTCCGGGTTTTTTTTTTTTTTCTTTCTTTCCCCTTTAAAATCACGGTATTGAACTTCGGTCTTAAGATCTTGTGCTTGAGTACAACTTTGGGTCCAAGTATTGAAATTCCTGTCCAAGAAATAAAGCTGCAAAAGTAACTCAATAAGCTTTGAAAATGGACTTAACTGGCATTAACTGGCGGGGGCATCTATTTTCAATTATGTGCACTCAGAACATACGCAGAAATATACTTTCTGGATCAGCTTGGACCTCTTAGGCAATCATTCACTCGCAATTGTTCATTCCAGCTGGATATCGGTAATTCAGATGCTATTTATTTGATTGTTCTATTATTCACAGAAATATCATCCACTTCCTGGGCAAGGTTGCTCTCAAACCACAGACACATTAACAGCCTAAATGCTCTTTTTTTTACCGCCGTGTAAAGCAAGGTTTGCTGGGGGGAATAAAATTGCAACACTACAGCCATGCATAATTGTGCTTTTGTGAGGGTGCTTGAACTCCACAGTCAAATGCAAAAATGTGACGAAACAGCTATGACAAGAGAAAAGCGACGTTTATACGCGTCAAAAATAGCGTCGAGTGCTACACACCGTTAATTCTGCCGCACCTCCGTGTAAGGTAAATGCGGACAGCCAAGCACGCGAATAGCATGCCGCTCTGATGATTCATTTCATTAAGGCACAACCTTGAGCTTAACGCTGTCGTGCCATTGGCCTGTAGATATTATGATTGTGATGTCATTGATTTATAAGTGCGTCCCTAATAGAAGATGACCTCGCTGAGACGTTAACCTTCAGAATATTTATTTAATAATGAATTACACGCACCTTTTTAAAAAAATAATGGCAGCTCAAAAACGAGGACAGAGCTAAATGGCTTGAATACGTCCATTGAAAGAGCGTTAAAAAAAAAGTCAACCGAAATTAAATCAGTTGGGGAAAAAAATACTATTTAAATCGCTTTCACAAAATAGGGTTAATATCGTGCGACCGCAACGTTGGTTACAAGGACCGCAGGAAATTTGCTGCTGCTTTTGCTTGTCATTCATTTAGTCACCTTTGTCTTTGTCCTTATTAAACGTAATAGACCCTTTCCAATCTGCATGTATGCCTGAAGAGACTGGACTTTATTAAAAAGGTATGAAGGAGCTTAATATGAAGAGTTTTAATGTGTGAAAGGAGGAAGGTAAGGAATTTAATCAAAATGAATGAATACTTTTCCATCTGAGCCCTGAATTCTCAGACTTTCTGTGAACACACAGTCTCACACCTGCTTGCTAAAGTCAGTCTTGTTATGCCTGTCAAAAAAAGGTTCATTCAAACTCCAGTCTGGTTTTTTTTTTTCTTCTTTTTTTCTTTTCCCGAAAACAATTTATGTTTCTTTTTGCGTTCAAATAATTATCGCGCGGTAAATGTGCACTGCTAGTTCAACTCTGCATTTTTTTTTCTGCTGCTGGACTTCATGAAAATGTTAGATTTGAATGAACAATGGACCAGGAGCTTGTGAAATTACCACCAGCGCGAGCGTTTGTGTATGGCTGGGTGAGTCATACTGTTCCTACAGTTGCCAGGCGTATAGACGCATATGAGAAATTATGCTTTTATGTTGTAATACAATGTAAATTATTACTTGTGAAGAGCGCAAAACCTATGATGGAATGAAAGAGAAGCTTTGATTATAGTGCAGCATGAATTCTTAATACATTGTTAACCACTGCTTTTTACAGAAATAACAAAAAGGACACCCCAATATCCCAGTTGTTAGTATTTGTGTTGGACTAAAAATATACAATAACTGTTTTTAAGGAAGTACAGTACAGTTATTAATTCTTTTTTGGCTATTAATTCTGTGCTGTAATCTGAAGTATGTCCTCCCAGTTTTCATTTTTAAGGTGGTGTTTACTTGATCTCCTCTACTCTTTTTTTAAAAATGTTATTGCTTTATTTAAAATGAAACTTTATTCAAATGATTTTAAGCAGCATAGTTTGTGTGTGTGTGTGTGTGTGTGTGTGTGTGTACTGCATACACGCGCGCACACACAAACACATAGAGGTAATACAAACACTAAAATGTACATTTCAACATTTAACAGGTTTTTGATTGACGTGAGTAAAAAAAGTAAAAGAGTGTCTATCTAGGTCAAGGACTTTTTCACTAAAGTTGTTCCATGCCCAAAGCACATCGTGATTTAAAGTTTTCTTCCTTCTCCATTTTTCCTGTCCTTGTCCACAGCTTAGGCTCTTTGCTTGCCAGGGAACCCCTGGTATTGCCTGCGGTCTATTCAAACCCTTTCTTTTCAGCGGCATTCTGGGAAATTGGCGTGGGGGTGTGAATGTGGGCTGGTTTTTTTTTTCCGCGGAGGAGATAAATTGAAATCGCGAGGCGAGGGCACTTTCGGGAGTTCTGCTTTTCCGAATAACAAGACGGACGTGACTCGGGCCGAGTGCACCTCGTCAGAGAAGGCGTCCGTCTGATGTTGCGTCTGTCGGACGGATCGTTTGCCTCTCGGCCTGGCCCCGGCCGCAGCTGTTATCCCATGCTCAGTTCAACGGAACTGTATCTTCAGAGATGACCGGGGGGGTCACCCTGGATTTTCTGAAGTAGGCGAGCTCCATTTTTATTTTATTTATTTTTTTTTTTTTTTTTGGAGGAGCTTGTTTAAAGCTCTTCGCTGGAAATCGGTGAACTTGCCATAAAAGGGTGTTTCAGAACGATATCTGAATCGCAGTGTAAGCTAGAGGGGTCATTAAAACGCGCACTTGGCGCGGGTGCCTTAGCCTCTATTATTTCGGCACGTGAGCGCCCTGCCTTCGAATGGCGCTGTTTATTATTGCCGAAGACATCTCGCATAATTAGCCGCGCGCTCGCTGCGTGCATTGGCTCGGCGCTGACCTCTCCTCAATCCCCCGAATCATTTAGGAATACAAATCATCTGAATGGAGCAATTATCAAAGCCGTTTATTCTGCGTAATTTTCCCCCATGATAAATTTGCAGTCGAAAATTATTTTCTCCGAAAATACATTCTCAAAAAAAAATCCTCCAATAAATTGGACATAATGAATGTGCACATCATCTCCACTGTTTTTATTTTCTTCAAATAAACAGTTCATCCTGGTTTCTGTGCTCTTTTCTTGAGGAGGCACGTGTTTTAACTCCTCCATTCTGAAGAAGCACTCAATAGTTTTTAAATTGCTTACATATTCCATTTGATCAAATGGGCCTGTCCATGGTTAAGAGCGCCTATTCCCCTCAGCTCTAGTGCGCGTTCTCTACCCTTCCTGCTTTTTTGAAAACCCTGCTTCAGAGCCATGATTATTTTATGTATGCACACACACACACAGACGGTCAGGAAACAGACGAGGTCTGGGGGTGTTGCTGGGTGGCTCACCCCGTTCAGGCGCTGCTCCAGCAACATTACGCGTTTCGGAACAGAGCCTGTGCTTGTCCTCCTGAATTGACAGCAGAGCAGAGTATGTTATGACCGCTCGTTAAGGTCACAAACGAAAAGGGGAGACCACACGGTAAAGGACTTGGTTAAACAATAATTTTCATTTAAATGATCAACAGACATAAGAGGATGAGGTGTGTCGTGCAGTAAATCAGGGTGAGTGGAGGGTGTTGGATGCATGGACAGTGGACTGAGGTGAGCTGGTGTTTTAAAGTGCCAAAAAAAAAAACTGAACAGGCCCGGCAGCTGCCATCACCAGCCTGAACTAGCCGTGTCTGAACTGGACTGGCTAAGTGCCTGTAATGTCATGTGTGCGGTAGTCCAGTGGCTCTCAGGCTTGGTCCAGGGGGGAATCCCTTTGTACGCTGGATTTTGCTGCAGCCAACCTCTTGCTTAATTAAGGTTATTGATCACGTGTTTAATTCTTTCTTATTCTTTCCTTAATCTTGTTGTCAGAATGCAGGCATGGCTCGTTATCTTTGCTTTGTCTTTGAGCTCTTCATGTTCTCCCAAACGGTTAGTTTTAGTGGCCGGGTGTCCACACCTATTCGCACCAGTCTTTCATTTGACGAGTTACTTTTCTTAGTTTTCTTTTTTAAACCCTTTTTTTATGAAATCATTTGCAATATAGCACAGAGAGAACACATGCAAATTTGGGCTTTTGTCCTTTATGGCTTAAGTGCGTAAAAAAAAAACAATTCCAGAAAACATGAGAAGTGTAATTATGGAAAAAAAATAACAGCTTGTTAAAATTCTGGGATTGCAATTGTGGTTGGAAGAAAAACCAGCATACATCCCAAAACCCCCATAACCCCCCCCCCCCCCCCCCCCCCCCCCCCCCCCCCCCCCCCCCGCCCCCCAGTTACAGAGTTAGAGAACTGCACTGCAGCCACCATAATCACCAACGATGTGTTTCTGTCTCAAGGTTCCCTCTTCGGAAGGAGACACCCAGTGGAAGTGAGAAATGTTTTGACAGGTATGAGAACCCCGTCGAGTGCTCTGCAGGGGGCCCAGTGCCTGCCTGACAACTGTCAATCATTTCTCCCTGTCTCTCTCCCAATCTCAGAATTCCCCGGGAAAAGGAGGGCTGTAACTTTAGAGTCTCCCTGGGGGTAAATAATTTTGGGGTGGTGGATGCGGGAGTTACCCCGACCCTATGCAATAGGGGGAGGGGGGGGCGCTAATGAATAAAAAACGAAAAGCAATCCCCACAGCCGAGAGGCATCCTCTCCTGCACGCGGCCGCGATCCCCCACATATCGCAGGGCACAAGCAGACCACTGGAGCATCACCTTCCTTTCCATCAAGGGCAGCCCAGCATCTTTTCAATAATTCATTCCCAAGGAAGACGGAGGTTGGCAGCGCGGCATAGCGGTTAACGAAAGGCGGCTGTGGGATTGATTCCCGGGTGCTCCCGTTGTTACCTTCGAGAAAGCTACAGAACACAAAGTGCTTCGGTATGAAAAAGGAACGTACGACGTGTATATCACACTGGGTACAATCTGCTAAACGTCTGAGGTGTGACGTATCTGTTACAGTGGAGTGTTTTGTGTGCACGTATTACATCGCGGTTTTGATTGCTTGATATTCTTTATTCCTATGCCTGCGCTATGCATGGCAATAGCATAGACAAATTTAGATGTTTTGAATATGACAAATGAAGAACAGGTTTCTCATCTGCCTGAAAACAATTCAACGGGTAATCAAAGCATCTGACGGTCCAGCAATGATTGCAATAATAGCGCAGGTTGCAGAAATAATACACTTAACCGTGTCCTTAACCATCGGACATTATCTATGTAATTATCATGAATGCAAAGATGACCTTAACAGAACTGTAGTCATTTTAATAGCTTTAATTTATCTTTCTGTTGCGTTGGTTGTGTATAAGGGCCTCACGTCTACAGAACTTTGAAAATTAGCCTAGTTGTTGTTACTGGTTACTGTTCAGGCTGTACATTTTGAATGATGACAACATAATGGACATAGTGCCATGGCCTGAGCGTGCTCAGATGAACTCACAAAGAGAGTTTTGGGTGGTGGCTAATTAAATTCTTTCAGTCGTAAATTCTGCACAAGCATAGCCCACGTTAAGTGGGTTAAGCGGCCTTCTCTTAACTCGATGAGGGACTCAAGGTCGCCCACAACACGGAGCTGTCACTCGAGCAGTGACCTCACGAGCTCGCGTGCGCGTGGGCGTGACCGCTACGATTATTAGCGGCACAGCTGGGTATCAAAGGGCCAATCGGCAGCCGCCGACTCCCACGCTGAGGTTAGATTGAATAGCGCGGAATCAATTGGAAGCTTCGCTGTCTCCGGGGGGGGCGCGACGCGAAAAAATTGGCCGTCGGCTTCGCGTCGATAAACGAAAACGACGATCGACGGTAAACAGGCAGACGGCGTGGCAGCATCAGGAGGGCTCCGGCCGAAGATAGCCAGCTGCCAGACCTCCCTCCGCACTGTGTCCCTCTCAGTCGGAGCTGGCGCGGGTTTTTCCGCTCGGACAGACGCGGGCTTGAGCAGGCACTCCCGGAAAGGATGCGGATGAAGTGACTGCGACGCGACCTGTTCACTCTCCGCCACGGGCTTGGCGAAAAGCGTATTGAAATCGTCAAAGTGCATTTTTTTTTGTGCCGCCATTTTGTCCAATTTTGAGCCAGAGACTGTGCTGTAGGGAAAAGGGGGGACCCTTATATGGGCATGAAGTCCAGCCTGGATCTGCCCCCCCCCCCCCTTAGCTGGTCTGAGGGATCCAGGTGTGTGGAAAGTGTTGCTGAAATTCAGAAGCCTGCCCCCCTTCATCCTGCTTAGAGCAGGTGCTTCACGGCTGTCCCATTTCAGAACGCCATCGGTCCCCCGCCTGACGACCAGAATCTGGTGAGTGTAACAGGCACTGCTTTAAAATTTGACAGCCCCATTTACCAAATGACCTTATTTAGACCGCCCAATTGAGTTAGACTTTTATGGTTGTCCTGCTTGGCACAAATCTGGCCTGGTGCTTGGCTGTGGAGGGGCCATTCTTTTGTTCTTGGTTTTTTCCAAACGGCATCCTGGCAGTCATGGTCGGACTTCCTGGTCTGAGCACCCAATGCCCTGAGGTGCCGCTGGAGACAGCCAATGAAAAAGCTGATCAGCGCAAACTAACATAGGCTTGCATTGGCTTTTTTTTTTCTTTCTTTTTTTTCAAAAAAACTTTTCTGAAAAAAAAAAAAAAACTAAACTAAATTTTTAAAAGCCAGAACGCAACAGGAATTAAAGCAAACATTCTTTCAGCTCAGCCAGAGAACGGATGTTGCATGAGTCAGATTTTAGTACATTATTTTTGGAAAGTATAATTAATTACGGAAACCTTGTACAGTTATCATTCTTGTGCGTAGACTTCACCAGGCCCATTCGAGCACTGCGTCCCTGGATACATACTGAGCTCCAAAATATTGCCAACGTTCAGCCTGAACATTTATTTTGGCTGCCTCTGAAGTGTTGATGTTTTGTTACTTTTTTGCATAACTAAATAATAAACCATGGAAGAACACGTAGGCCTACTCCAGATGCTGTTTTTCATGGGAGAAATAACTCACAGATAGAAATGAGGGCACCCCCATATAAAGAGTTATCCATTGTAATGATGATATGATCATTTTAGGAGACAATAAAGGTGGTTATGGTCACAGACTATAGATTCGTTATCTGGTCACAGATTACGTAGCATTATGGATTCGAGACCTGGGATCGCAGCTCCACAGTTATACTGTAGGTTCAGTTCCCTAACTCCAATATTATGGGTTCTGTTCCCTGGTAGAGAACTACCACAGTACCCTTGAGCAAGGTAAACAAAAATTTGATTTTGGCCGTTATACTGTTACAAAGGGGATTATACTGTTTGAAAAAGAGTGTAGGCCAAATAGAACTGTTTGTGTTTCCAAAACGGTGAAGTTACAAATGAATGTTGACATCGAAACTAAGGTTGCCAGTCTGCAATCGAGATAAATTGCATGCTTGTGCAAGCGTTTTACCTGGCCAAGCAAGTCGAGTTTGCTCTGTTTTCCCCCGATGGCTCTGTCTCTCTATAAAATACCCGACTGAAGTCTTTCTGAGATCAGGGTGGCAAGGCAAGGGGAGTACCTGGCCGCTATTTAGGAGGGGTCCCCAGAATCACCGAGACTACCGTTGGGTGACACACCCCCCTCCCCCAGCCCCCCCCCCCGGAGTGCCTTCAGGGCAGCAGCTAAGACACCTGCTGGGCTCTTCGTTCCCTTCAGCATCCGAGTCAGCTTTTCCTTGTCAGCCTCCAGGTTTGAGGGGATTTCGCGTTTTAAGACCTGTCAGATGGCGCTAGTGCTCGCTGTACAACTTGCGGGGGGCGACGGGGGGGGGGGGTCCTGCTGTGAGAGGATGGGTGGGAGGTGGGGGTGGGGGGGGGGTGTTTTGGGGGTTCTCACAGCATCTCCTGGATCAGCTTGTTAATGCAGCCAGATGCATGGGGTCCGTCTCCATAGTGACTGATTACCGATCCAGCCCCCCCTCCCCAAAATATACCTTTCCCAGGGGCTGTCACGTTCATACATGCATATGAGCTCACTCTACCTGGCGGACAGGTGAGGGTACGGAGTGAGAGGAGCGAATAACGGTCCCACCCCCACACCCTTATAGACCCCCCCCCCCCCCAACCCCCGCTTTGGGGATTAATGCCTGCAAACACACGTGCAGCCTGGCTCTCAGCTTTAGCCAGCAGGATCTGTCCAAGCAGACGATAATGTGCCTCACTCTTACGCCCCCCCCCCCGCCCCCCACCCTCTCAGGAGGGGTACCTGAAGGCTCAGGCATTCAGCTAGAGGGGGGGGGCGAGGGAGGGGGGGGGGGGGACTTAATTTATTTCACAGGGAGGGAGGGAGGGGGGAGAGGGGAAGAGGAATGATTTCCTTTGAGAGTAATCTCTGCCTCCGTGTGCCCGTGCGGACGGGAGACTCGGAATGCGTCCTTTTGTGCCGCTCTCTGCCGGTGCCCGGGTGCGAGCGGAGAGATATGGCGGGACAGGAAGCTGGGCGGGGGCGTCCCGGAGAGGCCGCCAGCTGGGCACTTCGGTACCCAGAGGCCGGGGGGGGGGGAGGGGGACGGGGGCAGAGGGGGGTAGCAGGTTCGGGAACAGGGTGCATCCTGGTCCCGCCCCCCCGCCAGCTTTCACAGACAGCGCGGGCAGGAAGGGACGGGACAGGACGGGACGGGACGCGCCCGTCTGTCGTCTGCTCGCAAAACGAAACGCTGGCACTGCGGACGCGAGAGGTCCTGCCGCCCTCCTGCCCGCACGCGAGCTCTGTGGCCACACGCGATCTCTGTCGCCGCACGCGATCTCTGTCGCCGCACGCGAGCTCTGTCGCCGCACGCGATCTCTGCCGCCGCACGCGAGCTCTGCCGCCGCACGCGAGCTCTGTCGCCGCACGCGATCTCTTTCTGAACCGTTAGCGGCGGCGCACTTATTTCTGCTCGGCGTGGGCGCCTGCCACGTGTACGTGCGCAGTACGAGCGCTTTGACGCTTGTCGGAATGCTTCGGAGAACCGCAGCAGTAAAATCCATCAAATCCACTCGTGTGCCTCATGTAGGGTAATTTCATACAGCGCCGGGGTGGGTTATGCAGCTGGGTATCGACTGGAGCCGTTCAGATTACACAGCTGGCGGTCGTGGCAGTTAGGGAGGCGGGGGGGGGGGGGGGGGGCTACTGCGGCTCTGATTGTGAATGGCACGGGCGGGGGGAGGGGGGCAGGAACCTGAATCAGACAGCGCAGTCAGATTGGGCAAAGCCCCGTTGACTGTGGTTACCAACAATGCCCTTGTGCTGCGGAGGGCGGGGGGGTGGGGGACGGGGGACGGGGGGGCGGGGGGGGTAGGTTGAAGGGGTACACCCGTTCATGCCTGCCGTTCTTCTACCCGCAGGCTTCCATCCTGATGTTGGGCCCGAAGACGTGTTGGGGAAATGCAGACCGACGTGCCCCGGAACCTTCGCACCTGAAACCATGGTAACAGCTGAACCAACTGTGACCACAGGACTGAAGTGTGTGGCAGCGGGGCACAAGGCATTGTGGGAAAGCAGCAGGTGTTGTAGCAGTCAAGCTCAGGATCCGGAAAAGGACCTATCAGCTGTACTGCTGGCCTTCCCTTTATATTTATAACTTTACCTTCCCCCAACAAACACACACACACACACACACACTCACACAAACACACACACACTCAGTTACGCACCACCACCCTGACCCCACCTATCCAGTCCCCCAGCTCTGCGTTAATAAGTGCAACAGTAAACACACGGGTGTGAATAAAGCTTGTTCATTCGCGCCTCTTAAGACTAAATCCATATCTGGCTCGGCCTGAGACAGAAACCGCGGGCGTTCGTTGGAAACTACTGCTTCTCCATAACCACTGGCTCTTTTAAAGCATGAAATACGATCGATAGTTTTTCAGCTTCGTCCCAGAGCAGTTCTCTCCTGATCAATGCAGACTTATGAACCTCTACAGTTTTCCCATCGATTGATCTGCTGCTGCCGCACTCTGTGGGTTCGAGTCTGCACGTGCAACGCACGTTCCTCTCTGATCCACGAGGAGATCCTTCCACACACAGACCTCTTCATCCCTTCTGCCAACAATCTGCTCAAAGTGTACTAATTAACCACACAACTGCTTTACCTAATCCATTCATACAGCTCACTATATACTGCAGCAGCGGAGGTTAAGTACCTTCCACAAGGGCACAACGGCAGTACTTGTAACTTTTTTTTTTTTGTTCACACTTACAGAATCCAATCCTCTCGCAGGAGGATGACCAGGCCAAGACCGAACAAAAGAAGAGCAACATCGATACAACCATAAAAGCAAGAATAAAAGAAAAAAAAAAAAAAAAACACCAAAGGGGGCTATTGGGTAAACAGAACATTTTAATATTCCGCTCTCTAACAACAGGTAAGACGACACACTCCAGGCTGAGGAACACAATGTCTTTCCAGGTTTCCTCCGGGCTCATTTCTTTTTTTTTTTACAAAGCGCACGGTGGTCTCCCCTGGGGGGGGGGGGGGGGGGGGGGGGGGGGGGGGGGGGGGATGTTTGGGGTCTCACGCTGCCCCCCAAAAAGCACTTCAGCTTCGGAGGCACAGATGCGTCTGGCCGGGGCGAAGTGAGAGAGCTCCTCCGGCACTTTCCCGCTCTCGCCCCGCGGAAGACGGCGGACGCGGGCGCGAGCCCAAGCCGCCGGCCGTTCATCAGTTGCTTCATTAAGAGGCGGTACTCCAGCGCGCAGCGCGGCTCGCTCCGCGCCCCCTTCTCCCATGTGACCTACGTGTCACACTTACTTCAAAGGGGGGGGGGGGGACGTTTCTTTTCAGAGCAAGGAAATTAGTTTTTAAGTTGTTGTTGTTTTTTTGTGTGTGTGTGTGTGTGTGTGTGTGAAAGAAAAAGAAAATCAGCCTGAAAAAAACGAAAAAGGACGGGAAATTAAAATGAGATGATGAAAACACAGGGAACGAGGGGGTACCTCTCGGAATAAATTGTTGGATATTCTTGCCTTCAACCGGACTAATTTAATCCTGCGTTAACTCGGGGAGTTTTCATGCAAGGTTGCCTGGCCAAAGTTAATGAGCAAATGAATTACTGAGAACAGTACAACATAATAGGGTCAAATTTCTCCGGTCTGTTTGACATTCTGAAAGCTGCTGTATAATCAAAGGCCACAGTCCACACAATATTAAGTCATTTTAGGGTTCATGATATGGAATAACTATCGCTGGCATTAAGTTGATGAAGATCTCACAGACAGGGGCAGGGGGACAGAGAGGGTTCTGGGTAATGGACCATCTGTCTGTTGATGATTTTTGTTTGTTTGTTTTGTTTTGTTTTGTTTGTTTTTTTATTAATTGGCCCCCCTCCCTCCTCGACAGAGGACATCTTTATTTATTTTGTGCAATTACAGTACATGGAAATCATAGTGGCGATGTCACCGAGTCACCCCTCTCACTCCCCCTTGTGTTTGTTCTTCAGTCGGAGAACAGATCTGGAAATTACAGTCTCGCCGAACTTTCCAAGCAGCTGCACAATGTGATTACAGTCGAATAAATGCATTAACCGTAGTGACAAACATTCAGGTAAGGTTATCCATCCTGCGATTCACCCGTCTGTCTATTTCTGTCCTAGATTAAACCCTACAGGTGCCACACGGCACACAGATTCATCGCCCCCGCGCTGTTGCCCTGGATATACAAAACAGCCTTCGCAAATCAGGCGAGGCATCATCCAATAGCATCTCCCGATTTGCGACGACATCCTTCAAGTGCCCATTACTGGCCTGTGGAAGGAGAACGGAACTGTGAGCCTCATGCAGTGATGGGAGAGAGACAGAACGTCACTGCTACTGTTACATCATAATCCTGAAATGTTTAGGAATTTAACTTCCATTGTGATGTCATCAAACGGGGACACAGTCAGGGTGGTGCTACTCCTCTGATGTCGTCACACCGCGCCATTCCGAAGAGAGGGATGTGTCGATTTATGAATGAATCCTTTATATTGTGCGGCAAAGATAACAGGCACATCAGTCCTGAGTCATTTTTAAGCGTTAACTACACGTGGAGGGTGCTGTGGGTGTGGCCTATCTGGTCCGTCAATCACTTTTGTGATTCCGTTGCCCTACAGGGAGCACTTCAGTGGAAAGTTGCACGGTCTGACAAAAATACTCCCAAAGTTTTATTAGAGATCAAATCTCTCCCAGAGAAAGTTTCAGTCACACTAAAGTAATACCAGAATTCTTAAAAAACCAACCCCAGTAATATCTTTTCACTTAATTATGTCTTAATTAGGCATAATTGGAAGGAAGCTCCACAAACAACACAGCAAAGACCTGTCTGTCATCTGGGTGGATACTGTCTGAGGTTCTTGCCAGTGAAGTTTATAAATAAACATGTCTGATTTTTTTTCAGTTTAGTACCTCACAGGTCCGGGCTTGTTTGCCTTTTTTGTGCATAACATTTCCACGAAACTGGCAAGTGTACATGTTTTTCATAACTGCCTTAAAAAGAACTAGCTCTGGCCCTCCTTCAACATCCTTACTTTTCATCGGAGACATTGACGATAATCAGCGCAATTACTCGATGACTAATGGGCCCACTTAAAAAATTTCGGGGATAAAACAAGAGAAAACTGCATCGCAGTGTGTGTGTATTCAATTAGTCGCGACTCTCTTGTCTGTCCAGCTGCTGGGCGGTTGCCCTCAGTGCTCTGCAGAGCTGAGAGTTCATCTGAGGCTTACAGAGAAAGAAAGAGAGCGAAGTTCTGTTGTACCGTTTGACTTCGGTGAACCCAGCTCAACCCCGTAAAGAGGCTTTTATTGCCAGGTTTGGGTGTGTGCGTGCGTGTGTGCGATGAAAGAGCAGGTGGAGGAAAAGTTATAATGACACACTGACGCCCAGAGCGGCGTTCGGTCTACCGTTTCCATCCTCCCTGTTTTCCTACTTTGATGCCGTATTTGGGCTTAGAATGCCGTGACTGGCGTGACTGGCAGAGTCAGAGTCTTTCTCTGTCAGCAGGGTACGTGCGAACGTGTCTGACACTGGGCTTTAACCCCTTTGAGCTCAGGGAGGTCTCAAACCTGATCCTGGAGGCCCCCTGTGTTTTTATTCAAACCACACGTACGTCCCCTGAGTGGTAGTGAGCTGTTAATTCTTCTTAATTAGACACTTCTGATGTCTGTTGAGGGCGTGGCCGGAGAAATGGCCGACACCCACATGCCACTGGCCCCACCCATCCGTGAAGGAGAAGAGCAAAGTGTGAACTGTTTTTTTTTTTTTTTTTTTTTAAATGCTGTACGTCATGCTCGTTACTATGGAAACGCAAATATGGCCCTTTGATCCATATCAGTGACGTTCATTTTATTATTTTTTTTTTTTTTTTTTTAAAAAAAATTGTGTTACTGTGCGCTCGGAGAAAAAAAAAATCTGCTTTTCATTCTCGCGGTTGAAAAACGAAGCGATAATTCCACTAATGTGGCTGAAGATAACGAACTTGTGCTTGCAGGCTGGGGAGGGACACTGTGATGGCTGAGGAGGATCTCTCAGGTCAGCAGACAGACCTCAGACTCTCTTTACTCCTGTCTCCGGCGAGGGAGGGGAGCGGGAGGGAGGGTGTGCGGGGGGCTCATCAGCTCAGCTTCTGGCAACCCGGGGAGCTGCAAACTGCGGAAGGAGGGAGGCCCACCTAAAAACCGATAAGGTGATAATGGCCCTGTTCCCGTTTTCTGCCATTAGGAAGCTCAGCAGGCTCACTCCTCGCATATGTTTCCTGTTCCTGTACTGCTGTACCATCACAACACCTCTGTGCCCGTCCAACCTACAGACTTTCAGTAAAAGCAATGAGAAACTACACATACCCACAAGTGTACAATGCAACACAATAATCAGATGAAGTATTGATACTTAATTTATGGAATTTCATATTTCTAATTTGGCCTGAAATTGATATCAATAGAACAGAAAAAGTGCGGACAAGACACATTAGACACAGTCAAGGAGAAATAAAATCCACTGAAAGGGGGGATTCTGAATATTCTGGCATGCTTGTTAACCTTTTTAGTTGTCCTTGGGTCAAAAATCCCCCTTTTCAGAATTTAGCAGCTGTGTAAACCCCCCAAATTTAAATTTTTTTAGCGTGAAATTTGATTACTTTTCCTGGAGTGACCCTATAATTAGAAAAAGTTCAACATCGCTCTATTTAAATATTTTCTATGAAAGAAGTACACCATCAGGGCACAAAGATTGTCTTAAAAGTCTCTTTTTTTTTTTTTTAATCGTGCAGTTAATGAAATCAGAAGTCATAATTAAAGTTGAGCGCCCACACGTCTATTACAGCAAAAAAAAAAAGAAAATCTAATTAATTATGTGTGCTTTGTAGTAAAAACGAGCGGTGCAGACTGAAGGAATACAGTCTCTCTGGACTGTGAGGCGGGAAGACGCTCATATATTAATGAGTGACAGGTTTGTTTCTACATTTTAAAATATTGCAGTTCAATTAAGAGGCTTTATCACCGGGGGGGGGGGGGGGGGGGTCCGGCGAGGGCGGGTCATTTTGGACCCCGTGGGCATGTGGCGGGTGCGTGATGTGAGGACAAGACGAGGGGCCAATCGCGTGGATGCCATGGGAAACAGGTGGCCAGAAGGAGAATGAGCTCCTCTGCCATCCATGGCTGCTGATCACCAGCCTGCCGGCTTGACTCCGAATCGACAGTGTGCCACCGCAATCACAATCTCGGACATCTCCCAGCTTTTGGATAAAAAAAAAAAAAAAAGATGATTTCTGGGGGGGGGGGTGGGGGGGATCTTCAGAGCTTGGTTTAACAGCTGTGAAAAAAAACCCTAAATTAAAATTTTTTCAGCATGAAATTTGATTACTTTTCCATCACCCTGTTTAAATATTTTCTATAAAAGTGGTGCACCATTAGGGTGCACAGATTGTCTTAAAAGTCAATCTTTAAAAAGGGGGGGGGGGGGATCTTCAGAGCTTGGTTTTCCGTTCTTTGCCTTTGATTTGAGAGCTGGTTCGCAGACATGGCCAGGAGCCGCCGCCGCCAGCCAGCGGGGCCAATCGCGGCGCAGATGGCGGGAGCTTCGGCGCGGACCTGGACAGCTGCACCTTCAGACGTCTCCGGAAAGTATGGCGCGTCTTCAGAGGCGCGCGTTCCTGCGGTGGGGAAGGGAGTCACGCGCTCCGAAGAGGAGGATTTCGGGGGAGGGATTAAGCGCTCTTCGTGCCGTGAGTCATCGGTTCGCCGTTTTCTCTGACGGGCGCGACCTCCTGCCTTCGTGGTCTCGGCCCGGGAGCTGGAACCGTGGAACTGCACACAGGGCAAGAACACTCCGCCGCTGATTTCTTCAGAAAAGCAGGAGCAATCCGCAAAAGCCATGGCCAATGTGGCCGGCAGCGTAGTATAATGGGTAAGAACCTGGCCTCGTAACCGAAAGGGTCACAGGTTCAATCCCGGGTAGGACACTGCCGTTGTACCCTTGAGCAAGGTACTGAACCTGCATTGCTTCAGTATATATATCCAGCTGTATAAATGGACGCAATGTAAATGCTGTGTAAAATGTTGTGTATGGCGCTCTGGATAAACACCCGTAATGTAATGTCCAAATCAGCACACTTGCCTGCTAATGAGTGTACATTACAAGTGGATGAGAACACTGGATGGGAAGGTTGTTGAGCGGGTGGAATTTTCCCTAAATTTAGTGTACTTAAAATCCCAGGATGATACGCTTATGTCTGGTGTTTCACTGAGAACATATTTGGGAGCACACGTTTCAGGAAGTAAACAACCAATTTGGTCCCATGAATGTGAGGCACAGCTTCACTGCATTGTTAAGAGGCTGAACAAACAGGCTTACACAGCCTAATTTGCATTCTATCTAGGAATTACCACTGAATAATATCATTACTGGTTAATTATCTTGATCAGAGATGGTGCTTCTGAAAATCAAACCTGCAACTTTTTGCTTGCATGCTCAGGTTCATAAGAATGTTGGCGCACTTAAAGTTTGTTTTGAAAACCTTTGTCTGAACTTTTACTTGGCCAAGCTCCTTCTGCAGGTTAACTTGCATATCATGGAATTTACTTAGCTATTTTTACAGCCTGATATTTGCAGAAAGCAGGGGAAAAAAAGGCACCGCAGTAAGCTTGGTTATAAATACTGTTACAGATCTTTACAAATAAATCACAATCAGAAAATGAAGTTGCGTGTTTGCGTGATGCTGAGAAGGGAGAGGGCCAGGGACATGTGAATTTAGTTTTAACTGTTATTTTTGAAATATATTTTTCTATTTTTGGAAGGGGTGGGTTAGAGACCTATCACAGTGCAACAAACACTTTTTTGACTCAAAATTTTGCCAGATTTTTTTCATTCGGTTTTATTCTGTAGTTCCCTCTGATCATTGACTGTTTGTTATTATTTTTGTCTTGTTTTTACCTCACCACAAAGCACAAGGATTTTATTTGATTGACAGTGAGCTGTTTGTAACAATGCATCACAAGGCTGTTTCTTACAGTGAAAAGGTCAGCTTCTGTCTCTTGTTACTGGTGCATGAGACATTGGAGCACAGCACAGGGTGGCTCATACATTTCATGTCAAAATGGTGAGTGTCACCAGCGTGTAAATTTGGCTTGTCATCTTAGCTCATTATCATCACTTGGTGACTATTTCCCTTTCCACAGCCAGAAATATAAAATTAGCTGGTTTTTTTATTTTTTTATATTTTTATCGGGTGTATACAGTAGGAGTGTTGTCATGGCGCTGTATCAGGAGGAGCAGCCCCTTCATGCTGCACTGTCAGTGTGTCACTGTGGCGACCGTGCATCTCTCCTCTGGGTTTGACAACTGTTGTCTTGTCTTGTGAGGTCATCACCTGACAGGACCATCTGCACCATGGTGATGACAGCCGTTTCCTGCAACACCCCCCCCCCCCCCCCCCCCCCCCCCCCACTTCCTCCACCACCCACAACACACACACACCCAGTGAGTCTGCATGCATGTCAATATGAGCTCAGTCTTTGAATGTCACTCATAATTAAGGCCTCTAATCATGTCCTGTGTGGTGTGTGGGGGGGGGGAGGTGCGGCCTGGTGACACGGGGACTCTTTCTCCACATGGGTGCCCCCCCCCCCCCCCCACCCCCTACCCCCTAAGATCATTACCTCCATGTCCCCACAGGCTCCTGGCCTTTCCAACACACCAGCAACCTTTTCAGAAGCCAGTGATGACTGCCTAGCTGATAAATGAGATCACTCGTTTCTTACATCGTTTTGAGGTTTGTAATTCATTATTTATTTATCTTAAATCTATTTATTTGTCCCGTCCAATCTGACTTGATCTAATTTTGGGCTTCTGTTTTTAATTTTTTTTTCCCTTCAAAGGCTTCGCCAGGGCAGCCATACCACTCTGGACCATTTTGATGGTTGACTGCTCGCGCTAAGTAGATGTGGGGTTTGAGGTTAGCACACAGGTGTCCAGTCTTATCCGAAAAAGGGCCGGTGTGGGTGCAGGTTTTTGTTTTAGCCCAGCACTAAGACACCTGATTTTACACATCAATGACTTGACAGAAGACCATGTTAGTTAACCAGTTGAATCAGGTGTTGAGGGTATTGGGCTAAAAAAAAAATGTTTTTTTAGGTACACCACAGGTGAACAGAATACAGGGGCGTACAGAAAAGCAAGAAACAATGAGGTTTTGAGATAAACTGTGCACATATGAAATTTATTTATCAACATGTTAGCCTGTAAATATAACTTGAGGCGCTGTCTATAGAAATCTCTTTCATCTGTTAAATCGTCTGTCCAAGGTATTTAATCTCATGTCATACGTACCTTAAGTGCATTGTCACTCAAAAGAAAATTCAGGAAATGCGAATTTCCTGTCCTCTTTACATCTAACAATCATCATAATGCCCCTTGCTTTTAGCATTACATTTGATGTTAAAATGTTCACCATACTGACAATATATCTTCAGTAACTGTTGAAGACCAGCACTATAAGGGCAAAAAACAACCAAATCATCTTCATTCATAAGGTGGTTAGTGACTCTATTACTTATAATACGGCTAGTTTTAAACCTGTTCAGCTGCTTGGAGAAATCATTCATGTACACGCAGGGACGTTGTAGTGGGGGGGAAAGTGGGACTGACCCAGGGCCCAAATGGGGGGGGAGGGCCCTCGAAAAGCCTGGAATGATGCGTGAGAGACATGGATCAAGAGAGGAAGGGGGCCCACAGAGACTGCTTATGTATAGGGCCCAGAATTTTGTGCTACACCCCTGTGTACACGTTAAACAAAAAAAAAAAAAAAGGGGGGGGGGGGGGGGGTAAAAACCGTCATATCAGCAAATGAAGATGTACTTCATGATAATGTCTAGTGAACTCACAAATCATAAAACGCGCAGGAACAAGCCTGTAATATGTGCAATATGCCCTACTGCGTAATTCAAAAATACATATTAATTAGCTATGACTACTGTCCCTTAAGCGACCAGGAGATCTTTATTTCAACGTTGACAGTTTAAATAAGATAATGTATGCCTATCAGAAACTGTCAAAAAAACTAGATGTACTCGTTTCTTTTTCTTTTTTTTTTTTTACATCGCTTCCACTCTGCAAAAATTTCCCATATGTAGTTTTCTGTTATGCCGTACTGCCCTCTACTGGCTAGTGTTCGTGATTGAGTGGGTTCCGTCGGCACGTCGTTCTTTGCAAGAGAATGTATATGGAAAATATATGGAATTCTGATGGATTGTGAATTCTGGTCCCGCTTTATTCATGCACGAAAATGGAGGTCGATAATAAAAGTGAGCAGAAGAGTTCAATTGATGACATAAACAGTTGTTATACACTTTCCTGCACAGAAGTAGCCTAGCTTTTGTTTCTTGTTGTGCATTCAGAAACATGCCACCCTTGTCAGTGTTAAACTGCAGATCGGCTAGTTATTCGCTGCTAGAAGTCGTAGTCTGTCTGTTCTTTACTCCGATGTACAGGCACGCAGAAGCAGAGAGCACGTTCATAGTTTTTATAGCCTATGCACATGCGCGATTACTTTTATTTGGCAAAGGAAATGTGAACTAGCCACCAACGTGAAGCTCGTTGCTTCGGAACATTTCAAGCATAGTAAATCAATGAATTCAGTTTCTTGAAAAGTAAGCGAATGAACATCATTATACGCATCTTTGCAGAGTTTGTTCATGTAAAGTTTCCGTCGGCTGGACGTCTGCAGTACACCCTCATAGAAGAGGTGGAAAATGAATTTCTGTTGTGTTTGTCCTTAACTTACATTCGACTTCCCCATTATAATTATTTTTGGCTAGCCTATTTTTATGCTTTTGGACACAGTTGCTCAGGATGCTTCCACATTAGACCGTCGACCGTTTTCTGCAACGTCTAGGAATAGTCCCCAGTGTCTCCACGACCGATGTACTTCCTCGATAAACATCTTTTTGTGGTTTCATTGCAGACACTCAACGTAGTCGACTACGATTAGCCACCGCTCTCCACCACACTTTCGGGGTCCAAACAGAATCGAATACGCTGAACGCATGGGCACGGAAGAGTAACGCCCCAACACGTGAAAGCGGGTACGGGAACACATCACATGACTGCAAGACGACCGACATGATGCACCGTTGCACCACGAGTATGAACTGTTTACAAGTTCAGGGCAGGGTTTTTGGCATGATCCAACAATCTAAGAATTTTTTTAAAAAATCTTGAGAAATAGGAATTTTCAACAACAGTACAATGGGGAGCTATGTCATATTTAATTTTGCGTAAGCAATAAATGCCTAGCTAAAATGGTTATACAGCCACGCTGTTGCTCGTAGTGTCTGTGGAATTTCATGACATCGCATAGTGAAATGGATGTTATTTCTATCAGCTCTGGGAGTGAGGATGACTCCGACATTGAGATTGTCAGCGTTTACAATGGCACCAAAGTCGAACGAAAGGAATTTGTCAGGGAATGGGCAAGCTTTCCATCGGTAAGTAAGAAACTTACTACCCATTTAATCTTTCGTTTGACGTTTCATTATTTTCCGTATGTAAAGTTGTGCGCCGTTTCACAACTAATCGTTTCATAATCATAACTAATCACAACTAGCCTAACTGTTTAATCACCAATCGCGAATCGCGCGGGGAGAGATAAGCTCTGCTGTTGTGACAGTTAAAGCAACCGGCCTCCTATCACATCGTTGCTTAGCTTTAAGTTTTAGCTAGGCTAACCCACGCTTTCTTAAAAAATAAAAAAAATAAAAGCGGATGTTGATTGCAGGTCTGCGCTCGTCTTCAACAGAACAAGTTCTTTGAAAATAAACAAAGTGAAAGTTAGCTGAAGGATGTTTGCTTATTTACTTTTTTAATGTATTTTTGGTAGCCTAGTCTGACTGAAGCTCACTTGTTTGTTGTCGCTTTAGTTCTTATCAGCTAGACAGCATTGATTTGTGCGAAGGCTAGGATACATCTAGCTATAGGCCAAGCTGTAGCACAAAAAATAAGACCAGACAACCTACATTACTGGCCGTGTTAGCTACAGTATATGTTAGTTATATACGACACCTGTCAACATCGGCGAACACAAAGCCGGGAGTTTCAAGTAATAGAGAAAGTAGCATAAAAAGAAGCAACTTTGGCTCAGATTGTATGCCATCGTTCCTTAAACAGTGTAGGCACTATCTTAACCTAGGTTAAAATAATGTAACTTCTTAAAAATTGCTAGCAAATGTTATTGAAGTCATATTAATCAAGCATCTCCAGGGGCGCCGCCAGTGATTTTGGTGCCCCATGACATGACACACCTTGAACTGAGCTAACTAGTTTTATCAGTAGTCTTCTCGTTGCTTTGTCTGAGTTTGAAATAGTTTACAGTACCAGCTCGGTGCCACGCAGATTTCAGTTCTGTATCGGCTTGCACTTTGTGTATGACAAACAACTGATAATAATACATTCAAAGAGCAATGGATCTTTTCCGAAATTGTTAAATAACTTAAAACTGATTTTTCTGTCATGGCGATGTGTTCGTGTGTGTGCGCGCGCGAGATAATTGCAAGCCATTTTAGAGCAGTAGGAGGTGCCGAGGGCGCGCTCCCGCGCCGCCAAAATCATTCACCTGTCGAGTTTATATCCGGTCGGTTTATTTTCCTCCGCAGAGATCCTGAGGTGAGATTTTGTTTACGCTCTGGAAATAACTCGACCTGGACCTTGCGTGTTAGAGATGTAGGCTAAATACACAAAATGTCATTAGGATGTGTAAATAGTTTATCTAGCTAAGTACATGTTTAACGTTATTTTATGACGCGAATGTATTTAAGTAACGTTAGCCAGTATTCACAAGCTATGAACATAAACAGATAGCACAATGTTCAACATAGGCCTGCAGCACAGTAGTTTATTGATAAAGCCGGTTTGATATAACTTTACGATATGTGAACAAGTTAGTAGCTACCAAGTGAGCTAACATTAGCTAGACAGGTAATGTTAACCTACCAGCAGCTATGGTTAGGTCAGGTAGCTTTATATCCGGATTCCTAAATGACAGATAAAACCCTAGATAAAATCCAAGATGGACATCGTAAATTAACGCCATTAAACATCTAGTAAAAATGTAATCATCTAGTAAAAATGTAATCAAACATGCACACTCATAAATGTGAAAATACTCAAACAGGTATTTTTCTTGTGTATGTTACACCTGTAAGGATTGGCTTATTTCTAATTATGAAGAACCTGGAGTTTAATATGCTGTCAGGTTACATGTGATGGGCCTACATGTAAACGAATAAGTTTAATATGGCTTGCTACATAGTTGTTTGTGAAATAACCTCAGTTTTTGGCTATTGTAAAAATGGATTGAATGCCATTATAGTTACTTGAAATAATAAACTGGTAATCAACCCTGTTCCTGGATATCTACCGTCCTGTAGGTTTTAATTTTCAACTTTAATTTGGCACACCTGATTCTACAAATTTGCAGCTTAACTAGATCTCTGGCTGTTGTGTGCTTTGTTAAGGTTGGAATAAAAACCTTCAGGACAGCCAATCCCCAGGAACAGGGTTGGGCAGGCCTGCTCTAGCTGCTGAATGAGGTGTGCTTTGTTAGAGTTGAAATGAAGACCTACAGGACAATAGATCTCCAGGGACAGGGCTGGTTACCACTGAAATATTGTATTCAAGTTAGCCAATATTGCTAATATTATGTGGTTGTAGCCTGTATATTGAAGGCGTTATCATGGCACAAACTGTAAGTGAAATATAGATGCCGAAGATTGTGTCTTAATGGGGTTTTATTGAATTATCATCTCTCTTTCTTTGTCCCAGCCTTACATTGACCTTACCGATTCTTGCTGGGAGCCAAAAAAGAGGCGGAACCGAAGGAGGGGAAATGACTCCCTATTGGTTGCAGTGGCCGTGAGTGATAACAGCCTATCAGAAGGCGAGGTGGAACCACTGACCTCGGCAGTGGAACTTGCAACGCCGGAGGTCGAGCGAAAGACACTGTGTCACTCTCCGACCAAATCCCCAGGAAAGCGGGAAAGGACTCCTGACTTTCTGGACAACCTCATTTTGGAAAATTGGGAATGTTCTCATCGCCACCCTTCACCGGAACCGGAGGAAGAGCGTCGGGACGGCAAGTCGTGGAGTTTCCCCTGGGAGTCTGACTGCCGCTCTCCCTCCGAGAGTCCGTCAGAGGAAGAGGGAATTCCAGGATCTCCACTCTCTGGCATTCCTGCGCGGATTCCCGAACTACCAAAACCGAGCAGAAGACTCCGGGATCTCCGCGTCCCGTGACTGTCACCCCCGGCGTTTCGGACGGAACACCGGCTCCGACTGCGGCAGAATCGCGGCTGGGATGCGACACCGATAACGGACTGCGGGACACGGGGGCGAAGGCGAGCCCTCTGTCCACAGGAGGACGCGTAGGCGAGTCGGAGGGAGAGGAGGACAAGGAGCCGGGAGACCAGGGGGACGGCTTCCCAGACTACCTCGAGGCCGCCTCTCCCCTGAGCCCCTTCGGCTCGTACTACTGCCCCAGTGAGGTTGACTCCCGGCTGTACTCCGACAGCTCCAGCATGCACTGCTCGCAGGACGACCTGGACAGCCCGCCCCCGACCCCGACCACGCCGCCTCAGGGCCCAATCGGGGACCTGCTCCTGGAGGACCTGGCCTACGGAGCCTCGCCTCCCCACCGGCCGCCTGACGCAGACTTCTTGAGTGACAGGGAGCTCCAGAACCCACCCTCACCCAGGCCCCCACCCACACCCTCGCCCGGACCACCCCCTTTCTCTCCGGGGTTTGATCAGTCCCCCCCACGGCTCTCCCCCGCTCTCCGGCCCAGAGCGAGGTCCGTGTCCCCCACCTCTACTGAGATACTCGCCAGCGACTCGCCTGATTGGCTGGGGGACGATGCTGAGCTGACCGGTCGCAGCCCTGCCAGCCTCCTCAGCAGCGGGGAGATGGGCAGCGATCCCCGTTGGTCAAGCCCTGGAGCCGAGAGCCCTGCACACAGCTCGGGGCCTGGGGACAGCGAGGGGGAGGAGCTGTCAGAAACGGAGGCGGGGTCTGGCTCCAGGGAGGCCAGGCGGAAAGACAGACAGTATGTGTCACGAACCCAGTTAAACAGGCTGAAGCGTTTAATGGGGAGGCCTCTACAAGAGCCGGTAAGGAGAACTGCGCAATACACACACACACACACACACACACACGCACTCACACATGCTCATATACATTCCCAAACCTTGTACACATACTAATATACTCACTAGTATATTACACATAAGCATTAGACGCTCCTTTTTCCACACACTCTCAAACCACACATACTCACGTGTACAACGCACAGTTTTCACACCCCCAATCATGTTTAGATTTGCACAGATCACATCCTGGCCCGGTGTATCCGTCACCCTGCTACAGCTAACCTCTTTGTCCCTCTGCAGGGTGGAGACGACAGCCCAGGATCCCTGGACGATGGTGATGATGATGATGAAGAGGAAGACTCAGGCCCCGGGGAGCCTCTGTGCCGACAGGGCCTGAACCTGGTCCACAGCTCCATGGAAGAGCGTTGCCATGACAGCACGCTGCAGCTGCTCTCGGACTTCCTGCACCCCCGCCACTACCCCCCGCCCGACGTGGTGTCCCACTTAATCAGGGGCATCCTGCTGGACTCCGAGACCCCCCCCGCCCAGGTCCTCCAGGCCTACAGCCTCCTCATGAGGATACAGAAGTGAGCACTTGCATTATTTAAGGAAAAAAAAAAAAGTTTAAATGCAAAAAGCCATTAGTATTCCTGGCTTTGACCCTGCTGGTGTGCACTGAAACAAAAGGCCATGAAGACCTCTTTAAATCTGGTATCCGCAGACAACTGGCTGAAAATTCCATTTTTGAAAAGTAATATTTAAGAAAAAATTTTAAATGCCTTTTTTTTTTTTGTTTGTTTGGTTTGGCACTGCCCCCATTTAAGCTCAGAGGGCGACGAGGCGCTCCGGAAATTAGCTAGCGAGCGAGAACTGTCTGAAGCAGAAGACGCCCTTTTAACTAAAAAGCGAGTTATAATGGAATGGAATAGCTTGCTGGCAACATCATTATGGCCAATTTTCTGGAGTAAGATCTGAAAAAGCCCCAGGGGGCTGACGTGTTTGTGTAAAGTCTGTTTCTCACCCTGTAAATGAAGGTAAATTAGGGTGTAAATGCAGCTTTCTAGCGTCGTCTCTAACATGCCTCACAGGTCCAGTTCAGTGTGGCGCTGTTTTGCAGAGTAAACACTCTGATTCTCCCAACTTTCTTTTTTTTAAATGCTTTTCAAGTTCAAGTGCATATTCACATTCTTTTCCTTTTCATTTTCTCAACATTGCCATGCAAGTGTTGCACATTTAGTCTTATGCTATTTTATTGCCATTTTCTTTTGGCGCCTATGCAAATGTTTTGTGTTCAGAGGATAAGCAACACATGTAATTGGATGGCCCATTCCCAGTTCATCCAGTAGAGGGCACT
Organism: Anguilla japonica; assembly: GCA_025169545.1. Lineage (NCBI taxonomy): Eukaryota > Metazoa > Chordata > Actinopteri > Anguilliformes > Anguillidae > Anguilla > Anguilla japonica. The sequence continues at coordinate 7,760,538 of CM045885.1, read as the reverse complement.
GTTTGGTGCTCAAACAGTTTTTTCCCCACTGAACCTCAGAAAGCTAAATTGTATATATAGTGCAGTGGGTTATATATAAAATTATTTTAAAAACAAAAAAAGCCATAGGCAGTTGGCCTGACCTGCAGGCAGTCATCACGTAGTGTCTGGCAGTGATGTCACCGCTGAGCAGTGATGTCAGCGCTGAGTGATGTCCGTGATGTTTGCTGATTGGTGCTCGTCTCTGACTGCAGAAACCTGCCTGCCACGGTGTCTACGGTGCAGTGGGACTGGGAGCTCCTGGCCTCGGCCATGGAGGAGCGGGTAAGACAGAGAGCCTAAAAATCACTGACACCCATAAAGCGTTCCCATCTGAGGAGAGTGTGTGTCTGTCTGTCTGTCCAAGAAGGAAGAGAGGCTGGATAATTAAGTTTACACACACACACACGCACATGCACACAGACACACACACACATACTACCTCTCTCACATTCACACACACACACACACACACAGACAAACTATCTCTCACATTCGCACACACACACACACACACACACACACATACTACCTCTCTCACATTCACACACACACACATACACACACACACATACTACCTCTCTCTCACACACACACACACACACACACACACAATCTCTCTCACATTCACACACACACACACAGACAAACTATCTCACTGTCTTTCTCACGCACATACACGCACACACACACACACACATACTACCTCTCTCTCACACACACACACAGACAAACTATCTCACTGTCTCTCACACACACACGCACACAAACTATCCTTCTCTTTCACACACACACACACGTGTATATGTTTCTGTGCAGATTTGTTTGTGAGTTCTTTTAGTTGAAATGGTTTATTAAAGGATGTCTTTCTCTCGCTCTGGAAGACAATAACATTGTATTTAAATTTCAAATGACAAAATAGCATTTGTAATCAAATTCCATTATGTTATTGCACATATGTATACAACAGTTAAATTCGTAAAAGTTAATAAAAAACATGCATGCGTTCATGCTGGAACAGCACAATAGCGCAGTGCATATTAAAAACAATGACATTTCATAGAAACAAACACGCAAAGATGTATGACTCAATTTCATCCAGGGCTTTCCTGCTCATCCATTTGCTTCTCTGCCTTGGTAAATTGGCGAATGCGCGCTCTCAAATCATCTGAATTGTATTAGGTCTCAGCAGAATGAACTTTATACCGCTGACTCTGCACTGAGTGCGGCTTTTATGATAAATCTGCATGAATCATCGCATTGTATCTCTGATAATTATTCTGTAATTAGCAGGCCATTGATTAAGGCTGTGTTTTTTTACACGTCTTCATCGACATGACCTTGTATAATAGTCCTCAAAATGCATTTTTCTGATTATTTTGATGGGACATGTCTTCAAGTCAGTTGTACAACGGTACCAACAATGAGCATATGAGTTACTTGTTATCGTTATTGATTCATTTTAAATCGTAATCAGCTGAAATTTAAATGTTTAAACCTCCTGGCCAGACAGTAAAGGCTGTGAAATTTCATAAGAGCTGCTAGAGCCTCATGGAGGAAATGGTGAGCATGTGTCCTTAAATAACATGAGGAGCGCTCCCCTGCCCCCTTCCACCCCCCCACCCCCCCCACCCCCCCAGGGAGCGGAGCGGCGGCCAGTCCTCTGCCTCCTCCTGCAGTACGTCCTGCAGACGCTGCACGACGATTTCCGCCTGGACCACCGGAAGCGGCAGGGCTCCATCGCCAAGGCGACGCTGTCCTGCTACCAGGCCATGACGCACGTCAGGTGAGGGGCGGGGCCTTGCCGCGGGGGTCAGGAAAGGGGCGGGGCCTCATAGCGGGTTTATTTTACGGTTACTCTGTAAAGTGTCTTTGTGACAGTTCTCTGTAAAAAAAAGTGCTGTACAAAAATAAATTGAATTCGGTTGAATATTTGTTGAAAGCATTGTCCCAGTCACAGTCGGCAGATTGCGTGTTAAATTATTTCACGCCTGTCCCAGGCTCAAGGCCACGCCCGTTGTGTCAGCTGAGTGAGTATTTTGCGTGTCAGTACAGCTCCATGGCGGCGTGTGCTTCTTCACCTCAGCCCTTGCGTGTGCTGTAACGAACGCACAGCGCCACGCCCTAATCTTGGCTGAGCAGGGCCAGTCCCGTTTCAGTTCAGTCCATCCAAAAAAAGAACTGAAATTCCATCAAGTCGTTGGAAACATCCCCGTAGAACAAAACATTTCATATTTCAGTCCATGAGTTGAATTTCGGTTCATTTCGGGCCTAAACCTGCGTGCGTGCGTGCGTGTGCGTGTGTGTCTGTGTGTCTGTGTGTCTGTGTGTCTGTGTGTAATGTAATGTAATGTCTGTGTGTGTGCGTGCGTGTGTCTGTGTGTGTGTGTGTGTGTGTAATGTAATGTGTGTCTGTGTGTGCGTGCGTGCGTGTGTCTGTGTGTGTGTGTGTGTGTGTGTGTGTGTAATGTAATGTTTGCGTGTGTGCGTGTGCGTGCGTGCGTGCGTGTGTGTAATGTAATGTGTGTGTGTGTGTGTGCACGCGTGTGTGTGTGCATGTATCCATAAGTTACATTGCTCATAATTAAATTAGCTTGTCCCAGCCCAGGCCCACAGACGGATAAAGTGAATTTTCCGGGGGCTTCCGTTATATTGCTTTTCCTTAATAAAAACCCCATTATTCAGTGTAGCATGGCACGCAGAACTTTAATTATAATATACTCTGCAGTTTATACATACAAAGGGAGTTTATTACTGTATCTCAGTCTCTAATCACAGAATGACTGTGTGGCTGGTGAGAAACAACAATCCGCATTTTCATTTGGAAATACAGGATATGGAAACAAATCTGTATGAAGTGATCTGCCTGAGTTGCCAGCTTAAGTTTGTGGGACTAATCACGCAATAAAAATGCAAATTCGAAGAGCGCTCTCCTTGTACTGATTGCATTTTTGTCTCAGTTCAGTTGAAATGATTGTGCCCTGAGCACAGAGAGTGGTACTGCATGAGATGGAAATCTCTGGAATATCTGGCTAGTAATTCTGAAGGTGGACGGACTGTAAATCGGGCAACGGAAACAAACATTCTGACAACTTTCATTCTCTATTCTTCATATTGTTAATACTTTTTAAGTTTGTACTGACCTTTTCTTTCTTTGTCTCTTTGACGATGGTCACTTTTTGTCTTTGCTGCAGGTATAATTCACCTTTTGTTAAGTGTGCTGGCCCAACCTCAGTTGCCCGGTCAGTAAGGAAGATTGCTGTTTTGCAGAGATGTGATCCGTTGGCTGGTTGCCGCGGTGATGAATTCGACCTGTGACCCCGGGGGGCGTGGCTGTGGAACCGAGATGGAGACGCAGAAGGAGAGAGACGAGAATCTCAGGTGAGACAAAACGCCACTGTGCTGCCTCATTCTTTATTTATACTCTTCACCTGAGCACACCGCTCGGGAGGTACTGGAGTGTGGCTTTACTACTACTACTATTACTATTATTATTATTATTATTACTATTATTATTCCAAACCCATGCAGTCACTCTGGAAAAGCGCATCAGGTAAGTACCTGAATGGGAACGTTAGAAGCACAACGTTGTTTTGTTTTTGTTTGTTTTTTTTGTATTTTTTGAGGTTTGAGCCCCCTCCCTCTGTGCTTTCTGACCCCCCCTGGCTGCAGGATAGTGCTGGTCCTGCAGAAGATGCTGGCCCTGGCCATGGAGGTGGACTCCCCCACCATCAGCTCCAACAAGATTTGCGAGGACCTCCTCCAGATACTGATCGGCCCCCAGCTGCACAGACACCACAGGTGAGGGGGGCGGGCTGAGTTGGGGGGGGGGGTTGGGGGGGCCAAATGATGGTGGATGAGTACCAGTTTGGGTGGAAGTGGGACTGGCGGGTTACAAGAATCGAGAGGCCACCAGGGTTTGCTGTCCGTTCTGTTTCAGTTCGACCACGTGTGACGTCTGTCCTCACTCTCTGTCTGTCTGTCTGTCTGTCCCTCACTCTCTGTCTGTCTGTCTGTCTGTCTGTCCCTTACTCTCTGTCTGTCTGTCTGTCTGTCTGTCTGTCTGTCCCTTACTCTCTGTCTGTCTGTCTGTCTGTCCGTCCCTCACTCTCTGTCTGTCTGTCTGTCCCTCACTCTCTGTCTGTCTGTCTGTCCCTCACTCTGTCTGTCTGTCCCTCACTCTGTCTGTCGGTCTGTCTGTCCTCACTCTCTGTCTGTCTGTCTGTCCCTCACTCTCTGTCTGTCTGTCTGTCTGTCCTCCCTCTCTGTCTGTCTGTCTGTCCTCCCTCTCTGTCTGTCTGTCTGTCTGTCCTCCCTCTCTGTCTGTCTGTCCCTCACTCTCTGTCTGTCTGTCTGTCCCTCACTCTCTGTCTGTCTGTCTGTCTGTCTGTCTGTCTGTCCCTCGCTCTGTCTGTCTGTCTGTCTGTCCTCCCTCTCTGTCTGTCTGTCTGTCTGTCCCTCACTCTCTGTCTGTCTGTCTGTCTGTCTGTCCTCACTCTCTGTCTGTCTGTCTGTCCCTCACTCTCTGTCTGTCTGTCTGTCTGTCTGTCCCTCACTCTGTCTGTCTGTCTGTCTGTCCTCCCTCTCTGTCTGTCTGTCCCTCACTCTCTGTCTGTCTGTCTGTCGGTCAGGCTGCTGCTTCTGCAGACCCTGGAGAGCAGTCTGCTGCAGTGCAAGCTGGTGGAGCTGCTGCTTCAGCATGTCTGCGCAGACAAGACTGAGCTGCCCATGTCTCTGAGTCTGATCCTGCACTTCCTGCGCAGTGCCACACTGCAACCTGACCCCACGGTGACTACCCACAACCCCCTGCTCCTACCCACAACCCCTGCTCCTACCCACAACCCCCTGCTTCTACCCACAACCCCCTGCTCCTCCCCACAACCAGCTGCTTCTACACACAACCTCCTGCTCCTACCCACAACCCCCTGCTCCTACCCACAACCCCCTGGTCCTACCCACAACCAGCTGCTTCTGCCCACAACCTCCTGCTCCTACCCACAACCCCCTGCTCCTACCCACAACCCCCTGCTTCTACCCACAACCAGCTGCTTCTACACACAACCTCCTGCTCCTACCCACAACCCCCTGCTCCTACCCACAACCCCCTGCTTCTACCCACAACCCCCTGCTCCTACCCACAACCCCCTGCTTCTGCCCACAACCTCCTGCTCCTACCCACAACCCCCTGCTTCTACCCACAACCAGCTGCTTCTACACACAACCTCCTGCTCCTACCCACAACCCCCTGCTCCTACCTACAACTCGCTGCTTCTACCCACAACCCCCTGCTCCTACACACACCGTACTGCTCCTATAGATACTGTACCACAAAAACACACCACAGATCCTACATATATTGTACCACACACCCTGTGGCTCCTACAGAAAAATACTTGTAATGCTCAACTGACTGGGCCATCGGCCAACAGCGTACAGTTTCTCCAGCTTTAGATCCCAAAGGCGCACACCCACACTCACACCGCAAGTCCCAGCATGCACCACACCTCCGCCCATCTCCACAGGGGACAGAATGAAAGTCTTATTATCCTCCTGTTCCAGGACGGTGTGGAGACCTGGAGGAGGTGGAGGGAGCTGGTGCAGCTCCTGTGGATGCTGCTCCTCAGCTATGAGGAGGTGACAGAAGGTAGGGTTCTGAGTATACCCTCCTGAGACCTAGCAGGAAAAAAAAGTTTCGTTTTTTAAATTTTTTCACATGATAATAAGTTTCTTGGATTCCAAAAACATGTTGCGGTGAAAATAATTATTTCAAAAATAATCTTATTTTATTTTTAGCGAATGTCCCTTTTTTTACTACACTTCCGCAGTAAAATATTACAATATTACAGAGGATATTTTCATATTACTGAAAATATTACAGACTATATTTTTCCCATACTGCCCTTCGCATACTAAACAGTATGCGCTAAACAGTAGGCAGTATGTTTAGTAGACAGTACATATTTTGAGGACACAGTAGTTAAAAGGCTGTTTGGGACACGGCCTCTGACCTTCCTCTTCCCAAGGTCAACTTTGCCGACCCATTGCCAAGCGAGCCCACTTCAGCCGCGCCCCCATCTGGACCCCCAACTATGACATCACGCGAGCGGAGCTGCAGGAAGCTGCGGACTGCTTCCTGTCCCGGGTGTCAGCTGACCTAGGCCACGCCCTCCCGCCACAGGTTCAGGACTGTTCTCTTACCTGCGGGATCACCTGCTCTGTTTCTGTCGACACTGATCTGCGCACCTTATGTTTCGAGAGCGTTATGATATTTTAAATAAATATTTATTTTGTTCTATAAGCACTGGTATGTTAACTTATGAGTATTATTTCAAGTTTCTTGAGCGGCTCTTAACAGAGATGGAGTTTGTCATGGGTACACAGGATTTAATAAGCACAGTGCGTGTGTGCGCACGTGTGTGAGAGTGTGCTTGCGTGTATGCCTGTGCGTGCTTGTGTGTTTAAGAGTGCAAGTGTGTGTGAGCATGTGTAGAGGGATGTGCATGCATGGAGAGGTGTATGTGTGTAGAGGGGTGTGTGTTGTATGAAGGTGAGTGCATAAAACACTACAGTTGATATTAAATGCAGTTAAATATAAATGTTAAGTGCATACCCTTGTTAAAAAGATCCTTGTCAGATTTCCCATCAAACTCACTGTAAAAGACCCCTGAGGTGTTACCATCTACAGACATGTGGGAGTGTAATCAGTTATCTAACAAGCTTGTGGGCTGCACTACTGCTCCGTGCCACAAGGGGGCAGTGTCAGACATCTGCCTGCCTGATGAGTATGTATGACTGCGTCACAGAGCCATTCCATTGGGGCAGTTGTGCTAGACGTATTACAGACTTTAAACCTGAGAGAGCTTGGGGATTTCTGAGAGGACATTAGGCTGTTAAACAGTCTCTCACTTCGAATCCACCTGTTCCCGAGGGCTGTCTGCCTGTCAGCACCAGTCATTGTGAAGCAGTCCCCACCATCCATCCCAGAGGTGGGCAATGGGAGCCGTGTCCGTTTCTGGTTTACATGCAGACTTAATTACTTAATTAGCCCATTTATTAGCAACGTAGCCCATATATCAGCCCCCCCACGAGCCTGCCCAGGATAAGTGGGTATAGATAATGGATGGATGGATAATCTATGAGCAAAGCAGTGTTGGTGTGTACTGCCAGTTAGCTCATTTAGCCAGGGTAACTGGTGGAAACGCAAACCTGCAGACACACCGGCCCTCCAGGACCAGAATCGCACCGCCCTGATCTAGCCCACATTCACGCACCAGAAACACAGTCATACACAGACAAGCATTTGGTAGCCTAATGACGTTACAGTCATTTTGTAGTCCTTTGCTCTGGCACCCAAAGCTCCGTCGGACTCATTTTCGAACTCGAGCCCCGTGTCAATGTGTGAATGCGTATGCGGGGGGCGGAGGAGAGGGGCGTGCGTTTCGGACAGGCGGCGAACATCTCGTCTCGCATTTGGGATGAGCCTGTCAGGTCCCATTTTGCACGGCGCAGTTGGCGCTGCCGCACTTACGAGTCCGCGGGGATAATTCCCTTCACGCTTTCTGCAATTTTAATGCGATGTGAGCTTTTCGCTGGAAACCGTCGCTCCCTCGCACTCAGCTCGCTCTCCGAGTCTCCGGGTCCGTTTATCGGGTCCGGTTTCATTTTAAAGTGGGTCACCCGCTTTGGAGGGGGACAAATGGCAGTCCGGCATCTGGCTGTTTCACATGTTTATGTACTTGTGGGGACATGTTGGAACGGGGGGGGGGGAGCTTTGAAGTTTACATCATTAGGATGGTGCCGTTGGTGTCAGTGATACCTAGATTCAGGGGTTTTCATGCTTTTCTGATCCAGGGATCCACCCAAACTCAGACTAAAAAGTATCCAGTGCATCCGATCATAAATTCAAATATGTTGTATTTTTTTTTTTTTAAAAAGGTTTTCTATTTTGAAATATTTTCCAAAATCTATATATAGTCAACTAGTCATTTCATTTTCCATTAGCCATTGCATTCTGAAATATGTTGGACCCATAACTCCGAGACAGCTTGGCAAACTCCACGCCGGGATCGAGACTATTGCTTGGACCATTTCTTCCATGCTGATGAGGAAGCCAGCTTGACACAAAATGGCAGTCCACGAAAAGCACAACAGCTGCACTCCGCCATCTCTGCCAAAGAGCATTCCTTTGTTCTCTAAGGTCAAACCACACTTGTTTTCGCATACCTAATGAAGCCAAACGAATACCTAATGAGCACCTTCACCTATACACCTACACAGCATTAACCCTAGAAGATGTTTTTTTTTTCATGCGTGTGGTACAAGGAGTCTTGAATTTACCCAAACTCTTCTCAGTAGCCTATAGCCCTGATTATCTCTATACATTTACATTTGAGGGCATGTCTGGTGCCTACTAATGGTTTTTAAGTAACTCCAATGTCACCCATGACACATTTGCTCAAAATGTTTATTGTTGATTGGCTTAAATGGATTTAAAAACTGTAACTGAACAGAAATACATACTGGGTAATGGGAAAATGGAGAGGACAGAAGGAAAAGGTTGCTTATACTGGAGTTTTTTTATTATTATTATTGTAACTGTCCCTTAAAAACACGATTGCTTTGACGAATTCATATCAGAAATGTTAATTGAATCAAAATGTAAATATCTTCCAAATGAATGGCTACATTTGAACTATCACAGTAGTCTAAAGAATAACTATGGGATGTTCATTCCAAGAAATGGACCGAAAAAAGGATAAAAGCAAACTATTTGTATTGTATTGTGATTTGTTGATATTTTTGTACTGATTAGAACAGCTAGAGGGCTAAATTGTATCTGGTTTGTAAGTCCAGTTAGCCTTGTTCTTCAAAACTATCGCGACAGTGTTGTTTTTTCACAGTTGGTACCTTCGTTGCTTTTCTCTTCGCGTACAAAGCGCACGTTTTTTAATAGGCTCACACCATACACGCGACAAGTGTAGACTAATAATAGTCCAGCGTGAGGAGTACGAGGAAAAAAACAACACCTATTGTGCGTGAAAGATTTGTGGAGGCGTTGTGCGTGAGCGACTACTCATGGTCCGGGCCGTCCCTCTCCCAGCCAATGGCGTCCAGCGCTCTTATCACAGAGCGAAAAATATCGCGGCCGCCATGATGCTTGTTTGCTCTCGGTGAGACAGCAGCGGATACGAGTGAACCAGAAACAAAGAGATCAACTCGGGTCTTCGTCAACTGGTATGCGTTTGCAGGTAAAACATAAAAAAAATAAAATCTTATAATTCTCCAAGCTTAAACATGTCTCCACATGTGTGTATATATAAAACACAAGCGTATTTTTTTGTATTCCTTGTCCCCTTTTTGTGATGGGAGTTCACGGAAAACCGAAACAATAAGGAGCGCAAATGCGCTGTTCAGGTGGCAATGTTGTTACTGTCTTATCGAGCAGTAATACAGCTAACGTTATCGTTAGCTCATAGTCCCTACAGTCTATGCAACCAACAATTACGTCAGAGGAGAACGATATTAGCAATTAAGGTTGCTGCGTTTAAAAATAAATAAATATACGACCATGATAGTATTGAATATTCTCTATCTTTTAAAATTCATGCACATTTCAGAACTGGCTAAGCAGCTAACGTGTTATAACGTTACTTAGCCCTAGCTTGGCGATATGCTAATTGGTAGCTTGCTAACGCTGGTTATCGCTTGCATAACATGGAAAACTAGCGAATCCTGCACGGTAATAAATACTTTATTGAAATTCTTGACCGTAACTTAACGCGTTGTGTGCATGTCTAACAGTGGTGTACTATGCTAACATCACAAACTTTCACTTTTGTTATTCGGTTGATATTACGGAGCTAGGTACTATGTTTGCTACCTTTCCAGCAGGTCGGTAGACATTAGCCGTCTTGAATAGTTGCCAGTTTGTTCGTCGAAAAAAAAATGTTCAACTCTCCACCGCAGGTAGATGTTATGGGACCTAAGTTGCATGCTGTGAAATCTAGCTTACAAACTGGCTAAAGCTAGCTGGGTAGCTAGCTACACGCTTGCTGGCTGTGCGTTTGTTGATGTTCAGGAATACGAATGTTTTGAATGATGTCGTTGTGGTTCTGCACTGTTTGTTTTCATTTAGCTTGCTTGCACCAACGTTGGCTAATTCAGACGTGGACATGTTTCCTGTTACTCCACATGTATGATGCACAGCGTAGTGCTTCCTCTTTGTGTAATTTCGTAAATAACTAGTCATATTTAAACATTTTTTTGCTTTTGCGGCCTGTCTTCCATTGAAAGCGTTCTACTAACGCTGGCTATCCAGCTAGATCTAACGAGGTCTGAGGAAGAAAGACAGCTCTGATGGATGCACGTCCGCAACAGTACAGAACTGTCAACCTCATTCTTTGGATATGAACATAGTTGCATAGCGTTTAGTGTGTTTTATCATTTATTTTTTGCTTGCACTTGTACGGCGATTACCTGGCTTGGAGGGTATTCATTCAAATAAAGGACTGTACGGGCATGTTTTTTTTTTTTTTTGAAAACCCGGGTTAAAATTCTCAAACTTTAATTGAACCGTATTTGCCTGATATAGTGGACGGGGTGTTTATGTAACGAAGTGGTAAACAAGGCCTTGGTCAATCTAGTGTGGGCTGCATCCAAATCGACCAATCCTTGGTTTGCTAACTTTATGTACGAAATGCTTCATGCTAAAAACTTTGACAGAGATCCACGATTTTGTCAAACCAAGCGAGGGTCGAAACTGTGGTGCATCAGCCCCATGTGTGAACAATAACTGTAATATTTCTTTTTTTAAATTATTGTCATTTTATGTCCAGACGTTGTCTGAGTGTGAGAGGCTGCATCTGTTTTGCTGACTAAGGGGAATCCTCAACTTTCAAGGCTAGTGAGGGGGGGACAGGCAGTTGGCTATCCCAAGCTTGCAACACCTTGTACAGGCTTGTAAGTTTGCAGACTCCCATGTGCTCATTACTGTTGTTATAGTAATGGTCAGTTATAGCCCTTTTTTATTTTTATTTCAGTGAATAATAATCTGTGAAGTAAACTTAAAGCCCAGTTTGGTCTTGAAATGTGATCGTGGCAACACAGAAGTTGCTTATTCTGAACTTTTAAAAAGCAGGCTGTAGTGTGTTTAAAGCAGGCATTTTCATGATGTGGAGGGTCACAGATAAGAGAAGTGGACAAATTTGACCCAACAGATAATGCTGGAATAATAGATGTCAACAGGGTAGTATAATTGATTGGGAACTGAATAAATGCCTTGTGTGCAATGCAGTCTGTGTAAGTCATTTTGGAGAAGAATGCACATTGAATGTAGCAACGCTGTATAGCGGGTTGATCTGTGTGTAAACGCAGATACTCTGGACCGTAGTGGGCTGAGCTGTGTGTAAACGCAGGATACTCTGGACCGTAGTGGGCTGAGCTGTGTGTAAACGCAGATACTCTGGACCGTAGTGGGTTGAGCTGTGTGTAAACGCAGATACTCTGGACCGTAGTGGTTGAGCTGTGTGTAAACGCAGATACTCTGGACCGTAGTGGGCTGAGCTGTGTGTAAACGCAGATACTCTGGACCGTAGTGGGCTGAGCTGTGTGTAAACGCAGATACTCTGGACCATAGTGGGTTGAGCTGTGTGTAAACGCAGATACTCTGGACCGTAGTGGGTTGAGCTGTGTGTAAACGCGGGTACTCTGGACCGTAGTGGTTGAGCTGTGTGTAAACGCAGATACTCTGGACCGTAGTGGGTTGAGCTGTGTGTAAACGCAGATACTCTGGACCGTAGTGGGCTGAGCTGTGTGTAAACGCGGGTACTCTGGACCGTAGTGGGCTGAGCTGTGTGTAAACGCAGATACTCTGGACCGTAGTGGGTTGAGCTGTGTGTAAACGCAGATACTCTGGACCGTAGTGGGTTGAGCTGTGTGTAAACGCAGATACTCTGGACCGTAGTGGTTGAGCTGTGTGTAAACGCGGGTACTCTGGACCGTAGTGGGTTGAGCTGTGTGTAAACGCAGATACTCTGGACCGTAGTGGTTGAGCTGTGTGTAAACGCAGATACTCTGGACCGTAGTGGGCTGAGCTGTGTGTAAACGCAGATACTCTGGACCGTAGTGGGTTGAGCTGTGTGTAAACGCAGATACTCTGGACCGTAGTGGGTTGAGCTGTGTGTAAACGCAGATACTCTGGACCGTAGTGGGCTGAGCTGTGTGTAAACGCAGATACTCTGGACCGTAGTGGGCTGAGCTGTGTGTAAACGCAGATACTCTGGACCATAGTGGGTTGAGCTGTGTGTAAACGCAGATACTCTGGACCGTAGTGGGTTGAGCTGTGTGTAAACGCGGGTACTCTGGACCGTAGTGGTTGAGCTGTGTGTAAACGCAGATACTCTGGACCGTAGTGGGTTGAGCTGTGTGTAAACGCAGATACTCTGGACCGTAGTGGGTTGAGCTGTGTGTAAACGCAGATACTCTGGACCGTAGTGGGCTGAGCTGTGTGTAAACGCAGATACTCTGGACCGTAGTGGGTTGAGCTGTGTGTAAACGCGGGTACTCTGGACCGTAGTGGGCTGAGCTGTGTGTAAACGCGGGTACTCTGGACCGTAGTGGGCTGAGCTGTGTGTAAACGCAGATACTCTGGACCGTAGTGGGTTGAGCTGTGTGTAAACGCAGGTACTCTGGACCGTAGTGGGCTGAGCTGTGTGTAAACGCAGATACTCTGGACCGTAGTGGGCTGAGCTGTGTGTAAATATGGGTACTCTGGACCGTAGTGGGTTGAGCTGTGTGTAAACGCAGATACTCTGGACCGTAGTGGGTTGAGCTGTGTGTAAACGCGGGTACTCTGGACCGTAGTGGGTTGAGCTGTGTGTAAATGCGGGTACCCTGCATGTGTTGTGGTCAGTTTAACGGCTCTGGCTGTAGCAGCTGTCCCACACCCCCCTGTGTCCGCTCTTCCTGAGGAGCATTTGTTGTAAGAGCTGCTGGAACTGTTGCTCTGCTTTTTCTCCCTGTGGTTTTTTTTTTTTTACCCGCGGCCTCCTTGTATTACCTTAAAAAGCCCCCTTTTTTCCCTTCCCAATTCAGAAATATCATGTGCTGTTCTTCAGTTACTGCTGGGCTGCATTTCAGTTTGAAAAGTCCCCCCCCCCCCTTTTTTTAAATATGAAAGAGACCCCCTCCCCCCCCGCCTTATAGAAAAGTGACCCCACTGATACATTTTCATAACTCACAGTGGTTTTTATCTTGTGGAAACCTGACCCCACCAAAATCCCAAGAGCCTACCTTATAGGCTAATACCTGGGTAATAAGGTAAGGCGGGGGGGGGGGGGGTTACTTCTCTATACTAGAAGAATGACCTGGGGGCCAGGCCATTTATAGAAAAGTTTTCCATGAGGTCAGATTTCTGTATGACACTGGCCCTGGGGTTCTGGTGGCCCTTCACAAGGCTGTTGTTGTGGCCCCGAAGTGCTTCAGCGTAAACCACACCCAGCGCTCAGCAGCCAAACTGTGGCCCTAAACGACCGCAAAGAGCTTTTATGCCAGAGGCCATTTCTACCTGCAGCTGAAGCACGTCGTCTCCTCGTACACTGGCCAGTCAACGTTCAACCCTTTACTGGCCTCGTGGCACCACAGGGACACAAGCTCTGATTGGTGGAGAGACGCGTCTCTTCCTGACTACAGCTGGTGGCCAAGAGGTTCCTGGTGAGCTGTCACTCAGGAAGGCGGCGGTTACCTAGGGAGTGAACGCTCGTCCGGGTGCTGACATGTTGGAACACAATTCACACTCCAGAGGAGCTCCCTTAAATACAGCAACTAAGAAGAGTAAAGAGCATCTCGCCTCTGTTAAACGTTACTTCTGGTTAATGACCTGGCATGGGTTTGGGCCTGTTGCCACAGAAGCTCGGCTTGTTCTTGCGGCGAGCGGGTTTATCAGCTGATCCTCTCGAGAGCCTGGGAGATTGCCTGTCAGTTAATCGCGAGCCGTGGCAGAAAAAACCTGGGGGCGTGTCACAGTCGGTAGCTCTCGATCTTGCTGCTTTGCTGATTGTTGCTTTTAACCCTTTGGACAGTTTTTTTTTTTTTTTTTTCAGAGTGGGGTTTTTTTTTTAAGTGCGAGTGTTCTAGAACTCCGTTGCTCTCAGTCACCAGCAGTGATTGTGACATCAGCATTGGAATGTTCGGCTAAGAGCATTCTAATCCCATGCCTGTGATCTTCCACCTCAGAGCTCTAATGCTCTGTGAAGGCTCGCGAGGCGTGGAAGCTTGCCAGAGGCCGTGCACGAAGGTACCCTGTATCATGTCTCACTTCCTCTTTTGTTTCTGAACTTCCCCCCCCCCACCGCAGCGTGACTTCTGTGCAGGTGTTATGAGCGGCCAACACTGCCTCCTGCTCTGGCTGCTCTCTCTGCTCACTGGTCCGATCCTCAGCTCCGACCAGAACGCGGACACACTTTTCTTTTTGTTGTTGTTGATCTGTCCCCCCCCCTTTGATCTTGATTTGTAGGGATGCAATGCAACCAGTGAATCAAATCTCTTTTTTAAAATTTTATACGTATCTTCATTTACATACTTCAGACGAAAGATGACAGAACTACAGTACAAACCCTGTTACGGTACACGGTTTGTCACCCAGTGCAAAATTGTGTAGTGGATATGGTGTCATTTGCTGGATTTGTTGCTTAGAAAAGCTGCGTGTGTATTAGCTGCATGTCACGTGCATGTTTAAACTCCCATCATGCAATGCCTCGAGAGAACGGACTTCTCACCTCAGGAGACCGTGCACATTCGTGTCTGTCATTCTGTGGCTGAGCCGTGATTGGCAGCGTGGTGTAGGGGGGGCTAGCCTCATTGCTAAACATGCATGTTGCTGCTGAGACCCTCCGCTGCGTTGGTCAGGGGAAATCTCAGCCTTGCTAATTCTCCCGACTTCCTTCTGGTATTGTGGCATCCTCGGGCTCAGTGAACACCGGGCTCCACAGAGTCATCCACCCATCTGTCCTGCTCGTATTGCACGTCCGTCCGTCCGTCTGTCTTTCTGTTTGTCTGAGGGTCCCCCCCCGCCCCCCCCCCCCCCCCACTGGGCTGGAAAAGCTGAATTATAAATCCACCGTTTTCCATCTCATTCATCCGTCCATCCGTCCATCAGTGCACGGTGTAGGCAGTCAGTGTTTCGGTGCTCTACCCCCCCCCCCCCCCCCCCTGGCCTGGCTGGGGTGTTTATTGCCCCCCCCCCCCCCCCCCCCGTGCACTGGCACCTGCTCCACCCGGCGCTTCATTTGGCGCTCTCCTCCGTCAGCTGTCCCGGGGAAGGATGGAGCGCGCGGTGCGGGGTGCGGGGCGCTGGAGAATGCTCGGAAGCAGCCGTGACCTCTGCGGGGTTTTCATTCGGGGGGGGGGGCAGCACACGGGTTTACAGTACAGAGGGGGTACGCTCGTCTGGCTGAGGGCCGATTCTGGTCTTTGTGGTACACTTTTTTTTGCTGGTTTTGGGGGGGGGGGGGGGGGGGGCGGGTTTGCAGGGCTGTGACCGTCTCCGTGCTGCTGCGTAATCTCTCCCCGGACGCTACCTGGAACAACCCGCCCTGCTTCTGTCACCGTTCACTGCGGGTCCGCTAGGCTCCGCCCACAGACAGCCCCCGCAACTGCTTCTGACTGCACTTTCTCCTCCAGACTGCGAGCGCTCGAGTTCGCCTGGCGAAGCTGGAGAGCGGATGCCTCATGCGCTCATCAAAGGTCAGGGACATGCAGAATGGAAAATCACCAGCGCTTGTATTAGCCTACGAGGTGGGGGGGTGGAGGAGGGCGGGGGGGGGGGGGGGGGGGTGTGAGAGAGAGAGAGAGGAGGAAGGAAACAGAAATATAAACACAAATTGCACATTTTATTTCCGAGGCCAGATGTTGCCATGATGTTGCGCAAGGCTGTCGCTGCCTCCCGCGCAGCGAGCAGCGTCAGCACAGCAGTGTCGCCGTGGGAGCTCGCCGCCGTTCCTTCTTCTTCTTCTTTGTTTTTAGAGGAACGTGAGGCTGTGACACGCTGACGGTTCCTCACGGCGAACGCGCGGGGGGGGTCTGCCGGACTGTCCGCCGCCAGGCGGGTGCCCGGGCATTAACCCCGCCCCCCCCCGCAGCGCGGGGTGCGACGGACGCTCCCGATGGATGCGTAGTGAAACAGGAAGTGGAGGCGGCGGAGGGAGAGCGAGGCGCTCGTCTGTCTGCACTCGTAAACAAACGAGCCTCGTGGCCCGTGGGCAGGGCGAGTGAACGGAGGCTCATGGGAAGGTTTATTTTTGGTGCGCGCGGCGGTGCGTTGCGTTAGCGGTTAGCTGATGCGCTCGGCCTGTGTGTTGTGTAATGGGGCGGCAGCGTGGTGCAGGGGTTAGGGCAGGGGGTCTGCTGCCTCGCTGCTGGAGAGCCACGGGCGCTGCTGGGCTCTATTTTCATATTAAAATCAGCACCCAGCCCAGACCCAGGCAACCAGGTGAAGTGAGTTAACTGTGTAAACAACTGCTCTGATTGATTAAACAAATGCAGAGTGACAGCTCTCCAGGACCAGGGCTGCAGATCCCCGGGTTAGGGAAATGGGCTCCTAACTTGAAGGTTGCAGGTTCGATTCCCAGGTAGGACACTGCCTTTGTATGCTTGAGCAAGGTACCTATCCTGCATTGCTTCAGTGTGTATCCAGCTGCATGAAGGGAAACGATGTAGAAATGCAAATATTTGTGCAAGTGGCTCTGGATAAGAGCGTCTCATAAAAGGCAATAACAAGGCGTAATATAATTTTTGAATTGAGAAACTTTGATCCATATGACCCCCCTGGCACACGGGCACACAGAACCACCATGCTTCCACTCAGTGCCCCTGGCAGAGCCTCTAATAAGCTCTTCTGCTGCTGCCAGCCAGGCCTGGATTTACTGATTTATTCATTTGCACACAAAAGCTTCCCTCTGGTGTGTAGATTCCGCCCCCCCGCCTCGGAGTGCGGGTGTGTCGGCACACCCCCCCCCCCCCACCCCCAGATGACCATGTATATGCTGGTGTATATATGCAGCCCCCCCCCCCCCCCCCCCCCCTCAGATGACATGTATATGCTGGTGTATATATGCAGCCCCCCCCCCCCCCCTCAGCTGAACATGTATATGCTGGTGTATATATGCAGCCCCCCCCAGATGAACATGTATATATGGTGTATATATGCAGCCCCCCCCCAGCTGAACATGTATATGCTGGTGTATATATGCAGCCCCCCCCCCCCTCAGCTGAATATGTATATGCTGGTGTATATATGCAGCCCACCCCCCAGATGAACATGTATATGCTGGAGTATATATGCAGCCCCCCCCCCCCCCCCCCCAGCTGAACATGTATATGCTGGTGTATATATGCAGCCCCCCCCAGATGAACATGTATATGCTGGTGTATATATGCAGCCCCCCCCCCCAGCTGAACATGTATATGCTGGTGTATATATGCAGCCCCCGCATCCCCCCCCCCCCCCCCCCCCCCCCTCAGCTGAATATGTATATGCTGGTGTATATATGCAGCCCCCCCCCCCAGATGAACATGTATATGCTGGAGTATATATGCAGCCCCCCCCCCAGATGAACATGTATGTGCTGGTGTATATAGGCAGCCCCCCCCCCCCCCCAGATGAACATGTACATGCTGGTGTATATATGCAGCCCCCCCCCCCAGCTGCTGCTCTAATAAATGTGCTTAATATGAGCTGCCTGTTGCACTTGTGTGGGTGCCCGTGTGTTTTTAATCGCTGTTTATTGGCATCGTAATTTCTCACTGCTGAGAACACGGGGGGGGGTGGGGGGGGGGGGGGGGTGGGGGGGGGTGGGCTTGGGGGGGCCCTGAAATGCAGCAGCAGCAGTAGCAGCACGCAATTAAGTGTCTGATACGTGTTCAGCTTCTGATTGGGTGAGAGGCTGAGACTGAGACGAGGCTGGTCTGCGGTCCTGGAGGTCCTTCACTACGGCCCTTCACAGACTGTGAAGCGTACGCTTACGAGTCTGCAGGAACCGAGTGTACTGAGACGTGAGCTGCGTGCTTCATCACGAGCCAATAAACAACCATTAAAAGCGGCACATGACTGCCAGCCACGTTCTGGCTCATTGGCCAGCTGGTGCTGTGTTTGTGTGCGTGCGCGTGTGAGTGTGCACGTGTGTTTTATGCACACACACACATTTATATACATTATGTAATTCAGTACGGAGCAGAGAGTACGTGGCCTTTCTGGAAAGTTTTTCTGGCACATACCGTTCCTTACCTCTGACTCTGCTTTGTTTAGGCTGTTCTTGCTTTTGTTTTTTCAGCTTTAAGTTGGCTGCAGGTTTTTTTTAAATCATGATCATAAATGGGAACAATCAGAGGAAGGCTGGAGGGAGACTTGAACGTGGGCCCGGGGCCACCTCTGAGGAGCAGGGGTGCGAGGGGTACCCCTAATTGGGAGGGCTTTAGCTCGAGTCCGTCTG
This sequence comes from Anguilla japonica, assembly GCA_025169545.1. Lineage (NCBI taxonomy): Eukaryota > Metazoa > Chordata > Actinopteri > Anguilliformes > Anguillidae > Anguilla > Anguilla japonica. Next base: position 7,742,035 of record CM045885.1, on the reverse strand, counting down.
CACGCTCTGACTACACACCTGACCCTTTTTTTTGTTTTAAGTTCCAGTACGTCGATGGTATCGCTTGGCGGCCTGTCCGGGGGGGTATTCCTGCCTCTCGCCCCAATGCATGCTGGGATAGAACCCCCCAGCGACCCTGCCCAGATTAAGGGGGTATAGATAATGGATGGATGGATGTATGGATGTGTCGATAGTTTAGTAGAAAAAAACTGGGATCATCATTTGATGCGGCTATTAAATATGCGCAGTTAACCCTTACAGACGAAAGTAATAAGGTGTTGAAAGGCCCAATTTAAGGCATATCAGCACACACACACACACACACACACACACACACACACGTGCGAAGCGTTTGCCAAATGTCGGTGACCTTTTGGTGTTCGGTGTGTTAATCATCAGCGGCTAAATGAGAGCCTTTTAGATGTAAATGCAGCTCATTATTAACCACGGCTGACATGGACTCCCCTCCAGCTTCGGTCCAGTCTGCCTTAAAGGGGCGGGTCGCCTTTTCTGCTGGCTTGCACAGGCATGCCGCAGATTGCCTCTTGCTGTGTGGTGATCGTTCCCTTTAAGAGCCCCTGGGTCGCTGTGTTTGTTTGTTTTTTTATTCTGGCAATACAAACAGCCGGAACACGGTGCGATAGCCCGTTTCACAGACGTCGCCCGGGAAGATTTGTCCATTTTTTCGGCTGGACAGCTTGACGTGTCAAGACGACGTTCCTGTCTTTCAAACTATCTTCCAATATCGTTTCTGTGGTACCCTTTCCTCAGAATCCCATAGTTCATTGCAGATTCGTTGTCCATGGTGTCTGGGGGTGGGGGGAAGAAGCAACATTTGGTTGGATGAATACATGATAAACATAAGAACTGATGTATTTCCCTGAGCTGAATATTTCCATTATGTTTAATGTGCCACTATT
>CM045885.1:7663615-7736115 GCA_025169545.1 Anguilla japonica | reverse complement strand
GTGTACCTGGACCTGTCGTCCAACAAGATCAGGAGCCTGCCGGCCGAGCTCGGCAACATGGTCTCTCTCAGGTGAGGACTGAGGACTACATCTCCCACGATCCCCCTCCTCGGCCGCAGTCTGAGAACCACATCGGCGCGGACTACATCTCCCACGATCCCCCTCCTCGGCCGCAGTCAGAGAGCCACATCAGCGCGAACTGCGAAGCGGACTACATCTCCCATGATTCCCGTGCTTGTGCGAGTGCTGTATGAGGGGCGTGCATGACCCTAAGAGAACACGGGCGGTGGTCGTTTGTCCTGACGGCAAATTGAGGTGGTGCCCATACACTTGGTGTCTGTAATTCACAAAAGCCGAAACGCATTTGGTCGTTTCATTTGAGTAGCGAGCGGGTGACCCATGCGTTCTGTCCTCAGCCGTCATCTGTGTATGACTGAGGCTAAATATAAACATGCTTCAATTTGTCCCTGACGTCATTCAGTTAAATAGATTTGGTTACCAGTAAGCACAGCTAATAAAAAGGTCATTTAAACAAACAGCTCTTTACAACACAACTGGCAAAAAGCGTCTTAAATAATGATATCAGAACTCTCCACCACCAGGTTGTCCATTTTTAAATGGATCTATTTCCTACGATCATTAGATATGTACCTTTAATTGTGCAGTTAACCTGTTGGGCTTGTTCTATGATGCAAAACCATTGACACAGGTGACTAGCAAATAACTGCTTCCTTAATAAATACTTCTGCACTTCAGTACAAAAACACAATGGAAACGGTTGTAAATGGTTGTTTGATGTCTTCTGTAATTCAGTCCCTAAACCTCGTTTTAAAACGGGCATTGTGGGTATTTTTGAAATCATAAATTGATTTTAGATCATTTTTTGAATGGACTGAATGAAAATTGAATTGACCCTGACCCTGCTATAGGACGTTGCAGCACGGCAGTGATCATCTTTGAATCGCTCCTCACTGCTGCCTCCTGCTGGTAATAGAATGGAACTGTGATGTCACTGAATCATGTCCCTTTTTGTTGGTTTTTTTGGAGGAACCTTGATTGAGTGAACAGACTGTCCTTGTGTAGCCCCATTTTCCTCTGATTCTCCCGCCCGTCTCTTAGCGATGGCAGGGAGCACAGAACACGGCTTGCTGTTCCTCTGTGCTCTGGGATCGATTGCTCCAGTCTTTATTGATCGGGCTAATTCGGCGAGCTTCTCGGAAGGCCTTAATACGCTCCCCGCTCGTCCGTGGTGTTGCCTGCAAGCTGTGTGTTTTAGAGAGGGGACAGTGGAGAGAACTGCCCTGCTATCCAAAACTGGGACGTTTTACACACAGATCAGGGATGTTCTAGAACTGATCAGAGATGTTTTAGAACTGATCAGGGATGTTTTAGAACTGATCAGGGATGTTTTAGAACTGATCAGGGATGTTTTAGAACTGATCAGAGATGTCTGATGAAGGATGTTTTATTATAGATCAGAGATATAGACTCACAGAGGGAGGGAGCGGTGTGCAGTAGACTGGACCGTTTCCTTTGATTGGAGAGCCTTGCTGTTGAAGTGCAGAGCCTTAGACCAAATTGCACCCTGCGTGGAACGACACACACGTCATACGGGTTCATGACTGAAGGGCCCGGCCTTTTCCAGTTTCAGTGTCATATGAGCAGCTCTTTTGACAGAGGCGCCGTCACAAAGATGCTCCATAATAAAGTGAGGACATTTGGGGAATGCATTTTGGCCCTTTTCCCTTGTGCTTCATTTACAATCTTTCTTTTGTCACACACAAACGCATGGAAATGCCCGCAGGCGCACGCACACACACACACACACACACACATTTCTAGATAAGTGCTTTTGTCTTGTGTTAAATCTGGAGACAGAGCGGGATTATTTTTCCCGCTTTTCCTGGCTGTTGGTTTTCTGGGCCCCACCGCCTGTAAATCCGGCCGGAGAGAGCTGGAGCTGGGCTCTGTGGCGGTTTCCGTGCGGGCGGGGTTTTTAAAGGCTTGTGTCTCCCTGTCTCCCCTCAGGGAACTGCTGTTAAACAACAACCAGCTGCGGGTTCTGCCGTTCGAGCTGGGCAAGCTCTTTCAGTTACAGACGCTGGGGTTGAAAGGTGAGTGTCGCCGTGGAAGCGGTAAGTGTGCTCAGTCCCAAGACCGTTTCTGTGTTGCCGTGTTATTTCGGACTATGTAATGAGCCTGCGCTCTCTCTCTCTCTCTCTCTCTTTCTTTCTCTCTCACTCTCTCTTTTTCTTTCTGTTCTCGCTCGCTTTCTCTCTCTTGCTGTCTCTCGCTCGCTGTCGCTCTCCCTCCCTCTCTCTCTCACTGCCTCTCGCTGTCTCTCGCTCCCTCACTCGTCCCTCCACAGGAAACCCACTTGCACAGGAGATCTTGAATCTCTACCAGGAACCGGACGGGACCCGGCGGCTGCTCAACTACCTGCTGGACAACCTGGCGGGCACCATCAAACGCAGTGAGTGCGGTCTCCGCCCACTTCCTGTCTGTGGCCACGCCCACTTCCTGTCTGTGGCCCCGCCCTTCTCCGGGCCATCCCACCCCCACACCTCGGTCCGCTGACATGTCAGACACACAGGCAGGTGTACACCCCCCCCCCCCCCCGCCCCCCCACCCCCACTTTGCACCTGCAGCCAAAACGGCCTTGGTTTGGAGCCCTGAAATCTCACCCTCCATTCGTCTTCCTCTTTCTGGGAACATATTTTTCCTGTTATTTTATGTTTTTGGAAACAGAAGCTGGAGAGATCCTAGCGTGGGTTTGTGATTTAGTGTCTGTTTTTGCAGGATGTCAGTTGAAGTGGAGCCCTTTTTTAAAATCAGAGCCTGTCTGGTGGTGTAGATTCCGACGCTACGCCTCTGTGTTCCCTCAGACTGATGTCAGTTTGTCTGAATGTACTGAGCAGTTCCTTTGTGTGGAACGGTAGCGCTGATGATAGGAAATCATTTCAACACCCGCCCCTGTGCTACCCCCCCCCCCCCCCCCACAGTTCCCACAGAGCAGCCCCCCTCCAGGTCCTGGATCATTCTGCAGGAGCCCGACAGGACACACCCGGCAGGTGAGTGCACACACACACACACACACGCACACTCACACACGCACACACACCTCCTCATACGCACACACACACACACACACACATATACACCCTCTCATACACGCACACACACACACACACCAACGTGCAGTCGCCACACCCTCATAGACATGCACACTACGCTCAAAACATTTCTACTCTGTACAAAAGTGTAACTGAGAACTCTCTCCCCCTCCCTCTCTCGCCATCTCTCTGTCTTTCTCTCCCTCTCCCCCTCTCTCCAACCCCCTTCTCTCTGTTCCCTCCCCTCTTCTCTCTCTTCTCTCTTTCCCTCCCCCCCCCCCCCCCCCCCCCCCCCCCAGCCCTGTTCTCGGTGATGTGCTACAACGTGCTGTGCGATAAGTACGCCACACGGCAGCTCTACGGCTACTGCCCGTCCTGGGCGCTGAACTGGGAGTACAGGAAGAAGTCCATCATGCAGGAGATCCTCAGCTGCAACGCCGACATCATCAGCCTGCAGGTCAGCCAGACTCCGCCCCCAAATTTGTTCACCTGTTTCTTTAGCCAAATACGGATTTTTTTATTAACCCATTTAAGCCTGCTGGCAATTAAAGTTGCCAAAGTCTCGACCACTCTTTTTTTCATCTGTGAATAAATCTGGGCATTAACATGGGTTAACTAAAATTTATATCACTATCCTGGCAACTATTACTTTTTACCCTATGCCTTTTAAGTAAAACTAAAAGTTGGTCACAAAAACACAAGTAGAGTACTAAAACTTTAGACAGGCGGTGTAGTTACGTATGTGGTTTCAGTGCATCTGCAAAGTAGTATTCGTATTTTTTTTTGTTTGTTTGTCTGAGCAGGAAGTGGAGACGGAGCAGTACTTCAAGTTCTTCCTGGTGGAGCTGAAGGGGCAGGGCTACGACGGGTTCTTCAGCCCCAAGTCGCGCGCCAGGACCATGTCCGAGTCGGACCGCAAGCACGTGGACGGCTGCGCCATATTCTACAGGACGGAGAAGTGAGTCCGGCGTCCCGACCGGAGCCGTCGCTCCAAGCGGACCGATCGCGCGCCTTCCTGCGAGGACGGCGGCTAACGCTAACCGTTTCCCACAGAACGGTTTCTGCTGAACGATTTTGATTTTGATCAGCGGTGATGTTGATCTGATCACGACGGATGGGAACGAGAGCGAGTGTTCACCTCGGATTACCCGCGGATGTTTTGTTGTTGCAAACATTACATTTATTATTTTGATTTTGTAATGGGCGGATGAACAGTGTTGACTTCCTCAGTCTCCTGGCAGCCTCCCCAGTAGCAGCCGTTTGTGTTTATAGTGCACGACCTTTTCAGATTGCTGGCTAACAGAGGAACAGGAGATAATTTGTTCACTGTTTGCTGACGTTAGCCAATGTTTACCTCGTGAAGCATATGTCTTGTGTCACACAAAGTGCTTTGTGGCATTAGGATCATTCTCTGTCTTCTTATTTTTTTTTTAGATTAAGCAGGTTTTTTGGAATGTTTCTTCAAAATTCAGTGTTCTAGAACCCCACTGCTTACCGCAGTCACCAGCAGCGATTGTGACATCGGCATTAGAATGTTTAGTGAAGAACATTCCAGTCTAGATGTTTGTGATCTCACCCCTTGATGGTTTGAACGGCATTGGTGGAAGTATGAGCTGCTCTCTCCCTCCCCCCCCCCCACAGGTTCAGCCTGGTACAGAAGCACACGGTGGAGTTTAACCAGCTGGCCATGGCTAACTCTGAGGGCTCGGAGGCCATGCTGAACAGAGTCATGACCAAGGACAACATCGGCGTGGCTGTGCTGCTGGAGCTACACAAGGACATGATGGAGATGTCCTGTAAGTGTGTATATGTTTATACACACACGCGCATGCTCACGCGCACACACACACACACACACACACACACTCATACACAAACACATGCTCACATGTACATGCACTTGCTAGGGCAGCTGTTCATGGTACAGAAGAGCGCCCCCTGCAGGGCATAGAGAAACAGCGCACAGCCGTCGGCTGCTCTGATTGGCCGGTTCCCCCTTCTCCTCGCAGCCGGGAAGTCCCTGCAGGGCATGGAGAAACAGCTCCTCCTGGTGGCCAACGCGCACATGCACTGGGACCCCGAGTACTCGGACGTGAAGCTGGTGCAGACCATGATGTTCCTGTCGGAGGTGAAGAGCATCGTGGACAAGGCCACGCGCAGCCTCAAGCTGTCCTCCGTTTCCGGGGAGACCAACGCCATCCCGCTCGTCCTGTGCGCCGACCTCAACTCGCTGCCCGACTCCGGTGAGCACCCGGGGGGGGGGGGGGGGGGTGAGGGGGGGGTGAGGGGGGGGGTCCCAGAGGGTGGGGGGGATCAGCACCAGTCATACCTAAGCTTTCAGTTGGGTCTCCATATTTCAGCTCTGTTTAAGGATTTAAATGCCATAACGTGGAAGTGTGCTACATCACTCAATGCACTAGTTAAATTAAATATGAATAGGATAGTAAACTGTTTGCAGCAGGGCTGCCTGACCCTGTTCCTGGAGATCTACCACCCTCCCAAGTTTTCGTTCCAACCCTAATTTGGCATACCTGATTTTAGTAATTAGCAGCTCAATGAGATCTTTCACCAGCTTGTTTCCCAGAGACACAGTTGTCCACAGGGGGGCAGTAGAGAGGCTACAGCAGGAGCACTCAGATATCCCTTCATATCATAAGGTCATCATTACGGTCTGTTTTCATAAGAGCTGCTAAAAACAGGAGTAATCAGATTCCCTCTTTGCCCCTCTGTTTAATGGCACATAGTTCACAGAGAAAAGTGATCAGGTGATGAAGGGTTTCACCAATGAGAGCTTGTCTGACTGAACCAGGGCTATATCACGCACAGGGGGCAGCAGAGGCTCTGTGTGGAATTAAATACTAAAGAACGTGGTGTGTGTGCGTGTGTGTGTGTGTGTGTGTGTGTGTGTGTGTCCGCGTGTGCATGCGCGTGCGTGTGTGTGTGTGTGTGTGCACATGCACCCGCTTGGCGCAGGTGTGGTGGAGTACCTGAGCACGGGCGGGGTGGACTGCACACACAAGGACTTCAAGGAGCTGCGCTACAGCGACAGCCTGACCAACTTCAACTGCAACGGCAAGAACAGCACGTCCAACGGCCGCATCACGCACGGCTTCAAGCTCAAGAGCGCCTACGACAACGGCGTCATGCCTTACACCAACTACACCTTCGACTTCAAGGTGAGCTCCACAAGGGCCTCATGCCTTACACCAACTACACCTTCGACTTCAAGGTGAGCTCCACAAGGGCCTCATGCCTTACACCAGCTACACCTTCGACTTCAAGGTGAGCTCCATAAGGGCCTCATGCCTTACACCAGCTACACCTTCGACTTCAAGGTGAGCTCCATAAGGGCCTCATGCCTTACACCAGCTACACCTTCGACTTCAAGGTGAGCTCCACAAGGGCCTCATGCCTTACACCAGCTACACCTTCGACTTCAAGGTGAGCTCCACAAGGGCCTCATGCCTTACACCAACTACACCTTCGACTTCAAGGTGAGCTCCACAAGGGCCTGTTACCTTACACTAACTACACCTTCAACTTCAAACACCAACTACACCTTCGACTTTAAGGTGAGCTCCACAAGGGCCTGTTACCTTACACCAACTACACCTTCGACTTCAAGGTGAGCTCCATGAGGGCCTGTTACCTTACACTAACTACACCTTCAACTTCAAACACCAACTACACCTTCGACTTCAAGGTGAGCTCCACAAGGGCCTGTTACCTTACACTAACTACACCTTCAACTTCAAACACCAACTACACCTTCGACTTCAAGGTGAGCTCCACAAGGGCCTGTTACCTTACACTAACTACACCTTCAACTTCAAACACCAACTACACCTTCGACTTCAAGGTGAGCTCCATGAGGGCCTGTTACCTTACACCAACTACACCTTCAACTTCAAACACCAACTACACCTTCAATTTCAAACACCAACTACACCTTCGACTTCAAGGTGAGCGCCATAATGGCCTGTTACCTTACACCAACTACACCTTCGACTTCAAGGTCAGCCTCGGCCTCAGCCACGCCCTGTAGTGTGCAAAGACTCTATTACAGCTGGTACCACAGCGACCCGTGATGTTATTTTATTTTATTTTATTTCTACAGTCCTCTCTGGTCAGTGGGTGGAAAAAAGTAGATGACTATGATGGGTTTGTCTCATCACAAGTTCTGCCCTTTTCTCTCTGTTCACAGGGAGTCATCGACTACATCTTCTACTCCAAGCCCATGCTGAATGTGTTGGGGATCTTGGGGCCCCTGGATCCCCACTGGCTCCTAGAGAACAATATCAGCGGCTGCCCACACCCCCATGTCCCCTCCGATCACTTCTCCCTGTTTGCACAACTGGAGCTGGTCCTGCCTTACCCTCCGCCCGTCAACGGAGTCCACCTGCCCGGCCGCAGGTAGTCCCCCGAGCCACCGGGGGGCGCTGCTGCTTCTCCCTCAAGGTCTTTTTTTTCTGTAAACTTAAAGAAAAAAAAATGTATAAAATTCGGAAGTCCTACAGTAAGAGGAGTGAGGTATGGCCAACAGGGATATATATATTTTTGTTTTGTTTTTATTTTTTTTAAATAATCATTTCATCCATTTAAAATGAAAGTCAAAACTCTGTGGTAAGTCTGCTGTTTATCTGTTTGGTCCCGCCCTCCTGCCCACCCTACCTGTTGTGCTTTCGGCTTTGTTTTTACGGACCACCCAAACATTCCTCGCCTCCCCTCTGTGTTGATTTTTTTTCCGTTTTTGTTTTGTTTTTTTTTTTTAATTAGACCAGTCATTCAGTTTTAATCAGGGGTTAGATTAGGGGTTAGATCTGGGGGTTCACATGCACGCGTTCATACCCAGAGAGGACCGCAGAGCTTGCACACTGCCCCCACTCCAGCCTGCAGGGGGCGCTCCGATCCTCATGGGGGGAGGCACGGACTGAGTAACCGTGGGTGAGGCGGTGGGGCACGGTTACACCCCCCCCCGGCCTGCTTCTGACACCCTCAGAACGCCACACCACTGGTTCCAGCCCGGCGTCCATTTTACAACCACCAGCTAAGCGGCCGGCCTCCCCCGCCCCCCCCCGTGTGAGCACAGGAATGGTACGTTCCACACTGTACTCCTCTCTATGGTGCTGAATCCAGCTCTGTGGGTGCTACCGTCGGGTCCTCATATCCCACCCTTTCTGCCAAATGGTGCAATTTTTAATGTAAATTTGATGCGTGGCAGTGCTTAGCAACAGCAGTGTTATTGGCTATGGAAAACACTGCTGTTGTTTTTTTTTTTTTGTTCGTTTTTTTTTGTATTTTAATATGTTACGATACACTGTTTGTAAAGTAGCTTAGTGATGTGGAGTGTCGGCAGAGGACGGTGAATTTAGATGCACTTGTTTAATCGGCTCATACAGGTTCGCGGATTTTAGCTGTTCGTCTCGGCGCGTGGGGCTGCTTCTCCGGGCGGCCGCTCGCTCGTAGAAGAAGATCGATGTTATGCTTTGAAGGAAGTTTAATCGCAGGGGGGGAGGAAATGTAACTTGACGTAACCAAATGATTATTTTAAGTAAATAGGGGCTTGGGGAAAAAATTGTGTTATTTGAAGAGGTCAGATTCCACCTCCCTGTAGTGTCCTTCAGTTCGGAGTTCAGGCGGGAGGAAATCACCCACTTCCATCTATCTATCATAGCAGTTTCATTATCTTTAAAGTTTTTAAGTGTAACCAGAACATGTGACCTCATTTGGAACGTACCACCGCTTGGAGTGGGGAGGGAGGGGGATTCGGCTGAGGGGGGGTTGGCTTTGGGGAGGGAGACACTTCTGTGTGCCATTTTCAGGGTTTTTGTTTTTGTCATTTGTTTGTTATTGGTAGCTATAACTGATATGAACGAGCAGTAGTTTGAACGGGAGCACCTGCAGCCCTCTCCAGTTTGAGGGGTGGGGGGGGGGGGGGGGGGGGTGGAGTGGTGGGCTGGCTCCTCAAATCAGTGGAGAGATTAGGGTCCAGGGCAAAATCTAAGTTAATTTCTGTCTCTGTCAGAGAGGGACAAACAATCTTTGTAACTCTGTAATAGGCACCAGCACACGCACGCACACACACACACACACACACACACACACACACACACACACACACACTTATCGAGCACTGTCTTAGAGGCCAGTAGTGACCTTCCTTAGCCGTATATACCATACTTCACTCCAGGGGTTTTTTCACGCGAGTGTTTGTATAAAATATAAATTTGGATTTAGCCTTCACTTGATTGTATATGAACCACAAAAGACCTGATGTATGGCATTTTTTGTACTTAAAATAAATTATGATCAGATTTGGGGGAAAATATGATTGTATTGTAAATTAAGGCTAAATTTTTATCCATTTAATGTTATTAAATGAGAAATTTAAATTACCAGCTTGTAAAAAAAGACTACAAGAAGAGGTTGTTCCAGGTTTTCACCCTCACTGTTTTGCACTCCTGTTTTTTTTTATGTAAAAGTGTTTTTATTTTTCCTCTTTTGTACAATTTACTGTGAGCGGTGCACTTGAAATTTACATTCTGGCAAATTGAGAATTTATTTTTTTTTTTAACCTGTAACCCAACTCCATGGAGACTGCACACGCCAGCCACGCCCTCGCGCACTGGTCGGCACGTTAAGACACTGAAATGGCAGTTTGCCACTCTGTCCAATCCGGATCCTTTTCAGCAGCGAGGCTGAAGTGAGCCTGACCTCGCAAGATGGCCGCTCCTTCGAGCTCCTGTGCAGGTGGAAGGGGGAGACCGACATCGAGGTCGCCGGCTTCGATCTGGTGTCGCTGCCGTCTCAGATCCGTGGTCAGCAGGTGAGCGCTCGACAACGGTCGCTACGGCCGAGCGCTCGACAACGGTCGCTAGGGCCGAGCGCTCGACAACGGTCGCTAGGGCCGAGCGTTCGGCGACCAGGTAGACACGCCCTTCCTCAGACGAAGCTCCGCCCCTCTTGGGGGGCCTGCCGTTTGGGTTTTCCGACAGTGCGTTTGACCCTCAATGGGGGGGGGGGGGGGGGGGGGGGGGGGGGGGGGGGGGCGTGCGTGCGGTTTAACCTCCAGGCCACGCGTGTCCCAGGCCCATGGTGCACTGCGGGGGGGGGGGGAGCGTCTTCCCGCTCCAACAGCCGTCACTACCGCTAAAAACCCTCTAGACTGTTAGCGCTTCGCTCCAAAGCTAACCCCCCCCCCCCCCCCAATCCTCTGGAAGAGCAGCTTCCCGCCTCGCCCCTCTGCGTTTTAACCGCACTGCCCGTGCTGTGGGGGAACGCCTGCACAACCTCTTTTTGATTTTATAAAACACTGTTAAAACAATTGTGAAGATTTTATGAAGTCTTTTTATGTTTTCGTTTTTTTTTTTTTTTGTATCAGCTGTGATTTATTTCCTTTCTTCTCCTGGCAGTAGGAAGTCTCAAGTAATCAGTGGCTCGTAGCTGACGGAACATTTTAGTCTTTCTTTCTTCCTTTCATATATATTTTTTTCTTTTCGACTGTTCTAAGGTCTGTTTTATTCTCTGTCCTTTGTCACTCAAGGGAAAAGGCTTAAGAAACGCCTCTCGGAAGCCCCGCCCCACCCCTCTCTCATTGGTCAGAATTAAAGTCTGTTTTAAGGACAGCCCCCCAGTAGCCCCACCCACTTACCTAACTCAGGCAACACGAGTAATTTTGATGATCGCATTTTGTTTTGTTTTTTTTTTTTCAATTCCTGTGTTTCCCCGGCTTGGAACAATATTCTCCCTGTTAAATGGTGCCATTTTAAATATTTCCCTGAAGCCAAGTTTAAGGACAGAATTCCACTTTTTGCGTAACTCGCGAATTTGAGACGTTTTTAAGGGGGTAAGGGGGCGTGTTTCTCCTGGAGCTCGTCCATCCTACGACCTTTGATTGGGCGGGATATGTAGCGCAGATTCGCTCCATTGATCCAGCTTTTTGTGGACCGCAGAGGTTCTTTAAAAATGCACGCAGAAATGTGAAACGTTCCCTTTCTACTCCAAAAGCCCACATTAAATTTCAAGATTGTTTTGTTTTAATTAATAAATAAATTAAATTTAAATTTAATTAATAAATTAATTAATTGGCCTTCAAAGCACTTAAGAGAGACCAGTAGTGCAGCTACCCCCCCCCCAGAGAATTGGATCTTATGACCTTTTTAAAAAAACAAAAACAAAAAAACAATTTTAACCCAGCAGGTTTTCAAGAATTTTAATCTTTTTTTTGTTTGTTTGTTTGTTTTTAAACAAAGGAAGAGAAAAATCAGGGCAAGGTTTATTTCATCCTTGTGTAGGACCTGTTCCTTTCTGTACCTTTGTTCTCTCCTGTCATTTTCTGCCATTTTGTTTTGAACGAAAAGCAAATGTCCCGTTTCTAAAGACCTTGAATTTTGCTGATTTAGTATTGTAGTAGAATTAAAAATAGCTTTTTTGTAAAGTGTGAATAAAAGGTGTATCTCATGTTTTCTTTCTTAAAAATCAATTGTGTTTGACATGTATATCATGAATTATCCAATAGTATTATGATTGCTTGGTTGTTTTTCTTTTCATCCATTTTTTCTCTTTTTTTTTTTGTCATGCTTCTCAAACCAAATTATTTCTGTTGTAGAAACGTTAGCAATGGATTGATGTGGTTCCTAAGTGGGATTCTAACGGTTGGTAATCGGAACGTGATGGAGGCTGTGTCCTTTATAAAAATGGAAACACGATAGCGCGCGATGGATAGTCGTTGGTGCCCCCAAAACCGGAACTCTGAGACCTGTCGTCTTTAGCTTTATTCAGAACGTCACATTAGGCTAACTGATTTGTGAAAAAGATAAATGCACAAATAAAACGGAGGGGGCGGGCCTGGACGGCCCTTGCTTTATCATTGGTCAACGCTTACGTAGAGAGAGCACTTTGCTACAGTGGTGTGAAACGTGTTCGTTATAAACACAGCAGCCGCAGGTAGAAGATGTCGTAACGTGAGTCTACTGTTGCACCCTCTCGCTATCTTTGTTCCCGTGCTTCTCAGTGGTGAATTAAGTTTCTAAAGTGATGTTCTCTGCTATTTTTAGAGTTAATTGAAGGACGCTCCCGAACACCCCCCGACCCGACCCGACCGCTGTCTCTGTCCTTCGGAGGGGGGTACAGGGGACAGGCCTAGGAAGAGTAACCCTGAACTTCACTCGCCATCAGACCCTTCTCAACATGCGCATTTTGGTTCCGCCCTTTCCTCCTTTTTCCTCCTTCATCCCACTTCGCCTCATCCGCTTTTTCATTCCTTAGTCCATCTCCGATTGTTCTCCGGGCGTCTGCCTGCTCTCTCTCGTATTTCTGGATCGTGATTACGGCTCAGAACGTTAGCGGGCGATAGCGGGGGCTGATGCTTCGCCTTCGGTTTCGGATTAGCAAAAAAAATAATGAATGAAAAAAAAAAAAACGCAGTGAGATCATGTCCTCGTTTGACGGCTTGCGATGTCGGAACAATCACCTTTCATTCCAGACCACGGAGAAACTCCGGAATCTTGGCAATAATAGTCTGATTTGGGGAAACTTTATTTTTGTATAATATCTGAGAGCGTTTCCTCGATGCCACGCCCCTCGCCGATGTCACACTCATCTCGCGAGGGGCGTGTTCACCCCCACAGCTTTTTTCTACTTCTCACCTCCATCCATCCATCATCCATCCATCCTGCCCTGCTCTTCACCTCTCCCATCTTGTAAATTTCCCCCTGATTTTATCCTCTCTGCCAGTAGTGATAGTCGTTGGAAGATCAGGAGTGTCTGTCTGTAGCCGACCGAGTACATATATCAATATATATGTGTCACTTTGTAATGCACTGGACCAACGTCTTGTTTACCATTTGTGGAATACCAGCAAAACACTCGCACAAAGTTTAAAAAGAATGTTGAGTTGATTATTTAAAAAAATAAAAAATTATATATATATACACATATATACGTGTGTGTGCGTGTATGTATGTGTATATAAAAAGGCAGCTGTTTTTAAATCAATATTAGAAACTGAATATGGGCCGAATGGTAAACAAGGCATTTCTGTTTTATCTTTAACTGTCTTCTTGGTTATCTTTGAACTAGTTTATGTTTATAACAGGGTCAGCTTGTTTTCCTTTACACCTATGTATTTTCCTACTTATGGTTGAAAATAAATTCTATATCTGTTTCACGTTCTGTGTGCTGTCCTTCCTTCCCGCTTTGAATTCTGGGTAATTGCATGGTGTCCAAGAAGTTGGAGACCCCCCCCCCCCCCCCCCCCACCACCACCACCACCACCCCCACCCCCTTCATAAATTACTTATAAGCTAGTCTAATTTTTCATTTATTGTCTCTGCTATGTGACAGGCTTGGATAGCTGGTTTTATGTGATGCTAATTTGCTCATCATTTGATCTGTCATGTAATATGTATTGGAACATGTTGACAGCGCCCTACGACTGATTGAGTGCTGTATACTGCTCGTGCTCATGACCCGTTTTGAGCAGTTGTAATCTCTATGGAGTTTTCACCAGCACATTCTTAATTATTTTTGAATTGTCTGCAATTGCCGGTTTCTAATAACTCATTTCATTTGAGAATTCAATATGTAGTAGGAGTCTAGAGTCATTTAGTTTATGATTGCATAACATGATGCACAATATTGTTTGTTACATAGCTCGCGTCTGTGTAATTATGCATTTTCTCATGCCGGCCACTAGGTGGGGCTAGCTGAACAGCATTCCAAGCGTTTCTGAGGCATCCAGTCGGCCTCCAAGTGTCCGTTGCAGTGGACAGCTTCAGTCTGTGCTTGGGCACCAGAGCAGACTGAGACATCAAGTCGAAATAATCGATAAATAATCAGTCATGTAAGGCACGTCGGTAAGAGCGCTGTTCACCAGCAGAAACGGTCATTATAAGAGATTCTGTTTTGTGCTTTTTGGTCACAAGCCCAATATTTTAGTAGATGGCGATGAATGCAAGAAAGTGTGTTGTTTTTAATGCACAATGTTGTGTTTCTTCTGAGGGAGTGACGGGGTGAAAATGTGACGGTACCGTACAGTCTTAATGCGCCGCCAGTACCCTCACACTGGCTGTGGCAGCATACGGGTTTATATTGGCCTGGGCAATATAAAATACTCCGATTAACACACAGTAATGACACATTTCTGAGTGTGTCAGCTTGTCTGTGCACGGCAATAAATTGCAGGCCAGACCAGGCGGGGAGGATTGTGGGATTGAATGAACACAGTAGGCGTAGGCCAGAGTAGCCTGTGAACTCCGGTGTCTCTGTAGCTTGGCATCAGATCTGACGCGGCTTCCTCAGCCAGTGGATTCACCTCGCGCGTGACGCCCTGCGTGCTTGCGCTGATCCTCCGTGCCCTGCGCGACACACTGCACGCTGCGGCGCTCTGTCTGGGCGATTCCGTACCAGCGCTGGGGGGCCCGACGCAAGGAAACATCAAATGAAAGTGCGGAAAAGGCTCCAAGGTAAAACCAGGCCTGAACCCTAAAATGATGATTTTTGGGAGTTCAGGGCTGTGTTTTTTTTGCCCAGTTTCTCTGTTTCACCGTCGTTTTCACAGCACGTCTCTAAAAAATCTCCATGAGTTAGGCTACTTCCTTTCGGCTGACGGGGATGTAACGGGGTTCGCGTTTGTTCACGCTGCCGTTCGCGGGGGGGGGGGGGGGGGGGGGTTGTTTTTCATACGCATATCAAATTAACAGCTGGATATTAATTCAGATGTAGACGGTGCCGATTCACACTTGCTATTTCGGTGTCGGCTCCGTTTTAAAGAGCGCGCTTAACTGCACTGAACATATGGAGGCAGCAAAAAAATATAAACTGAGTGGCAATGTGCAAAATAAGCTGCCATCGTATAGGCTACAAACCGTAAAACAAATGAGCTGCGACGTTATATATATTCGACGCTTTTAAAAGGTCGCTCGCTTTTGGCCAAAGATGTATTGCCGTTACATAAATCTTAGTGATCCTGCACGTCGGGGTAAATCGGGTCATGGTTTTATTTTTTTTAGCTGTGGTACTAGCTGTAAAAGCGATCGTCTTTTGAGGTACGTTCGCAAACACTGTCTCATGCTGTTCGTTGCTCGCAGACCGTTTCTCTGTTGACGTGGCAGTGAGCGGTCGGGAACCAGTAAAGCGCTTGCAGATGTGTGGCGTCTCTCTCTCTCTCTCTCTCTCAGTTAAGTTGACTCCCTTTTTCTGACTGGTAGCAGGAATTACAATATGCCATGGTTGTGGTTAACTTTGGTCGGAATATGATCTTCCTGCACGATTTTGACTGTGTAATAGTTATTCAGGCCTTTCCTGCTTACAGAGTAAGGACTGTAAAAAAGGAGGAAGCGTGTTTGAGACAATTGCATGTTACTCGAGGAGTTTTTAGATTCTGTATTTGCGAATGCACAAACTGAACTGCTTTCGTTTTGCGCACAAGCATTGGTGCAAATGGATCTAATTGAAATAATGAAGCACACACTCTGGCGGGGTCCAGAAATGTTTGTCATACACACACACTCAGTCATCACGTTCCATATCTCAGCACTCTCTTCTCATCTGTCAAACTCACGTGGAAGACGTTAGCGATGTTTTTTTTCCTGTCAGGTTTGGCAGCGGAGCGCCTTGCGTGTCCTCTCTGCGCGAGCCGTGACGCAGGAATCAGATGAAGCCGACGTTACATATCGGCTCTTTGACTAAAAATATGTAAACAGATGATGGTTTTGATTTATGGGGAATTTACGGCGGCGTTTTTCCTTTGTGAAAATGAGCCAAAACGCATAAAACTAAGAAAAATACAGCTCTGACATGAAATGTGGAACAGATGACACCGGACACCACATATTAACCACAGGGGTTTCTAATTTGAGGTCATCTTTGGCGTTCGGCATATTCAGGTGCGGACGTTTGCGTTGCGGGGTGTTCATATTGGCAATATGCCAGCACTTGTTCTTGGTTGGTTTGTAACATGGATAGCCTATCTTCCTCCTCCCTAGGCATAGCACTGATTTGTTTTTTGTTGCACTTATCTTGTTCCAGCAGCTTTATAGCCATGTTGAGTACACCTTCTCTACGTCACTTTGACTGAAAGGATCTCTTAAATTTGAAAGCCTCCCACCCATAATAATTCAAGTTCTCAGCGCACCTGAAACTGGTTTATAGTGTGAGGCACATTTGACCTTTGACCCCGCTCTCTTGCCATGGAGAATAACCTGCCTAAAGCAGCTTCCGTTCAGAACGGGGCTGCCCTGGTGTTGTGGAGATTCCCAGTGCAGACACAGTGAAGGAAGCTGGACCATTATCCCTTACCTCATATTCAAAGTTATCAGTTTCATCTTTGAACTTTGGAGACTTTAGGACACAGTACATTCACACACACTCACTCCCCTGTGTTCATTGCACTTCTTTATTTACCAGTTAGGGGGCGGTAGTGTCTTCTCACTGCCTTAAAAGGAATGAAGAGATCTTAGCTGGTTCAACAACAAAAAAAAAGAAAAGCTAAATGCATACACAGTGCCCTCTGAAAGTATGGTAATGGTAGAGTGAGCAATGTTTACTAAGCATTTATATTTGAGATCAAAAGATGACTGTGAGACAAAAGTACAGACAATCAGCTTCTGGAATTTGCATCCATAAGTTTTTCCCCATTTTACAGAAACTGTTGTTTTTGTGTTGAGTCCCCTCATTTTCAGCTGTGCCAGAGTAAGTTAACAGATGACTGACAGGTGTTAACCATTGCTCAGGAATTTCATTTTGCATGGTGTGTTCACACGTAAAACAGCAGTGAGTGTCTAGTCTTGGATTTAGTATTTGTGGAGACTGCATTTGCAGTCAGATGGCATGCGCCATCATGAAGATCAGGGAACAAACTATGGCTAAAAAAAAAACAATTAATCTGTAAAGTTGAGAGAACTGGAGAATTCATTAAGAAGGATTGCAGAGAAACTGCGTAATGCGGCAGATTGGATGGTCTTGAAAACAAACAAAACCACTGGTGGACTCAGAAATAAATACCATGCAGGTTGACCAAGGAAGGCAACTGCAGTTGATGACAGACAGGTCCTAAGTGCTGTGAAGAAAAATGCTAAAACAACGGTCAGTGACATCACCAGCGGTCTCCAGAGGAGAGGGGAGAATATTCCACAAGCCACTGTATGCAAAATACTTTGAGAGCAGAAGTATACAGACTCCAATGCAACTACCTCTCATCAGCAGCAAGAATAGAAAGGAAGGCCAGATTGGAATTCACCAAAAACTATGGACAAACCAGAAGAGTTTATGTTTTTTTTAAATAAAAAAAAACGGTATTTTTCTATCGTATTGTTGAGCTCAAATGCAAATGCTTTAAGTATATAGCACAATTTGGCCATATTTTTTGTATTTTTTGTATTCATAAACAGGTTTTCGGTCCGTATGTTTTTCATTCCCACGGACAGACCACGGGAAACTCCGCGCTGGATGCAAGGCACCGAACAGCAAATTAAGTGTTTCGATACTTAATCAGTCCCCATTAAACGGCATTTAAACGCACTGAACCGAACTAAAACAAGTGGGCAGTCCCCCGCCCCCCCCCCCCCCCCCCCCCCCCCCCCCCCACTGCTCTTAACGGAACAGCGAGCGCACCATGTCGTGCCTGGGTGCTGCAGTAAGTCTCTGCTCTACACTGCGATATAGCTCAGGAGGTAAGACCGATTGTCTGGCAGTCGGAGGGTTGCCGGTTCAAACCCCGCCCTGGGCATGTCGAAGTGTCCTTGAGCAAGACACCTAAACCCTAACCTCGAACTGCTCTGGCGAATGAGAGGCATCAATTGTAAAGCGCTTTGGATAAAAGCGCTATATAAATGCAGTCCATTTACCATTTACACTGGGGGGGGGGGGGGGGATCTGCTCTCGAACCCGAGCTCCTAACGAACGTGGGAGTGGAGAGGGGGGGGGGGGGCCCTGCAGGTAATAATGGCTAATTATCGGCGACTTGGCGGAGCGGCGGAAAGATCGGCACCCGTGACGACGGGTCTGGCACGTCGCCGGCTCAGAGCCGGAGGATTACTCTCGTTGTCAAGGATGGGCGCAAAATGGGGGGGGGGGGGGGGGGGGGGGGGGTGGAGGGGGGAGGAAAATCCACTGCTCTCCACGGAGACGGTGAAATTAGTCTGGAGATGTTCGAGGAGCTCAGACAGAGAGGAGTGGCTGTCCTGGAGGGGGCGGGTGAGGCGGGGGGGCGGTGGCGGGGGGGGGGGGGGTGTCTGGTTCGGCGACCACAACCACCCAAGGAGGGGCGGGAAGGGGGGGGCGTCAGGTTGGGGGTGTACTGCATTTCCATGGCGACTGACCAGCAGCAGTAGACCTCGATCCTGCCATGCCCCCCCCCCCCCCCCCTAATTGGGGATTGGGGGTCTCCCCTGGGTGTCTGCATGGCCACAGCCTTCAGGACGCTGTAGCCAAGACGATCAGACCCTCACCTTTCTCTCCAGGTGTAGTAGGTGTTATCAGAGATGGAGGTGAGTGGAATGGAGAGAGAGTGGAATGTAATGTTGAGTGGAATGGAATGGAAAATAAATGGTAACTCACCATGTTGGCGTGATTAAGGGGACAAGCATTGCATTGCGGTTTATTTGGGGGGGAGGGGGGGCGTGGGCCTGGAATTGTATAAGCATGCCATCCCTCCCTGGTTTCCTCTTTCCTCTCTTCACTTCCTTCTTGCTCCCAGCTTGTTTCCACGGAAACCGTAAGCTTGCGCTGCAGAACCCTCCCCAAGCCCACTACGTTCGATCCCAGAAGCACCAGGGAGAGTCGTCGCGCAGTGGTGCTTTGAGCTGAAGAGATTGCATCTGCTCTAACTAACACACTCACTCACTCACACTAACCTGGGCAGTGCTGTCTTACCTGGCTGCTACCACCTTCACCTGTTTAATGATGGGTCAGGTAAAAATAGCACAAACGTTTTTGCATTCTGAAATATTTTCCCAAATCTATATATAGTCATTGCATATCAAGTCTGGCTATGGAACCCCTACAGCAGTGTTAACCACCCTGTTCCTGGTCATCCTGCCATCCTGTATGTTTTCATTTCAACCCGAATTTGGCACACCTGATTCTACTAATTCGCAGCTCAACAAGCCCTTCAGCTGTTGAGTGAGGTGTGCTTTGTTACTGTTGGACTGAAAACATACAGGACGGTTGCTCTCCAAGAACAGGGTTGGGCAGCCCTGCTCTAGCTGTTGAGTGAGGTGTGCCTTGTTAGGGTTTAGTGAAAACCTACAGGACTGCAGATCTCCAGGAGCAGGGTTGGTTGCCACTGCCCTGCAATACCTTCAAGGACCCCCAGGGGTCCACAGACCCGCTGTTTGAAAATCCTGGCCACTGAAAGAATTCCTCATCTTATGACCCAGTTCTCCCACTGGACCCTTCCCAGGGTCCTCAGAGAAACCCCAAACTGCTCTCCTCTGGGTGGATTGTGGGAGCTGAGCTGTGGTTGGCTGGCATGCAGTTGTTGTTTCCCAGCCTTCTGCTAAGTATAGGTGCCAGCATATCCCAGCATGCAGTTCCGCATGGCAGTCTGAGCTCGTGAGAGGCCATTGTTTAGGGCGGCCCGGTCGCTTGTATTTATAGGTGCGTTCGGAGAGCCGGTGGGTAATTACTCTGCGCCGATACACACGATTGCTTTAATTGCCGGGTTTTGGCTTTGCGAAACACGCAGAGTATTTCATTCTGTCTGCGTTGGGCCCAATGTGCCAGCTCACGAAAAAAAGGGGGGAGAGAGAGTGAGAGAGAGAGAGAGAGAGGCCTGGTCTTTATGGGACTCTGTATTTGATGGGGGTTTCCTGTTGACCGGTCACAAGCGGACACGCCCGTTGCCGGCCCGGAGTGTGCTCGTGGGGTCACGCCGAGTCCCTTTACCTAAAAATGAAACCCCCGCTGTCGACGTTCGAACAAAACCAGTCCAGCGTCTATCGCTTTAAAGACCTGTCAATCTTACGGGTAATATTATGACCACTGGAGATCTCTCCTCTGCCAAAATCCTCGACCCGTTTTTTATGGCCTATCGGTGCGTTTATGTGTGCTCCATTATGACATTTACCTCCAGACACCTCTTCCATCACTTTTATAATTAGACGCGATTCCCTCGGCCAAATAATTCCCAAAAATGCTTTCATTGCACGTCTGGTCTGCAAGTCCCACGCAAAAAAAAACAGATCGTTTTACTTATTATCATAGTAATTGATAATTAAGGCGATTGTGTGATCTGTTAGAGTCACTCCTCGTTCATTATTTCCACACGCGGTGTCTGTGTTAGAAAAGTGCGGATGAAAAACGCGAGTCATCTTTTTTCTGAGGAAGGTGCGCGTCCGTCCGTCCGTCTGTCCGTCTGCCCGTCCGTCTGTCTGTCTGTCTGTCTGTCCGTCTGTCTGTCTGTCTGTCTGTCTGTCCGTCCGTCTGTCTGTCTGGCTGTCTGTCTGTCTGTCCGTCTGTCTGTCTGTCCGTCTGCCCGTCCGTCCGTCCGTCCGTCCGTCCGTCCGTCCGTCCTGTCTGTCCGTCTGGCTGTCTGTCCGTCCGGCTGTCTGTCTGTCCGTCTGGTCTGTCTGTCTGTCCGTCTGGCTGTCTGTCTGTCTGTCTGGCTGTCTGTCTGTCCGTCTGTCTGGTGAGGAGGGGATTTGGCGGTTTTGGCGACGCGGCGTTGTGAGTTATTGCAGACGGCGCTCTGCGGCCGTACGTGTGTAAACACCGCGATGATCTAATCCGATCCGACCGGCAGACGCACGGAGAGGGGGCCCCGGTCCGTGGAAAAATTAATACTCCAAAGGCCTGAGCCTCGCACTCGCCATGCGTGGGTTATTAATGCACCTTAAAACCCGGCTCCGATTCCTGCCGCTACCACACAACAAAAAAAGAATAAAAACAAAGTGCGTTTCCCCAAAGGGAAACCGTCTATCAAAATGCAAAACACAAAAAAAAGGAGCACAAATCCGCACATTTCCCCAGATTATGAGATTGTGTTTGCCCAGGCTGCCGCTCTCCGGTGGAATTTTAATTTGACGAGCCGTAGCTACCCCTCCGCCACGGGCTGACGGGAGGCGTTCTGCAGTCGCTTTGATGATTTTGAGGTTTTTAAAAAATAAAAAAAATAAAAAACGCTTTTCAGGTCGACGTGCTGCCTGCAATATGCCCCTGCCTGTGCGTCTCCTGGATACAGACCGGGTGTGGTGGTGCGGTGGTGTAGAGGCAGTTTAATCAGTTTATCAGAGCAGAGCTATAGGAGGGTATAGGAGGCTGGAATTGGGGCGGATGGTGACCGAGTTTCAGGGCCCCCCCCCCCCCCCAATTCCAGCCGAAATCTTCCCCGGGTGAAGCATCCATCATCTAACCTGCTTATCCTGGGCAGGGTCGCGGGGGGGTGCTGGAGTCTATCCCAGCATGCACTGGGCGAGAGGCAGGAATACACCCTGGACAGGCCGTCAGTCTATCGCTGGGCACACACATACACCATTCACTCACACACTTCATACCTTTGGGCACATTAGAGTCTCCAGTTGGCCTCCCACCTGGACTTTGGACCGTGGGGGAAAAAACCGGAGTGCATGGAGGAAAGCCCACACAGACACGGATAGAACATGCAGCCCCCACAGAGGCCCGGGACGGGAGTCAAACCTGGAACCTTCTTTTCTGTGAAGTGACAGCGCTACCCATCAGAGACCAGCCTGTGACCAGGTGACAGTGACGGCCGCCATATTGTCGCGCGGAATACGTTAGCAGGAGCAGCCGGTGGCACGGCTACAGACCGCTGCGTGACACGTGGCTGATGGGAGCCTGACGGGTGCGCCATGGGGGGGGGGGGGGGGGGTGGAGAACGCGACAGGTGCGTGGCCGAAAGGAAGCTAGCTAGCGCGCTAACCACGCATGACATGACATGGAGTCAGGGATCAGATGGTGTCTGCTCATGAATATTCATGAGGGCGGCTCGTACACGCTCGTGTGTGTTTGTGCTCACGGGGGGGGGGGGGGGGGGGGGGGTTTGACGGTTCGGTGAGGCGGCCGTGCCACCGTTAGCGGACACCGCTGCGTACGTTTGTCACCATGACGACCGCCTGTCTCTGTCCAGTCACTCAGGTGGTGGGTCAGGGACCAGATGGGGATGTGGTGGGGGGCGGGGGGGGGGGGTTATTTTCCATAAGCTAATCACAAACCTGCCACAACCAACACCGACCTTAACGCGCATCAGAGGAGCTTTGAGTTGTGTGTTGCAAACAGTGAAGTTTGACAGAGGTTTTTTTTTTTTTTTACTCATGCCACTGTTCTCCACAGTATGTAGATTGCTAACGTGCACAACCAACACTTTTTTTTTTTTTTACTCTTAGGGTTGGATAATTCTGTCTGTCAATCAAAGGCTTATGTTAGCAAAGTTTTCAACCGCTGAAAAGAAAATAAGGATGTTTAGCGAGGTTCTGTCAACACGGACCAGCTCTTAGTTTATTTTTCTTTACTCCTGTCGCTCATTTGCACTGCTGTGTGTTTACAGTAGCAGCCGAGGCTGCAGTACGTACGTGGCTATCGGGCGCTACGGCAGTGCCACACCGGAATTGAACCCGCAGCCAAATAGAGAGTCCGGGTCCATTTTGCTTTTGTGTCTTAGGGCGACTCAGCTGCCAGGCAAATTAAGAGTCAGAAACTTTGGCTTCGCCTGCTCGTCTGGTTGTCGGGGGGAACGGAGGTCGCTCGTTTGTGCGATTGGATAACGCCCGTTTTTAATTAATCCTGTTTGCCCCTCCCCCCCCACACGGCCCGCGGGATGGCCTCCCGCTCCGGGTGCACCCCGAGTTTGGGAAGTGCGCCCCACGCCAGACGCGCAGACTGCAGCCGCAGGTCAGCACCGCGTTTATTTTTAATTTCTTTACTTTCTTACTAATCAGAAATTACCGCGTATTCCTATCCCATGGTTTTGTTATGGTCCCTTTTCCCCTTGCCCTTCCATTGGTCAACCTGCCTGCCAATCACCTTGCTGCACGGTTCGGAAACCGGACACGCTGTCCAGATGCCCATCGCTGCCTGGAGAAGATCTGATTGGTGGAAACAAGTTGCTGCATACCTTGTGATGCCAACAGAACAGAACCGCACTGGACTCTGGAAGGGAGATCGTCTGTTCTGCCCATGAGGGCTGCCAAACCCTGAGCTCCAGGCACAGTCCAGCGGGCTCCGCCTAATGCAGCAAACATACGCTGTACCTCAGAGCTGCACAGTGCATAAAACTATAAACAGTTACATTTTTTAAAATGTTTTTTTTTTTTTAATTTTTTTATTGCCGTGACAATTATATGTGTGCCCAAAATGTATTTACCATAAGGCCCCCGGGCTCTGCGTCCCGTATTATCCTACGCCTGTGAATTATGGTTATTGTCGGGACAGGCTTCTCGGCTGAGGTATGCTGGAGGGCCGGCCCGCGGTCACGGGGATTTTTCGGTTGCGCGGTACGGAAGCGCGGGACGATTTTAACCTGGCGCGCGCACAGCTGCGTGCGGTCGGCCGGCCGCTGGGACCGTCCGCCGCTTCGCCGGATTGGCCCGCGCCGCGCGCCGCTGCTCAGAAGAGCGATCCCAAACGCGGACGTGACCCAGACGGCCCGGGGGCAGCCAATCCGCCCAAAAAAAAAAAAAAAAATGGTTTTTAGCCTACCTTTCCAAAAAAATCCAGGGATGCGCAAAAAAACAACAGGCCTGTATCGCTATCGACTGAAAACAGCTTAACGTTAACTTATCGACATGCTATCAACATATTAGCAACATGCTAAGAGCAAGCCGATTGGGTGATGCAGCGTACATGCGCCAGACGACGCCTTCCAGCTCCGGGCAAACAGACGTGGGTTCAAAATGGACTCCAGCGTCAGCGCAGGTTTGATCTCTGCTTTGAGCGAGGCGCACGGCTGGGCCAGCGCTCACACGGTCGAACGTCGAGTCTCACGAGCGTAAGCCAGCCTGGCAATTAATTCTGTAGGAAATATTTGGGGTGACATGTCTGCCTGTCTCCCCCCCCCCCCCGCCCCCCGAAAACATATGTGCTTGAACTCCAGCAAACTCCAGCTCTTGCAGGTTATTTGTGTTACCCGAGGGGTGTTATTCCCCCCCCCCCCCCCCCCCCCCCCCCCCCCCCCCCCCCCCCCCCCCCCTTACTGGCCCTGCATTGATGTGTGCTGTGGGGGAATGGCTACAGGTTCTCTTCTCCGTTGAGAAATGTCAGTGAACAATGCAATCTGTCGCTCTCTCAGTTCAGTAATCACCTCCTCAAAGGGCTTCAGACGCAGTCTGACCCCAGCGCTGCTGATGAGGGATATTAGGCCTGGTGAAGGGAACACTGAGCTCTTTGCTGAAAAAGACGGACGGATGGACGGATGGATATATAGATAAGCAGACAAACAGATACGTAGATAGATAGATAGATAGATAGATAGACACAGTCTGGAACATCTCCTGTTGCTGTCTCAGCTTATAATACATAAATCCCAGTTCTACTCCAGAACTGACTTGAACTTAGAACATTAAAACAGCATCGCACTTTGCCCTTTGTACCACAGGGTCTTTTCGGCCAGACAGACGGACAGACAGACGGACGGACGGACCAACACACAGACAGAATAAAGGACAGATGACAGATCAAGGACAGGAACCAGATAAGTGTCTTTCATAACCCACAAGCACTTGTTAATATCCAGCCAATCGCATTGCCCGCTTTTCAACGGCCCAATTTGTCGTTATAAAAGCGGAGGCCCCCCAGCGAGACGGATCTGAGGGTTTTCCTGCTGGCGCCTGAAGCCGCGGGCACAGGCGGCCCCCACTGCGCCGTTCTCATGGGAACGTCCCCTCGCCCCCCCCCCCCCCCCTTCCGGCAGAAATAAAGCAAGGCTTCACCTTGCCTGTCACACAGCCTTCACTTGCCTAATTAATTTCTACAAACCCCCCCCCCCCCCTTCTGAGTTCCGAGTCCTGCGCTGTGGTGGAGCTCACGATAAGTGCTGCTATTCATTTTTATTTATTTATTTTTATTTTTTTCTTTCTTCTGCTTGTTGTTGCTCAAGCGAGAATCTGAAAAGGGGGTGGGGCGGGGTCGGGGGGGGGGGGGGGGGGGGGGGGGGGCAGGAAGGGGGGTGTCGAGCCTGTTGTCGCACTCAGAATAACACCGGCAGGTTCACGGCACCCCAATAAAAACCGCCGCGCCGGGGACCGCTTGTTTAATTTTTTTTTTTTTTTTTTTTACGGCGTTTGCCTCAGCAGCCCCCCAGTCTGCCCTGCGTAAACTCCGTCACGGGGGGGGGAGAGAGAGAGAGAGAGAGAGAGAGAGAGAGAGAGAGAGAGAGAGAGAGAGAGAGAGAGAGAGAGAGAGAGAGAGAGAGAGAGAGAGAGAGAGAGCGAGAGAGAGAGAGAGAGAGAGAGAGAGAGAGAGAGAGGAGAGATGAGAGAGAGAGAGAGAGAGAGAGAGAGAGAGAGAGAGAGAGAGAGAGAGAGAGAGAGAGAGAGAGAGAGAGAGCCTGCGTTCGCTTCAAGGTCGAGACGACGGATGGATCGCGCTCGGATGAAAAAACAACCCGAGCGGTGGCGTTTTAAAAAAAAAAAAAAAAAAAAAGAGAGAAAAAAAAGCGGTTAAGAAACGCCTCCTAACCCCGCGTTTGTCTCCATCGCCGATCGGGGGAATAATGCTCGCTTCGGCTATGGACTCACAGACGCCGCGATTCTGCGAAGCTCGCATTGTGCGCTCCTCTCTGAAGGAATGTAGCGTCTATTGATGCTCTGTCACTTCCGAGGGCCGGGAATTTAAATAGATACGCACAATTAGTCAGGGGCTGACCTTCAAAATCAGAGCCCTCTTTAGAATCTGAAAAGGTTGGACAAAAAAAAAAAAAAAAAAGATTTGAGGAGGAGCTCACGAGCTGTTGTTGTTCAGTGTGTGTGTGTGTGTGTGTGTGTGTGTGTGTGGATCTGAAATATATGCTATCTTTCCCTGGCTTGCTTTGAAAGGGACCTTAGTCTGAACTTCCCCTTCTGAATTTCAAAATTCTGGGGGAAAAAAGAGCCCATTTCAATAGGCCCGTTCTCGTCTGGTTAAAGAGGGACGTCTCTGAATCACGACGCCAGGGATCACGGATGAACTTTTGGTCTCCGTCTCGCTGATATGTCACGATATTTACCAGCCCGTCAAAGGTACACCACGCAGGTGCCACGCCTCTTCTCTGCCGAGAGTACTATTCAGAATTTACGGTGGTCAAAAAAAATAGGGGGGAAGATGAGGAAGGATAATAAGGAGAGGAAGAGCGCGTGATGAGGTCGGGGTGGGGTCTCCGTGGAGATGAGGCACAGCCAGGAAGGAACGACCTCCAGTGTGGTGTCCATTTTTATTTTTTATTTTTTCATCCCGTGGGATGCGCTATAAATAGCGGGGTCTTTGCGTTTGCTCGTTAGGTCGCGCGGGCGAGCAAGCGCCCTCCCTCCCGTCGCGCCTCGCGGCTTGGGGGCGGAGCCGGCTCCCTGACAGACGCGCGGTGGTGGGTAAGCCTTTTCCAGCGCCGTTAGAATTTTCCGGAAGATTCACGAGCGCCGTAGGTTAGGATCGAATCAGCCGTGCCCTGGCGGACACGCCCACGCGCTCCCCGCGTATACCTGGCATCACTCGCCAGCTGTTTTATGAAACGGGGGCTGCGGTCTTCCTCTGGGAACGATGTGGGGGGGGCGGGGGGGTGAGAGAGAGAGAGAGAGAGAAAAACGGAGGCTTTGACGCACGGGAAACGCCTTAAAAGATGTCAGGTGGGAGCACGTCGGCGCGTTCTGTTGCCGGCGGCGATGCCTGGCTGTTTAAGTTCCGAATTGAACTCTGTAAAAAAAAAAAAAAAAATTTTTTTTAAAAGAAATAAAAAAGAGAAAAAGGAAAGAAACGCTTGTGCTCTAAAATCAGAAATAAACAGTTTGTTGGCAGACTTCCATCAGGGGCTGTAGGCTTACCTGTGTTGATGTCTGTTAGCCAGGTAGACTATTTGCCTCCAGACATAGGCTCCTCTCCCCCCCCCCCCCCCCCCCCCCAACAACCAAATGGCTCTTCCTGTTAAGTCTCTGTTCCAGCGCATGGACGGGCACCGCGGTCTAGTATCAGACCTGGACCGTCCCGGTAATGACCTGTGGCTGTGAAAGTGCCCGGTCGTTACCACTGGCCGAGGTGACGGGGTCACGGGGTCACTTAGCGCACAGCCGTCCGCCATTCCTGCGGCCGCCAGCGTGTCTGCCGAGCTGCACGTTAAGCACCTTCCTCCACCTCGCGTCTGTTGTGAGCCTGACGTCCAAAACCCCCGCGGCGTGACGGCAAGCGATAAGGAGAAGTCCTGGAACGTTCCGTAGCCGTACGGGAGTTCCAGCGGCCGCCCGTGGAGCTGGGTGGAGGGATTCCAGATTCCAAGGAATCTTAGGAGTCAGGCCGTCCAAAAGTGAGAAATAAATTTTAAAAATTTAAATAAATAAATGGCTCTCTGGCTCTGCCCCGGAAAGGCAAACTTTACTCAAAGGGGCGAGAGGCGATTTCAGTGGGACGCGGTCTGAAATAGGCACAGGCCAAGCGCAACTGCTTCTGTTACTATAGAGGGGCTACAATGCTCCTCCTGGTAGGACAGGCTGTTTAAGTGATCTTTACGGCTTCTCTAACTCCGTGTGTGTGTGTGTGTGTGTGAGTGCACATGCAGTGCGTGCATGTGTGAGTGAGTACGTGTGTGTGTGTGTGTGTGTGTGTGTGCGCGCGCGTGCATGTGTATGCATGTGTGTGTGTGTGTGTGTGTGTGTGTGAGTGTGCATGCATGTGTATGCATGTGTGTGTGTGTGTGTGAGTGTGCATGCATGTGTATGCATGTGTGTGTGTGTGTGTGTGTGTGTGTGTGCGTGTGTGAGTGTGCATGCATGTGTATGCATGTGTGTGTGTGTGCGTGCATGTGTGAGTGAGTACGTGTGTGTGTGTGTGTACTCTGTACATCTGTGTACGTGCTGACAGCTGTAGCTAGTCTGTAGCTCAGGGAGCAGTTCATCTTCATGAGGAGACGCACGTCTGCACGGACGCCCTGTGCTGTTCTGGACACTGCGTTCAGCTTGAAGGTAGAACGCCTGTTTGACCTATCACAGGCCTCCGTTTGAACATGCAACACGTGTTCCACCTATCACTGGCCTTCATTCTAAATAACATACAGATGAACCCTGCTCCTCTCCTGCTTCACGTTTCATGCATATATCATAGCATAGTATGCTGAGTATATACTTTTATTTAACGTAGCTTGAAATCTCTTTTACACAATTTATTTTACGCGAGGTCAAGCAGGTGTTTGATTCAGACTGTGGTATTTATAGGTTACCTGACTGGAAGGTTAGATAGAAAGCTGGTTTCAATGGTCACTCGGTATCCTGCTTTGTGAAATACCCCCCAGGTCTGACACCTGACCCAACATCTCCCAGGTAGAAGCGCTTATGTTCTCTCACACTGCTGAATGAATGGAATGTAATGTACTGTAATCGTCTAATTTTAATAGTCTTGTCTTTTTCCTCTCTCTTTTTCTTTTTTTGGAGGGGCGGGGGGGGGGGGGGGGGGGGGGGGGCGGCGGCAGCGGGGGGTCGTGAAACAGCCCCCGTCCCTCTCTTTATATGTACAGTATGTGCGCTTTAGGCCTTCGGGTACTGTCCCGTATGAAGTGAGAGTCTGGTCTGCAGCTGGCTGCTTGTGAGGGCACTCTGTCTTTTCCAGTGAATGGAGACCAGGAAGGGATTTGACTGAGGTTTTTAAAAAAAATTTTATTCATAAAACAAAAAGATTTTTCCGGCTGCATTCTGTCAGTAGAACAAGGAAATGATCAATATTTAAATTCTGCACAGATATCAGTGAGTAATTTTTATTTTTTTTTTTTTAACAATTTTTTACACAGGGAATTTTCATTGTGTGGAAAAGCTTGCCAGGTCATAGTTTTAGTTTTACAGGCATTTAGCAGACACTCTTATCCAGAGCGACTTACATCGTATCCATTTATACAACTGGATATATACTGGAGCAATGCAGGTTAAGTACCTTGCTCAAGGGTACAACGTCAGTGTCCTACTGGGGAATCGAACCTGCAATCTTTAGGTTACAAGACCAACTCCTTACCCATTACACTACACTGCCGCCTACCATGTGGTAGAGAGGCCTTCAGGGTGTTTAAGCTCTGGTACTTCAGTGCCAGTGATGTTTAAGATCGAGATTAAAATCGCTTTACTGCCAGTTAACACAAGGTAACAGGAGTTAGTTACCTGGATACACACACACACACGTACATACACACACACACGCACACGTACATACACCTGCTTATACAGTCTCCCTGAATACACGCACTGTGTCATCATCGGTGGGGTCAGAGTGCAGGGTCAGCCGCAGTGCAGCGCCCCCATGTGGCAGTTATAGGGTACAGCGCCTGGGAACAGTAGCGTGTCATTACTGAACCGTATCTGACGGACGGTGTTGGCGGGCACCGTATAGATGTAAAAAACCAGCCACCCCTCCGGTTGCTTGCCCACAACCGGAGTACACACATCTGACCGGGGAATCGGGGAATCGAGCCAGCAACCTTCCGGTTGTCGGTCAGCCTCTGTGCCTCTTGGTTTTTTTTTTAGTTCCGCCTGAGCTTGACCCGGCGAGTTTTGATGGATCATTAGGCGGCTGAGCCTGCGTGTTCACACTCTGAGTGGGGCGACGCTGAGAGCCTCCCACACACGCTCACCTGTGGCCATTAGACCCGGTCATTAGCGCGCGTTCGGCTGGAGCAGAAGCCTCCGGAACACCTCCAGCACGCCAAGACCCGAGTTAGCTGAGCTGGTGCTGGGGCTGCGGGTGGAGGTGGGTACTTCTGCAGACTGACTGTGTGATGTGACTGCAGGGGCTAACAGGCCTGGGTCACGTGATCTCATCGCTATGCGTTCTTTTCGTCTATCTTTATGCTCCCTCTTTCCTTCACTCCTCCTGTGCTTCTCGTCTCATTCTCTCCTGTTTACTCTCGCCTTTTATGAAAAAGTCAAGTCTCTCCCTCTCTCGCTGTCTCCCTCCCCCTCCCTCCCTCCCTCCTTCTCTCTCTCTCCCCCCTCCCTCCCTTTCTCTCCTCTCTCCTCTCCCCTCTCCCCTCTCCTCCCTCTCTCTCTCTCTCTCACTGTAATCCATCTGTTCAGGAGTCCCAGTTACGCCCACTCAAACCTGTTGGAGATAGTTTTTCCCTCCTCTGAAATCAACAACCCTAATCATTTTGTCTGGAGAGGGTAAAAATCTGCTTGGGTAAATGACTCTGAAACTGAGTACATTCAATTAATCTGAAATCAAATCCTAATTCCACCCCCTGGGGTAATTTTAAATCAATTTCACTGCTTTTTGATAGGAGTACTGTGTGTGCGCCACTGCAAAATGCCCACAAATTAAGCAGAGAATAAATTCAGCATCACCCTACAAAGGTGTCTTTCTAATGTAAAACAGAGCATGCACAAACCATATGATGGTAAAATATTATTATTGATGTTTGCACTGGCCTGGACAACATTAAAAAGTCATGAATCAATTTGAGCTCATTCAAGATTTCAAATGCAGAGTTCATGAAATATTCACAGGTTGCTTCCGTGCTTTTTTTTTTCTTTTCTTTCTAAAACAAACTCCTAGAACTTTTGTCTGTTGATCTCCTGTGGGGTGTCTAGATAATTATAGTTTAGCTCCAATGAGCGAGAAACAAACTTTTCTGTTTATCCAGACGATGGGGAGAGTGACTTCCTTATCTGTTCCATCCACCACAGTCTCAAATGTTAATTATATTTGTCTGATTCATTGTTCTTCAACAAATGGACACTAACCCATTAGGTTTTCTTAATCTTCATCATCATCATCATCATGATCATTGCCATCATCAAAATCACCATCCTCATCACCACCTTCACCACCATCATCATCATCATCATCATCTTGAATAAATCTCGGACGCTCTTAATTGAAACAATTCAGCGTCACATGATTAGTCTTACAATATCACATATAAATGGCTCCTGTGGTGGTTTAATTTCTGTTCCTTTGAAAACAAGACTGATTCTTTTTCCCCTCGTTTTCTTCTGTTATTCGGGGCAGACCTGCGCTTCCCTCCGGAACGGGAGTGTGTGAGGGTGTGTGAGCGTGTGTGTGAGGGTGTGTGAAGAGGCTGCGCTTGACTTCAGAAAGAGACAAGGGCTGCCTCACCTGTTACACGTCACGCGCGCGCACGCTCACACACACGCTCACACACACACTCACACACGCTCACACACGCTCGCGCTCACACACGCTCACACAGGCTCGCGCTCACACACACTCGCGCTCACACACACGCTCACACACGCTCAAACACGCTCACACACACGCTCGCGCTCACACACGCTCACACACACGCTCACACACGCTCACACACGCTCACACACACGCTCGCGCTCACACACACGCTCACACACGCTCAAACACGCTCACACACACGCTCACACACACGCACACACACGCTCACACACACGCTCACACACACGCTCGCGCTCACACCCAAGCTGCCCTCGCTCCGTTCCCATGGAAACCTTTGGAGTGGAACTTCCAGAAGAAGACTCAGGGACAGGTGTGTTTGTCAATGAGGGAGAGATGTTGTGCAGGAACGCGTACACTCACACGCACACACACACACACACACACACTTTTTCTTCTCCGGCCCTTGGCCACACACTGCTGATTCCAGGTTATGTAACATCCTTGTCGTTGTTTTTCTCCTTTTTTCCAGTTTTGTTTTTATCACTGCAGAGGAAAATTGTGAATTGACTCGGAAACAACGTGGAATGTTCTGGAGCAGCAGAGAACGACGTTGGCCCTTGCAGCGAGGGAGGAGAAGGAAAGAGGGTCCAGTCTGTCCTGTGTCTGTACTGTGTCTGTCCTGCACATGCTCCATCACTGCGTTCACAACCCGTGCTCGCCCTGTAGGCTCACCCCCTCTCAGGAAACAGCAGACGCAGTTACCGGGTTTTTATTATCGAAACGTGTTCTGGGCAGCGAGGGTTGCACTGTCTGTTTAAGGCTTTTGCTCTGTTGAATAATTTCATTACGGCTCACTGCCCAGGTAATGCTGCAGGTGTGTCACCTCAGGCAAGACGCACTGTGGCTTAAAGGCTGTTATTAGAAATCTGGCCCTGTGGAAGGAAAGCACATAAAATTTAAAGCAGGAAATGCTGTTAACCTCCTCAGAGTAAAACAATAAAAATGTGGGGAATTCTGAAGTAACCATTATAAATCACAAGGGAGAATGAAGCAAAGAAAATCATTACAATTTAACATTTCAGATTAAAAAAAACTAATCTTTCTCGTGTCATTCATGATGTATAATTGGTTGCAGCCAAACACATTCTAGTGTCATTTAATGTAATTTATCTTTAATAGAACTCTGAGAAAGACACAAGCAAAACTGTCCAATAACTGGCATTCAGAAAATGTGCAGCAGCTGCTATTCAGGCATCTTGTGCTCTTAAGGAACTATCAACAGCATTGTTACCTGGGAGGGAGAAGGAAAGAAAACCACTCCTGACTTTTCTGTCAGGCTTTCTTTCATGTGAAGCTCAAGGGCGAAGCAGCTTTGAAAACGAGACGGACACAGAACCATCGACCGCGTGTTCCGATCTGAAGGCTGAACTGACGCGACTGCGACAGGGGTCACATGACCAGCTTTTCCCCAGCGCTGCTGCTTCCTGATTCGATATCTATACATTATTATGGAAATATTAATTCTGTGTCTATTCTATGACTGTTTCTGGAAATTGGCTGTTTTTTGCACATTCCTC
Organism: Anguilla japonica; assembly: GCA_025169545.1. Taxonomy (NCBI): domain Eukaryota; kingdom Metazoa; phylum Chordata; class Actinopteri; order Anguilliformes; family Anguillidae; genus Anguilla; species Anguilla japonica. The sequence goes on along the minus strand of CM045885.1, from coordinate 7,703,165 downwards.
CAGCTTCACACACACACTCTGTTGATGGAAAAGGGTTTGAGGAGCAGAACCTTTTTTTCGGCACTTTCCAGCTTGCTGTCAGCACACCTGCGGATGTGCGCTGAGCTCAAGTCTCCACTGTCTGTTTGAACTGCGTCTGTTGTGTGTTTTTCAACAGAGTTTGCCCCAATGTGTGTGTGTGTGTGTGTGTGTGCACACGTGTGTGTTTGATGTGTGTGTGTATTGGCATGTGTTTGTCTGGTCTGTACACAGACTGCACGCAAAACAAAAATGTTACCCTACAGAATTAGCCAAACCAGAAATGTGCCTTAATTGGGTCCACACAACAAACGGTGAAAGCAAAACCTCAACTGCGAAATGATACTTGTGTCCTGAGTCAACGCATTTTATTTGAGCCCAGAGGCGACGACAGAAAAAGCTGCAGGCCACTTCCTGTTTTGTAAGAGGTCTGTGTATTCCGGAACCAGGAGGAACTTCCACAACCAATCATCAGCTGGCTCTTTGTGACATCACAGTAGACCTGCTGTCATGTGGGCACACCTGCGTTCACTCAGGAAGATTCTGAAAACAAGGGAGCCCTGTCTGTGTGTAATGCCATTTCAAACGTTTGCTCCACTCCATGTTCAAAAGCAAAAGTGTGTGTGTGTGTTGAATTTTCTCTTCTTCCATTTGATGTTGTGTGGTTTATATTCTGTGAATGGCTTCCGAGGGGCTTGTGTGGGGGGAAAAAAATGCTTGGAGTTTCTTTCCATTATGTGTTGTAATTGTTTTATGAGGAATTTATATTGAGGTTCAGCCATCTCTGATATGGATCTAACTGGGATTGTCTTTGATATGGATATATTTGGGATTGTTTCTGATATGGTGACTCTTACCCTTTTATTCAGGTTTTGCAAACTGTTTCACTTGTATCCTGCAAAAAATGTAAAAACTGAAGGTTACTCTTTCTCTGAAGGTCTCCATTAAAAGGTTATCTATTGTGTTTCACTTGCAAAAATGTTTTAACACCCTGGTTCTTTTTTAAATCTAATTTACAGTTATGCTATTTCAGCAGAAGATATTTTAAGGTGTGTATGTGCTTAATATCATTGGCGAGATTAATTCAGTTTTGTTAAAGGGCTTGACCGCAGCGCAGCCAATGGCCTGCAGGGGGCAGAGCAAGCTTGACCGCTACGCCTCATTACTGCAGGTTAATGATGCTGAACTTCCAATCGCGGGTCAGGCGAAAGCAGAGCGAACAACCGCGTGACGGAGTACTCCCCTGGGATTCAGTGTCCCAATGATTCACTCTTCTGGGATTCAGAGTCCCAGGGATTCACTCCCCAGGGATGCAGTGTCCCAATGCTTCACTCTTCTGGGATTCAGAGTCCCAGGGATTCACTCACCTGGGATTCAGGGTCCCAGGGATTCACTCATCTGGGATTCAGAGTTCCTGGGATTCACTCCCCTAGGATTCAGTGTCCCAATGCTTCATTCTTCTGGGATTCAGAGTTCCAGGGATTCATTCACCTGGGATTCAGAGTCCCACTGATTCACTCACCTCGGATAGTGTCCCAGTGATTCACTCACCAGGGATTCAGTATTCCGGTGTTTTCACTGATTGGTTCACAGCAGCACAGAGGTACTGTCCACCCTGTTCTTATTATAGGGGCAGTACAGGAGAGATGCAGAGACCCAGGAGGTTTCGGCCAAACATGGAGGCCATAAATCAGCTCCACAGAAGCTGATCTGACGGACTCTAAAACGGAGGTCGCAGTTGTTCTCTTACACTCTCAAAAAAGGGAGCGTTAAAATCCAGCACACACTGTGTAACTACTTTTGTGTTGCTTTCAACACATTTTGTGTCAGAGTTACTGCTTTCGCGTTACAAGTATACAATGCAGTTCCAGAGGGAGACTTTTTAACACAGACTGCGTTGGAAGTGACACAAAACGTGTTGTCCTTTTTCTAGACATGGAGGTGTGCTTAAAAAAAAATGACACGTTATGTGTTGTTTTTAAACACATCTGATTTGATAGTGTATGTACTTGCCTCTCATAGGGACACAGAGGTGGATAGCTTCTCCCAAGGACAGAACCCGGATCAGTTTCCGTTTTGTATGTTTACTTACACTCTAGAGAAGAACGGCTGTTACATTCTTGTAAATGAATGCGATGCAGCGGGTGTTCTGAGTCAAACCTGGCAGGTATAGCCTTGCTTCTGTTGGTCAGGAAAATATAGGACATATCCAGAACTGCGTAATCGGAAATACAGGTAATACTGGAGCACAGCGCGGGTGCACTCCCCGCGTGAAATCGACGCGCTTCCATTTTCTTTTTTTTTGTTTTGCTTTTTCTCTCGCTTACCCTCTTGCTTCGCAGCATCTCAGAAATGCAAGAAATTGATTCGTGCGCACGCCCTCTCACGCACAGGAAGGGACCGCTCGTCCCCCCTGCCGCAGTTATTGATTGGTCGGTTATTCTAACATCCTGGCGTACGTGCGTCTTTACGAGGAGTCCCTCCTGGCACACTGGAGCCAGTCGTCTCTGCGCGGTGAATTATTTTCCTTTCCTCCAATCGTTAAGGTACGCTTGCACTCCTCAACAGTCAAAATGGTGGCATGACGGGCTTTCTGCTCTCGAGACTCGCCCTGCGTGTCTATAACCTGAGTGATTTAGAGAGGGTATGAAAACAGAAAAGCTTTAGGGAGGCGGCATCCTTACTGTGGGCGCTCTGGATAGGCGGTTGACACCTGTTCCGCAGGTATGGCTTCAGTGTCTCAGGTGTTATCGTCCCAGAAGCTGTTATTGTCTCAGAAATCATTTCATAAATAATATCAGCCTTACACAAAAAAACAATGAGATTCACAATTTTTTTTTTGTATGTTACAAGCAAAATAATTGGTTCACGCATAAATATTAATTGGTTCACTAATGTTTTTTTTTTGCACTCACAGACAAGTCTCTCCTTTACAGACAATTGTAATTGGTTCAACAAATAAACATAAGCGGGTCTGTCCTCTTTTACACAATGTTTGGTTGAGAATACTTGAATGGTTTTCTAAGATCTGGAAAAGGGATATTTCTTCCTACGTGTAGGTGGCACTAGGATCAAGCATTTGGGGAAGCTAACTACAGGAGAACCTCTAATATCCAGCATTCTACTTTTTTTTCTTTTTTTTTTGTCGTGTGTGCATTCAGAAGAGTACAGAGAATTACAAGCTGATGCTCGTTTTCATATTTTCTCCAAATCACGTCCAGCTCAACAGACGAACTGTAAGCACTGAAAGGACCCGTGGGGATTTGCTTGAGAGTGATTCCCTGTCATTCTGGCTGACCGAAACTCAGGACCCCCCAGGGGCAACTCTAGTGCCAATTATGCTTCAGGACTGACACAGACTGCAATTCCATATCAGACCATGGCTGTGGGGCCCATCCACACACTGGAACAGGGCCAGACCATGGGGCCCATCCACACACTGGAACAGGCCTTAACAGATACCAGACCATGGGGCCCATCCACACACTGGAACAGGGCCAGACCATGGGGCCCATCCACACACTGGAACAGAGCCTTAACAGTTACCAGACCATCAACCCCATCCACACACTGGTACAGAGCCTTAGCAGATACCAGACCATAAACCCCATCCACACACTGGAACAGAGCCTTAACAGACACCAGACTGTGGGGCCCATCCACACACTGGAACAGAGCCTCAACAGATAAACCATTGGGCCCATCCACACACTGGAATAGTGCCTTACCAATGAAGCCTAATATAAGCCTATTCTAAACTACTTTGTCGCACTTAACCACTCAGTTCATTTTGGTAGTTTAAAAAAGGTCAAATCAACCCCAAATCTGTCACAAGATGATGTTCACCGTTCTTACACATGCACAGCACATATGAAAAGACAATTTTTCTTTTTATTTGATGCGAAGTCCATCAAAACTTTATTGTAATTTAAATGTTTCGCTAAAAAGGTTGAGTTCCGCTAATGGTCTTGTTGTTGATGGGGTGTTAATTAGTGTGACACACTTCCCTAAGAAGCCTCATTAACTTGTAAACGTTCCACGCAGGTAAGATGTTTTTTTTGAGTGCTTTCTAACAAACTCTACAGATAAATAGAAACCGTATTATTTTCATGAAAACGCAACGTTTCTTTGCGATACATTCACAATCGCTTGACTGCTGTTTAAAATAAGTGGAATATGTTCATAGCGATTGTTTTCCGACTTGTTAAAAAACTGGCTTAACTAGCATGTTAGGGTGGTGTTAATTGCATGTCGTCATATAAAGACAGCGGGAGAGAGCGCCATTATCCACATGTGTTTCAATAACCCCATAATTGTTTTTATCAGAACAAACTCAACGCAGTTTCATCGAAGTGTCCTCTCCTGTGCTTCTGCTGAATCCATATAAATTCAGTGAAATACTCCAGCTGACACTTGTTAATATCAGCTACATTTACGCCCAGTCTGTGTTAGCAATGCATTTTATGAGTGAATCGTCTGCTGTTGTAAACATTTGTCTCTTGTTTTTTTTTTTTCGGGATGAAGCATATTTCCCTGTAGGGTTCGGTGAAAGCATAATTCTAAACAAGGAACTGAAATAAATAAATAAACAAACAACCAGAACGTTAATCTTATTTCCGACATCAATGAGTGTAAAAAGTACCCCAGCAGGGTGTAAAAATAAAAAAAATAGTGTACATCGGACATTTGCACGCCTAGATTTTGGATCGTTTGCACAAGCACAGCGTAATCCAGGTTGCAGCTACTTCTGCAGAAGCCAACGCGCATCCTCGTGAATTTGCAAACTGTGATTAAAGTCGCGCGACGTCGGATGTTACCGAGCATCCTGTATTCTGTGTTGGTACGTTTATTATTTTTCTTATGTGACTCCAAGGAAGTACTGTGAATTACGAACGCGTGCGAGCTCACTAATGGTTGCTGGTTAGCTCCAGAATACAAGTACGGCCTCCTGTCAGATATTCAGTAGCAGACAGGCTGCAGCGTTTGTAAATTTTGTGCCTCATAGTAGACTAAGTTACTGCCTGTGCCCTTTCGCAACCACATTGATTGTAAATGTAATGAAAGTGGAGGAGGTCTCTGAAAATAGACCCAGCTACCGTAACATCAGTTATTTTCAGTTCAGTCTCATTGGTTTAAGTAGCCCGACCAATTGTTTGTTGTCGAAAGATTATTTTGCTTTCAAGATAAGTGGCTTCTCACAGTGAAATGTGCTTCTAGTCAAGTACGCTTGTTTGCTTTTTTTTTATTTATTTGAAAGTGTTCTACACCAGAGATCTATCATTCTTGGACAGTAAATGCCACATTTGCTCTCTGATGAGCATACCAGGGCACAAGAATATAAGAATAAATCATTTTAGAAATATTTATTTGTATCGCACCTTTTATAGAGGCACTGCCACCAAGACACTTGGCAAGAAGATGTGAAATGGAAAAATTTGGAAAGACTGAGCCTTAAATATCCTGCTGGGAATTTAAAAACATGCAAGCAAGTGGTGAGAAAGCAGCTCCCCACCGCGAGGAAATCTCCGGAGGAAGATTACGTTTACTTAACGATGAGAGCAAGGCAACCCGCATCGGCCCTTCGGTTACCAACAGCCTGGAGAGCGTCCAGTGGTGATCAAACCTGCACAAACTGGCCTGGCAGAGCCGTTCGTTCTGCACCTCGACGGAACGACGGACACCCAGGTCATGCACACAGGCGTGTTTCGCCCATCTTTAAGCTGTGACCTGTGTGCGTACGCCCAGCGGGCAGGACCTTCCCCAGGTGCGATGATGTCACTGATGTCCTGTTTTTTTTTTTTTCAAACATCTTTTTATTTGAGAAAAAACTGGGGAAGACCACCAGCACCAATGCAAGAGTTCACAAAATATTCCATATCCCCCATCTCACCACTGATGTTCTAATTGAAAATGCTTCATGGCTTCTGACCTTTGACCTGGAAGTGTTCAGGACTCGGCGCTTATGGGAAATCACACAAACTCCTGTAGATTCCGCTGGAGACCGGAGCCGCTCATATTTTTCCCATTATCCTCGAAGTATTTTTTGTTTTTTGTGTGGAATTGGTTCCCGGAATCGGAATTGTTTTTGGGGGTTTTCTATTCTTGGGTTTTGGCACGAGAAACACGCCAGGCGCCGTTTTCCACTTCTCGCTAATTTGAGGACCCCCCCCCCCCCCCCCCACGCCCCTCTGAGCTGGCTCTGTTCCTTCCAGAGAGGGGGGGGGGGAGAGAGAGAGAGAGAGAGAGAGAGAGAGCGCGAGCGCCATGGAAACGGAAGGACAGCGGCAGGCGTGGCTGCGCACGGCTGGACGGGGAGAATGCGGCGAGATGGGGGACGGGGGGGGGGGCAAGGATTCCGCCGAGCTGCCCCCCCCCCCCCCCACCACGGCGGGATCGATTTCCTTTTTACACCTTTTCCGCCAACGGAGACACCTGCCCCACAGGCCTCTGGGAAGGGAGAAGAGTGACGGGGTGTGAGATCATGCACGCGCACGCACACGCACACGCGCACACACACATGTACACACGCACATGCGTGCATCGAGGCGTCTGTTTTTTTATTATCATTTTTTTACATAAGGGTCTCTCTCATCAGCTGCCTTACCGCACGGACGCGTTAGCTGTGGAATCTGGGGCTAATTGGAAGGAAAGGCTAATACGTTATGCCGCCGCCGCCACGGCAACGGAAACTGCAGAGAGAGGAGAGGCTGCGGAGACCGGCCCGATTGTTTGCTCCGGCATCGATCCACGGCCCCCTGGGCCCCCCGTCTACCATTTACCAATTTGTGTGTTGTCGCACCCCCCCCAGCACCCCCCCCCCCCTCCCTCGCCGAGTTCGGCGGGAACAAACAGCGGCGCCGGGAAGGCAGAAAGAAGACCCCGCGTTGCCGGGCAACAGCACAGTGCAGCGGCGGAGCGATGGAGACTTCTGAGGGGCTCGTGGACGGAGGACCAAGGCCGCGATTACCGCCGACAGAAAGCACAATGCGCCGTGTTCCACAGACCCGCGGCGCGTGTGTGTGTGTGTGTGTGTGTGTGTGTGTGTGTGTGTGAGAGAGAGAGAGCGAGAGAGAGCGAGAGAGGAAATTGGGGGTTGTTACAAGAGCAATAGAGTGAAGTGAAGGTCAAGGCAAAATGTGGGTGCTGTAGATTGTCTCAGTATCATAGCCTCCCTGTTACCCATGGCCACGCCCCCCAGTGCTTTCCAATGCATTACCCACGGCCAGGTGCTTATAAACCCTGTATCTGTGACTATGATATGGTGCTTATAAACTCTGTATCTGTGACTATGATATGGTGCTTATAAACCCTGTATCTGTGACTATGATATGGTGCTTATAGACCCTGTATCTGTGACTATGATATGGTGCTTATGATCCCTGTATCTGTGACTATGATATGGTGCTTATGATCCCTGTATCTGTGACTATGATATGGTGCTTATAGAACCTGTATCTGTGACTATGATATGGTGCTTATAGACCCTGTATCTGTGACTATGATATGGTGCTTATGATCCCTGTATCTGTGACTATGATATGGTACTTATAAACTCTGTATCTGTGACTATGGTATGGTGCTTATAACCCTGTATCTGTGACTATGATATGGTGCTTATAAACTCTGTATCTGTGACTATGATATGGTGCTTATGATCCCTGTATCTGTGACTATGATATGGTGCTTATGATCCCTGTATCTGTGACTATGATATGGTGCTTATGATCCCTGTATCTGTGACTATGATATGGTGCTTATAAACTCTGCATCTGTGACTATGATGTGGTGCTTATAAACCCTGTATCTGTGACTATGATATGGTGCTTATAAACTCTGTATCTGTGACTATGATATGGTGCTTATAAACTCTGTATCTGTGACTATGATATGGTGCTTATAATCCCTGTATCTGTGACTATGATATGGTGCTTATGATCCCTGTATCTGTGACTATGATATGGTGCTTATGATCCCTGTATCTGTGACTATGATATGGTGCTTATGATCCCTGTATCTGTGACTATGATATGGTGCTTATAACCCTGTATCTGTGACTATGATATGGTGCTTATGATCCCTGTATCTGTGACTATGATATGGTGCTTATAAACCTGTATCTGTGACTATGATATGGTGCTTATAAACTCTGTATCTGTGACTATGATATGGTGCTTATAGACCCTGTATCTGTGACTATGATATGGTGCTTATAGACCCTGTATCTATGACTGCGGCAGTTTGCTTACCATCCTGTACCTAAAGCTGTGGGAGTGTCTAATCAGCTCGGTATCTATGACAATGTCAGCAAGCTCATTACCCTGTACCTGTAACCATGGAAGTGTTCTGCCGCAGTACGTTTTCCCCTGGGTGCCATAGTAACTCGCATCCGCTGACATTTTCACGGAATTAGATCATGTTGCTATGCGCGGTGCGCAGGCGAACAGGCGTCCTTTTGTATATTTATGAGTGAAAAAAAAAAAAAAAAACCCCGAGATCGTAAACAGCTTGGAACCTATCCGTGAGAACCCTCGAGACGCGGACTCAGGCGGGATGGCGTTCGCCATTTGCGCCCCCCCCCCCCCCGAATCTGCCTCCTTATAGTATATAGGCGGAAATCTGAACGCCACCCTTCGTGCCACCTCTCCTCCTTCGCCCTTGGCGGACGGGGGCCTGGAGGAAGTGGCGTGCGTCCCTCGCTGCAGAAATACCGCCGGCGGTTTTATTATGTAAATGACCCCGCGGTCGAACCCGAACCGGCCTGTGATTGGACGTGGCTGTGTGGTGGCAACGGAAATTCCGGAACACACAAAGATGTCCTCTGGCTGTGATGGCACGAGGTCGCTGCCTCTCGGGTACCCCCCCCCCTTGTCACCCCCACCCGCCGTTTATGTGGGTGCGCCACCCCCTCAGCGGGTCCCTCTTAAGCGGCTGTGGTAACCGTCGTGGCCATTCAGGCCGTATTTATAGCGCCAGGACACGCCCACGTCACATTACATTATTTATTTATTTATTTTTTTTTTGGGAAGTCCACTCTTCCCAATTGGCTGCAGAGGCCCGGACCTGAGGTAGTAGGTCATTGTGCCGCCGCGTTTCTCAGTGGAATGGAGGGTTTTCTCAGGATTCTTCGGGTTTTTCTGTCTGGCTTGTTGTTGTTGTTGTTGTTGTTGTTGTTGTTGTTGTTGTTGTAGCGGTGTGCATTCTATGTTCCTCAGCTCTCTGAGCAGTGGCTGCTGGGCCCTGGCTGGGGGGTGTTTTGGGCTTTTCAAACGCAGTAGGAACGGCGACGGGGATCAAGCTCTGCAGACGCAGGGAAACGTGCCTGTGCATCCGATTCACAGGGTTTCTGTCCTGCAGAGGGGGGAGAACCACCGGGGGGGGGGGGGGGGGTGGGATCGCCTCTGATCTCCACTGATCTCCACTTGGGCTTGTCACGGCAGGGAGTCTAATGGTAGCCTGCTGGCCCACGGAGTGGAGCCTGGATGAGCTGGCTGTGCCTGTAAGGTGTGTGTGTGTGTGTGTGTATATGTATGTGTGTGTATATGTATGTGTGTGTGTGTGTGTGTGTGTGTTCTGTGTGTTGTGTGTGTGCATGCATGTATGTGTGCGCGTGTGTGTGTGCGTGCATGTATGTGTGCATGTGCGTGCGTGCGTGTGTGTGTGTGCATGTGCATGCGTGTGTGTGTGTGTGCGCGTGCATGTGTGTACGTGCGCGCGTATGTGTGCGTGCGTGCGTGCGTGCGTGTGTGTGCGTGTGTGTGCATGTGTATACTACATGCTGTGTATCTTTCCGGACGGTTTATCTAGCCAGGTCAGTTTCTGGCTGCCGTCATCCTGACGGCACCTCAGTCTAGTTTGCTTTGATATGAACTCAACAGGCTGCACGTATGTTGCTTAGCAGTGCTTACCCCTTTCCTCCCCCTCCACCCCCCCCCCCCCCCCCCCTTCACAAAAAATAAATAAATCAATAAATAAGTAAATGTTATGTGTCTGTTTCTTGCTGTAATTTGACCGTGCGCTGTTGGCTTGGAGAGTTACTGGGCCCTGACCAGAGGCATGGTGAGCAGTCCAGCCGTGTGTCTGTACAGACACGCGTGTTGTCGTCCCTGTTTGAGCAGTGCTGTAGGTGAGCCTGGCCCACTGGGGGGGGGGGGGGGGGGGTGGTAATGTGCCTCTGCGGAGAGTACTCGGGTTTTTTCGGACGCGAGGACAGAAAGTTGTGGGATCGTTCCAGAAGGACTCCGCCCCAGGATCTGCTCTGTGTCTCTGCACATCTGGACCTCATCTGCAGCAGCGGTCTGAGAGAAACCCGCTAACTATTCCACCCCCACTCTACCGCCACACGGAGGGAGAGAGGGAGAGAGAGGGAGAGGGAGATAGAGACAGCGAGCGAGCAAGTGAACAAGAGAGGGAGGGAGAGAGGGGGAGAGAGAGAGTGAGTGAACCAGAGTGAGGGAGAGAGAAAGGGAGGGGGGGAGAGGAGAAGAGAGAGAGGGAGAGCTGGGAATGGAGGGAGAGAAAAAATGAGATTGCGAGAAGAAATGTAGAGGGAGAGAGAAAGTGGGATGTGTGAGAGAACAAGGGGGAGATGGAGAGAGAGGGAGACTGAGAGACTTGACTTTTTTGGGAAGAAAGAAAAACTGACAGAGCATGAGATAAGAGACAGAGAGGGAGGATACTTGACGTCTGATGTTGCTGTTAGTGAACACACACAAATCTTCAGAATTACATAAAAAACCGAACATCATCCTAACTCCCCCCTGACCCCTTAACTCCCTCGACTCCCTCCAACCCCCCCCCCCCCCCCCCCAACAAAGGAAAAAAGGCGAGAAAAAATCTATTACTATTAAAGCGAAGATGAGAGAGAGATTCAAAAAAAAAAAAAAGTCAGGGATAGAGGGAGCTGCAACATGAAAAGAAAGAGTGAGGGGGCAAACTCAAATCCTCGTCTCTCTCCTGGTACATGGGCAGGGAAATAGTGGATTAATTTATGTTGATGATGATGATGATGGTAATAATAATAATAATAATAATAATAATAATAAAAACTATATGATAATAAACTTTATACCTTTAAATCTAGGAAGCAAGCAGCATTGCAAAAAAGACTTCTAAACTTCTTAAAATGAGAGCAAAGTACATATAAAATCTAATAAGTAAATAAGAATGATAAGCAGAAGTGTAAATACTTGATAAATGCGAGTGTAACACAGATGGTGATTGATGACCATAAACTCCTTTGTGCCCTTTATCAAATTCTGGAGATATTTTTTTTTGCCTCTGCCATCTAAATTTACTAAGTCTAAAACCAAACATTCTTGTGGACAGAAAAACACTCATATTCCATATTCAAAGTGTGCACCTCGTGAATGTATACCGAAAAAGGTTCGTTGAAGATATCAACAGTGTATCACTAAACTTTGCTGAAACTTTTTTTTTTGATTCATTCCCGTGATCACGTAAGGTCGGCCAAACACGGCGCAAATATTTCAGTCCGGTGATGGATTGTGTGCAAGCTCGGCTCAAACGGGTCCCAGCTGTTTATGGGTCCCAGTTGTTTGTAAGATAAACACCTGCCTTCAACCAGAGCACAGTCAGGATTACTGTCCGATATTTTTATTATTATTTTTTTTTTTTTAAACGTCAGTCTCCTCGCGACTGCTTGACTTCCAGGCCGATAGCCCCGTGTTTGTGCCCAGTCTGATTACTGCTCAGCATGAGGATGATTGAACGTGCAGTTTAACAGTAATAATAATCATTACAGAAAATTCAATCTCTGACTGTGAGCGAACACACGGGAGAGAGTAATCACCTGTGGAACAGGGCGCGTGTGTCACTGAGAACACTGCGCGCACGCTGTCAGGTGTGTGATCATAATTTGAGGGACAATGGTTGACCACCAAATGTATAAATTGAACTTATTTATTATTATTATTATTATTATTATTATTATTATTATTATTATTATTATTATTATTATTATTATTATAACAAATTTTCTCTTTTTTGACATAATAATAATTATTATTATTATAGTGTTTGTTGTTGGTAGACAGTTAGATGTAACAATTGTTCGGTTCATTTATGTTCATGCTCAAATGTCTTTTTGTATTTATATTTGTACAATATTTACTCAGGTATTTCACACCAATAAAGCATTTTGAATTTGAATTTGAGAAAGAGAGAGAGAGAGAGAGAATGTCCCGTTCTGACATGAACAGCATGTGGAGCGCTATCCCTTTTTAAATAACCGTCAGTTTTAATCCTCACAAGGTATTACTCTCCCCAGAGTCAGAGACAGATGAGGCTGTAGGTATTGTCTTTGCTCGTCTAAAATCTGTGATCCTCTTTTAAGCTGACAGGCTTCATTGCCAATGATTAAATATTTTGGAAGGTGGGGGTGGTTTGTCTTTGTTTTGGGGTGGTTTGAGGGCAAGGTGCGGTGGGGAAATCCCTCAGACTTGTACGGTTTTTGGCAGGACACCATGCATATAAAAAATAAAAAAAAATCTTAGGAGCTAATCCGCTTGACAGTGAACATTCACGTAGCAGGCACTGTTATATGGGGGCGAGCGATGATTCAGGAGGACATACAGTACGTACTCCCACCTGAGAGGTGTGGCATCGCAAGTAATGCACAGTGGGCGCGTCCATGATGGACAGGGTCACTACCTTTGATGTCACCGTCCAGACAGCTGTGACACCTGGCCAATCAGACGCCGGGCTAGTTAAAGGGAGTCACTCGTGAGTGATGAACTAGATCTTGGCTTCCCTCTCCTTGGCTTCTGGCTCACATATTAACTCTGTTTATTAACTGTGAAACTGTAATGGAAATTATATTGCACCACATTAATTTAACAGATGCTCTTTTCAGAGCGACTTCAATGCAAGAGCACATCTACCTGAATATCAGGAGCAGCAGTGCCAGACGTACACAATGGGTGGACTGTTTTCAAAACATAATAGTACATATTTTTTCACAGCACAATTAAATGTTGCACTACAATAAAGTGGCAATTATTTCTATGTTGCTTGATCTGATGATATGTATTTTGATAATATACTTTATTTCAGTATATTTCCAGTATAATCCTTTTCCCTAAGGGTTCACTGGTCTAAATTTAAGATACATTATGACCTCATCTGATATACTTTCTCTGTGAAAACATGTACATATGTTGTTTGAGGTGTGTTTGCATGACCAAAGATATATAAGTACAGGGATTAATTAAGTCTACTTTCTATAATCTTCCCTATACTGTAAATACACGTCTGTAACAAACCTTTCTTGGTTCTTCAGTTGTTTAGCCTCATACTGTTGTCAGTTGAACAACTGAGAAAGATTAATCGGGTAAGTTAAACAGTCATCACTTTTATTGGTAAATGTTATGACAGTAACATCTGTCATAATATTTACCAAAAGAAGTATGACAGTTTTATGTCATTTGACATAAACTGACATCATCGATTATGTTCTTTTGTGACAGCTGTTTTTGTGTACGACAGGATTATGTCAGCTTTATGTCAAATGGTTGTTACCAAACTTTCTCCTCATGGATATATGACTCCCTCATGAACACTATGTAGTGCCTTCATAAGAACTACATATACATTTATAAATGCTTATGTCAGTGATTGCAAATGGGCATATAAGCGTATGCCACTTTGTGTGTCTTGGTAAATGTAATTTGCTGCATGAAGTCACACACCATATGCTTTATTGTAGTTATTGACATAAGTACTTAATGTTTAACTAGTGCTTCGTATGAAGGTGTTATAAATGAGTTATTATGCTCTTATAAATGAGTTATAGAGCTCTTATGAAGGGTCATTCACTGGAATGTTAGCCAAATGCATGTGGGACAAACAGCGGTGTATTGAAAGCCATGTCTTCTGTCTCTGTGTATCTAAATACCTTCCAGTTACACGCATTTCTCATACAAAGGACTTTGAAAAAGATGCCTTCGGAACAGTGTCTCACCTAGAGCACAATAAATTGAGTCAAGTCAAACCAATTAAAAGTGGAGAATGAAAACTAAATGCACTGTATGCCCTTATGTCTGGTTAAAAAAAAAACTGTAAAAACCTCCTGGAACCAGCATCGCAAAGGGTGGCTGATTCCTACTGTCAAATATGTGTTTTTTTTTCCCCCTCTTTGAAAGGGCACTTGGAAGTGTTGCACCCTAAAAATCATTGAAAATAAAAATCAATGTTTGTCATAAGCCTTCTTTCTGTACATATTACATTTAGCACTGGTTTCCAGAGTTTGTGAAAATATAAGAATTTGAAAATGAAATTAAACTGGGGGGGGGGGGGGGGGGTTTTGATCTCCAGGGAGAATGATGGAATTCCCAAAGCTTTTATGGCATGTTTGACATGTCTGTCAAGCGTATAAAATGATTTCCCCTTGTCTCTGTAGCAAGTGACAGAACCATTCTCGAGAGGGGCCCTCAAACACATCTGAAGAGTCAAACTGTTCAGACTGATCCGCCGCCATTGCTTTGCGGCTGTTCTGTCTTTATGACCTCACAATTAAACTGTTCAATCTGACCCACTGCCATTGGTCAGAGGCTGTTCTATCTTTATGACCTCACAAGTAAACTGTTCAATCTGACCCGCTGCCACTGGTCAGAGGCTGTTCTGTCTTCATGACCTCACAGTGCCCTGATAAATGCTTGACTTTTCTTCTTCTTCTTCCTCCTCCTCCAGCGTCGTCCGTGACAACTTGCAGAATTTGGGAGGTGCCGGCACACACCGCGGAGGTGGCGAACCGGAGCCGCAGGAGGATTATTCCCGGAGAGGTAAACACAGGCCGTTTCTCCCGCCGCGCACGTCGATAACTTCCGCACAGACACTGTCTCCAGCGCCCGGGAGCCTGCTCCTAATGTTCACAGGGCTGACCCCCTGACAGGATCATATTGACTCTTGGATATTGCCATTGTCTTTGCTTGCTTGTCATTTATGGATCAAAAAAAAAGAAGCTTGTACCCAGAATTAAAGGTGCTCTCTTTGGAAGAGGCTTTCTCAAAGGCGTTTTATTTCCAACCACCCATTGTGACCCCTGCCTGGATTGAAACAAACCGTTAATTTTTCTTAATTATACATTTTTAATGTCTGCTGTTCTATGCTCTTGAGCCACATTGCGTCAAAACAGTAGCTATGCATGCCATAACTAAATATTCCATATTCACATCCGAGGACTTTTAGTCTGTCAGACCACAGGTACTTTCATCTAATGTACTATATGGAAAGTGATTCCCATAAAAGAGGTGCAAAAAAAAAAAAAGTGCTTGATTGACAGGTGACATCGTCATGGCTGAATGTGTGGATGGCTGATCATTGACACTTTTTGTGGAAAACGAGCTCAAAGGAAATGAAAATAAGTCAAAAGCTGAATTGTGTTCATGAGCGCTGTCTGTTGAAGATCACTCTGACCTGGGTTCTCTGCGTTTGTGAATGGTCGTCAGGAGATGGTGTGGATGGGAATACTGGATCCTCTTGGCTGAGGGTGGGGTAGCTGAGGCGATGGGTTAAATTTCGTAATCGCTCTCAGCGCAAAGGTCCTCTCAGTACACATACCTGCACCGTTCTACAGCCGGACACTCTGTTCAGTCCCCTTCCCCCTTTGAAATGTCCGCTTCGCTTTTCTGATGCCTCTTACGCTTTAGGCCAGAAGCGTCCGATCTTATCGGAAAAGGACCCCATTTGTTTCAGCCCTGCACTGAGACACTTGATTCTGCTGATCAAGGTCTTGATTGAAAACCAAGATTAGTTCATTAGTTGAATCAGAAAGTCGCAGTGGAAGGCTAAAACAAAAACCTGCACCCACACTGGCCTTTTTTTGGATAAGATTGGACACCCCTGCTTGGATGGATTAACACCCTCTCCCTCTCTCTTTTTCCACACCCTCTTTTCTCTCCCTCTTCCTCTATCTTTCTCCACATCTTTTCTCTCCCCCTTCTTCTCCTTTTCTCTGCATCCCCTTTTCTCTCCTTCTCTCTCTTTCCCTCTTTCCCTCTCCTGTTCGGCTCGTTGAGGGTATCGGGACCCCTGGAATTCGGGCTGGACCCGGAGCGCCGGGCTCCCTGCAGGCTGGACGGGTTTATTTTTTAATGCTGCAGCGGAGAGAGCCGACTCTGTTTGAGAAAGAGCAGCCGTCCTGAGTCGGGAGCCAATAAGAAGTGAGAGAGAGACCAGGAGTCCTATATACCCATGATCCTCTAGGAACCTGTGAGAGGGTTTGGAGCCAATCCTGACATATACCTGGGGGGGGGGGGGGGGGGGGGGGTAGGCTGGTTGGGGAGTAGGCTGTATATGTGTGTGTGTGTGTGTGTGTGTGTGTGTGTGTGATGTGGAGGACGTGTATGTGTGTGTGTGTGTGTGTGTGAGGACGTGTATATGTGTGTGATCAGGGAGGGGTAGTAAGGGCGGTGAGTTTAGTTGAATCCCATATTTTGGCAGAACCCCAGGTGCCTGTACTCATTCGCTCATTTCCCTCCACTGGACAGCCTCCTTTTGTCTGCTCCCCCCCCCCCCCCCCCATTTTCACCGCCCCAGCATGTGATTCCACTCCACACAGGCAGGGGGTGCTCTCCTGCACCCTGGGGGGTTATAACATGGTGTGAGGACCTCCTGTTAGCGTTAGCGTGGTCAGAGGTCAGAGTTCACAGTTGCTGTTTGGCTTTTTGGAGAGAGGGAGCTGCGTTTCCTGAAAGAACGTGCAGTTTTCCTGTTGTCCTCTGATGAGTTCAGTTCACCCCTCCGCAAAGTCCTCCCCCTCTCCGCCCGGCTGGATGTCTCCACTTCACCCTCTTTCTCTCTCTCTGACACTCCTTCAGCTCAGCTGGGCTGGACCACTCCGCTCTCTCTCTCTCTCTCTCTCTCTCTCTCTCTCTCTCTCTCTCTCTCTCTCTCTCTCTCTCGCGCTCTCTCTCATGCTCTCTCTCTCTCTCTCTCAATCTCTCTTTTCTCTCTCACACACACGCGCACACACACACACACACACACACACACACACACACACACACACACACACACACACACACACACACACACACACGCACGCACTGACATAAACAGCCTATCCCTTCTCCTGTAATGTATTCTGCAGCACACCCCCATTATTTGCAGAGCTGTTTCTCTCTGTGTCTGGTGTCAAATTTAAAGGTGAATGTCTCTAAACATCCTCTGGGGAATGCAGCAAGAATCAGACTGTGTGTGTGTGAGTGTGTGAGTGTGTGTGTACGTACGTGTGTGTGCATGTGTGTGTTTGTATGCAGTCCGGTGTGTGTGCGTGTCTGTGTATGTGTGAGTGTGCGTGTGTGTGTGTGTGTGTGTGTGCATGTGTGTGTCTGTGTGTGTTTGTATGCAGTCCGGTGCGTGTGCGTGTCTGTGTGTATGTGTGAGTGTGTGCGTGTGTGCGTGCGTGCGCGCGCGCGCGCGTGTGTGTGTGTGTGTGTGTGTGTGTGTGTGGGTATGTAGTCCGGTGTGTGTGTGTGCTTGTGTATGTATGTTCATATATTTTTGGGAAGATCTTTGATATTCTTGTATTTCTTAATTCCATAATAAAATAACAAATCACCTCTACAGCACTCATGGCATCCTGTGGGGTGACACATTTTGCATAAAGAATTGCATCATGGGATTTAATCACAGTAGGTGTAGCTTGCAGGATGCAGCAAAAAAAAAAAATGTGCATAGTTCATAATAATCACCTTATTTATAAAGCTCTTTTCCAACAAAGTGATAAAAGTGCTTAACACACAGTAAGAAAAAGAGAAAGCGATAAAATAAACAAACAAACAAAAAAAATGAATTTTACAAAAATAAAAATCCCCCCCTCTGAAAAGTCAACCGAAAAAGTCAACAACAGGAAAAATATGAGGAAAGCAGTCACAAATGTCCTGGTTCGCAAGCTAAAGACCAAGGTCCACAGCTGAGGGTCCACAAGCAGGGGAGGAGCTGTTTGCACGGGAGGGAGATTTCCAGTTTTGTAACCGTAGTAACCGGATGCATCGCTAAAACCCTGTTTTTCGGTGACCTGGTCTGACCTCCGTGCCCGCGGTCCTCCGGCGATCGTTCCGCTTCGCCGCGCGCTCCGCGCCCGTCTTCCCACCTGACGCTCGGAGCCGCCGGCGGCCCCCGCCACGGCGCGGCGAGCGGGCTCTCGCACCTCAGCGCCGCGGCAACCGCATCCGAGCGGCGCTGACAAGGTGAAAATTAAAACGGCGGAGTCTTTACCTCCGGCCGACGGAGCCACGCTCCGTTCTTCTCCTCTTCTCCCAGCACAAACGCCAGAGATGGTTTTTTTTTCTTTCTTTCTTTCTTTCTTTTTGTGTCGGAGGAAGCCTTATTTGACACGAAGTCGCCTCATGCGTGTTTTTTAATAGGAGGCTGGCCACAGACCCAGCACAGCTGTGTGTGTGTGAGTGTGTGTGTGTGTGTGTGTGTGTGTGTGTTTCCATTCTCATTTTAAAGAGAGTTCTTGGCGGATTTGGTCTCGTAAATGGAGGCTTTTATTTTTCCGCTCAGAGAGGCCGCTGTGGGCTGCTGGCGGGATTCAGCGAGCACAGCGAGGCGTCTGATTGGTCCCTCGTTTTTTTCCCGTTTGAGCCTCGATCGGGTGGCCGACCCGTCTTTGAGCGCACGTTTCTGGGGCATGCTGGGAAGTCACAGATCCCAGTACAGCCCTCGCTCTGCTCCGTTTGGCAGGAGGAAGATGACCAGGCCGTGAGGGGAAGCGTTACACTGTGTGTGTGTGTGTGTGTGTGTGTGTCTTTGTGTGTGTGCGTGTGCGTGTGCGTGTGAGTGTGTGTTTGTGTTTGTATCTGTGCATGTGTATGTGTGTGTATGTCTGTCTGTATCTGTGTGTGTGCGTGTGTGTGTGTGTATGTCTGTCTGTATCTGTGTGTGTGTGTGTGTGTGTGTGCGCGAGCATGCCGGTGTGTGTGTACATGCCTGCGCATGCATACCAGTGGGGATCAGTCTTAAATATGCAGAAGTGGGCGTTTCCCCTCTGACGTGCTATTGGGCATGTTTTGGACACGGCGGCTTCGGCGGGTTACTGGTGCGTTTGGATTTGGGCGTGTCCCGGCTGTGACTCAGTCATGTTTATCCACACCCTGGCTGCGCTGAGCTTAGAGGATCGCATGCCGCGTGTCAATCAGGCGATGCAAAGATACCGTCCCTGGACCGCTCCCCCCCCCCCCCCCCCCCCCCCCCCCCCTCTCCCTCCCTCCCTCTCTCTCTCTGCTCCCTCCCTCTTTCTTTGCCGGCTCATTCAGCCAGGTCAGACAGGTGCTTGTGGGCCCACCTGTAGAGCTGCTCATGGAGGGTCTTCCTCAGACTCCTGTCTGTGGGAGCCTGGCTTACGAACTTGAATGTAATGATAACGTCACATGCTTCAGACCATGCTCTGATCTGCTTTCTCCCAAAGTAAGCAGGTGGCACAGTGGGGCGGTGGGTAGCACTGTTGCCCCTCTAGAAGGAGGAGGTTACTGGGTTCGAGTCCCAGCTGGCCCAGATCCTCTTAGCATGTTTTGTATGTTCTCCCCATGTTTGTGTGGGTTTCCTCCCACAGCCCAAACATGTAGCCCAGGGGACTACAGATGAAAATTAGCCTCCCTGGCTAACTCTGGCACGTTTACAGCAACGCTATTAAGATGCGTTGCTCCTGTCACAATAAACTAATAATTAAATTTTAAATGAAATTTAAATGGACAGCTGAGGTCGCGATGAGCGTGGTAGCGTGAGCATTCCAATTTGGGAGAAAAAGGGGAGAAAGCGTTATAAAAAAAATCTTTACTACCCCCCCCCCCCCCCCCCCCCCCCTCCTGGGGACGGTGGTTCTTTGGTGGTCCTGCCTAAGATCTTCGGCGTCGAACGCTCAGCGGCGGACTGTCAGCTGGGAAGGGCGAGGGCTGGAATGTTCCGGAAGGTTCTCTGACCGCGGCGGTCGGGAGACGGGCTGGGTGCGGGACCCCCGGAAACGGAGCCAGGGCCGCAGCTGGACCTCGTCTTCGCCTCGCCTCGCAAAAACAAAAAAAAGAAGAAAAAAAAAAAAAAAAAAAAAAAAAAAAAAAAAAAAAAACTTGGAATGGAAAGTGTTTACATTTCACATACTGTTCAAACGGGGCGCTGAGCTTCATAGCTGGTTTAGGGAAAGAGCGCTTGGACGGGATGTAAACAGGCTTGTAATTGGGGGGGGGGGGGGGGGGGGTGAAAAGCAGTTTCTCCTTCCTGAGGGCATCAGATGGGTTGATATGTCATGTCAGCGATGACGGGCGAGGGGGGGGGGGGGGGGGGGGGGGGGGGGGGTGGGGGCTGGGGGGGGGGGGGGGCAGCGCTGGCGGTACGCGGCCGTCGGCTTCCCGCCAAATGCGTGGACGAACGCCGCTAACGAGGAAGGAGCCTGTCGGCTCTAATGGAGCTTTGCCATTGGCTGCCGGTCAGTATTTCGCCCTCATAACTCAGACGCCTGGGCCGCGGCCCCTAGACCCTCTCCCCTCCCCCCCCCCCCCCCCCTCCCCAAACCCCCCCCTCGCCCCCCACCCGCCCCTCCCCAAATCCCCCCCAAGGTTCGTACAGAAGGGCCGTTTCCTCTTTTCCCCAGGTCGTGTCCTGAGCGGGAGGCAGTGGGCATTGGGTGAAACGCAGGGGATGAACGAGGGATGGAAACAGCTGGGCTGATGGAGAGGGAGGAGCTGGGAAGGATAAAAACAGAGAGAGAGAGAGAGAGAGAGAGAGAGTGGGAGGATTTAAAACGGTGCCAGTTTTGAACATCATGGGGAAAGAATGCTAATTTCTGGGTCTTTTGCGATGGCGGCTGCAGTCATCACCCCGGTCGTAAATAACGGCAGGAAGGCTTTTTACTCCAGCGACGGCAACTGCGATTGTGACATCATAAAGAACTTGGTTCGGTAGCCATGGAGCTCGTTGGATGACCTCACAATCATTAACATTCAGGATGATCATCTGCCCTCAATGTGCTGGCTGTCAGCAGATGTCCAGAGATTCCGGAATCCTGTGGTTTCATGAGCTCTCTCTGCACCTGGGCTGTGTGTGTGTGTGTGTGTGTGTGTGTGTGTGTGTGTGTGTGTGTGTGTGTGTGTGTCCGTGTGCGTGTGTGTCTGTGTGAGTGCGTGTACATGAGTGTGAGTGTGTGTGTCTGTGTGAGTGCGTGTATGTGAGTGAGTGTGTGTGTGTGTGTGTGTGTGTGTGTGGCGCTGGATGTGGGTCTGGGTAAAGTAGGTCGGCGTGTGAGCGAGTCTCGCGCAGCTTGTCCGCAGATGGCTGGAGCTGCCCATGTGACCGCGGGGGTCGGGCTCCACACGCGCGCGCGCCTGCCAGAGTCTGACCACACGCCAAGATGGCCGACGTGTAGCGCCACCGGGGGCGGGGCTTGCGTCTCAGGAGGGTGCGCGTGCGGCCTGTCCGGCTGGGAGTGTGCAGAGATGCATGCATGCGCATGCATGCGCTAACGCATGCACGTGTGCACAGGCGAATGCATGCGTGCATGCATGCATGCACAGAACACACAAACACACACAAGCACGCGCTAATGCCCACACACATGCATTCACACATACATACATACACACACACACACACACACATAAACTAACCACACACACATGCGTGACCTAAGACGCATGCACACACACACACACACACAATCATACACACATACACACACATGCATACACACTTGCACGTACACATACACACAAAAATGCACTCACACACACACATGTACACACACACACACACACACGCATACACACACACACGTACACACACACACACACACACACACACATGCTCGCACACATGCCCACAACCTAAGATACAGGCCTACACACACAGCAGTAAACTCTAGTACAGCATATGCAGGTATGCATGCAATAGCACGTGTATGCAGATGCGCTTGTTTGCATAACTAACACTCATGCATGCACATGCACAGGCACCCTGAAGCATACTTTTCATACCAGTACAGACACTTAGAAGCTGAGGCATGAAATAAAGTCAACAGAACTCTGGGACGTGCCGACTGTAAATGCTGGCTATAAATCACATGAGATGATATTTATGTTGTGCAGTGCTTTTGTCAGGCAATGTTTTTCAATGGCTAGTTTCAGCTCTGGCACCATCAAATATAAGGACGTATAACACTGAAAAAAAGCACTGAGAAGGGAAACAGGACTAGTCCTTGGTCATACTGTACACCTTTTAAATAACAATCTTGTCGCGTGTTAACACTCCATGACTCACAATAATAAATAAATGTATGCCTAAACACGGAGCAATGGTGTTTCAACAAAACTGGACTTAGATAATCACAAAAATAAATATGTAAATAAAATGGAAAGAGCAGTAACTCCTCCCATCTTGTTTTTTCCTTTGGAGACAGTGGCACAAATGCGAAACACTTCATTTTATAATTTTTTTGTGTTTCCGTTTGTATAAATGTCTCCTCTGGTTATGACACTGTTTGCTTTCAGATGTGGAACCAGTGAGGCCAATATTTCAGAGTACGCTAACCAAATATCCCGATCGTGTTTTCTTAAGACTAATGTTCCGATAAATCATCTGCATCTGGCTCTGCAATATCCCGTAACTAGATGGAAATACTTGTTGGAAAATGAACATGCAAAACAGGATGTTTTAAGGATCCAATTTAAAAAATGTGTTTATTTAAACCTAGTTTATGCAATAACAATGTGACCAAACCTATTTCTATGAATCTCGTTGCACTTTTGAAGGAAGCCTCAAATTATTCAAGATTTGTCTGCACATGTTGCTGGAGGGTTGTTTTGCTTTGACAGTGTGAACTTTATCCCCCTCGTGAAAGGTGAGAGTCATCGTAGATATGGGAGGAATTCAAACGTGTAATACCCGCAAGTCCCTGGAGGATGCTTACCCGAACAGTTATCATGGCATGACAGTTCTGTATATCACACTGTTTGGTGCCGAGTCAACATGTGTCTTTAACTTTCACGAAGAGTTTCAAGTTTTCTTCACAAACAGTTTCCTCCACTTCTGAGTCGAAGTTAATGATAAATATTGATCGAATGCAGTCCGTTTTTCCATACACGCATAGCAACCGATCACGGCAACTGTGAGGCTTTTAAATTGTGATGACAAATGTAATTTTCTGTGCCGCCTTTTGAGCTGAAAGTGGTGAAAGGACCGGACCTTCCCGGTCTTGATTATCCCAGATTCTTTCCTATTCAATGGAACGCAACCTCTCTCTCTCTCATCTTATGCCACGAGACCATTTCATCGAGGTATGCTCTAAATGGCCTATATTCCGGAAGATGCGAATCATTAAAACGTTCTGGCGCTCGGAGGTGGTTGCTAAGCTATGTGTAACTACGCGCTGCGCGGAGTAAATTAGTTCCGCATTAGCAAACCGCACGCATCTTCTAAATGATTTGCCCTTCTGGTTTGGTACTGCTTGTCTAATTGACGTCCTCCTCCCCAGCTCTACCATCGGAGCCTCTGCGGCCAATGGCACTGCACTGCTCCCGTAACTCCAGCCCAGGAAAGCCTGGATTAAGAGTCCTGTCCACAATCTCTAAATTTTAAATAACTCATAACGCAGCCTATGATTGACAGGGCCTCTCTCTCCCGCCACTGTAAAACATTAATGAAGGGCATGGATCTTTCACTCAAAGGGCTGCACGGTGCATTTATATTTTTTTAGCTTTTATTTTCTTAAAAAATTTTTTTTTTTTAAGTGAATATAAAATCATTTATTCATTGACGTAAGCGTTTGGGTCAGTTTCAGTGTCCCTCTCCAGCGTTGATGCTGCTCCCATTAAACTCCGGGAATCGTTCGGCTGTTAAACCCTTAAAGGGATGTTTTTTTTTCTGTCCACGGAGGCAAGTTTTATATGCGGGTTACGTGCTTCCAAACGGCAGGTTATGCGCACTTCCAGACCCAGGGGGTGAGGGGCGGGGGGGGCGAGGGGGGGGGGTGGGGGTGGGGGTGGGGGGGGGAATTGGGTCTGAATTGGGTGGGCGTGGCGAAACTCATAAAATCGCCACGACAACATTGTTCCATCCAGATCAGATCAGATGGTTGGATTGCCGGGCGCCAGGGGAACAGGTCATTTCCAGATGATGTCATCTGTATTACACAAGCCATTACATCAGAGAATATTCAGTTTTCCGAGACTACAGCCAGAACTAGAACAAACTGGGCCGCACAGGAGGAACTAATCTCGTGATTTACGTGTAGGTACGAGAAACAGGAGCAGCGAATTTTTATATTAATTTGTCAAACTTGTGTAAAGAACTAACGTTTACTAGCCTTCACAATGATCAATATCATAGAAATATTTACATAATTTTTTTTTTTATTTTTAATTGGGGGAAATGAAATCCAGACTACAGAACACCTTGAGGGAGGTGGATTACCATTTCATTTGTAGCATGTAAAACAGGATAGAAATTTCTACATTCATGTTTCAAGACCAATGATTTCCTTCCAGCACAAATTTTATGATGTCATAGTGATGTCAGAGATTCCATAGAGGGTCCTAGCTTGTCATCAAAGAGTAATTGCACTCAGCTGTTTCAGCTTGGCTCCGCCTACTAAACTATTTTGAACAGTGCTTCCTGGGGTAGGTGGAGTAGGTGTGTCCATCTCATTTGCATAAAGTGTTCTCTATGCAAATGAGTTTGTACAGCATAGCTGCACCAGGCTCGTGAAACTCGGGTCACAGTGTCAAAGTAGGCATTGAAGATCAAATATGAATCAAGATGCAGCAATTACATGGCCTATTTCTCAACTCCGGTGTTTTCGGAAACATATTTTAGTGGACTGTTTGGGTGGAATATGGGAAAGTTTATGAACAGGCCACCATGCTTTTCCAGCTTGAGAACGTTGAGTTGAAACAATCAGGTGCCAGCAGTGTTCTGTCGTATTGAAGAGTAATCGGACAAATTTGTGGGTGGCGACAATTTTCCCACTCAATGTCTTGATTGACATTTGTATGACATGGTAGTACCTCAAAAGATGAACTGTGACATCACAATTGGGGTGGGGCCAGAGTGGAATGCAGAAAGCATTTTTCAAACGTTAGAGGGCAGCAACAAGGTGT
The DNA here is from genome assembly GCA_025169545.1 of Anguilla japonica. Classification (NCBI taxonomy): domain Eukaryota; kingdom Metazoa; phylum Chordata; class Actinopteri; order Anguilliformes; family Anguillidae; genus Anguilla; species Anguilla japonica. Next base: position 7,678,041 of record CM045885.1, on the reverse strand, counting down.
TTTCAACCCATTTCTTTCTGCCAAATGATATCATTTCACAAATTATTAAATAACAGCATGGATCAAAATGTTTAATTATGTAGTAGGCATGTAAACACTTTTACCGCTGAAACAAAAAGTGATCTAGGGTGTAATTACCCTTTGGAGAGTGTTCCCAGTTCCTTGCATTGCAGTTTTTAAAACCTGAAAACAAACAGACTTGCACGCTTCTGTGATTTTATACATCTGTTAACAGATGTATTAGACCACAGAAGCCTGCAGGGTTCCAGTCCTTATTGTGGAAATATGAGGTAAGAGCGGGACTTCACATCAAAACCGAAGTAATGAGGTTCTGGCTAATGAGGCCAGTTCTAAAGCAGCCCTGCTTATGGCTCGTCCTGTCATTTGTCCAGGTGTGTTTTTTTTATTTCGGTTTACGCCTGAGGAACGTGTGTCTGGGTAATGGAGTTTGAGCGCTGGCTGTGGAGACAGATAAACCTCTCTTGACCTCTCCCGTTATAAATGCGTCATCGCGCTCTTCAGAGCTGGATGTCTACTGCATCTCCCCCCCCCCACCCCGCCCGCCGCCGAGCACTCGTTAGGCCCTGCCCAAACCCCCCCCCCCAAAAAAAACATTTATCATCTTTCCACTTTCATTCCCTCCCTCCTTCAATTCCTCTTCTCCACAAGACAGTTATACACAAAAAATACTAAATACTTGCAACATTCTAAATGGGAATTCCTATTTAGAACTAAATAGTTTCTGCCACTTCCATTTTAATGATGAGTAAATGATGTGGCAATTTGTTTTAAATACCCATTTTTTTTCAGGACAAGCACTGGAAATTAGCATAAGCGATAGTAATACAGCATTGCAAATATCCCTCCTTGCCAACAGGGGACTTAAGGGGGGGGGGGGGGGGCTACAAACCATGGCGTTTCTCACGGGGCCAGAACTTGACTGCTTGTGTAACTCCACTGCCCTCCTGTCCCAAATACAGTCCTCCTTTCCGATAAGCGCATTTTTGGGAAGTTTTCTGCGGCTGGCCTCGTCGTCTAGCTCAGCAGCAGTTTAAAAAAAAAAAGAAAAGAATCATAACTACACATGGAGCGTTGCCTTGCAGTTGATCTCTGTACCCACTTGTCTTAATGCAAACTTTTCGGGTTCCGGAACTCAGCGGACGCAGAACTTTTGGCAGTGAGAAACGCAGGATCAAACCGTCTGTGTTCGGTAATGAAACGGCGCCTCTGCCTAAAACCAGTCTCGCCGCTAGCCTCGCCTCGCAATAGGCTGCGTTCCAGGCGAAGCGAAAAAGGTGGTACACAAGACCGCCAATAGTGCTAATAATGCCCTGGATGTTTTCAGACTCTCAGGAAACGTTGTTCTCGGTTGCTATGCGAAGAGGCGAAAAACTGAAGTCTTGGCAACTGTTTTTTTTTTTTTTTTTTTTTTTTTTTTTTTTTTAATTAGAGCAAAAGATCAGAGAAATGCCAGGTGTCAGAGCCGGAGAGGACTGGAGGATGGCATAACCGACCTTTTAAACCTCTCTGATCTTTAATAATGTCAGAGACGGAGCGGCTTGTTCTCCTCCCTGCGAAACGGCGCGTCCCGCACAGACTAATGAAGACAGGGGAGGGAACGCTTCCGCGTCTCGGTTCCGGTGGTGCCGGCCGGCTGGATGGTGCCGTGAGGGCCCGTGTGGACGGGCTCGCCGTCAGAACCGCATGACCCGGGAGCGAAGCCGGCCGAGGGCCAAGGGCGAAGGGGGTGGGGTGGGTGGCCACATTGGAGTGATTTAACCCCCGTGTTTCTGAAAACGTCCGGTGCACGACTTGGCACAAAATGGCCGCCGTACATTAACCGGGTGGAGGCTATGTTTTGCTGTTGATTCAGGTGATTTTTCCTTGGAGATCATAAAAAGAGCTATGTACCTGTAATGCATTATTATTATTATTATTATTATTACAACAGGTGTAGGGGAAACGTATGTATGTACGTACGTATACGTAGGGAATTGAATTTGGAGTTCTTTTTCATAAATATTTTAGGGGAGAAAATCGTCAAGCCTGTGGACTGTCACCCTATTACCTCTGTCTCCATCAGTTCCTTCATCACTCCTTCTCCTGATATCATTTTCACTGTCTCTCTCCCAACCCTCTCTCTTTCTCCACTCTCTGTCCTTTTTTCTTGCACTCCCTTTCTCCCTCTCTCACCTATGTCTCCTCCCTCCTCTCTCCTCTGACTCTGTCCCACTCTCTATCCATTCTACCCCTCTTTCTCCTCTCTCCCTCCCTCCCTCCCTCTCCCACCCTCCCTCCCTCCCGCTCTCCATGACAAGGGCATCCCTCGTTCCTGTTTAGCAATTTAAATGTGCTGTGACCGAGCTGCCAAATGGCTAAACTTTACATGACGTCCTTTGGCCTTGCGTCAAGGGAATGAGTTACCCCCCCTTCACTGGCGTTATCGCGTACCTCCCGGGCGAACCTACGAGCACAAGCCTCTCTGGGAGACGCTGTGCCTTTTTACTTTTCAACAATGGGAGGTTTTCTTTATCTGAGCGGCTTAAGTAAGTGCACTCTATTCAGAAGTTAAAAAAAAAAAAAATATATATATATAAAAAAATTGAACTGTGGAGTGAAGTGAAGTCTTGGCTTGCCCCATTGACGTCTCGTTCAAAGGAACATGTTGATTGAATAGCTCTTACACGGGCTTAACTTAAGGCCTTAAATGTGATCTGTCTCTCCCTCCTTCTCTCTCTCTCTCTCTCTCTCTCTCTCTCTCTTTAAATTTGCACTGGGGGTCTCCAGGGAAGTGGTCCCGTAAAATTATTGTATGTATGCGTTAAGCATTCATGTTTGAAACCCTTAATGCATGTTTATACTGTGTGTTATATGTCGGGTCATGTTCAACGTAAGAAACGTCACGTAAATCTAGATCTGTTTACTTGTAACACGAGGGGACAGAAGACAGTAACCAGCTGCGCCTTCATTGGATGGTTTCTGAAATACGGCCTGTTTCTAGCGCCTGTGAAACCAATTTGCTCCTGATCATTTTCTGATCTGCCCCGCGTACGATATATATTGCCCAACAGGGCCACTTACGCACATGCACCGTATAACGGTTCGTTCCGTCGATGTAAAATGGCGTGTAACGAGTGTGAAGGTTGTCCCGGATCGCTTCGTATCGCCTTCGCCACGATCATTTCCTGCCCTCGCTGCGCACTGGACAAAAGGAGAAAAAATGAAGGAGCGTCTATCGGAAGTACTCAACCAGATCGTATTTATTAAATGTAATAAACGGAGCGTCTATCGGAAGTACTCAACCAGATCGTATTTACATTACATTACAGGCATTTAGCAGACGCTCTTATCCAGAGCGACTTGCGCAGCTTTTACATAGAATTTTTACATTGTATCCATTTATACAGCTGGATATATACTGAAGCAATTTCGGTTAAGTACCTTGCTCAAGGGTACAACGGCAGTGTCCTACCCGGGAATCGAACCTGCGACCTTTCGGTTACAAACCCAGTTCCTTACCCACTGTGCTACACTCCGTCCTGCAATATTTATTAAATGTAATAAACGGAGCGTCTATCGAAAGTACTCAACCAGATCGTATTTATTAAATGTAATCATTTAATGTTTAAGCTGTGAACATGCACGCAACACAAATATATCTGATACATTTTGAAGCAGACAAATTACATGGTACCATCATCCACAGTTCAATTGAGTAGATCCAATGGATTTTTCTTTTCTGTGTTAGCTTCTCTAAATTTGCACCAGGGGGGCCACAGGAAGGTGGTCCTATAAAATTATTATATTTGTGTGTTAAGCATTTATGTTTGAAATCCTTAATAATTTAAATTGTTTGACAGTTTGGGTGGTATGCTAAAATAGGCCCTCGCTGTTTGAATGACTGCACACGTCTGTCAGATTCAAAATAAATGAGCAAACGTATCAGTATACAATGTGACTTAAATTCAGTGTATATTTCCAATGCATCTCCAATGCATTTTTTAAAACTACAACTCATGTATATAACGTTCAAAGGACGTTCGTTTACGAGTATCAGCGAGCATCATGGGAATCCATCACACGCATGATGAGAATTCCAGTCACTGGGAACCGCCAGGGTCCCCAGTTTTATCCCAAAAACATTTATGTACATCTCAGTAGAGAGTATTAAACGGACGATATCTAAAATAGGCTATTTTTCGTGAACGCTGTTCAGCTACGGATTGAAATGTAACGTATAATGAGCAAATCCCATGACCCTCGAGAGCTGGAGTTGCCAAATGTCTCGGCGAAGGTTTACTGCAGCTCCCCGTGCCAACGGAGAGGCCAGGTCTTTTCCAGGAAGGAAAATGGGCATGTTGTCATCCTCGGGGATCAGCAACGTAGCGTAGCAGTTCTGCGGAATAGCCAAGGAGGGTAGGGAGTTTAGATTTTGAGTGGCGCGTTGTTTTTGGACTCTGTGCGAGGCTGCTGATAGGCTGCTAATGACCTGCAGGTCACATTACAGGCACCTAGCAGACGCTCTTACCCGCAGCAACTTACACAGCTTTAGCATTTCTTAAAATCTTGTTTCTGTTACTTGTTTCGGTAAATAAGACAAAAAGATTGCCAATGAGGTGAGACGGGCTTGCTCATTTCAAGATTTGCTTAATTCAATTTCCTGTTCAGTCACGCACTGGCTTCCTGGACAGTTCCCACCTATCCACCACCATTGTGGTAGAGAATACACGTGTCTGTTACTGCTACCAGTGGGCTTTATCGTACTTCATGACTGATATTCTTCGGCATTCTATCATAAATGAGAACAAGGAGGAACATGTTGTTTGGAAAGAAAAAAAGGAACATTTTTCACCCGTGAGAGTTCAAGGAAACTTGGCGAGAACTATTTTTTTTGCGAACACGAAACGAGCCGATTTTATGGAGTTTTTAGGATTGAAAGGTTGATGTCATAATTTTAATTTTGTTCTGGATGTTCTGATTCTGGATGAGCCTGCTCGTGTACCAGGGGCGGGCAGGGGGGGGGGGGGGGGGGGGGGGGGTGGCGATCGCAGCCCGAAAGTGGAACCAACCCATCTGGCATCTACCAGAACTTCCAGACGGCCAGTTCGGCCGTAGAGGACGCTGTGGTGCGTGCTTTTTCCTTTCTGTACTTTTTTTGGCTGAGTCATTATTTACAATCCACTTCAAACCCACTTTTTTTGTCCAGAATATAAATAATGTTCTAATCTTCCTGGAATTATTTGCAACGTGTTGTGCACAGTGTTCAATTCTAAGATGTGGAAAGTTCTTTTTCGCAATATTATTAGTAATAACTTCAAATTCCATGATTGCATAATGGATAAATGGACAGGAAGAAATGCATCGTGTCACCAGTGTTTCTGGAAGAGAGATTTTTAAAAACATAAAAATATTTTTTTAGGAATGCTTCCTGTTATGGCATTTTGACCAAAACATGAAGAAGACAGATTCAGTGTTCTTACATTTACTGTTAACAAATGTTCATCCCCATCTCTTCACTGGCTCATCACTGAATCATAACAAGTTATTTTCATAAAGAGAGAGAGAGAGTGAGAGAGAGAGAGAGAGGAGTGGAGGGAAAGGGGTAAAGGAGAAAGATGGTGAGGAAGATTAGGAGAAAACTGGTTTAGTAGGAGGAATGAGAGAGTGAGAGAAGAAAGGGGGGAGAAAGAAAGATGAAGGGAAGTGGGCAAAATAACATGTAAGGGAGGATGAAAGGAGAGGCAGAGAAACTTGGAAGGTTTAGCGATGAATTCCTTTTTCATGATCCAAAGATACTAGATTTACAAGCCTGGTGCTTCCCTGCCAAGCAAGAAACAGACGGCAGAAGAAAGAGAGAGAGAGAGGGGGGGGGGAAGAAAGAGAGAGAGAGAGAGAGAGAGGGGGGGGGGAAAGAAAGATACGGAGTGAGAGAGAGGGGGGGGAGAAGAGAGAGAGAGAGTAACCACAGTTCACTGAGGATCCAAACAGACCATCAGATCGTGGCTTGTGCACACGCCCTGCTTGTCTTGTGATGTAATCCTCCCCAAACTGTCAATCATCCGTCGCCGATAGAAACAGGGTGTTCTTGTGACTCTGTATCGCCCTACGGAGGCAGCCTCGTGTATCATGTGTACATTAGTGCACTGTACATTAGTGTCCGCTCCCCAGCTGGAGCATTTAGGTCGCAGTGCTGTTCTCATAGGCACAAAGTGCCAAATTGTCGCTAAGCAATCTTACGGCACTAATGAGTTCTGTTTAAAAATGGTACCTACGGGCCAAAAGTCTGCCACACACAACTTGTGAACTAAGTGTGAAAGTCAGTGTATTCTTAAGCCTGCGCAGATACAAGACATTACTCTGTGATTGCGCATTACTCTGATATTACTCTGATATTGTGCATTACTCTGTGATTGCGCATTACTCTGATATTACTCTGATATTGTGCATTACTCTGTGATTGCGCATTACTCTGATATTACTCTGATGTTGTGCATTACTCTGTGATTGCGCATTACTCTGATATTACTCTGATGTTGTGCATTACTCTGTGATTGCGCATTACTCTGATATTACTCTGATATTGTGCATTACTCTGTGATTGCGCATTACTCTGATATTACTCTGATATTGTGCATTACTCTGTGATTGCGCATTACTCTGATATTACTCTGATATTGTGCAATACTCTGTGATTGCGCATTACTCTGATATTACTCTGATATTGTGCATTACTCTGTGATTGCGCATTACTCTGATATTACTCTGATATTGTGCATTACTCTGATATTGTGCATTACTCTGATATTACTCTGATATTGTGCATTACTCTGATATTACTCTGATATTGTGCATTACTCTGATATTGCGCATTACTCTGATATTACTCTGATATTACTCTGATACCGCCTGGTTGACCGTGTGATGCTCTAGCCTCTTCTCGACATCGCCGCACACCCCTTTGGCCCGGTCGTGCACACACCGCTTCATATTTCTTTAATGAAAGCGTTTTTCTTGCTTACGCAGTGTTTTCAGATTCACCGATACCCTGGTATTTTTGGACGCGGGGCAGACAAACTCGTCCAAAAAACATCAATATAAAAAAAAAAAAAAAAAAAAGATGTGTGAGTGAATGTTCGCCAGCCCCCCCCCCCTCCAGACGCCCTTGTTGAGCAGCTGTAGTAGTCGCGTACAATGCGGCTTTGACTGTGTGGTCCTTGGGCTGTAGGCTGAGTCTGCGCTCCAAATACAAAACTTACTTCCATGTTGGCATCCTCAGCAAACCAACGGGAAAACAGTTTCTGTGTCCGGGGGTGGAAGTGCCAAATGTCTCTCCAATTCAAATGGTTGGTTCACGTCCGGTCACGCCCCTTTTGTGAAGGACTACATCTCCCATCAGCCCCACCAGTCGGTGATTAAATCGGATTAGAGCGGTGGAAACCAACCCTGTTCCTGGAGATCTACCATCCTGTTGGTTTTCATTTCAACCCTAATTTGGCACACCTTGATTCTACTAATCTACTGGAGCTCAATGAGATCTCTTTGAATGAGGTGTGCTTTGTTAGGGTTGGAGTGAAAACCTAGGTGGGTGGTGGACCTCCAGGAACACGGTTGGTTACCACTGAATTAGAGTCATCACCAGAGATACACTGCCTGCACTGTGCTGCACTGCCATCAGACCCTTTCTGTCAGAAGGTTGGACCTGACCGTGCTTCTCCACCCGAAATTAAAGTATATATATTTTTTAAATCAACTGCCCCCCCCCGCCCCCCCCCCGCCTCACCCATTGCTCCTCCCCCACGACCAGTCCTTTCCTGTTAATTCCGGTCCATTCCGTCTGGAGATGACTGTGGAGGCTTTTTTTTAAAAAGGAAAAATATTGTTTTAAAGTTCTCGCGCGAGAACGCGCAGGGATTCAAAAGTACAGCAGGGTGGGAAGAGTGCTGGCAGTGACAGGCAGGCGGGGGGGGGGGGGGGGGGGGGGGGGGACAGGCATTGGGGAGGGGGGGTGGTATTGGGGGGGAGCGTGTGTGGAGGGGACACAGATGGACTGTGACAGGGTTACTTTGCAGCGAGTGGAAGGCACTTCTGTCATCTCTTTAGTTGTGTGGTTTGGGCGTCTGAAGACAGGAACGCTTTAATAAAAGCCAAATCCTGATTTACATCCGATATAATATCAGCGGCGTGCTGAGCAAATATGTGTTTTTTCTCCTGCTCTCTTGCTCTCTCTCTCTCTCTTTCTCTCTCTCTGTCTTTTCTTTTTATTGCGTGTCTAGTGCGCGCACCATTGCAAATTAAAATTCAAATTAAAGCCGCAAGCGGCGTTGGGAGGGGTCCAAGCATTGGCACCGTCGCGCCCCCTATGGAGCGATTTGAAAATGGCTTTTTCCTCATGATCACATGCCTTCATCCAACATATCTCCTGAATATCATGATGATTGTATAAAATATTGATGACTTATGGCCAATTTTGTGCTAAGAGACGCTGTCGGATGACTTAGTTGCATCGCCATGGATGTGTCCTGGCCGCTTCCCGTGAAGGCCTTTACTATGTCGTAACACTTAGATGGGATGTCGTAACGCACATATGACCTGGCGTGTTTGAACAGCTGCAGCGCTTTCATGCTGTAACTAAAAAAGGCGTCACACTAGTGTTGTCACGATGCCGAAATTTTGACTTTGATACTGATACCAAGTTTAGTATCACGATAATCAATACTGAAACGATACTGATTCAATACCCGGTACCTAACGATACTGAAATTACCCTAATAGATCAGAAACGTAATGTCCACAAGGGTTGACCTCATTTTCGAATTCACGGATTATTAAAAACCTGGTTTATTAACAACCTTTAAGTTGAAGCCTGTTCAACATATCAATAAGCATAGGCCTATAGTGTTACAACACTAAACCATAGAAAATTATATTAAATATATTTCAAAAATTAAACAGTTGTAAAGTAAATTATCTTTAAACAGGTCTTTCACTTTAAAATAGAGCTAAAAACTGCATGTTTCAATAACAATACAGCATCTTCCTATAATAAAATATTTACAAATTAGAACAGCTATTGCTACTGAAGTGAACTGAGTCCAAGCTTGCGCTGTACCAACGAGTAGTGCACAAGCGCAAGTCACCTCACTTGACAACCTTAGTTGGTACTGCCATCTAGCGAAGATTCTGACAAATTACACCTTTCATCCTCTCAATCAGTAATGCGGGAGACACAGTTCCCTGGCTTTTACATTTGACGCAAAACTACCGAACGTCGGAAAATTCTAATAGCGAACCGTTTCTTTTTTCTTTTTATTTTAAATACCGAATAAGTGCTGAAGTTTCGGTATACGGTGCAACACTACGTCAGACACATATTCCAATCCATTGGTCAGCTTAGCAGAGAATGCACATTTCAGAGCGCCTCAGAGACAGATAGGATAATAATACATATTTCATATAGCCTAATAAATACGACATAAAAAACGAAACAAAAAACGAAAAATCAACTCGACATCACTGCTAGCATGCGTGCTGCGCGAATAATACCTTATTATTTATTTAGACATTGGCAGACTACAGCATTTGCGTCTTTTGTTTAATATTCAATAGTAATTGCAGCCAGAAACTGCAGCTGTAGACACAAGAAAGTTTGTTATATTATGGTAGCAACGGAATGAAGCGGACTAAATATATAGGCTATATTTACCGCCATTGTTTTATTATACCAGCGTGTTTTCGCGCGTTTGCAGAGAAACTCAATTACTATCAATAAAAATGGTTTAGCTATTTCTCAGCATAATGACGGATGGAGATGCGACGTAAATAATTTTCAACCGTCCACCACGTTTTAGCAACGTTCCAACACTCTCGTCATCACTGTTCCATGGGTCACAAAAACTATTACACTAACGCTTACATTGCAGTGTGAAATATCCACATTATATAATACCACTAACCTATTTAAAGACACTCAATTTCAAAAATAACGTATATAACCGAAATATTTTGAGCAGTAATAGCAACATGACATTTTATCTGTGTTTAGTAGTATAGAGACAGAAAATCAATGACAAAGTCCTATCCGCTTCTGTTTTGCGTCAGAAAACGATGTCAGATAGGTCTATCAGCAAAGAAATGGCTTAGCTATGCCCCGAAGTCCTCAATAATAATAGTATTCTCCAAGAAATTATGAAAATCGTTGACAACGTTTCGTTAGGTGCATCGTCTTTAATGCTACGCCACAGTGAATGCGCAAGTGAATGCGAGAAGAAAATATTCCGTTACGCTGAACTATAAAACGCTATTCCAAATGCAAAATCAGACATGTTATACATCGTTAGAAAGCTTATTCTCTCATCTACTGAATAAATTAACTGTCAATCAAGCCAAATTGTACTAAAGACGGCGACAACGCCGTAAGCAACAGGAATCACAAACGGATTGTCCAAGACAATATATGACCACTCAGTCGCAAAAGGGACATCTCTACGCGTAAAACCAATGATAAGATTGTGTATTTATTCAATGTTTAGTCCCAGATATTGACTGTAATATGAGATGGTATAATTAAAAAAAAACTTTGTCTCGTTTATTTCGTTATTCAATAAGCAGCGTTTTCACTGCTGTATTGGCATATTTTAGGGCAAATGTCGGGTTTATCTTGTAACGGATTATTAGCCTACATTACATTACAGGCATTTGGCAGACGCTTATACCCAGAGCGACGTACAACAAAGTGTCTAACCATAACCAGGAACAAGTGTGTTGAAAACCCTAGAGGGAAGTATCCTACCGTTCCAAGTGCCCCAAGACCGTCCCCTCACTGATAAAAAAAACTAACCCTACGGTGTCGGATTACTTGCGTCGCCATGGATGTCGCCTGCCGTAAAGAAGTTTACTAGATGTCGTAATCGTTTAGATTTGGAGCCACAGCTCTTCCGCACCCCACCTAATAAAAAAGTCCAAATGGCAGGCAAACAATATGGCGGACATATGTAGCCCCAATAGCAAAGTTGTAGAGCACATTCACATGCGTCGGTCTATGAAGTCTTGTGTTGATCTGACTTACGGTGTGGGAGTTATGACCTTTTAGGCAAAACCCTTTGTTATAGCGCCACCATCTGGCCGACATAGGTGATTTTTAGTGCCTGAGTAGTGGGGGGCCATAGGAACCCACCTGCCAAATTTGGTTGCTCTAGGACTTATGGTTGCTGAGCCTCAGACATTTTAGCAGAGAAAGCTTCCACGCCCCAACGTAAAAGTTAAAATGGCGGGCAAACAATATGGCGGACATGGGTGGTGCCAATGGCAAAGTTGTAGAGCACGTTCAGATGCATAGGTCGATGAAGTTTTGTGTTGATCTAACTTATGGTGTAGGAGTTATGGCCTTTTACGCAAAACCCTTTGTTATAGCGCCACCATCTGGCCGACATAGGTGATTTTTAGTGCCTGAGTAGTGGGGGGCCATAGGAACCCACCTGCCAAATTTGGTTGCTCTACGACTTATGGTTGCTGAGCCTCAGACACTTTTAGCGGAGAAAAATAATAAGAATAATAATAATAATAATAATAATAATAATAATAATAATAATAATAATCCTAACAAAAACAATAGGGTTCCACCAGCTTCGCTGCTTGGACCCCTAATAAGCGTTATATTGAGGACTTTATGTGAGAGAATTTATGCGAGCTGAAGCATCATCTCTCCTGCGTTTCTAACCTCTCCATCTCTCTTTTTCTCTCGCTTGCTCTCTCTCTCTCCCTCTCTCTCCATCTCTCTTTTTCTCTCGCTTGCTCTCTCCCTCTCTCTCCATCTCTCTTTTTCTCTCGCTTGCTCTCTCTCTCTCTCCCCATCTCTCTTTTTCTCTCGCTTGCTCTCTCTCTCTCTCTCCCCATCTCTCTTTTTCTCTCGCTTGCTCTCTCTCTCTCCCTCTCTCTCCATCTCTCTTTTTCTCTGGCTTGCTCTCTCTCTCCATCTCTCTTTTTCTCTGGCTTGCTCTCTCTCGCTGTCTCTCTCTCTCTCGCCATTTCTCATTTTCTCTCCACCGCTTGAGAAGTGAGCCGCGCCGTTGTACAAACTCATCGGTCCTTGTTTTTATTTTTCGGCCGGACGCCCCAGGGCCGTTGGCGTAACTCTTGGGCGCGCGGAGGCCCTTAAAGCCGACCCGTTCCGCTCGGCTTCCCCCTCCGCAGCCTCGTAAATTGGGCCGTTTAGAAAGCGGAGGTTCAGCTCTCCCGGTCCGAAAACCTTATTTTGAAAAAGCCGTCGGGGTTAGAGAGTGTAGGCTAGGCTGTTAATAATAGGGTTTAGCTCTGTTGTTCGTTAGAATTGTCGTAATGAATTACATGTATAATTAATGTGAATAGTTTAACATTTATGTTGACAGTGGTATAAAATCAGGGCTTTATGAGTGTCTGTTCTGTAGGTGGTGGGGAGTAGTGGGTTTTTTTGGGGGGGGGGGGGGGGGGAGGGCAGGGGGGGCAGTGAATAATTACCGCAGGGGTGTGCAGGAGGGGGCTGAACCGAAACCGCCCTTATCTCACATCACAAGTCATAGCCCTGGCACTGAGCATCAGAGCTGGATGAAATCCAGAGACCCCACTCTGAAGAGAGAGAGAGAGAGGGGGGGGAGAGAGAGAGAGAGGGGGAAGAGAGAGGGAGAGAGAGAGAGAGAGATATGAAATGAGAGAGTACAGTACAGGAGCTGTGGTTCCTCTCCCACCAAAAAATGTGCGATGACCTCTGACCTCTCCGCACGTGCCTGTCCGTCTCCATAATTGTGCATGAAGCCATGAGTAAACGCAGAGACGGAGGTGGCCCGTTCCCCTGCTCACCAGGGATCCCCGTTCCCCCGTTCACCTGTTCACCAGGGATCCCCGTTCCCCTGTTCACCAGGGATCCCCGTTCCCCCGTTCCCCTGTTCACCAGGGATCCTCGTTCCCCCGTTCACCTGTTCACCAGGGATCCCCGTTCCCCCGTTCCCCCGTTCCCCTGTTCACCAGGGATCCTCGTTCCCCCGTTCACCTGTTCACCAGGGATCCCCGTTCCCCCGTTCACCAGGGATCCCAACTCCCCCCAAGCTTCACTCAGTCATTTCAGGAAACTAATCAGAATCCACTGACCTCATTTAGAAATCTCCATAGAACATAGGGGGCATGTTTTTTTTAAAAAAAACATTAAGCATTTACTGAATTTCAGTTCTTTTTCTTCAAAATGGAATTGGCACACACCTTGAAATAATATTATTTATTATTTGTCAATATAAGTGTGCCAATTCCATTTTGAATCAGGAAAATAACTGAAATTCAGTTGATGCTTAATGTTATTAATTCAAGGTGGATGTCAATTCCATATTATTTCAAGGTGGATGTCAATTCCATTTTGGCTACACACGGCTGTTGTAGGTTTGATATTCTTTCCAGAATGATATAAACAGCTTACATCCTTCTCTATTCCTGCAACACAGCTGGAAGGGAGTTTTGCCGAAGCAGTTCAGATAAGTACCTCGTTTATGGGACAGTGGCTGTGCCCCATCGGGGAATTAAACCCGCAACCTCGAGGGGACGAGCCCGGGTTCCATAACCATTACTCTCCGCTGCTGTCATAGCTGTGCTGTATCTTCACACTGTGTGCTGTATCCGTACGTTTGTGCTGAGGGGGAAAGAATACGGAACAGAGAGGGAACAACAAACAACAGTCACGCTCAGCACATTTTTAAAAGAAAATGTCTGTTCATCAAAACAGGGTAAAAGGCAAGTGGCGATAGCAAAGCCTCAAGGTTGGTCGTGCCCGAGCAATTACTCACTCTTAAGAGCAGTCGTGAAAGCTGTTTCTGCAGTAACTGGTTATTTGCAGGTAAATATCAGGCGCTCTTACTCAGAGTGACTTACGCTGGTCACATATTTAAATATAATCTACGCTGCTGGATGTTTACAGCACCTCGCTCAAGGGTAATGGCCCTAGCACCACAACTAGAAATCAACCCACAACCTCGCAATTACAAGACCACACATCTGACAGTTGCATAGCCTTGCTGCTGTTTGGCTGACATATCAAGAAACACCCAATACAGAGGAATTATTTACCCCCCCCTCCCCCCCCCACAATAAAAAAAACACTTCTTACATGGTCTCTGAGCTTGGCTCGTTCTTACATCAGATATGACTGACCGATCACAAACTGATTTTGTTAACTGAACATTCCAAAGCTCATGTCACGATCGCTGCTGGTGACTGAAAGCAGTGGAGTTCTAGAACACTGACTTGCAGGGATTCTTTAGGTCCAGGGGGTACGTTACTGCACTAAAAGTGAATGCTCTGGTTGGTCTCCGCTTGGGAACCCCATTATGGTGATATTGGGGGAATCGTTTCACTTTACTGTTAAAGGTAAAGGTGTGTGCCAGGATGGGTGTGGTCAGGGGAGACTGGTT
>CM045885.1:7621115-7661115 GCA_025169545.1 Anguilla japonica | reverse complement strand
CAAACGCAGGGAGAGCTGGATGTCTGTGTCTCGGTGACGGTGTAGTGCAACGGGTAAGGAGCCGGTCTCGTAACCTGAAGGTCATAGGTTCGATTCCCAGGCAGGGCGCTGTCATTGTGTACCCTTGAGCAAGGTACCTATCCTGCTTTGCTTCAGTATTACAGCCAGCTGTATAAAACGGATGCAAATGTAAATGCTGTGTAAGAATGTTGTGTAAGTCGCTCTGGATAAGAAAGCGCTGGGTCGGGAGCCTGACCCTAACCCAGCGAGTGCCTGACTTTAACCCAGCGGGGGCTAAAGGGGGCACCCCTGCAGCCTCTCCTGCTGGGTCTGGCTGTTCCCTTCGCTCCGTGGAACAGCCCGTGCTGCAGCTGCAGTCGCTGGTGGGGGGGGGGGGGGGGTGGGGGGGGGGGGTGGGGGGGGGGGGGGGGGGGGCTGTTACTGTAAATCAGGCGTGTCACAGCTCAGACCCGTGGACCCAAACCAGCTGACGCAGGGCGGCCTGGCCAAAATAAACGCTCTCCTCTCCCCCCCCCCCCCCCCCTCCCCAGCCCTCTCCCCTTTGAGTCATCCCGTGAGCAGGGTCCTGCCAAAACTCTATCGCCCCCGCCGCCCCCGCTGCCCCGCTCCGCCCCTCAACCCCTTCATTTAGTTTCTTGGCGACACACTTGAGTGGCCAGCGGCCGCACCGTTTATTCGACGGGGGCCCCGGGGGGGCGGCGGCCCCGTCGCGTCAGATGCCTGTCCCGGGCTCGTCCCTCTCGGTCCCCTCCCTTTGTCGCCACGGAAACGAAAAAGAAGCGAACGGGGGGGGGGCCTTCCCGAAGCGCGGTCTGGGGGAATGTTGTGATTGGCCGGGCTCCGGCTCCGCCTACGCTAGCTGCCTCTGGGACGCGCGCGCGGGACCTCCGTAAAAGCCAGAGAGCTCCCTGGGAACTGGCATTTGGAGAGGAGAACCCCCCCCCCCCCCCCCCTCACGCCCCCCCCCCCACCGTTCGGGCCCCGCGTCCAGAGAGCCCCCGGTCCTCGGCAGCCTGAGGGAGAGTCGCTCACCGGAACGCCTCCTAAAGCCTCCGCTGGGCTCTCTCTCATCGAGTACATAACGCTCAGGGGCTCATAAAAGGTCCATATTAGAATCATTATTACATTTCATATTGCGTCTTAATCTGGCAGCCACAGCTCCTTAGACACACACACACACACAGTGCACACACACACACCTGCACACACACACACACACACACACGCACATTTTGAAATTTTAAGTCGGTGTTCTCTAACTCCATTGCTTTCAAACACCAGTAGTGATCGTCGATCATCCGCATTAGAATGTTCAGTTACAAACATTCTTATCACGTGATTTGTGATCTCACTCCTTGAAGGTCTAAAGCCCGGTCTGTGCCTCAGTTCCTTCATTGACAAGTTGTTGCTTGTGTTGTGTTTTTTGTTGTCCATCACAGGAAGTGATGTCATCCCCAAAGCCAGGACAAGAGCGGGATTAGTTCCCTTGGCTACGGCACTCGGTCGTTGGCTTGGCAAGCTGATCGGGTGTCTCCTGATGTTCTGTGAAGGCAGCGAGTGCTGTGGGTATGATCCACCCCAGACCTCCTCCTCCTAAACTCTCACGGGACGCAAACAATGCGAAACATGTATTTTTGAAGATCGTATTTTTTAAGCCTTTCACCAGGAAAGATATTTCCCAAAAAACGATTCACACTCTTGTGGCTTTTTTTTTTTTTTTTTTTCCAAACACCAGTTTCAGTCCTACAGCAGCGATCTGCACTCTTGGAAATGCAGCCGAGGCACCAGAAGGAAACGGATTGACGCTCGTTAAATTAGAACACGATCAGGACTGAAAAACAAGGGAATGGAACTGGCGGCCGCCTTCCCTGGGTTCAGCTGTAACGTCGTGTCTCAGATCGTTGGCTTTTCCTGGAGAGGCTTGGTCTCAGGCATGGATTTGTTTGCCTGGCGCTGGCGCTCAAGCGATCGCTATTTGTGTCCGTAACGTTCCGAGCTGGACGGCAACATTTGGTGCCGGCTCGTCATGGCAACAGCGACATGTTTCTCAGTGGTCTTTTGCGAATGTGTCCAGCTGGACGGTGCCGCTGTTAGCAAACACTGAGTCCGCCTTCCGTGATGAATCGGTTTTTTTTTTTTTTGTGCTGTCTTTTGGAGTTTTTGTTGTTGTTGTTGTTGTTGCTGTAGGTTTTTATTGTTTTTTTCATATTAATGTTCAAATTATTTTTCCCCAGTGCCCCCCCAGCATGTGAAGAATATGTCACTGCTGTGTTCCTTTGATTTGTATTGATTGCCACCAAGTCTTTGCACAGGCCTGCTACAAGGTCAAAGGGCAACAGATGCCTGTCATGTTTCACTGCGGTGCTGCTGGGAAATGTAGTCCAAAAAATTTGGCAAATGGTTGGATACCCCAACAGACAACATATTCGACTTTCATGGAAACAGTATAAAAACCCAGGAAGTAACCAGGTGTTCCTCGTTTACTCTGGAACTATTAATGCCGTTCCATTTTTATAACGATATTAAGTGTGCAAACATGAGGTCATTGAGTTGCCTTGTTCTTTTCTTTTTGGTGTGGTCATAAAGATAACATCGTTTAAGCATGCAAAAGCACGCATTGTGTAAGACGAGGCTGCGTCAGCAAACAGACGTCAGTTTTTTTTTCTTTTCTGGAGAGAGAAGGACGGAGGAGAAGGGGAAGAGCTGGTTAAGGAGGGGAGGGAGAGATGGATGCTCAATAATTGAAGGGTAACTTATGTCAGCCATGATGCTTTCCATCTGGCTAACTGCAGGCATGAGCTGCATTATTTAGCAGCGGCGCGAGGACCTCTGCATGCTCATTTGACGGGGTGAAGTGTATTTATGAGTTATTTAGGGTGAATAAAACGTGCTCCGCGGCTGTGTTCCTTTTTAATTCCGGGAAATAATAAAGCGCAAAAAAGGACATTACTCGCATTCCTTTTGATTGCTAAACTGTACATTCCGGAACTCTCCAATCTCTCCACCCCCCCCTCCCCCCCCCCCCCCCCCCCCACCCCAGCTCCTCTGTGTTCTCTGTACTTTCGGAGAGGTGAACTGCGGACACTGTGAGCCGTGAGGTGGCACGTGTGCACACACACACACACACTCACACACACAAAACCCCCGTGCATACACAAACACATATACACATATATGCATGTCCCCACACACACACACACACACACACACCTCTTTTCTGGACCTCCTTTCAAACTTCACCTGTGTCCTGCCATCCCATCCCCCCTTTCCCCTCTCCACCCCACCACCACCACCTTGTTCCTCAGTGTTTCACATCAACACATCGACTTCAAATCTGCAAGGCAGGCATGTCCCAGCTCAAACAGTCATGCTCCTTAACCTCTGACCCCGTGACCTCCCGGGGTCGTGCATTACATCACTTCCCCTCAGGCCAAACGATCGCCCTCATCACATTCCATCCAGTGGGGGGAAGACAGAAGGAGCAGAAAGGAGCAGATCTCTTATCTCTCTGGGCCTGGAGGGCCTGGTCGGGAACGCCGTTGCTCCTGTTTTTTTTCATTTGTTTTGACGTCCCTCTCCTTCGTCCGAGCGGCGTTAGCGCGCTACGCTCCGGGTCGACGTCACTTCCTCCCCGCGCAGAGCGATCGCGGAAACAGCGGTCGATTAAGTCGCGGGATTTCTCGCGGATTTAACTCGTCGTTCGGTGAGCCGCACGGCCGTCCACCATTTTGTAGTTTTTAGGGTTGGTGATGCCCACTTATCACACCCCTTCCCTGTGGGACAGGTGGCCACAGGTGGCACTGGCGCATGGAAGATTTGAGCCAGGCTGTGAGGTGCGTCAATGCGCTCCAAAACACCAAAACACCGCATTGGCACACCCCACCAGGGGACCCACACTTCTGTCGTTATATAAAAAAACGACATTTAATCCTATATTTCTCCATGTCTGTTTTTGTTTTTTAACTCGGAATTCATCTCTTGTTCTTTCTTGTTCCTCTCTCCCCCTGTCTGTGTAGGTCTGTTTACACTACAGGGATTCGAGCGTTTCGATCGGCTTAGATGCGGAAAATCCCCCCAAAATGGTGGCCTCCGCGTGAACCCAAATCCGAATTAGCATAAGTCTGCAGCGGATTCAGATGAGCCGTCTCCACCAGCCGCTGTCTATAGGTATTTTTATCAAAGTTTTTTTTTTTTTTTTTTTTCCTGGCGCTTTTATCCGAGATGGATCTGCCGCAGAGCGCTGCCTTTTGTTGGAGATGCTTCTGGATTCGGTGTCCTGCGGCGCGGTTCACCTCCACAGCAAAGGGATCATGCCTCTCAAACGCTCGACTTTGTGTCATACAGGCTAGCTAGGGGTAAGCGTGAAGCCAAAATCCAGGAAGTACTCATATGGGTGGGGTGGGGGGGGGGGGGTGGGGGGGGAGCTAATGCAGGTTAAGCGCCTTGCTCAAGGGTACAACAGCAGCGTCTTACTTGGGAATCGAGCCTGTGACCTTTAGGTTACAAGACCGGCTCCTTACCCATTACACTGCGCTGCCACCCAAGAGGTTGGGTATCGGTGGACTCGGTCCTCAATTCCAGCCATGACAGGTATGGGACAACCCCCCTGATCCGCAATCGCAACCTCTACCCTCCCCCCGAACCAATCACAGTCTCCTCCGCCCAGCCTCCACAGTCCACGATCCCTAGCACCTTCACCTCCACCATATCCAGTGGGGAAACACTGCATTATTTTCTGTTGTGCTGTAGGGTGTGGTTGGCTTGTTATCTCTATGGGGTCTGGGCTTCAAATTTGACTACAGCTTGTCAGGCTGTTTCGGGTCGGGTGGGAAAGACGTTGAGTATAGGCGGACTCGATCCTCAATTCTAGCCCTATGCAGACCTCTAGGCCCTGCCCCCCCCGCGGCCCCACCTGGAAACTGTTGTCATCAGGGAGCACCTCTGAGCATGTGACGAAAGTGAGCTGACCCTCTTTTTTTCCTGCTGTAGCCCAAACGGATCTATCTCAGGCCTGGGCTTGATACTGAGCTGGCCGGTCGCTCGGCGCCGCACCGAGGCCAGCAAATTCCTCGGCGGGAAGATCAGATCCGATCGCTCCCCGCGCAGATATTGATTATTTTCGCGGTAAGCGGGATCCGACGGCGCCCGATCGCCATCTGTTTTGGCGGGAACATGTGGCCATGCTGAACGAGGACAAGAATTAATTCTGCCGGGGCCAAAGAATTTTCTGCAGGCACGAGTTCAGACGATCCTGGCTGGAGAAGTTACGGGCTGATTTGAGCAAATCACACTGATGAAGAACGGACTTAAATCTGCAGTGACCATAGATATAGAGTTACTAGAACTGGAATTATGCCCTACGTTATGTCATTCGCCGGATGCTTTTAGCCAAGGAAAGCAAACACCACTGGATTGGTACGAGTGGTTCTTTGTGATTTATGTAAAATGACCAACAGCAGAGAACAAGCTGTAATGAAATCAGCGAGCTGGATATCGGCTCTTCTGGAATTGATACCAATGTTATCATTGGAAAAAAAAAGTGAAAAATTGGCCGTTTGTGTTTGAGCGACTGCTTTCTTTTGCTCCGCAGGTGCACACAGCCGTTGGCTTTGGCGAGCAGAACCCCTCTAGTCTCCTCTGGCTCCGTGACGTTTGAGCTGAACTCCGGGAGGATCGGCGGAGAGGAGCAGTGTCACGGCGCCGCTGATCCGTCACTGATCCCGTAAGTACCCGATGTGCCGGGTCCCGACCCGGGGGGGGGGGCTGGCTGGGGCGAGACCAGACGAACATTTCTGCACGTGCGAGAGGCGATCTCACTCTCTGCCTCCCAGACCCACCTTTGCCCGCACCTCTTTTTTTTTCTCCTCCTCTTTTACTCTTCTTCCCCAGAGAGATTAGGGCTCTTTTCCTCCACTTTTCCTCCTCTTTTTCTCTTCTTCCGAGAGAGATTAGGGAGGCGGAATCCTGACCCGCCAAATACCCCTTCCTCGCACGGCGATCGAACCGGCAGAGGTGCGCACTGTTCCTCCTCCCCCCCCCCCAAATCCCAGAGTCCCCGTGTCTCAGTGGGAACGCTTGGCCTCGTGGTGAGGCATCGTAAAAACCGTAGCCCAGGCCGTCTCTGCCTTCACATATCCCCCCTCCACCCCCCCCCGGCGTCCAGGAATCCGTCGCCCGAGTTAGGGAGCTCTCTGATTTATCCGGGCGGCAGGAGAATAACAGGGAAGATTTGCGGCCTTCGGGGTCCCGGCGAGCCCCCCGGCGCACGATCCCGTTCCGGGCGGGATTTCGCCACGGCAACGTCAGCGGCGGCGGCGCGCGGCTACGCGTCCTCACTGATCACGGCCTGCTCAGACATTTTAATAGATTGGAAACGTCGCACGATCAATTCTGCCACGCTAATCTTCTTACGAAGGGGGGGGGGGGGGGGGGGGGGGGGGGGTAGCTATTAATTCAGTCCCAGACAAAAGTGGAAGATGGCCATTATTCAAACGGGTCGACGAGGAAGATAACAGAATGAGGTTTTGGCGAAATTATCAAAGTGGAAATAAAGGGGGGGAGGGGCGGAATACATGTTATTTATTGAACTCCTTGTTACACAAGAATACTTTCTCAGAAATGGGGTGGGGGTGGGGGGGGTCAGATTTATGTTACGTTTTCTGCCATTTCCAAGTAAATCTTCGATTTTAACTTCATAACTCCCTTGTAAATGTCCACATTGTCAGTTAAAATGGAGATGATCGGGAGGGGTGGGAGGGAGAGAGAGAGGTGTAAATAGGGAATGAGAGAATGAGAGAGATGGAGGTATGGAGAGGTAGCAAGACAGAGAGGTGTAGATAGGGAGAGAGAGAATGAGAGAGAACCCAGCAGCAATAATATTTAATAAATGAATAATATTCAGAGTTAATAATCATTTGTATAACCAAACTGCTCTATCTTCAGTGATGGGATGACATGTTTATTGGATATGGATATGGATATATTCGTTGTTTTGTTACACTGTAGACAGAGTTTTGGCAATATTCACAAGATGCTTCTCATGCCACTCCAGCATATTGAATTGATTTGAATTCAAATGTTCTTTATTGAAAGGCAGCGAAAAAAAAAAAGTGAAAACAAAATGTCCAGCAGTGAGACAGGTGTTGGCGTGTCAGTGGAGCACGTGTCATGTGATTCCGGAGCACGTGTCATGTGATTCAGGAGCACGTGTCATGTGATTCCGGAGCACACGTCATGTGATTCGGGAGCAGGCGTCATGGGGTTCTTTGGCTTGTCTCCATTGAGGATCCCCTGTTTTAGTTCTTTGTGGAACCCTCTATGGTAGGTGTGAAAAGGTGTGAGAACGCTGCCAGGTTAAACCATTTTGCCCGACAGAGAGCCCTTGAACTAGATTGGGTTCCCCTGTGGAGACACGGAGCGGCCGTTTGGAACCTGGGGAGGCGCGATGCCCATTCTGACCTTCCTCGGTCGATAGCGGTACGCTGGAGCACGCGAGGCTTTCTTCCCGGCAGGCGCACACAATGGCGCGCGTCGTTGGCTCCCGCCTCGCCTGCGAGCGGCGGCGGCCTCGTCTGCGCTCACAGAAGGCGCCCCGAGCAGATCGCACGACGCCAGCCAGGCATTGTTTGGAAACATCGGCCCGTCGGGCCAGGCTCCGGCTCCCGTCCTCGCGCCAGGACAATCTGGTACCTTCCGAGCGTCGCGGGTGCTCTCGCGCGGCGCTGCTGCCGTCGGGCTCAGGATCGGATCCCCGTCAGTATGGCGCGCCTCTATACTGAACCGAGCCGCTTTTGAGAAGGGCTGTCTGCGCATCGCTTGCTGTGGTGCGGGAAGGGCGCGGTTCGTAACGACATCGGTGCCAACGAAAACGGTATGTGCAGCAATTTTGCCGTGCGCTGCCAAGCCTGGAGCATTCCCCGGCATTCGTTACGTCTGGCTTGCAGCTGTTCGTTCCGTTTCTAGGATTCGCTCCGGGAGATCGTAGCCATTCTGAGATTTTTTTTTTTTTTTTTTTTTTTGGTCATGTTTTTCCCGGTCGTGTTGATGCCGTTACCGCATAACAGGGACGATGACGTGAGGGCGGTTCTCAGTTTTCACCGAAAACAATCCACCGACTGCACGCTCGGGAGAAAGGGGTTCCAGCGGGCTCCTCTGTGTCTCCACAGGAGCCCTGGCGAGTGCGAAGGGTCCTTCATCGGGCAAAACGGTTCAGTCTGGAGCTCTTCACGCTTTTCACACACAGTAAAGTACTCAGCGTTAAGTAACCTCTTACAGAGTACGTACGGTCCCTGTTGGACTCATATGTGCCCTGCTAAGAGTTGAATTAACACTGGAGATTTTACTGTGCACCTACCATAGAGGGTTTCGTAGATAGCGCAAATAGGTTACCCTGTGGAGGCAAGCCCAAAGAACCGTTTTTTTTTTCTGAGAGAAATTGTAGAAATAAAACAAAGACAATGAAATAAAAAGAACATATAGTCTGGGGTCCGTCGTGGTCTGAAGACTCATCTCTTCAGACGGTAGCTGGACTGACTGTCTACGACTCCTGCATGACACCTTATACTTGCACCTGCACTTGCCAGTGTCCGTTCTGCTTATGACATGCATACGACAGCTCGTTAAGGCTTTATAAAGGGTAAATAACCATCGGCGGAAAGGCAGGGGCTGTGGGCGGGTGTGTTTGGGAGGGAGGAACTTCACAGGTGCGGTCAGGTGAGGCGCAGGATCCCAGAGAGCCTTGCAGTTTCCATCAGAGCTTTAGACGTAATGTGGTTACATCCAGAGATGATGACCCAAGCGACCCCCTTTTTTTTTGTGAAGGGTCACGAACAGCCGTAGAGGATGGGTTCACGGCAGTTCGGCTATTTCCGTCCGTCCGTCCGGTAAGCCGCTGGACGAACACGCGGGGAACAGGAGGTCTCGCACCCGGAACGCTTTCCGCACAGCAAAACTCACCAGGTAAATTATCTCCATTGGCTGGCCCCCGAAGGGTGAGGACCGAGCAGGAAGTCGTTCGAGGCGCGAAAGCCGAACGGGTAAATTCGATTCGCCGTTAGTTTCTCAGGCGGCGTCTCTGTATCTTGGCTTTTTTCGAGCGCTAACCCCGCCACCTTCCGGTAGCCGCCTGGCCTGGGGCGCGTTCGGGAAGGTGAGACGTGCATGTTACCTGTGCCCCGTTAATTAACACTTCATTAACAGGACGGGCTTCTCGCCTTACTCCTCACCTGGAGCGGAGTTAGGAAGGAAGTGGCTGATCGCTGTTCTGTAAGTCTGGCGAACAGAAGACGGGGGGGGGGGGGGGGGGGGGGGTAGAAAATGTTCTTAAAATATACTTAAGAACAGTAGGCTATGTACTTTAAAATGATCCTGTGATCATCAAAGAAATTAATGCATTCTCACATTGTCCGGGCATCTTTAATACAATAGACACACTCCTAGATGTGCTAGATGGCGACTGCATCTACGTCAATGCAAAGGTGTTTGACGGAAATCAAAGATGTGCCACTCTGTTTTTGCATGTGCACTCTTAAAACATCAACTAGGACTGTTCCAGCATCACCTTCCTTACAGTGCTGTTCTGGTAGTATCTGTCTGACAGTGCTGTTCTGGTAGTATCTGTCTGACTGTGCTGTTCTGGTAGTATCTGTCTGACAGTGCTGTTCTGGTAGTACCTGTCTGACTGTGCTGTTCTGGTAGTATCTGTCTGACTGTGCTGTTCTGGTAGTAACTGTCTGACTGTGCTGTTCTGGTAGTATCTGTCTGACAGTGCTGTTCTGGTAGTATCTGTCTGACAGTGCTGTTCTGTTAGTATCTGTCTGACTGTGCTGTTCTGGTAGTATCTGTCTGACTGTGCTGTTCTGGTAGTACCTGTCTGACAGTGCTGTTCTGGTAGTATCTGTCTGACTGTGCTGTTCTGGTAGTATCTGTCTGACTGTGCTGTTCTGGTAGTACCTGTCTGACAGTGCTGTTCTGGTAGTATCTGTCTGACTGTGCTGTTCTGTTAGTATCTGTCTGACTGTGCTGTTCTGGTAGTATCTGTCTGACAGTGCTGTTCTGGTAGTACCTGTCTGACTGTGCTGTTCTGGTAGTATCTGTCTGACTGTGCTGTTCTGGTAGTAACTGTCTGACTGTGCTGTTCTGGTAGTATCTGTCTGACAGTGCTGTTCTGGTAGTATCTGTCTGACTGTGCTGTTCTGGTAGTATCTGTCTGACTGTGCTGTTCTGGTAGTACCTGTCTGACAGTGCTGTTCTGGTAGTATCTGTCTGACTGTGCTGTTCTGGTAGTATCTGTCTGACTGTGCTGTTCTGGTAGTACCTGTCTGACAGTGCTGTTCTGGTAGTATCTGTCTGACTGTGCTGTTCTGGTAGTATCTGTCTGACTGTGCTGTTCTGTTAGTATCTGTCTGACTGTGCTGTTCTGGTAGTATCTGTCTGACTGTGCTGTTCTGGTAGTATCTGTCTGACTGTGCTGTTCTGGTAGTATCTGTCTGACAGTGCTGTTCTGGTAGTATCTGTCTGGTAGTGCTGTTCTGGTAGTATCTGTCTGGTAGTGCTGTTCTGGTAGTATCTGTCTGACAGTGCTGTTCTGGTAGTATCTGTCTGACAGTGCTGTTCTGGTAGTATCTGTCTGACAGTGCTGTTCTGGTAGTATCTGTCTGACAGTGCTGTTCTGGTAGTATCTGTCTGACAGTGCTGTTCTGGTAGTATCTGCCTGACTGTGCTGTTCTGGTAGTATCTGTCTGACAGTGCTGTTCTGGTAGTATCTGTCTGACAGTGCTGTTCTGGTAGTATCTGTCTGACTGTGCTGTTCTGGTAGTATCTGTCTGACTGTGCTGTTCTGGTAGTACCTGTCTGACTGTGCTGTTCTGGTAGTATCTGTCTGACAGTGCTGTTCTGGTAGTATCTGTCTGGTAGTGCTGTTCTGGTAGTATCTGTCTGGTAGTGCTGTTCTGGTAGTATCTGTCTGACAGTGCTGTTCTGGTAGTATCTGTCTGACTGTGCTGTTCTGGTAGTATCTGTCTGACTGTGCTGTTCTGGTAGTATCTGTCTGACTGTGCTGTTCTGGTAGTAACTGTCTGACTGTGCTGTTCTGGTAGTATCTGTCTGACAGTGCTGTTCTGGTAGTATCTGTCTGACAGTGCTGTTCTGGTAGTATCTGTCTGACTGTGCTGTTCTGGTAGTATCTGTCTGACTGTGCTGTTCTGGTAGTATCTGTCTGACAGTGCTGTTCTGGTAGTATCTGTCTGACTGTGCTGTTCTGGTAGTATCTGTCTGACTGTGCTGTTCTGGTAGTATCTGTCTGACTGTGCTGTTCTGGTAGTATCTGTCTGACAGTGCTGTCCTGGTAGTATCTGTCTGACTGTGCTGTTCTGGTAGTATCTGTCTGTCTGTGCTGTGGACTCTGAAGTTTCCACCTGCACTAAGGCTTTTCAAACTAATTTATGCGCCTGTGACCAGTAGGTGACCCATGTGACCTATCACGTGACCTGTCATGTGACAGCCCCATGGCACAGAAGACCCGCCCAGGGCCATGTTACCCTTCCGGCATTTCAGTCCTGCTCCAGAGGACACCCCCCCCCTTTTCTCCCCTGACAGGACCTGTTAGAGGCGTGGCCCATGGCACAGTTCGGGTCGTAAGGACTCCGTACCCTTTTTTTTTTTGTGTTCCCGCAGGATCCGTATCCGTTAGAAACGAAGAGGGCCCGCTGGGAAGGATCTGGGACAGGCGGCGTCGATAACCGCCGAGGGGGGAGTGGGGGGGGGGGGGGGGGGGGGGGGGGGGGGGGGGGAGAGGAGGGAAGCAGCAGGGGACCCACGCTCGGCCCAGCGGGGGGGGGGGGGGGGGTCGGTCACATCGACAGCCGTACACTCCCGTCAAGCAGCGACGGACCCTTCATAACCGCCAGGTGCTTCACTGGAGACCCCCCCCCCCCCCCCCCCCCCCCCCCCCCGCGTCCGTGGAAACGGGAGACGCAGCCCTGAAACCGGACCCCCGCAGAGAACACAGAACTCGATGTTCCAGCAGCGTTCTCCGAGACTGAACGCCCCCAAACGCCTCTGAGGGAAGTGCCTCTCGCACGCTGGAGGAAGATGTTTCGCTTTGGATACAGGCAAAGCACCAGTGTGTTAGGTAACTGTTTAAAAAAAAATGCCCCAGCAGTTGCTTCTCTGCTTTTTTTTTTTGTGTGCGTTTTTTTTTTGTGAATTTTGTTAGAATGATGCTCTTCATTCTCTGCTTAGACAGACTGAAGTCCTGGACTTTTGCTAAATGTGCACAAACAACAATGACTGTTAAAACTACTGAGTTTTAACTTAAAAACTTTTGAGTACATATAAGTTAGCTGTTCACGTATAATTAAGAATGCCATGAAAATATTTCAGCTGAATATTAGCTAGGTATTAGTCTAGACACACACACACGCACACACTTTCACACACACGCATTACCAGGCAACACTATCTTCCCTCGTCTTCTCATCACACTAAACACAGAGGGGTTTTAAATACACCCTAAATCTGAGTCATACCTGACTATTAAAGCGGGATTGACCTGCTCTGCTCGTCTCTCACTCTCACTCTCTCTCTCTCTCTGTCTCGCTCTATGGCTCTCCCTCCATCTCTCTCTCAGCAATTTTGGAGATCGTTGCTGAGTAATGATTATTTCTGCCTGCGAGTGAGACCCGTAACTACAGCCTGTGCGTAATGACTCAACAGCGCTGCTTTTTTCTTTTTGTGAATTAGCGAGAGGAGAGGAGAGCGAGAGAGAGAGAGAGATCCCCCGAAAGCTCACACACACACACACACACACACACACACTCTCAGGAGCAGGCCACCGGGCTGGCTCTCCAGCGCACAACCTTTCAGCGGGCAGCGCGTCAAATAAAAAAAAAAAAAAACCCCCCATCCTGCCGCTCGTTAAGTATGCAAATTCATGCGAAGGAAGCGGCCCGCGTGCGCCTGACCTCTGCGAGGACGGCCGCGGCGTTTCAGACGAAGCCCCGCGCACTCGCCGGGGAGCCCGGGGTCACGCATTAAAATTGATATCTCATTAATATGCGCACGGTGGTCACCGACACGTGCGTATATGCGCACGGAGTCCTCCTCCGCACTTTCAACAGGCCCGTGGCCCGCAGAAACGCAGGCCCTCGCCGATTAACGTGCGAATGAAAATGCGTTCGCACGCGCTCGCTGGCGCACGGCACTCTGGGACGGTGACCTCCATCCAGCCTCTCGCCGTCCGCTGCAAATACGACCGGCCTAATAAGTGCCTCTTTTTTTTTTTTTTTTTTTTCCTCAGCTGCCACTTAATTCGCTCTAATTGGCTCCTGGGACTGCAGATATAAACGCGTGGCAGTGGATCGCCATAGTTACTGCTGCTGTTTTGCCCGTCTGGTTCACTGTCGCCTTGCCGGGGAAGTTCTTTTACGGGGTCAGCCAGGCGGAGGTCAGCGTGCTTGTTATGACACTACGTAACGGGACAGTGGATTATTTTAACGGTTTGGAGACCCAAGAGCGAGGTTACGGGACAGGGTTCGATGACCGATGTCTGCAGGGTCAAACCTCCCGGACACAAGGGGGCGATGGTGAGCTGGCGGGGTTGGTGTAAAACGGGTGGTGCTTCTTCTCTTGTGGTCCAGCACAAGCCACCCTGGCAATCTGAATCACTCGATCCACTGAATAAATGTTTCGAGTTTTTTTTCGTAAATGAACAACAACAAAAGAAGGGCCGTCCTGTCAGTAGTGAGGCCAGGGCGCCTGTGGTTTTGTAAAATAAGCCCTCCTCTTGTTGGGCCGATGAGCTGAACTCCAGTGCGCAGACCTTCCTCCTCGCGTCCCCCTCGGGCCCCTCGTGTGTCAGCGCGGGCCGAGCGCAGAGCCTTTAATGTGCCGCCAAAAAAACCAGCGATAAAACAAACCGCCTTTTCCACGAGACGCCATCTCACGCACGTCCGGCCGCCGGAAGCCTGGAACGCGACAGGACGGAGCGGAGGTTGTGTCCGACGGAATTCTCCGGATGCTTCTCTCGCGTCTGCCTGGAGACAAAAACAAGGAGCGCTCACGCGACGATGACCCCCCCCCCCCCCCCCCCCCCCCCCCTTAGCTTCTCTCTTTGAACGTTTTTTTTTTTTTTTTTTTGCGTGAACGTGCGGTGCGTGTGTTCAACCGCCGCCGCCGCCGTCGCCGTGACGCGCGCCCGCTGTGGCGGGACGGTCTTGCGCCCGCGGGGCCCCGTCCGCACGCGGGCGAGAGCGGCGGCCGCGCCTCTCGGTTTCGGGAGTTCAGCGGGAGTTCAGCCATCTTTTGAAGTCTCTCGTTCCGAATTCTCCCCGAGTGTCGGGGACCGTCTTGCACAATCCTGACGGCTGTGTTTGTGTTGCTAATCTGTTCCATGCTGTTCGATCGGGGAAAGCAAAAAAGAAAAAAAAACACGTTGGCGGTTTTTGAAAAAGGTTTTTTTTTTTCTTTTCGTATTCGAATAGGGAGGATGTAAGGGCGTCTTTTAAGGACAAGTGTTCCGCACAGAGTAACCTTCTCGCTCCGCCGTGGACACGATGCCCTCGCACTCGAGTCCTCACAGGGCACCTGGGGTTTCTCTCTGATTAACCAGCAGCCCTCGGTCCTAAAACACGGTCGCTCCTGCTCGGCTCTGAGGAGGCCTGCGGTCTGCAGGCTTTAGTTCCAGCTGAGCACTCAGTGACCTGGTTCCGCCTGTAATTACCTTGATTTAACCAGCGCACCATCCCTGGCTTGTCCAAAGCAAGGGTAGGGGGGGCACAGGGGAGGAACGGGGGGGGGGGTGGGATAGTGTGTGTGGGACAGCTGAACTGTAGCCTCCGAGGAGAGGACTCAGATGACCCCTGTGTTAGTTATCCTTTAATGTGTTATAATCTAGGCAGAGAGCTTGAAATCCATTTTAGCATTTTGATGTGGGGGTGGGGGTGGGGGAGGTGGGGGGGGACAGTTAATAAGCGTTTCAAAATTAAATCCAGAAATATTATTAATAAGCTCTTCAAAATGAAAAATTGGAGACACGTGTTGCCGACGGTTACGCCAAGAACGCTGCGGACCGACGAGCCAATTCTTTCAGGCCGGGCGTTTCGGGAACGCTTGCGATCGAACGTCCGTGCAAACGCTGGCCGGACGCTTCGCTCTCTCTACCTGCGCTGTCCTCCGGGGAGGTGGGTGCGTTTGCTGGTGCTTTCATTGGTCAAGCACAAGTTCCGCTAAACACTGTAGGGGAATCAAGGCAAAGGGTGCCACGAAGGATCATGGGAAGGAAGAGGGCCTTGCCCATAGAGTTCCCCACTCTGATAGGTCGAGCAAAGTGACGGACAGCGCGGAGGGCGGGAACAGGTCTTGCCGTACTCCATCTCTTGTGTAACCCATCATACATATTTATCCGGCACTACCTGAGAAGGCCAGCAACTACATTTTATATTATATTATATATATATATATATATGTGCTTTTTATCTAGAAGAACTTGCACAGCCTGCATTTTTAGATGCGTGACATTTATACGGTTGGACATTTCCCTGATGCGATTCAGGTTAAGTACCTCTCTCTCAAGGGTACCAAGCGCCCGTCCCCATCTGGGAATCAGATTTCCCCACAGCCTTTCAGGTACAAACCCAGCCCAAACCCTGACCATTTACACTACGCTGCCCCCGCAAAAAAGACGTACCCCGCCCCCCGGCCCACGGGAAGCTCACCCACCCACCCAGCCGACACGAAACGTCCTCACACAACGTTGCTGCCGCGTCATGCTGTAGCGCCGAGGAGGCATTCCACTGACGTTGTGCGGCCATTTTGGGTTGGCTGCGCAGGCGTTCCCTCTGGCACCTCTCCAGCACTCCCGTGCAGTCCAATGACGGTGTGCGGAGGGCCTCGTTTTTAAGCAGGAGTCACGGGAGGTAATAATGCCACAGCGATGGGAGGTATAACGGCACTCCGGAGTGTGTAGAGTTTGCGTGTTCTCCCCGGGTTCACGTGGGTTTCCTCCCACGGCCAAAACACGCAGCCCGTGGGGACTACAGGTGGAAAAACCTCTGGCACATTTACAGAAATGTCATTAATGTGCACTGACCCTGTCACACAAACTAACAAATTAAATGTAATTTAATTAGTCCTGAGGTTGGTGAGAAACCCCCTTTTTTTCCAGTTACACAACACTTTAAAAAAAAAACTAAACTGCAGCAAACAGAGGAGAAATAAAGGGGTATAATCATTAACAGGAAGGTAGAAAAACGGGGTCACCGTTCGTTTTGCAGATAACCTGCGTGTGTGCGCAGTCACGCATGCCTTGTAAACAGGGCCGTGGAGGGATACGCAGACAGGGCGGGCGAAGCACCTCTTCCTGCACGCTTTTGCAGTATCAATGCACGTTTCCACCGTTTGAGTCTCAGCGATCTGTCACACAGATCTTTTAAAAAAAGATGAAACCACGTTCTTGAACAATACGACTGGCAAAGGGTAATCTTTTCAACCTTTCCAAACAGTATCGTACTACAGAGTAATACGATAAATACAAAATCGGCCAATCTGTCTTCTTTTCTTGTTTTTTATTTTGCATCAGTGCCTCTAGTCTGTTTTCTTGATTTAAACCTGCATCTGTTACAGATTAGTGACTGCAGTATTAAATATTAACACAACATAACAGCTATCCGCTTTTCCAATTGCGTGTCAGATGAAGATTTGAAGGTTTTTTTTTTTCCCCCTCATTTCTTCGTTTTTTTTTTTTCTTTTTTCCCAGAAGTACACGCTGTTTGCTCGAGCACAGATGAAGCCCTGGCTCCAGCTCGTCCTCCGTTCAGAAGTCCTTCCGCTAAATCCTCCAGCCCCCCCCCCCCTCCTCCCCTCCCCCTCCCCCTCCCCAGCAATATCATACACAAACACAGAGATCTGAGGTGGGGGGGGGGCTGGGGGGGGGGCGGCGGCGGGGGTATCACCGAACCGTTCATCAGTCTGGGAGCCGTACTCTGCGAGGGTTGCGAAGGGGCTTGGTATCTCCATGGCAACGCGCGGGCGGGCAGGAGCAGACGACCGGCGATGGCGCCGCTCCTCGCGGGCCGAGAGGGAAGAGGCGCGTAGGAGAGAGAGAGAGAGATGTGACATTTCAGGACCGAGGCGGGCGCCGTAAAATCCGCCGCCGCCGCCGCCGCCGCCATGTTTCATCCCGCCGAGACTGGGGAGCCATTTATTTCTCCCCCCCACCCCATCCCGCCGCGCCCCGCCCCGCACCGCCCTGCGCACCGCGCCGGACCCAGAGATGACGATTTATGTCCCCGACGCAGCTGCGGACAGATATGCTGAGATGACGCAGGAGCGGCGGCTGAGGGATGGGCGTGGCCTCCCTCTGCAGGGGGGCCGGCCACGCCCTCCCCCCCGCCTCCCAGGGAGAGATGGGTAAACTACAGGAGCTCAGTCTGGCAGGTACGGGGAACTTGCCACCGAGAGTGCTGTCATTCCACGGGACCCCCCCAAACCCAGACCCTATGGGGAGGATGTACACCCACACATGCACGTGGGTGCTGCCAGTCATTTTGGGCCCCGTGAAAGGATCTCACATCGGGCCCCACCACTGAATGGACTTATGCATGATCCTACTGTATTTTTTAGTATTTTGGGCCCCCAGAATCCAGTGCTGCAGTGGCGTCAGAGTGAGGCTTCACAAATCTAGTCATGGGTGGAGCTACCATGTCCTGTCAATCAAAATCAAAAGGTTTTGCTCTCCTTGGAAGAACACCGATTTTCACGGCAATAGGTGAAAACCGGTGGGGGGGGGGGGGGGGGGTGACATAGCTCAGGAGGTAAGGAGGGTTGCCGGTTCGATACCCCACCCTGGGCGTGTCGAAGTGTCCCTGAGCAAGACACCTAACCCCTAATTGCTCCCAACGAGCTGATTGGTACCTTGCATGTCAGCCTTTCACCGTTGGCGTGTGAGTGTGAGTGTGTGTGTGTGAATGGGTGAATGAGAGGCATCATTGTAAAGCGCTTTGGATAAATGCGCTATATAAATGCAGTCCATTTACCATTTAGTGGGTCACTGGTGACAGAGGGGGCTCACGAAGTCTTCCGTCACAATCCAAACGACTGAGCGGATAAGACAGAGGCACGCGGCTGGAGGAGCCGTTTTGAACTTTGGGCGGAATCCCTGCAAACTGCAGAGGTGCCGGTCACCAAACCAAACAAATCGAGATTTTATCACTCGTGACTGAAGAGCTGAAGTGATTGTGGACACTTAATGTCTTTTATAAAAGAAAGAAAGAGTTGTATTAATAATAATAATAATAATAATAATAATAATAATGCTGATGATGATACAGTTTATTGAATCGACTGCCCATTGCCACAACTTTGCCGAACCCGTTATTTTCAGAGTGTGTGAGTTCCGTTTAGAAACGCAGGGGGAGCTCTTGCACCAGTAGTTTCGCTTTTCCAGAGCTGTGCCAAGAAAGGCGAGAGACGAGAACTTTATGCAAGCGATGCAGAACTGCGTGCTCACGGGCGCAACCCGAGGAAGGGGAACGTATAAGCGTCCTGTGTGGCGCCGGTTGAGCAAAAACGGTGCGAAGGGAGTAGCATTGCTAACATATATAACGAACATTTACAACTTCACTGTGTCGGAAGCGACGGATTGTATTTTCCGTCACTTCTGCTAAGTTGTCAGCGATCTGTCAATCAGTGTGACTTCACGCACAACACGCCCTTGAGCTTTCAGTTCCGCGAGGCGTTCTCCTGCCATCTCCGCTCCCCCCCCTGCTCCGCCTGAGATAATGTGTGGGCGCGTGTGCGCGTGGACTCGGGAGTAATCGGAAGGCGCAAGCAAAGGAGGAGAGAGAGCGCAAGCAAGGAGGGGAGAGAGAGAGTGAGCGCAAGCAAGGAGGGGAGAGCGAGAGAGAGAGAGAGAGAGAGGAGCGCGTCCTCTCTCGGTGCACTTTGCAGTTAGTTGCGGGCTTCTGTTGCTGGTGTGGCGGATTGCTGGTCGCAGGGAACTTTACCACACTGGATCCCAAAGTCCGTCTCTCTCACGTGCGCAGTTCGGAGCTGCCATGGATCTTGCGCCTGGATTGGCATTCTTAATTATTTTGCCGTTATTTCTGCACACGAACGGTCTCTATATCGCCAGTAGCGTAGGTACGTGGGATTGTTTATACGTTTGCACTTTGTATTTACGTGAAGTCTTAAGGTGAAGCTACCTGCTATCCGCGTCCACCCTCTGCCACTCACCCGGTATAATTTTGTAGACAGTAATTCAGACACCTTTTCCAACTTTTTAGTCTTTAAATGTTAAGTTTTTTTCCACGATTCCCAGGACTTTCCCAGGAAATTCTTGTGTCTGCTGTAGTATGCCATGTCATCAGCCTTCGTTGCGAAGCGTGCATTTTTTTCCACATCCCCTCAGCAGCCAAAGCGTTATCAACTGTGTACTTCTCCGCGTGATTCAGTTTTTGTTTTTAAAATTGCAACTAATTCGGTTAGCCTACTGCTCGTGCCGAGGGGCAACCCCATTTGTCATGATTGTGATGACTGCTATCGATTGGTCGCAGAACGGAAGAGTAGCATGGCATCGATTATTAATCACATTTCCCTTCTTTTTCGTCTTGCGTTTCCAGCGTGGACTCTACAGCTGTTTCAGCAACAAAGCGAAACTACTTAAGTTGCACAAAATAACCCGAAGGGTTTTTCGTGTTGCCAAACTTTCTTTATTAGTAACTGAATTCTTTGAAGAAGATAATCACATACTTATGCGAGTTGATAACCTACCTACAGGGTAACATAATTTCTTATTTTATAATAAACACGGATAACATCAAACATGCGCCTCTGTTTATATCTACGTGTACATGCATATATTTAACATTATTATAACAGCTCCTCACTTGAAGTGGATACGAGCAATTCCCC
This sequence comes from Anguilla japonica, assembly GCA_025169545.1. Taxonomy (NCBI): domain Eukaryota; kingdom Metazoa; phylum Chordata; class Actinopteri; order Anguilliformes; family Anguillidae; genus Anguilla; species Anguilla japonica. Next base: position 7,641,186 of record CM045885.1, on the reverse strand, counting down.
GTATTTGAAATAAATGTTGCCCTTGTAAACTATGGAGATAATACTAAGAATTATCGGCGTCAAAGAATAAAAGTATTGACGCTTTATTTTACATTTCATATCACTTAACACGGAATGGCATACTGTCAGTAGGTTCTAAAAATGGTCTGGGGAAAAAAGAAGCATTATAGTGAACGCTTGCCCGTGTTTCTCTCTCGCTCTGGAAGAGCATCTCCGCGTGCTGGGTGTGAATTTGGCACCTTTCGAGTTAGTTTTTACTGCCGTTTGATGCTCTGAGTTGGATGTTAAATCTGCTAATTACCATCGCAGCAACGTTAAAGTGGAAGCGTGTTTACGATTGGAAGCGTTGTTTTGATTTAAGCAGTTTACCACACCTTTGAAGTAATGATTCCGCTGTTTCGAAATAATAATAAAAATAAGAATTTACATCAAGCACGCCTAATTGAAAAATAGGAATTATGCTAGAAAAACAGTTTTTGTAAAAAATAAAAACATGAAAATGCTTTCCTCTTTTACTATTAAATAGATATTAATGCATAATTTATTTGTAAGAATCAAATAAAAACGTATTATTTTGTATTATTATAGATATAGATAGATAGATGGATAGGTACTTTATTAATCCCGAGGGAAATTCAGCTGTCCGATTATTGTAATTGTTTAAATATCATTAATACTGTAGCAGTGTACTTATGGTAGGCCTTTGTTTTTTTTTGTTTTTTTTTTTTTTTTGCTTAGCAGCATTAGTAGACTCGTCGTTTTAGTAAACCGAACACGCAGGTACATCTCAGTTCTGCATTCTACAGGGGGGAAGCGATCTTTTTATTCCCTCCCGGTTGTTCTCTGCCGGTGAGAAAAAACATTATTCAGCGCGTAAGAACCGCAATTATCACCTTGATCTCATTGGCTTTTCGGTTTCCAGATGCTCTCTGGGCGCGCAAAAGTGACATACACAAGCAGAAATAAGTGAGATTATATTTATATTTTTGCCGTTTTTTTTCCTGCCTGGAGAGGCAAAGTGTGGTTGCTTTGTAAATAGGCTGAATGTTTTCTTTTCAGGGGCCAGTAGTACTTCAGGAACGTTTTTCACCTTCCAAAGTATTTTTTGCACCTTGCGTATTGCACCTTGTTTTCGTTTGTTTTATAGAGAAAAGTGTGATTGTTGTAGGGTACAAGAACTGGTCACAATCTGGTGAAAGAGGAGGTTACATGACTGCAGATCTTTAATCGTTTTACTACTTTGAAGATATATGAAGATAAAGTTATGCTTGATTTTATGTGTATGTATGTATGTATGCATGTATGTATGTGAGTGTGAATGCTTGTCTGCCAGTGTGAGGACTGCACCTGCTTAAACATCTGTGTTTGTGTCTGCACATTCGCTTGTGTTACAAGGACTAAGATGTCCCTGACATTTAAAAAAAAGTTTGGGGCCCTTTGTTTTATGTGCAACAGCAGACTCCAATGAAGAAGTGAAAAGTGTGTGTGTATTTATATGTATGTATTTTGTGTATGTGCGTGTGTGCGTGTGTTTGTGTGTGTGTGCCTGCATGTGTGTGCGCATGTGTGTGTGTGGGTTTGTGTGTGTGTATGCATGTGCCTGTGTGTGTGTGCACCTGCGTGTGTGTGTCTGCGCACAAATTTGTGTGCACAGGTGTAGAGAGTATGGAATGTGTGTTTGACTCTCTCTCTCTCAGACTCCCTGCAGCTTGTGTGTGTGTGTGTGTGTGTGTGTGTTTGACTCTCTCTCTCTCTCTCTCTCTCTCTCTCAGACTCCCTGCAGCTTGTGTGTGTATGTTTGACTCTCTCCCTCTCTCTCTCTCTCTCTCTCTCTCAGACTCCCTGCAGCAGGTGTGTGTGTGTTTGACTCTCTCTGTCTCTCTCTCTGTCTCTCAGGCTCCCTGCAGCAGGTGTGTGTGTGTGTGACTCTCTCTCTGTCTCTCTCTCTCAGGCTCCCTGCAGCAGGAGTGTGTGTGTTTGACTCTCTCTCTGTCAATTTCAATTTCAATTTTCAAAGTGCTTTATTGGCATGACAAATATAGGCACTTGTGTTGCCAAAGCAGTGGTTATAACATACAACTATATACAATGAATCCGTTATATAAAAAATATAAAAGTATATACAAAAACATCAGTAAGTGATGTTAGGTGTGTGTGTGTGTGTCTGACTATCTGTGTGTTGTGTGCATGAGTGAATATTATGTGTCTGCTTGTACGCGTGTATGCTGTGTGTAAATGTGCGCATGAGGTGGTCACACATTGTCCCTCAGATTATGGCAAGAGAACACAAATTGTGCTGCTAGTATGCAGCAACCTTTTTCTTCTCCTAATAGGTAGGGTAATCTATCGTCATTGGGCATATAATTGAATTGGGGACATTTCTGGATTATTTTTTGGTAGAATTTTTGGCGAATTTGGTCAAATTTTGTGCATTCCATTAGGAAGTGTTTTTCCGTTTCAATTTGGTTGCCTTTGCATTGTTGGCACAATCTTTTTTCTTCTGGCAACCATGATTTTCTGTGCCTGCCAGTTTCTATGGCTAAGTGGTGCTCGCTGAGTCTGTACCTCGTCAAGGTGGTTCTCAGTTTTTTGTCAGTAACTGTGGTCAGGTAGTTCGCTACAGCATACTGTCTTTTTAGGGCCAAATAACATTTCATTTTACTTTGCAATTTTGTTTTAGTTTCCCAGTAGGTTATATAATTCTGTTTCAGCTGTGTTGCAATTTGGTTTATTCTAATTATGTTTGTAGTTTTGTTCTGATCCTGAGCAAGTGAGGTGTTAGTGTGTGTTAGTATATGTGGGGAACTAAGGCTCAGGACCAGCTGAGTGAGGGGATTGTTTGCTTTGCTCAACTCTTGGTATTGCAGGGCTTTGTATTGATGTGAGTGGGGGTCACTTTGTTTTAGGTGCTTCCAAAATTTGATTGACCTTTTTTGTATTTTGATAAGTAATGGGTATTGGCCTAATTCTGCCCTCTCTCTGTCTCTCTCTCTCAGGCTCCCTGCAGCAGGCGTGTGTGTGTTTGACTCTCTCTCTCTCGCTCAGGCTCCCTGCGGCAGGTGCTGGGGGAGTATGGACTGTGTGTTTGACTCTCTCTCTCTCTCTCTCTCAGGCTCCCTGCAGCAGGTGTGTGTGTGTTTGACTCTCTCTCTGTCTCTCTCTCTCAGGCTCCCTGCAGCAGGAGTGTGTGTGTTTGACTCTCTCTCTGTCTCTCTCTCTCAGGCTCCCTGCAGCAGGCGTGTGTGTGTTTGACTCTCTCTCTCTCGCTCAGGCTCCCTGCGGCAGGTGCTGGGGGAGTATGGACTGTGTGTTTGACTCTCTCTCTCTCTCTCTCTCTGTCTCTCAGGCTCCCTGCAGCAGGTGCTGGGGGAGTATGGACTGTGTGTGTGACTCTCTCTCTCTCTCTCTCTCTCTCTCCCTCAGGCTCCCTGCAGCAGGTGCTGGGGGAGTATGGACTGGTCAGGCCGGTGAGCACGGACGCTGAGGGCAGGTTCCTGTCGCACGCCGTGTCGGCTGGCCGTTCGGGCGGGCAGCCCCGTAGGCGCTGGAGGAGAGAGACGGGAGCGGCGGAGCACCGGGAGACGGAGCAGGAGGAGGAGGACAACGAGGAAGACGAGGAGGAAGGGCGCGGGCGGCGGCGGCGGCCGGCTCTTCTACAACGTCACGGTCTTCGGCCGGGAGTTCCACCTGCGCCTGCGGCAGAACGCGCGGCTGGTGGCGCCCGGGGCCAAGGTGGAGTGGCAGGACGATGATGGCGTCGGCGGCGGCGGCGGCGGCGGCGGCGGGGGCGAGGGGACGCGGAGCGAGCCGCTGCGGGCCGACTGCCTCTACGTGGGCGACGTCAGCGGAGTGAGCGGCGCGTCCGTCGCCATCAGCAACTGCGACGGCCTGGTGAGCTCTTCCCCCCCGCTTTTCCCGCCAAAAAGCGCCTCCCTCCCGCCTTCCTCTCGCCTCGCCCTCTCTCTCTCCTCGTGTGGCGCGGTTTCCGTTTTTTTTTTTTTCGGTTTTTGAGCCGATGGGTCTTGTTTTTGTTTTTTGTTGTTTTTGTTAAAAAAAAAAAAAAAAGAATGGTTTCTGTCTGGTGTGCCTGGAGTTACCTCTCAGAGGTTGTAAGGTTTTTTCGCCTTGTGAGCGTATTTATTTTACGGAATTTGTTGTGGCTGGTGTGGAGGATGCAGGGAGGGGAGGGGGGGCGCGCACTTGTATAGTTGAACCCCAGGCTCTCGCGCTGTCTGTAGAATGCGTTTGAAGCTGCACTGTGCAGCGACGCTCTCTGGGGGGCGCCCCCCGGGCTTGACCTCGGGTTCGAGGAGGTCGGCGCGGTCGAGCGGACGCTTGCGCCGCGGTTGCCCCCGGCGGCGCTCCTGACACACTTCCCAGCCCGTGACCTATTAATAGCCGGGAACCCTTCCGTTCACCACAACCGCCCGTTCCCCGCTGGAGGCCGTATCAGCAGAGTATCTTTTCAGAGAGGGGAGTATCTTTTCAGAGAGAGAGAGAGAGAGAGAGAGAGAGAGAGAGAGAGAGAGAGAGAGAGAGAGAGAGTGAGAGAGAGAGATAGCGAGGCGGGGAAGCGGAGTGCAGGATTTCGAAGAAACGGCATGGTACTTTGATAGCTGTTCCTTGGCTTATCGGCTTTGTACTTTGAAAATAAGCGGGGAGCCTTCGCCCGAGGATCTAAAGGCGACGTGGTGCTGGAGTGTTTGTGGTTGTTTAACCCTCTTGAAGTGTCAGGATTTTTTTTTTGGAATGTTTGTTTATTAATGTTTTTTTTCAAAGTTCTAGAACTTCCGTTGCTGTCAGTTACCAGAAACGATTGTTGCATCAGCATCAGAATGTTCAGTTGAGAACATTCTAATCACGTGTTTGTGACCTCACACCTTAAAGGGTTAGCAAAGTTTTTTCAGCAGAATGGAAATGTGTGCCTGTTCTCTAATCATATTAACAGCCAGTCATTGGTGAGTAACATAAATCTCTGTCGGTCTAGATGGCTCCAACATAAACACATTCCATGGGAAAATCCCTTGGGGAAAAATCGACAGTCGTCCTCTTGATTTTGGAACACTGAACGTTGATGTTGAACCTGTTAGACCTTCTCTCTTCAGGTGTCCCATGTTGATTAGGTTTCCAGGGACGTCTGCAGTCCCAGTTAGACGTGGGGACATGAGTCCTTCATCTGGAGTTATTCTGTGCTGTCAATGTGCGAACCAATCGAAGAATTTTACTTTCTATAGCAGAGTGCGGCAATTCGTTATAAATCAAAAAGCCACTTGTAATTTGTGACGCCTCTAGATATTTGGGGGGGTTTAGAGATGCCTCCTTCCTCCATCGTGACCCCCAAAAAGTTTTCTAATGAGGTTGAGTTAGGATCATGGATGGGTGAACTGATTCTGGCTCAGTTGTTGGAGACGTTACCCTCCGCTGTGTGATAATAAATAGGCTGGTGGAGAGGTTTGATTTTGTTACAAAGGGATGGGAGACAGAACCTTGAGTCAGATCCATTCACCTACACTATTTGACTAAAAATAGCTGGACACCCCTTGGTATGGGGTTGATTTTCATGGTTTGGGCTAGTTCCCTTAGTTCCAGTGAAGGCAAATCTTAACGCAGTGATGTTTTTGGCCAGTCGTGGGCTTCCGGCTTTGTAGCAACAGTTTGGGGAAGGCCCAGTTTGGGGAAGGCCCAGTTTGGGGAAGGCCCCGTTTGGGGAAGGCCCAGTTTGGGGAAGGCCCTTTCCTGTTTCAGCATGACAGTGCCCCCGGGCATCGGCGTTGAAGAACTTGACTGGCCTGCACTGAGCCCTGACCTCAACCCTACCCAACACCTTTGGGATGAAATGGAAAGCAGCAAAGGGTGGACCCACTCCATGTTAATGCCCATAATTCTGGATGATATGTAGGATGTTAGGTGTCCACACACTTTTGGCCATGTAGCGCACACCCACCGTAGGACCACTTTTGTATCTTGGGCCAATAGTTGATCTTGATATACGCACTGATGTGACTGAAATTGTCCTACAGATACATAAAGTGCTCATTATTCAGATTGGATTGTTCTAATATTTCAAACGTGCTTGAGGAAGACATTGGCTAGATGAGAGTTGGGCATGGTGCCAGTGGGTGCTGGGACCAAAAGCATATCCACCGCCCCCCCCCCCCTTCCCCCCATGGCAAGCATCCATGGCGACAGTACAGCAGAAATGAATTCCGCTGTGAGAGAATTGCTTTCTCATAAAATTCAGCAGTCGGGGAGGGGGGGGGTGTTGGATTTGTCCCACCTCTTTCAACGGCAGCTTGTTCCTGGGGGGGCGGGGTTTCTGAATCCAGATTGGCTGGATTATTCAGGAAGAGGCATGGAAGACGAAAGGTGATTAGTCTTGTGGAAAAGAAAAAAAAACAATAAACCATTGTGATGTCATAAGAGGCACTGTTGGAACACTGACATGCGGTTCAGTTGCTGTTCTCAGTGCTGGGCCATAACTTTGCCCGTGATTGGACGGGAGCAAATCTTTTCCTTAACTCTTTGGAAGCGTGCAGGTGGCTCTCCATGAAACGTTGTATTCCAGAATCTTCCAGTGCTCTGGAGCGCTTTCGTGGAAGCGCAGAGCTTACCCGTGGGTCAGTGCCGGTGCGCATTTGGAGGTGGGGATCGGGGAAAGCCCAGCTAAATTCAGCGGGTTGGGGAAACGAACTCATTTAAGCGGGAAAAAAAAAACAAACATCGTCGAGTTACGCATTGCCCTTCATCAAGACAGTCGCTTGAGCGTGTTTGTTTTTTTACGCTGGGAAGCATTCTGACAGATGACACAGAAGAGGAGAGAAGTAGAGAGAGAGGAGCTGAGAGCGAGAGCGATAGAGAGAGAGAGAGAGAGAGAGAGAGAGAGAGAGAGAGAGAGAAAATAAAGGGCTGGTTTAAGAAGGCCCTGCGGCAGTCGGCATAACAGAAGATGAAAAACACCGATCGAACAGAGCCGCGTACTCCCAACGCCTGGCTACATGCAATTAGCGGCACTTACATCTGTCTCTGTCTGCTGTTCAGAAAAAAATGAAACCGTAACCTTGAATTTGTTTAAAAAAACGGGGGGGGGGGGGGGGGATGAAGAAGAAGAGAAAATCAATGGTTTTGTTCTTCAGTGTAAATTTTGCTGTTCTGGCGCCCGACTCGGAGAGGACCCCGGTGGGGGGGGCGAGGGGGAAGGCTCGGCCCCCGAATGGCGGTGAAATGTGAATTTACCCCCCCCCCCCCCCCCCCCCCCGCCAACAGGAAGCCGTCCCTCCCCTCAGGAGGTGTCTGCTTAGCGAGAGCGCGGGTCGCTGACATTTCGGGGGGGAAGTTGATAAAATAAGTATGATAAAAAAAAATGTTTTTCGCGAGGCCTCTCGTGAATTCATCATCGTTCTCCGCAGTCATTGTTTCCTGTAGTCATTCTTCAGCGTCTGAAACCCGAGAAGTCTTTTATCGAATTACCCAGAATGCAGCGATTTATCACACGGCTGCTGGAGACGCCGGCCGCCATTCCAGAGGGTGTTGATTTTTTTTTGCTGTGTGCCCACCTCCCACAATGCACTCTGATACCCCGGTGCTCCCGTGGGAAATGCAGTTCGAGGGAGCGTGGATCGTCGCTTTGATTTCTTCCTCTCGTGCTCCCGGTGCATTCTGGGAATGTGGTGGTTCTCGCAGTGTCGGGAGAGCACGGATCTGTTTTCCTTCCCTCTTTCATCTTCCCAGACACCTTCCTACACGCAGAAACAGCTGGGCCCCAGCAGGCTCTGGAAAGATGAGACAACCACACACACGCGCACACACACACACACACACATACACACGCACACACACACGCACTCGCACGCACACACACATACACACGCACTCGCACACGCACAGTATCACACACACACGCACGCGCACACACATACACACGCACTCGCACACGCACAGTTTCACACGCAAGCACATGCACAGTCTCACACACACATGCATGCACACACACACACACAGTCTCAGACACACACACATACACATGCATGCACGCACACACACACATACACACACACACTCACACACACACACACACACACACACACACACACACACACACACACACACACACACACACACACACACACACACACACACGCGTGGGAGCCAGGCTGCTGAAAGCATGGGGAGACGCTGCAGTGCTGGGACTGAGGGGGAGGAGCGTCTGCAGACTGTGGAGACCAGCTTCCTGCTAGACAGCCGCGCAGCTCGGCCCAGCGATAGGGCGAACTCAGAAAAGGGGCGGGGCTGTGATAACCAGGGCAGACGATTGGTCCCCCCCGGGTGCCTGTCTGCATCAGGTGACCTGTCAGCGGCGCGTCTCGTTCCGGCAGCCCTGTCAGGGCCCGGTCTTGCCATGGCAACAGGCCCGACGCTCCCAGGAGAGCCGGCTCCGGCACGGCGGAGGAGGAGAGACCAGGAGGGAAGAGTGGGAACGCTGCCGGAATGCCGGGAACGCCATGGGAACGCCGTGGATTTTCCGGGGTGGAGGTCGATAGTCCTGCCGTAGGGCTGGAGGGGGTACATCTGGAGTGTGATCCTCTATCACACTCCCCTGCGCCATAATTACAGAAATAATAATAATAATAATAATCATCGTCATCGTCATAATAATAATAATTCCGTATAGCATATATGGCTGTATGTTCTCAAACAGCCATGAAAACAGGTTGTAAACAAGCGCTGTGATTTGCAAGGGTAGACTCAGGATTTTAAAAAAAATAATCATAAAAACTTGGGAGTAAAAAAAGTACAAACATAAAAATAGCAGTGTAGTAAAACATGATTCATAAGAAAGAGTAAGGGAAGAAATCCAAATAAAAACTACAATAAAGCAGGCAGAGTCGTTCACAGGCGGTCTTAATGCTCTTTGAAATATGCAACTTTCACAAAAATTGTCTGTAGATGATTTCTGTCTAATGGCTTTTGGCAGAGTAGTACAAAGAGTCAGAACATGAAACCAAAAAGAAAATCTGGGTCACGGCATCCTTTGGGAAAACCGGCTGTCACTGGATCATCTTTGATTTTGTTTTGGTTTTAGTAATTAATGAAAAAAATGAAGATGTGTATTTGCAAAACTACTAAAAAAAAAAAAATATATATATATTTTTTAAAAACTACAAAAGGACCTTATAAAATTCCAAAGCTGATTGGTGCAGAGCAGGGGGGGGGGGGGGGCATCAGGGATCTTTGGCCTCTGATTGGCTCTTGTTAATGTTCTCGCTCTGCCTCGTGACACCGGTTGCAGTTTTTTTTAGAATACCCGAGAACCTGGCCTGGTGACGCGCTCGTACGCGAGCCTCTGTGCGGTGGGAGAGGGGCGGGGCAGTGGGAGAGGGGCGGGGCAGTTCCAGTGTGGCGAGCCTCTGCGGGGGGGGAGAGGGGCGGGGCAGCTCCAGTGTGGCGAGTCTGCGCAGTGGGAGAGAGGGGCGGGGCAGCTCCAGTGTGGCGAGTCTGCGCAGTGGGAGAGGGGCGGGGGCAGCTCCAGTGTGGCGAGTCTGCGCAGTGGGAGAGGGGCGGGGCAGCTCCAGTGTGGCGAGTCTGCGCAGTGGGAGAGGGGCGGGGCAGCTCCAGTGTGGCGAGTCTGCGCAGTGGGAGAGGGGCGGGGCAGTTCCAGTGTGGCGAGTCTGCGCAGTGGGAGAGGGGGCGGGGCAGCTCCAGTGTGGCGAGTCTGCGCAGTGGGAGAGGGGCGGGGCAGTTCCAGTGTGGCGAGTCTGCGCAGTGGGAGAGTGGCGGGGCAGTTCCAGTGTGGCGAGTCTGCGCAGTGGGAGAGGGGCGGGGCAGCTCCAGTGTGGCGAGTCTGCGCAGTGGGAGAGGGGCGGGGCAGTTCCAGTGTGGCGAGTCTGCGCAGTGGGAGAGTGGCGGGGCAGTTCCAGTGTGGCGAGTCTGCGCAGTGGGAGAGGGGCGGGGCAGTTCCAGTGTGGCGAGTCTGCGCAGTGGGAGAGGGGCGGGGCAGTTCCAGTGTGGCGAGTCTGCGCAGTGGGAGAGTGGCGGGGCAGTTCCAGTGCGTCTGTAAGTGGACGGAGACCCGGGCTGTTCTGCGGGTTACTGAGTTACTCCCGCGGTGCCACATGCTTAGTGGATCAGATTAGGCCGGGAACACCCTGTTTTTTTTTTTTTCTAGTTCGGGTTTTTTAAAAAGCCAATTACGACTCGGTGGGATTCGGCGGTGTTCGCGCCCCGGAAGGCTGGAATGCGAGACGGCTGCCTCCTCTCCGCGTGCGGCCAGCGGTGGGACGCTGCGAAGCTACATCTCCTTAATGATGACATTTAATGCACTGTACAGCGGGGGGGGGGGGGCGTGGGGGGGGGCTGCTGTTCCACTCGTACCCATAGATACCCAGGAGGTGTGTGTGCTGGGGGGGGGGGGGTGGGGCTTGGGATTTTGGGGTGAGCATCATGTCATAGTTGTTTCAGACCACATGGATCTCAGGGCCACTCAGTTCAGCTGTAAGGCACTGGGAGAGTGACTCGTGTTGGAGAGCTTTCTGAGCCCCAGGAACATTCCAGGACCTCCGAACCCCACAGGCCAGATCTGGGCATCCCTTTTTTTCGCCGGGTGTGTCTTTTTTCCCAGGTGTGTGTGTTTTTTCCCAGGTGTGTGTTTTTTTCCATGCTCTTTTGGTCCCAGGGTGTTGTAGCTTTGCTCTCCTTCTCGCACGCCCGTGTTCCTTCAGAGAGAGAGAGAGGAAATAAACATGTGCAGTATTGTGTGTGTGTGCTTCAGAGAAGGATTAGAGCCACATGGACTGTGTGTGTGTGAGAGAGAGAGAGAGAGAGAGGGAGAGAGTCAAACACACACACACACCTGCTGCAGAGAGAGAGAGAGAGAGAGTTTACACTCCCTTCAGTTTTTATATGAATGTTCCATTTTTACTGTCTGCCACAAGTCTTACAGATCAGCCCTTCGGTGTGGTTAAAGGATTGGCTGTACCACCAAAAGATTGCAGGTTTGAATCCAAGAAGGAGCACTGCTGCCACACTCTTGATTGAGGTGTGGTGCTTTTTCGGAAATTCCTGCACTGAACACCTAGTTGTGCCATAATGCAGACTGTAAATTGCTCTGGATTAGGGCGTATAGCAAGCAAATGCATCGCGTATGGATTTACACCCCAAAGAGAACCTTTGTAGCAGAGAGTAGTTGAGGGTAGGCGTATGGCCCTGAATCATACTGTACTCTCATTGTGTGTGTGTGTGTGTGCGCGTTTATGTGTTTGTGTGCGTGCAAGTGTGTGTGTGTGTGTGTGTGTTTGCATGTGTGTGTTTATGTGTTTGTGTGTGTGTGTGCGTTTGTGTGTGTGTGTGTGTGTGTGTTTGCGTGTGTTTGCATGTGTGTGTTTGTGTTTGTGTGCGTGCAAGTGTGTGTTTGCATGTGTGTGTTTATGTGTGTTTGTGTGTGTGTGTGCGTTTGTGTGTATTATTATTCAACAGCATATATTTAGGTGTGCATATATGTTTTTTTGTGTCTGGGAGAGACAGCACCAGACCCCAGTCTGTTTTGCTATTCCTGGTCAAAACAGACCTTGGCAGTTTCAGACAGTTAACATTCAAAAGACAGTGTCTGCCAAAATGCTTAATTTGGTGCATGATGTACATGTGATACTTTCAGCAAAGCGACTTTTGAGACTCCTCATACCTATAATATACAGTCCAGACCAGGGCTGCCCAGCCCTGTTCCTGCTGATCTACCGTCCTGTACGTTTTCACTCCAACCCAAACAAAGCCACGCCCCATTCAACAGCTAGAGCAGGGGGTGTCAAATCTTTAGAAAAGGGCCGATGCGGGTGCAGGTTTTTGTTTTTAGCCCAGCACTACGACACCTGATTCAACCATTTAACTATTCGTGGTCTTCAGTCAAGACCATGATAAGCCGAGTCAGGTGTGGTAGGGCTTAGAAGAAAAACAAGAACAGACAAACAGAACCTGCACTCATACTGGGCCTTTTTTCAGATAAGATTGCACACTCCCGAGCTTGAGATCTCCTTGAGCTGCTAATCAGTAGAATCAGGTGTGCCTAGTTAGGGTTGAAATGGAAAAAATGCAGGACTGTACATCTCTGGGAACAGGGCTGGGTTGCCCCGGCCTAGGCAATAGCCTAGTGTTAACTGGTCATATTGTGAAATCATTAGACAACTGTTTGCATTTTGAGGCAATTATCAAGCGCAGAATCAATATGAAAAAGTGCATTCTGGCAAACGGTGACAGTCAACGCCAGCCTGTATTTTTTTAGAGAATCTGAAGCCAAGTAATCACACTGAGATGGAAGCAGACAAAGCTGGCTCTGTGCCACTTAGATTGGTATTTGGTTGCATATTTCTGTGCATTGATATCAATGTTTATACGAATGTTTATCGAGACCTGATTGTAGCGATGAGGAAAAACATGAAAATCATGTCACGTCAAAATTATCTTACACTGTGAGTGGCTAGAAGGACCAAGTACCTTGGATAAGATTCATAGCTGGGGTCTTGCCACATCCCAGTCAGCCAGACAACCCCCCTCTCCCCCCCCCCCCTTTAAAGATTTGTGTGGTTTGGGGGGGGGGTAAGAGCAATCACAATTACAGCATGCGTCGAGTTAGCGGTGACTCCGATTTATCCGCCTGTTGAGAACGAGTCGTTACGGCTTCATTAAGATGTCAAAATAAAAGCCCGCGGCTGTCTTCCCCGGCCATCAGCATCAGCTGCCATCGTAGCATTGTGCTACGCGGCGTCGAGTTCCGTGTTATAATAATTATTATTATCTTTTTTTTTTCCCCGTTCTTTTCTCCGAAAAACGTTAAGCGGTGCTCCAGAGTAATCAGCTTAAAAAGTGAAAACGATCAATTATATAAATTACAGATTACACACAGAGAGCAGCCAGTGACTGACCGGGGAGGCTGAGCGTGGATGAGCTCCAGGAAGGGGGGGGTTTGAGGGCGTGGGGGGGGGGGGGGGGGGGTTTGGTGAATCAGACAGTGATTGCAGGCTCCGCCGCATGGCTTGGCCTCCGCGGCAAACCCGCTATTAGCCCATCGCAGCGGCGCTAACGGCTACGCGCGGGAGCCGCGGTTCGTTTTTTACACCGCGTGCTAACTACGTGCGCTCGCTGCGGCCCGGGAACCCCCCCCCCCCCCCCCCCCCCCCCCCCCCCCCCCCACAGTAACTTACAGTGCAGCAGAGCGTTACGTTATGTTTATTTGGCAGACGCTTTTATCCACTTGTATCGCTTTTAAGCGACGTACGATAAGTGCATACCCCGAAGGTCACTGGAGCAACTACAGAACACAGATCTGATAAGCACGCTGGATTTGAAGTGAAACGATCGTGTATTTATGGAATTGTTTTATTGTACTTATCTATCTCCTCGTTGCTGTCCTCCGGCCTCCCTTGTGAAAGAGACCCAAAGGGGGTTCCATGCATTTGATTGGACTAATGAATATGAGGTCAAAGGTCAGTTCGTCTGCCGCAGCGATCTCCGTTCCCTCTGCTGGGAGAAGGTTTGGGAAGCACAGCCCGGAATCCTGAGCGGTCCGACCGGTCTGGATTACTGCCTCCATGAATCCCAGTGGTTGGAAAATTTTTTTTTTTTTAGAACGAGAAGGGGAACCTCCAAATATTTGCGCCGTCATCTTTTCCGTCGCCTTTCCTGCCAAAACATGGCTCGTTGCCAGCCCGTTCCAGTAAGGAAGCGTGTGGGAGTAGGGCTGTGGCTCGGCTCCTGGTGCTGGGATACCTCCCTGTTGCTCACCTTTTTTGACAGTGAGCGCTTAGGGGCACCCTAGAGGCAGCCGTGTAGTATAATGGGTAAGGAGCTGGTCTTGTATCTCAAAGGTTGCGGGTTCAATTCCCAGGTTGGACACTGCCGTTGTGCCCTTGAGCAAGCTGCTTAACCTGCACTGCTTCAGTATATATCCAGCTGTATGGAATGTAAATGCTGTGTTAAAAAAAGTTGTGTGAGTCGCTCTGTATGCTAAATGCCTGTAATGTAATGTAATCCTTGATATGCTTAATGGTTCGTATAGGTTTTCAGGCCCAGTAAACTGATGTTTTTAAGAGCATGCAGCACATTCATTTTCCCAAAAGTGATCAACTCTTGGAAGCTCCCAAACAAATTGGCAGTTTCCTCAGGGCATGGGAACGATTGAGGGTCCCATATCCCCACCAGAGCCCCAAACCAGAACCACCCTCATTATTTTCATCGCGAAAAGCTTGGCATTCAGAGATTCTTACAAGCAGCGGTGGACCGTAAATTCTGGTGAGATCACGCGTACGGACGTGTATCGTATATTTGTGCGTTTCTGTTTTCTGGGCGTAAAAAAATATAAGTTCCAGATGGTTTGATTACTGTTTGAAAAGGAAAAAAGTAATAATAATAATAATAATAATAAAACCATGGTTAAAAAAGTACTGTTTTGATTAAGTCTTTAAAAAGTTTATCAGGCGTAATTCAGTGTAGGGTGCAATAAAACACGCCTTCGTATTTTTATTTATTTATTACAAATTAAATAACAGCAAATGGGGCAAACATTTTAATTTTCATTAACCAGCTACCAGCACATCTGCATTTAATGTGTTGCGTGACACACTAACGTGACTTCCTCTCTTCACTTTGGGGGCAAATTCTGTTTAAAAATGGGCTCGGACGTTGGAGACGGAACCAGCCCAACGAGATCTCTCTCGCCGTTGAGTGAGGTGCGCTTCGTCAGCACTGGGAGCGAAAACCCACAGGATGGTACGTCTCCAGGAACAGGGGTTGGGACCCACTGATTTACATACATAAATAAACAACGTGCAGGCGGGCTATTTATACAAGTCGGCAATTAACACCCATTTTGTCTGCTCGCCACGCTGCGATCTTCTTATCACATCGGTTCTGTAGCGCGTGTTTATTGCTATTTTACCGCGCATCTCGCCCGGGTGTTCCGACAGTCACTCGCCTGTTGAATCCCTGGCTAGCGCGCGCTAACGCACGTGCTAACACGCGCTAACACGTGCTAACATGTGCTAACACACGGCGCTGTTGTCGTCTGGCCGTATCTCTCGGCGTGTAAACACCCCCCCGCTGCCGCACCGTGCGATACGTGTCTGAGAGCGCTTCGTGGTCCGGGTCCTTTTTTATTTTCTCGATTGTCGGTCGAGCTCCCTTCAGCGCTATCTCTCGATTGTCGGCGTTTCCACGGCTCCCGGGGGGCGAGCGTGTACTCTTCCACCGCGGAGCTCCCCTCTCCAGATGAGGATGAGCTCACGTAAACATAGCTTTCCCATTTTTCCACGTCCTTTTTTTTCCCCCCCTCACATTTCGTCCGTCTGCAGGTTTCCTCAGATTTTGTGCAGCGAACGAGGCCTCCCCAGACCAGTCCCGCGCACGCCTCCCGCACGCCTGTGGTCGAATACGCACGTGCGTGCTGCGGCCCTGTCGCGGGCCGACGCCATCACTCGTTGCGACAGCTGATCTGGATCGTCTGCGCCTTCGCGCAGCACCCGCCACACGTGCAAACTCCCCAAACGAAACGTCTTCGCTTCTTCCCGAGATGGGAGGAGAACGGAGTGACCTGCCGAAACGAAACCTAAACAGCGACGCCTGTTACCCTCCGGCCTCTGAGCGTACGCGATTTAATTACCCCCATCGCTGCCGTCCTCCGACTCTCTGTCCCCGAGAGGAACCATCCCCCCCCCCCCCCCCCCCCCCCCACCTTTCCCCGCCCCCCTGATTGTGCCGAGGCTCTCTCCTCTCTCGTTAGGCTAGGCTAACTCTGAGCTGCTTTGACATTTCGGTGTGAGCAGAGACGCGGCGAAGTCACACGCTGTTGTACGCATTCACACGCTCGTTTCCAAAAACCTGTTGTGCTTTGTTTTTGTTTGAGGAAAATACGACCGAGCCTGTTACTTTGGCGCTTCTCCGAGCGGCATTGTTCTCCAGGATCCTTTTGCGTGTGCGCTCTCTTAATGCCAGAGAGATTCCTGCGTTCATTTGTTGCCTGCGGGATGATTGACAGGCAGTCTGTGCGTGCGCAAGACGCTTTGGAAGCAAAGCAGAACTAAAAGCCGGAAGTGTTCGCAGTCTCCCAACGGAGGCTTCACTTTTTATTTATTTTTAGCACACATTTCATTAAAATAAAATCTTCTTTTTTTTTTTTTTTTTTTTTGCAGAGGAGACTGGAAGTGTCTCTTCATCTCATGTGCTGAGTTGCGCAGGCCTATGAGCTGAAATCTGGGTTTATTGATTGGCTGGGAATTGATTGATAGACTGATTGATCTGTGGGTTTAGGGGATGCCTATTATGAGCTCAGATTTGGGAGCAGAAGCAGTCCTGATGCATCGCTGAGAGAATCTCTCTTAAAACAGGATATGACACGTTTATATGACGGTTCCTCACGTGTGTGAACGCTCATGCCTGTGGCCTTGTGTGTGAGGGCAGCTACCATGTCATCGAGCGGCTGCTCGTAAGGGCAGGAGGGCGGGAGGGCGGGGGGGGGGGGGGCAGGAGGGCAGGGGGGGCAGGAGGGGTGGGAGGGCAGGAGGGCGGGGCGGGGGAAAGCTCTGGCGCTCTCTCTCTCCCCGTACAGTGTGGAGATTATCCCTGCCCTCCGCCCCTGGGGGGGATGAGCTGTGCTCCTCTCTCACTCGGCTCTTTCAGGCTCTCAGCCCTGCGGCGGGCTGACTGGCGCGATGCCCTGAGAATCAGCTGATCCTCTCTGTCTCCGCCCCCTCCTCCGGGAGCGCCGGGTTTGAGTGGCAGTGGCAGGGGGGGGGGGGGGGGGTGGGGGTGTGACGGTGTGTCGCCCGTGTTCCGACCTCTTTTACTCTGAGGGACCGCTCCTGCCGTTCACACTGCTAATCTCCCCCCCCAAACCCCGACTTCAGACCTCCCCATCTCCCCCTCTCCATATCCTCCTCCCTCCACCCTTCCCATCTCCCTCTCTCCCCATCCTTTCCCTCCTCTCCCTCGGTCCTCCCCCTCCCCGCTACCCATAATTTCCTGTGACGAGTGTTGTCTGGGCGTCCAGTCAGTTCTTGTGAAACGGACAATGACTTTCCTGCCCCGCCCAGCATCCCCCCACCCCCCCCCCCCCCCCCATGACCTGCGCTCACCTGACCCGCGTCAGCGTGAGCAGACGAGACCGCTGGCTCCCAGAGAGAGAGAGAGAGAGAGAGAGAGCGAGCCAGAGAGAGAGAGAGCGAGCGAGCAGGATGGGAGAGCACAGCATCGCTGGGACAGAGATCCAGCTGAGAGACAAGCTGTTGTTTCTGCTACGGCAACCGCAGGAAGAGAGAGAGAGAGAGGGGGAGAGAGAGAGAGGGAGAGAGAGGGAAAGAGAGACAGACAGAGCGAGAGAGAGAGAGAGAGGGAGGGAGGGAGAGAGGGAAAGAGACAGACAGAGAGCGAGAGAGAGAGAGAGAGAGGCGGTGAAAGTGGAATAACAGCCGCAGTTGTTCACCGCAACCTCGGTCTCGTCAGATATTATTTATTAATTTCATTTATTAACCGTTATTAATTCAGGGTAGGTTTACTGAGCAGACACGCTCTTTTACAGCAGCGGCCTGCGAATCCCCCCCCCCCCCCCCCCCCCCCCCCCCCCCCCCCACGCCCCGGGAGCCTGACCTGCATGTCTCTGGATTGTAGATAGTGTTGGTTTATTACTAATAATAACAACAAGAATAACACTTATAATGCAGACATTGAGGGATGTGTAACTGACAGAATGGGAGAAGCTTTGCTTCCTCTCTGAGCAGGTGCATCGAACATATCTGCCTGAGGATGTGTGTGTTTGCTCGTCTGTGTGTGGTCTCGCACTGTGTGTGTGTGTGTGTGTGTGTGTGTGTGTGTGTGTGTTCTTTTTCCACGTGAGTGTGTAGACTGGCGTGCATGAACGTCTGTATGTGCCTGTGTGTTTTGTCTCTGTATGCATGTAGTATATTTGTGTGTGTACTATATATATACACCTGTTTGTGTGTGTGTATATATATGTTTGTGTGGGTGTGTATTTTTGTGTGCATGTGAGTGTGTGTATCTCTGTATGCAAGTATATATATGTGCGTGTGTGTGTTTTTTTTAAAGTTTGTGCATCTGTGTATGCACAGTGTGTATGTGTGCATGTGTTTAGTGTATTATTGTGTGTGTGTGTGTGTGTATGTTATGTGTTGTCTTGTATCTGTGCCTGTGTGCAACTGTAAGTTTGTAGCACCTCTGTGTCTTATGCTGGGGTGGAGAGGGGTGGGAGGCTTGTTTTTTGGGATGGGGGGGGGGGGGGGGGGGGGGGGTGTAACACAGTTAGGAAGGTAACTATGAGGAATCACCTGGCCGGCCTCCCCCCTCGCGGGGCCCGCGGTGCATTATGGGAAGGGGGACAGGGGGAGAGTACCCGGCAGCGGGCTGCTCTGATGCGCTGGTGCTCGCTGATCCGCGCGCGTTTATCCCGCATGTAATGCGCCGTCGCAAACGAGGCCCGCCCCTCACGGGTCTAATTGGGAGGGTTTCCTCGCCCCCCCCCCCCCCTCACCCCCCCCCCCTGGAAATGGTGCTGCCTGCAGCCACACTGTTTCAGTTTTAGTGTGTTGTGCTTTATCTGCACAGTGAGCTTTTATTTTCTCTTTTGCATTGTTGACTTCACGCACGCACACACGCACGCACGCACACACACACACATACACGCACACACACACACACACACACACACGCACGCACACACACACACACCTCCTGTATTTCATAAGTGCTTTGTCCCCCCTCCCCCTTCTCCCCCCTCGGGTTAGACCACCCAGCCTGGGGTATTGGACTTCGCCCCAGGCTGTCCTGCCTACCCCCCCCCCCCCCCCCCCCCCCCCCCAGCACCTGCTATAATGACCCCCCAGCGGTGGCCACCCCCCCCCCCCCCCCCCCCCCCCCCCCGAGTCTTCCCTTCCTTCTGGTTTAGTCATCCTTCTATGAAAGGGGGCAGCATTCTGAGCGTCCCTGACAACAGAGGGGGTGAAAGTAAACAGTAATTAACCCCCCCACCCCCCCCCCCCCCCCCCCCACGCGCGATTTGTGTGGCATACCACAGTGCCCGCCTGCAGCCTGGCTCAGTGCCACAGTGCAGGGGCACCACACAGGAGGGATTTCTGGGCAGTCATTACCCAGAATGCCCTGCGGTGGGCCTGGGCTGCCTCTCATTGGAGGAAACGGCCGGTGCATGCTTGTGCACGGGGGTGTAGTGCCGTTCGTAAGGCGAGTGTAACTGCACACCTGCACAGGTACAGGGTGCTTAGAATAGCTGCATAGCATGCTGGGTAGGGAACTGGGCCCGTAGCCTGAAGGTGGCAGTTTTCGATTCCCAGGTAGGACACCGCCGCTGTGCCCTTGAGCAAGGCACTTAACCTGCGCTGCTTCTATATGTATCAAATATCGGATGCAAAAGCTGTTTGAGAACATCTGCTCAAATAGCTGTAATGTATGGTAATTCAGCACCCTGGCGGGGGGGTGGCGGGGTGGGGGGGAGTGGAGACACACACACACACACACAAGATGGCCGTGCTGCTTCTCTGCTCCGCAGTGCCTCCCTGGACAGCCCTGCCGATCGGTGCATGCTTCCTGCTTCCTGTGTCTCTGAGGAGCATGCTTCCTGCTCCCTGTGTCTCTGAGGAGCATGCTTCCTGCTTCCTGTATCTCTGAGATGCATGCTTCCTGCTTCCTGTGCCTCTGAGGAGCATGCTTCCTGCTCCCTGGGTCGCTGAGGAGCATGCTTCCTGCTTCCTGTGTCTCTGAGGAGCATGCTTCCTGCTTCCCGTGCTTCCACATGCTTCTGCTTTAAAATTTTGCCTCCTTTCTCTGATTTATTTTGCCAACATGCAGCAAACCGTGCGCAGCTCTGTGCAGTCTGTACAGGGGGGGCAGGGGGCAGGTAACCAGGTGACCCCCCCCCCCCCCCCCCCCATGCCAATATCGACCGCTACATCAACTCCTTACATCCACCACTGCACCTCCTCCCTGCCATCGTTCTGTGTTTTTGCGTCGGTGATATTTCTCAGGTCCTTGTAGCAGACGGCCTTGGAGTGAAATTCTGTGTTATATT
>CM045885.1:7588615-7616115 GCA_025169545.1 Anguilla japonica | reverse complement strand
GTTGTTTTTGTAAACGAATAAATCTGCAGTTTAGCAGGCCCTCTTATCTAGAGCCACTTTTGCAGATGACATTTTGTTTCCTACAATCCGTTTATACGGCTGGGTATTTCACAGAAGCGATCGCTCAAGGGTATGAGGGCAGCTGCCCAGCTGAGAATCGAACCCACAGCCTTTTCGTTACAAACCCAGTCCCACTGACACAATACTAAACCGCTTACTTTGTTTCATTTATTCATCACTCCTTTGTTAATAGTTTTTGTTACCACTTCAGTCGATTCTGTTGCCTGTGTTGTAATTGCTGTTGTTTTTGTTGCTGTGGATGCTCGCGTTGTTGCTGCTGCTGTTATTCTCGCTCTGATCTCGCTGTCGAAGTCCCTCGTTATTGCTGTTGCTGTTGTTGTTGTTGTTATTTCCGTAACTTTTTTTTGTCTTGAGGGCAAACTTGTGTGGAAAGCTTTAAGTTTACAGCCTTGTTTTTTTCCCCCACCGCTGCACCACTGAACTCCGGCTGAACTGGAGTGGCCGGGCCCCAGAACAGTCGTTCCATTTCGTATAGCGATCAGGGGGGCCTAAGTGGTGTAAAATGATTGGTTAAACTCTGGCTGAGGTCACTGCTGCCGGTCCAGGGATATTGGAGCTCATGCTTTTTGGAAGTATTGTCATATGCAGTCATGCCAATAAAGCTTTATTGGATTGAATTGAGCTGAAGTGAGAGAGGGGGGAGCGGTTTTTCCCCCGTGTTCCTGTCGGAATACAGGTCAGCTTTTTTTCCCCCCTCTGAGTGACAGGCTCATTTTTATTTCTGCTTCTGCCCGGTGAGGAGGAGACCGGGTCATCCAGCAATGACACGCCCTGCTCAGGGGTTGGGCCCGCTTCGTCACATCCTTCCGTTTCTGCTTTTACGGATTTTATTCAGCCGTCCTCGGCCTTCCATGGTTTTTAATTAATTAATTAATTAGTTAATTAATTGATTGATTGATTAATTGATTGATTGATTTTTATTTTTGCCTTGTGCGTCCGCAGCAACTGTCTGGTGACGCTGGATGTTGAGCTCGTTCGCGAGCGACGCGTCTAAATTTTCCCAGGTTTCCATTTTGTTTTTGTTTTTTTGTTTTGTTTTTTTTTTTGTTTTTTTCGTGAGCGGAACTGGCGGCTCAAGACAGGAAGAGGAAACGCACGTGAGCGGCGGGGAAAGCCAGCTGTCAGTCACCACAGAAGCGCGCTGTTCGTGGAGAGCGCTGCGAGCGCGTTTTCTCCGCTCTGGTCTCCGCCTGCGCGTCGGACGCACGCTTTCCTCAAACGTGCGCCGCTCCCGCTCACGTTACAAACGGGGTTTTTTCGTCAGGCTTTCAGCACAGGGGACGGCGATATCACTGCCGGCGGAATGTTACATCGCGGAAACCCGAAGGAAAAGATGGCGGATCAGGGGAGGGAGGGAGGGAGGGATGATCTCTGTACAGTGCAAACCCTACCAGACCAATGGGGAAGATGGGGGGGGAGTGGGGGTGTGGGGGGAATGGGGAATAGGGAAGGGGGGGGGGGGGGCGGGGGGGGGGAGGTGGGCACAAGGAGTTTCTCCCATGCGGAAAATCACTCCTGCCGAAGGGGTTATCCAACTGTCCAGACAGTTTAGATTTAACTATGAATTAATAATCACCGCACCCACAGCGTGAGGAGGGAGGCGGGGCGGGGGGGCGGGCGGGGCGGCAGAGGGAGAGGGAGCGGGGGCGAGAGGGAGGAGAGGAACAAGCACGGAGCCGTCCAGACCCACGGCGCAGCTCACTTCCGCAGACACGTTTTAGCCGGCACCGCCTGCGCATGCGTCCCACTAAACGTCCGTGAGTGAGTGAGTGAGTGACCACAATTTGCCACGCGTAGCCCACGGCGGCAGTCCTGCCTGCGCGCCGTGGGAAAAAGAGGGAAGAAGAAGGAGGAGAAGAACGATGGCATCACGGGGGGAGCCTTTCCAGCTGGGCGGGGGCCTCCTGTATGTTTGTCTTGATATTTTTTTTGTGGGTGGAAAGAAAGTTCTGAGAAAAGGTGGGGAATGTGCTGAGCGGCTGAATTCGGTGCGATGAGCGCTTTGCGGTGCGTCTGGTGTGTCGCCGCCGCCCTGCTGTGTGTTTGAAAGCACGCGCTTGTAAGGGCAGGGCTCAGCGTGAGGCTCTGTGTGTGTTTTTATGATGGATTAGGCTGAAGGGGAGAACAGTGTGAACAGAGATGCTCTGTGTGTGATAAGGTCAGAATCTGTTAGACTGCTACCTTCTGCTACCTGTGCTGGGGTACAGTGACTGCATCTCTCTCACACACACACACACACACACACACACACACACACACACACACACACACTCACTCACTTACCCAATCAATCACACACACACACACACACACACACACACAGACACACACTCACTCACTTACCCAATCACTCACACACACACACACACGCACTCACACACAGATACTCACACACACACACACACACACACACACACACACACACACACACGGATACACACACACACACACACACACACACACACACTCACACACATCACACACACACACACACACACACACACACACAGTTTTTTATTTCTCTCTGGCTGAGCCCTTCCCTCTCTCTTTCCCCGGGGTCTGTCTCTCCCGCTGAAGCTGCTGTTTAAGTAATGACCCCTCGGCCTGGTCCAAGGCCGCCGCTCTCCCCCGCTGCATTGTGGGAGAACGCCAGGGCCATCGCTTTGACTCGAGATATGAAGCTGTCTCTCTCTCTCTCTCTCTCTCTCTCTCTCTCTCTCTCTCTCTCTCTATCTCTTTCTGTCCCTTCCTCCTCCCCATCTCTCTTGCTTTCTCTCTCAATCTTCCTCCCTTCCTCCGCCCCCCTCTCTCTCGCTTTCTCTCTCTATCTCCCTTCCTCCCTCTCTCTCTCTCTTTCTCTCTCTGTCTTCCTCCCTTTCTTTCTCTCTGTCTCTCTTCCTCCCCCTCTCACCTGCCCGGTGTGTTCTGGCAGTGGGAGGGGAATGGGGACACCGGGGGGGGGGGGGGGGGGGGGGACCTTGTTCTCACACACAAGGGTCCCTTTGTTCCAGCGGCTCGGGGGATAAAAATAAGCTCTGAGACTCGCGGACGAGAGAGAGAGGCAGAGAGAGAGAGAGAGAGAGAGAGAGAGAGAGAGAGAGAGAGAGAGAGAGAGAGAGAGCTTGCCGCCCGCTGCGGACAGAGAGGGCGAGCGAAGGGATCGTCCATTTCGCCGCTCATTAAAAAATCGTGGGCCTGATAGACAGAGGGAGAGAGAGAGAGAGAGGGATAGAGAGAGAGAGAGCGAGAGAGAGACAGATAGAGAGAGAGACAGAGTGTGAGACAGCAAGGGGAACACTGTTAATCAGATGCAGATTGGGGTCTCAATCTGGAGGGGGGGGGGGGGGGTAAGGGGGAGTTTTCCCCTGAGGAAAAACTCAGCTGATCTTAATGAGGACTAAACGGGCGGCTGGATATCCGACCCCGTCCCTCCTCTCGGACCCGCCGCACGGCGGCCGCGGGCAGAGTGCGGGGGGGGGGCAGAGTGCGGGGGTGCGGGCGTTTGTTTGTCAGGGTGCCACACGGGGTCCTCCTGTTCCAGGGGACGGGGGGGGACCGCGCCGGAGCGGGAATCCCGCTGCTCTGTGGGGGGGGGGGGGGGGGGGCTGCTGCTGTTCTGGGATCAGTCTGAGACGGGGGGGGGGGTGCGGCATGAAAAGCCAAATTTCGAAAATGGACGCATTTCCTGCAGCGTGTGGAGTGTGTCAGTGATGAAATCCACAGTGTCCGTGTCGGAAACGGACATAGTTGTGCGTCCTCAGACTTGGTGTAAATTACCAGACGTGCTCGTCCACGTCTCCGGACACTCTGTGAACTTTCAGTGCGGGCAGAGTCCATGACATAATCAGCATGATCCGAGTCCAGAAATTCCCGATCACAGACGCGGGCCCGGGGGGGTGCAGAAGTTTCTGGAAAAATACATGCGTGTGACACGGGGAAACTGCCGCTCACCACCCACACACCCCAAATTTCCCTGAAAATGAACAGGTCAGATCTTCCTGAAGCTCTGTTTTTCCTGCGGTGGGGGTGAGAGTTCTCCGGGCTCGTATCCGGTCCGGGACCCGCGCGGTCCTCCCGACGTTCCGATGCGCTATCGGGACCGTCTCCGCCGGCTCCTCGGCGTTCCCGGGAACGCCGGCCGCTCCGGAGCCCGCGCTGCTCCGCGGCTTTGATGTCCAGGGTGCCGGAGACCGGAACTCTGGGAGCGTTCTTGTGCCAGGCACAGACGGAAGCTTCCGGGCCTGGCAACGGGTTCTGAGGGGTTTGGGTGTGGGTTTGGGGCTGTGGGGGGGGGGAGACGTGTGTGGAATCAGCTGAGGCCTGTCCCAGGTGGTCACAGGGGCGAGGAGGCCAGCGTTTTGGCAGGGGATCAGCCTCGGGAGGAACAAAAGCGGTCCTGTGAAGTATCTCCCAGATACCGACCCATCTGTGGCTAGTATGAGCACAGCCTATCTACCCCTCTTTCTCTCTCTTCTTCTCTCTTCCCTCCTTCTCTCTAACACTCTTCGCGTTCTCTCATTCTCTCTCTCTCTCTCTGTGTTTCCCTCTCAAATTTCCAACTTTATAGTGCTTTATTGACATGACAGATACTGGCACTTGTACTACCAGAGCAGAGGTCACGCAATAAAACTGTACAATATGGATTGTAAATTATGGGATATAAATGTAAATGTATGGAAAAACATTGCCTACTCCTGCTGCAGTAGTGGAAAATCGATAAAAACAAACTATAACAAAAATGACAGTAAGTGATGTTAGGATTGTGTGTGTGTGCGCGCATGTGTGCGTGTGTGTGTGTGTGTGTGTGTGTGTGTGTGTGTGCATGATGGGGTCACTCATTGTGTGGCAAGAGTTTGCAAAGTGTGCTACTAATCTGCAGCAATCTTTTGTTTTCCCCTAATGAGAAGGGTAGCTTATCAGCATTAAGTGGGCTGTTGATTTGGGGGCATTTTTGGCCAATTTTTTGTGCATTCGGCCAAATTTGGCACATGTGACCAGGACAGGGTTTTGGTGTTGGCACAATCTTCTGTCTTCCAGCCACCGTGGCTTTCTGTGCCTGGCTGTATGGCCAGGTGGTGCTCGCTGAGTCTGTGACCCAGCAAGATGGGTCTCAGTTTTTGTTGTTTTGTTGACTGTGGTCAGGTAGTTTGCTACACTGTACTGGCTTCTTAGGGCCTGATAACGTTTCATTTTACTTTGTCATTTTTCTTTTTGAGATTCCCAATACTAGATACAGTTTTGTTTCAAATCGGTCTATCCATCTCTCTTTCTCTCTCTATCTTTTTCTCTGTCTCTCTGTCTCTGTTTCCCTCTTTCTCTCTTTTTCTTTCTCT
The DNA here is from genome assembly GCA_025169545.1 of Anguilla japonica. NCBI lineage: Eukaryota > Metazoa > Chordata > Actinopteri > Anguilliformes > Anguillidae > Anguilla > Anguilla japonica. The sequence goes on along the minus strand of CM045885.1, from coordinate 7,610,701 downwards.
GTCTCTCTGTGCCACCAGCAGAAAGAGACATTGGGTAATTAAAAAGATAGAGGAAGAGAGAGGGAGAGAACGAAAGAGAGAGAGGGAGTGAGAGTTAGAGGAATAGATCACTCAGCCTTTCAGTGCATCTCCTGGCAACAGAACTATCACTGACCGCTGCTTTATTAAAAAGGGTATTGCTAAAGGAGAAGGGCAGGCTTACTCTCTCTTTCTGTCTCTGTCTCTCTCCGTCTCCCTCTCTATCTCCTTCTAGCTCTTCATATCGCTCTCTATCTCTCTCTCTTTCCATCTCTATTTCAGTTTCAAAGTGCTTTGTTGGCATGACAAACGTAGACACGTGTGTTTTGCCAAAGGCAGAGGTTACAAAATACAACTGTTTACAATATGAATGCTAGATTATGAATGAGTTATTAATATCTGGGATTAGAGAGATATTGTAGAGCCGGCCACTGAAACTCAAATCATGGAGGCTCGCTGTGCCTGTTGGTTTTGTTGACGTTTCCTGCACCTGTGCTTGATTAAAGTCATGAACTGGCTAAACACCATGTTTCCGTGGCCTACGTTGGCTGTTGATTGAAAGGAAATCACAAAAACCAGCAGAGGCTGCCGAATCCCCCCCCACCAGGACTGGAGTTTGAGGACCCCTGTTGCAGAGAGCTCTGTTTGCGGCCTTCGGGGGTGGGGGGGGGTCGGCGCGCACACGGAACATGTTCTGTTCCCCCGGTTGCCATGGTGACGGGGGGGCGGAGAGCAGGGGGGGGCGGTCCTGTGTCTGGGGGGAGAGCCGGGTCCCCGTGGCGACAGGGTAACATGACACACCCGGAGCCCGCCGACGATGGGGTCCAGCCAAAACCCGCAGATGGGCACAGCGCTGTGGAGACAGCCAACACAGCCTAATGCCTCCTTCATTTATGTCACTTTTTTTATGACATTGCCCACATCCTGGTCTGAGAATCGTTTAAAACATGTTAGAGATCAGCTGAAATAGCAGCACAGCTATGTTTATGTCATCATGTGATGGAATAAAAACAGCTTTTTGTGGTTTGGTAATCCCAATTTAAGCAGCTTCGTAAATACCACAGTTCCCACGGGGCTTCTGAAGTGCGCCACCTACAGGTGGGGAGGTCTGTGGGCTGAACTGCCTCCATACAGAAAACAACAGAGCCGAAGGTCACTTTATTTGGTCCAATCCTCTGGCGACGCCCCTCTCTGCCTGCCAGGAAGAGGTGCGCCTCCCCACGAGCCGAGTAAAATCTAGAGAGGGGGCAAGTAAATTCAGAAATGCTCCTTCAGAGGCCCACAGACTCTGCCAGCATTGTTGTGGGGGCGGGCGGGCGGTGGGGGGGCTTGAATGATCAGTCCTGTGTCCTGCACGTGTGTTGTTCTGGGAAATGTCGCTGGGGCTGTTCTGAGATCAGTTTGGGGTGATCCTGTCCCGTAGCATGTTGGTTTGGGACGTGTCGCTGGGGCTGTTCTGAGATCAGTTTGGGGTGTGCCTGTCCCGTAGCGTGTTGTTTTGGGACGTGTCGCTGGGGCTGTTCTGAGATCAGTTTGGGGTGAGGCCTGTCCTGTAGCGTGTTGGTTTGGGACGTGTCGCTGGGGCTGTTCTGAGATCAGTTTGGGGTGTGCCTGTCCCGTAGCGTGTTGTTTTGGGACGTGTCGCTGGGGCTGTTCTGAGATCAGTTTGGGGTGTGCCTGTCCTGTAGCGTGTTGGTTTGGGACGTGTCGCTGGGGCTGTTCTGAGATCAGCTTGGGGTGTGCCTGTCCCGTAGCGTGTTGGTTTGGGACGTGTCGCTGGGCTGTTCTGAGATCAGCTTGGGGTGTGCCTGTCCTGCAGCGTGTTGGTTTGGGACGTGTCGCTGGGGCTGTTCTGAGATCAGTTTGGCGCACATCATTAGTTTCCTCCCTCCTCCGTGCCTGCAGGGCTCGGACAGGCTGTCTCTCGACGCCGTGCTTCGGCTGTTATGTCTCCACGTCAGCCTTTAGTGAAGAACAAGCCCTAATGAGACAGCCAATCAGAGCAGTTTTAGGTTCGGTGATGGCGTTAGTGAGGATGTGCATTTGGGCCCACTGAGCTGCTCAAGCAGCTGAAGTGTCTCAGACACGAGCTCCCCGATCCTCAGTTCTGCTTTTTTTCTTTTCTGTTCAGCCCTTGAGCTTTGTCCTCTCGCTGTTTTTCTCCTTTTCTTCCCCCCCCCCCCCCAAAATGTAATGTATATGTCTTTGGTTGGTGGTCAGTGGATAATTTGCTGTGGAAAGGATAGTGGGGGTTGGGGGGGGGGGGGGGGGGGGAGGTTGTAATCCCTTTTTTCCCTGCCGGGATGAGGCCTCATTAACCCTTTGAAGAGTAGCTTTATTGGAATGTTTTTTTTTTCTTCTAGATTCTAAGCCAGTGTTCTAGAACTCCGTTGCTTTCAGTTACCAGCAGTGATTGTGACATCATCAGCTTCAGAATGTTCAGTTCAGAACGTTCTGGTCACACATGTGTTATCTCATTCCATTAAAGGGTTAAAGGGGATGGAGCTATTCGGACGGTCAGGGGGCGGGGTAATATCTCAGTGGCCGTTGCGCATCGACGTTAACCTGCCGCTCTGTCCTCCCCCCTCGTCTGCCCCCCCCCCCCGAGCGTGACCCTGCATGCTGAACAGCCACGACGCCTCACTTCCTGCTCTTCCCCGCACGTTCGTGTGTGCCGTGGACAGCCGCGGACAGCCGCGGACATCACGCTGCCTTATGAGGGGCGGAAGGAGGAGAGCACATAAAAAACTTCCACCCCCCCCCCCCAAACGCCCCACCAGTTACCTCAGCAACCATTAAACTCTGAGGAGTTCTCTGAAGTGGCTGGTAGCCTGCTCCGCTGTCTCTGTGATGCGGGAGGCAGAAAAGAAAAGAGGATGGAAAAAAGGAAACGTGTTGCCCCCCCCCCCCCCCCCCCCCCCCGCCCTCCCATCCCCCCTCTCAAAATAATGTTTCTGGGCAGACTCCTGAAATATTAGTCTGAGGAGTGCTCCTGTCACACTCTGGACGCCCGTCTTTCCAGATGACTGTCCACGCAGCACCGCACAGACAGACAGGAAGTCAGCCTCCTCTTCCTGTTTCTCTGTGTTCTCCCTGCGAAAACGTGACACCTTCCGCCAAAGACGTCTTTAAGCAGGACAGCGGCGGCTAGTGCTTCGACCGCTAACGCTAAATATCTGACTGCAGAAAAGGCGCTATTTTAAAAAAGGTCTAATCCAATGCAAATGCAGCCTCTCTTTCTGGGGAAATCTGGCTGTATTTTTTGGGAAATGTATGGTAATGCTATATATGTGATGTCATGAGGTACATGTGTTCCACATATGGACCTGCGGTGCGCGTACATCTTGTTGTAATTTACCGTAAGCTGCATGTTTGAGGTTATCTATGTAATCCTAACCCGAAACCCCACCCTAACATTGTATGTGATTAAGTGTATTTCTGTTATGGCTCCGTGATTCCTCCAAGGTTTCCGCGCTTTTTTTGATACGTGGCACCGATTCATTTACCGTGCGCTGAATCACGTGTAATCCGTTTGGGTTTTGTTTTTTCTGTGTTTAAATGAACTTTCTCGGCCTCTTTCTTCACGCTTCTGTGAGGGGGAGGCGGGCCTGTGATGAATAGGCTGTCTCTCGCCGTCAGCGCCGTCGGACGTCGATAAAGATATCATTCCGGTCTTTTTTGAAAGCGTTTTTTTTTTTTTTTTTTTTTCTTTCTTTCTTTCTTTCTTTCTTTTCTTTTTTTCTTTGGATTCGGTGGAAACGGTCCTGCGGAGGGTCGGGGTTTCCTGTCCGCCGCTGTGACTCTGCAGACGGAATCGATGGGGGTCGGAGCGGGAATCGGGCGGGCGAATCGGGCGGGCGAATCGGGGTGCACCACGGGGCGGTGTTCGGGCCGCGGGGCCGCCGGCGCTCGCCCCTCGTCTTTTGAGAGCGTCCGGCGGGTCGATTGGCGGTTTTTTTCCGGAAGTTTCCGGTGGGCAGAGCCGAGGCGGACGTATTGCAGCGGGCGGTGCGTTGTTTTGGGGGGGGGGGGGGGGGGGGGCGTGCGGGGGGGGTGGTCCGTTTTTTATTTGCGAGTCTGGACGCCAAGGCTCAAGTGGCAGGACAAGCTGCTGCTGACAGTGTGTGTGTGGAGTGTGTGTGAGTGTGTGTGTGTGGGGTGTGTGTGGAGTGTGTGTGTGGGGTGTGTGAGTGTGTGTGTGCGTGGGGTGTGTGGGGTGTGTGAGTGTATGTGGAGCATGTGTGGAGTGTGTGTGTGTGGGGTGTGTGTATGGAATGTGTGTGTGTGTGTAGGGTGTGTGTGTGGAGTGTGTGTGTGTGTGTGTGTGTGTGTGTGTGGGTGTGTGGGGTGTGTGTGTGTATGTGGAGCATGTGTGGAGTGTGTGTGTGTGGGGTGTGTGTATGGAATGTGTGTGTGTGTGTGTGGGGGGTGTGTGTACGGAATGTGTGTGTGTGTGTAGGGTGTGTGTGGAGTGTGTGTGTGGGGTGTGTGAGTGTGTGTGTGTGTAGGGTGTGTGGGGTGTGTGTGTAGGGTGTGGGGTGTGTGCGTGGGGTGTGTGTGGGGTGTATGTGTGTGTGTGTGTGTGTGTGGAGTGTGTGTAGGGTGTGTGTATGGAATGTGTGTGTGTGTGTGGGGTGTGTGGAGCATGTGGCTTTCTGGGCCTGTGGTCTGCATGTGGATCCAATCATGTCTGAATTTATATTTGAATCTGGGAGGGAGAGAGACGAGGAGAAAGAGAGGGAGAGAGCTGGAGGAATACAAAAGCAGAGAGAGAGGGAAGGAGGGAGAGGAAAAGAGAAAGGTATCGGTCATTTGGATGCAACACAAGATGTCCAGTGGTTCAGTGGCCTACCCCAGAGCTTAGAGGTCCACTATGTATGCACATGCACACCAACTCATGCACACGCATACAAACACACACACACACACACACACACACACATACATACACACGCACATACACGCACACACACACAAAACACGCACACGAACACGCACACACATACACACACGTATGCACACACACAAACACATGCGCACACACACATACACACACGTACATGCACACACAAAAACACATGCACACACACACAAACACATAAACACATACATGTAAACACACACAAATACACGCACACACTCACACGTACACACACACACACATACACATTCACACACAAACACCCTAACTTAAAGAGGAACACGTTCTTTTCCTGTTCTCTCCTCCCTCCTCTCTCTCTCTCTCTCCTCTTGATCTCTTTAGTCTGAGCTCGATTTATAGCTGCAGGGCTTGGGCCGTTCCCTGGGGAAATATTCAACCTTTTCCAGTGCAGTCTTCAGCTTTATCGCTGTAGTGCTGAGAGCTGGAACCAGGCTGGCTCATTATAGCCCTTGCCCACTGTAGAGCTGGAACCAGGCTGGCTCATTATAGCCCTTTCCCACTGTAGAGCTGGAACCAGGCTGGCCATTATACTGTAGAGCTGGAACCAGGCTGGCTCATTATAGCCCTTTCCCACTGTAGAGCTGGAACCAGGCTGGCTCATTATAGCCCTGTCCCACTGTAGAGCTGGAACCAGGCTGGCTCATTATAGCCCTTTCCCACTGTAGAGCTGGAACCAGGCTGGCTCATTATAGCCCTGTCCCACTGTAGAGCTGGAACCAGGCTGGCTCATTATAGCCCTTTCCCACTGTAGAGCTGGAACCAGGCTGGCTCATTATAGCCCTGTCCCACTGTAGAGCTGGAACCAGGCTGGCTCATTATAGCCCTTTCCCACTGTAGAGCTGGAACCAGGCTGGCTCATTATAGCCCTTTCCCACTGTAGAGCTGGAACCAGGCTGGCTCATTATAGCCTTTTCCCACTGTAGAGCTGGAACCAGGCTGGCTCATTATGGCCCTGTCCCACTGTAGAGCTGGAACCAGGCTGGCTCATTATACCCCTTTCCCACTGCAGAGCTGGAACCAGGCTGGCTCATTATAGCCCTGTCCCACTGCAGAGATGGAACCAGGCTGGCTCATTATAGCCCTTTCCCACTGTAGAGCTGGAACCAGGCTGGCTCATTATAGCCCTTTCCCACTGTAGAGCTGGAACCAGGCTGGCTCATTGTAGCCCTTTCCCACTGTAGAGCTGGAACCAGGCTGGCTCATTATAGCCCTTTCCCACTGTAGAGCTGGAACCAGGCTGGCTCATTATAGCCCTTTCCCACTGTAGAGCTGGAACCAGGCTGACTCATTATAGCCCTATCCCACTGTAGAGTGGAACCATGCTTGTTAATTTTTTACCCTTTTTAGAGAAATGACTCAACATTTCATTGTTCATCGCATTTATGCAATTCCACACGTTTTGCGGAATATTTTATGAAATATCAGACGATCTGCACTGATGACTCTTTCGAGGGGTGGCTGAAATGGAAGCGTGTGCCCTGGCTGTCCTGCTGTTTGGATAAGGGCCGTGTTTTAAGGGTGTTTTATGATGTGACATTGCGTTATCCTGTCGCGTCTGATCGCGGGACGTCCTCTGTCTTCTCTCGCCCCCCCCCCCCCCCCCCGGCTGTCACCCCCGTCTCCATGGCAATTTTACGGGCGCACCTGGTGCTCATAAAAGCCAACGTACGGCCGTTAAATATGAGCACAGGAGGATTCTGGGAAGACGGTCTCCCCTCTCCCCGGTGTGGGGGGGGTGGGGGGGGGGGGGTGCCCAGAGACAGGCACTCTGTAACTGAGCTAATTAAAGCTAAATTATTGATAGATCTATGAATTATTCAGGCTTAATAATGAAACGGGGCCCAATGGCAAACACTAAGGTGGCTTGAGGATGGGGCTGGGGGGAGAGTCGGAAGGGGGGGGGGGGGGGGGGGGGGGGGCGGTCTGACCTGCCCCGCCACACCCAGCCAAAACATGCACCCCCAGCTTCCTCTGCAGCTCTTCTCTGTGTGTGGATCAGGGTCTAGTTCAGGAGAAGGAGGTGTTGTGGTAGTCTTTTTTTTAAGGAAGTGAATAAACAATGCAAAAGTCTTCTTCAAATGTTTTTATGTTTTTGATTTTATCATATTTGGCACAGTCATCACCCCCCCCCCCCCCCAACCAGGCCCCCGCCCCCCCCGCCCCCCCTCAAGTTGGTGCGGAGCTGCAGTTGGTGAAATGGTGACAGTACCTTCACATCGACACGTCCGACTCAATCCTTTCTGCTCGTGTGGCCCTCCGAGGAGCAGTTCAGTTCCTCACTCTCCTCTCCTCTTTCCTGTCTCTCCCTCCTTCTGCTCTCTCCATCTCTCTCTCCTCTCTCCGCTCTGCACTTTGACACAGAGGATGGTTGTCGTGGCCGTAGGAATCTGTACACTGCATTCGCTACCGCGCTCTGTCCTCTCTTCCTCACTCGCTCTCTGCTCTCTCTCTCTCTCTCTCTCTCTCTCTCTCTCTCTCTCTCTCTTTCTGTCGCTCCATCGCTCTCTCTCTCTGTCCACATATCTCTTTCTGTCATCATTAGTTATCTTGGTGGAGGTCTGACCGCTCTCACCTTTCCTCTGTTCCCATTCTGTTTAGATGCTTAGAGAACCTTCCAGAAGAGCATGCACACTGACACTCGCACACACACATAGCCATACACACACACTCACACACACACACACACACACACATAGCCATACACACACACACACACACACACACACACACACACTCACACACACACACACACACACACACACACACACACACACACACACACACTCACACACACATAGACACACACACACTTACACACACACACATGCACGCACACATGTTGCCATACACACACACACGCTCACACACACACACTCTCACACACACACACACTCACACACACACACTCTCTCACACACACACACACACACACACACACACACACACACACACACACACACACACACACACTCACACACACACACACTCACACACACACACACACTCTCACACACACACACACACACTCACACACACACGCACTCACACTCACACACACACACACACACACACACACTCACACACTCTCTCACACACACTCACACACACACACACACTCACACACACACACACACACTCACACACACACGCACTCACACTCACACACACACACACCACACTCACACACACACACTCACACACACACACACACACACACACACGCTCTCGGCTGTCTGCGCGGTGTGTAATTGCTCAGCGCTGACCTTCGTTACCGTCGTTACCGTCGTTACCGCGAGCTTCCTCATTAGAGGCTGTGGAACAGCAGGTTCCCCGGGCCTGGCTGGATAATGAGGGACTAATACTGTCCTGTAGCCCCCTGTCTGGACTCCTTCAGAACCGCACGGCTTAGACACCGGCCTGGTTCAGACTGAAATCAAGACAGCCTCATCTCTCTCTCTCTCTCTGTCTGTCTGTCTGCCTCTCTGTCTGTCTGCCTCTCTCTCTCTCTCCCTCTCTCATCTCGTCTAGATGTGTTTTATTGGCATGACAAGTCTGTTGCCAAAACATGAGTATAAGAAAACATAAGTGTATTTGAATGGAACAGGAGGGGAAAAAACGTGTACAATACAATACAATATCTAATGCATATGCATGCGTATATATATAATTAAATTTCAGTTTTTCAGCACTCCCTGTCCCTCAGGTTGCTCACTTCCTGTCCCTCAGGTTGCTCACTTCCTGTCCCTCAGGTTGTTCACTTCCTGTCCCTCAGGTTGTCACCGACATTGGCATCCTGTATTGCCGTTGCCGCACACTCCCTCCTCTCCCTCGGGAGGAAGAGCGGCCTGTCTTCTTCCGAGAGGCCCTCAGATTGAGGCAGAAAATGTTATTTATTTTGGGGGGAGCACAGAGCTTATAGTCCGCTTTTCACTTTATGAGGAAGTGGCATTTTGTCTCCTGCTCTTGCGGGTGACGTTGTGAGTGAAGCTGGTCCTGTCTGTGCAGTCCGCTTTATCCCAGGCCTGGCCGTGCTCACCAAGTCTACACTTTGTCAGTGTTTTCTTTTGTTTATGATTTCTCAGGTTAGTTCGTCTGCTGGGGCAAGTCTCTTTTTAGGGCCAGGTAGCTTTTAAATTTTGCTTTGTGTTTTTGTTTGTGTTGTCTCAATTGTTTTTTTGTGTTGTTGTATAATTTGGTTGATTCTGCTGTTGGGTTGTTGTGTTGCTGTACTTAGTCCTATGGTGTTATGGTGCTGTCCTCAGTGCTATGGTGCTCTACTTAGTGCTGTGGCATTATGGTGCTCTCTCTCTCTGTCTTCCTCTGTCTCATTCTATCACTTTCCTTTTCTGTTCCTGTCTCTCTCTCTCTTTATCTCCCTCCATGTCTCCCCATCTTTCCCTCCTTTATCTTTTTCTTGTCTTGTCAGTTTCTCTGTTTTTTTTATTGTTGGCTGTTCTTAAGAGAGCAAAGGCTGCTGGACCACCCCACCTCCCTGCCCCCCCTGCCCCCCCTGCCTCCCCCCCCCCCCCCCTTCCCTCAGAGCTCTGGTTCCAGCAGGTCTCAGAATGCTGGATGACCTCGGAGTCTGAGCAGAATCCTGATTTATCAGGACATTTGAATTCTCCGTCGTCTCTGCTCCTGAAATCGTCTCCGTGGTGTGAGAAGCAGGAAAAGACACGCTCCTCTCGCTCTCTCTCTCTCTCTCTCTCTCTCTCTCTCTCTCACCCTCTCACCTCCTCAATTAACAACCATCAATTAATTGCTCTCATTTATTAAATTTTTTTTAAGTCTGTTTGATCACTCTGGCGGGAGGGAGCGTTAGCGCAGGCATATAGGGTCCCCAAACCCGCCCCCCCCCCCCCCCCCCCCCCCCCCCCCCCCCCCCCCCACCACCCCCTTGCCTAGTAGAGTGACAGCTGGCCCAACTGCTAGGCTGAAATTAACCCTCTCCTGGCTGGACCCAAGTCTCACAAACTGCGCAGAACCACGCCCCCTGCCCCCCCCAGAATGAGACCTGCACCCCATGCACACTCTTACCTGCCAGGCATTGGGGGGTTGGGGGGGGGGTGTCCTGTGGGGGGTGAGGAAGCGCAGGACGCTGTATCCGATCCATCTCATGCGTTAATGCTGTTTTATTTCTCTATTTAACTCGCCAGCCACGGGCTGTTACAGCAGGACTGGGCTCTCAGCGCAGCCAATCACCGCCGTTCTGTGTGTGTGGGGCTGCTCGGAGAACACAGTTGGAGGGCTTAATAAAATTCCGGGGACATTGATCAGCGTTCATAACCATATGCCTCTTTGCGGAATACATCGGTTGGCTTTAATATTTCCCTTAATCCTACAGAGCGGTGCTTTTTTATTTATTTTTTGGATTGAAGGATATGGTGTCACAGCTGCAGATTCAAAGCGAAGGTTTTTGTTTGTCTGTTTAGCAGCAGTATGGGGGAAACACTGCCGCAGCCGCTGAAAGCTCTCTGTATTATTTAAATGACCTGTTTAGCGCGTTCGTTGCTCCTGTGCGAAAAAATAATTGGGCGAACTTCTTGCTGAGCCGTGCCTCTGTCAGCTTCGTGAACGCTGACTGTTTTTCTCAGCCGTTTACCCGGAATTATGTGACTTAATGTGAACCCAGTCCTTCACTGCGCAAGGAACTTTAGAGGAGAGCGTTTCTGTGGGGGTGTTGAAACGTTGCTTTTTTAAAAAAAAAAAAAAAAAAAAAAAAAAAAAAAATCGTAAACACGTTGTTGGCGTTAATACGAGTGTGAGACCTCGGCCTATTGCCCCCCCCCCCCCCCCCCCCCCGCCCCCCCCTCGTCTGCAGCTCGTTACTTCGGCTGTGCGTTCAGGTTTTTTTTGCGGTCGCACTTGGCTGGTGGGGAAAAAAAAAAGGTTCTTGTTTTTTAATCCGTTCGAATATTAGAATAAACAAGGATCCTCTCCACCGCTGTCCAAACAGTGAAACACAATGGTTTTATGTCTTAAGAAGCATTTTTGGCTGCGCTTTCATATTACATTACACGTGTTAATGTAAACGCTTCTTCTCAATTCTATGTGGAATGTTTAAATGGCGAAATATGTCGGTAGCTTCTGTTGCCGTGTGCTGGTGAGATGGAACGCCGGTCACGTGACTCGGCTTAGTTTCCCCAGATGGAGTTTACGCTCTTACGCTCTTTGCATTCTCCGGGGTTTTTTTTTTTTGCCAACGTGGTGCTAGCGTGTTCGTAGCGCTACGTCTGGAGGCGGCTTTGACGCCAGCAGGCAGTTGGCGGTTTAGCCGCCAGCTCCAGAGGTACGCCCTCCAGGTGCCAGTCCTGGCCTTTGAGGGGCCCTAAGCAGGATTTGATTTGATTTGAGGGCCCCCCAAACCCACTTACCTTCCCCCCCCTCCTGCTCTTGAACCCACCTCCTCTTGTGTTCATTTTTAATGAACACAACATGCTTGCACATTGCAAATAGGCAAAACTACAGAGGGACCTATTTAAATAATGATGCATTGTAAATGTTATATATATTTGAGAATTTTTTGAGGGCCCCCTGGTGGTGGTGGGGCCCCAAGTGGCTTCTTGTGCTGTTTCTAGGTTTAAGCCGCCTCTGGTTCCTTCTCTAAAGTGTCCCTCTGCCCCTTCTTGACCACATCTGTATTCCACTCCCCCCTCTCCTTCCCCCCCCCTTCCCCCCCCCCCCCATTCATCCATCATCTATACCCTCTTATTCCTGGTCAGGGTCATGGGAGGTGCTGGAGCCTATCCCAGCACGCACTGGGCGAGAGGCAGGAATACACCCTGGACAGTTTGCCAGTCCATCGCACCCGAGCGCCCCCCCCCCCCCCCCCCCCGCCCCCTCTCACTAAAGTCAGCCGAGTCCCTGTCCACCCCTCTGAAAACACACCTGTTTACATCTTGGCTCCACTAACATTGGACTTGTTTTTTAAAAAAAATGGGTTTACTAACCTTACCTGGGCTACATAAAACACAATATCCTCAAACCCATCTGCTGCTTAAGGCACTGCACTCCCAATCTTCCCCTCGGGCCCCACTTTACGCTGCGGGTTTCCGTCTTAACGACTGCTAACGGTTGCGACACTGATGTCTTGGCATCGGTTCTGCTCGTTGGCTAATCCATCGTGTGTGCGCTTTTGTAATTTGCTGTGATAAGAGGTGGCTGCCAAACTACGCAAACACGCAACGTTGTTGTAAAAGTGTGTGTGTTTTTCTGTATTTATTTATAGATTTTTTTTTTTTTTTTTTTTTTGGTTTATTGAAAATATAGGTTTGAGGTCAAATCCTGTGAAGTCATATTTTTTAGTGTGTGAGCACCTGGGGAACACCGCTAGTCTCACAGGTGATGAGGTAAAACCAGCCTCAGGTGTGAAAGTACAATAAACCCTTTCAGGTGTAGAGGGCTAACTGCTACCTGGGCAGGTAAAAACTTAATTCCATCTGGTCAGTCTTACCTTTCCTGCTCGATTGATGCAAACTCTTTCTAACCCTTAAAACAATGGCCAGCTGTGTAGGGTAAGGGGTAAAGGCTTGTCACCTCGAGGTAGTGGGTTCGATTTGCAGGTAGGACACTGCTATTGCCAGGTGCTTAATGTATTTTTAGGTCTTTTTCTGCTTTATTGGACAGGACAGTGTAGAGAGGCGGGAAGAATGGGGAGAGAGAGGGAGAGACATATGACAAGGTCGCACGACCGGATTTGAACTGTCGACATCGCAGCTGGGGGTCATGAGCATGGGGTCATTACGTACAACACGAGACCCTCCCCATTCCAAGGTTCTTGACCTGAATTGCTTCGGTATGCATCCAGCTGTACAAATGGATACTGTGTAAAAATGCAAGCTGTGTAAATGCCTCTGGACACTGCTGAATGGCAGTGGTGTAAGCAGTATCTCGGGGGTAATGCTTGGGTGGACAGAATAGCAGATTAACCCTTTTAAGGAGAAAGATCACAAATATTCTATTGGAATGAACATTCTAATGCTGATGTCACAATCACTACTGGTAGCTGAAAGTCTGCCTCCTGGAGTTCTAGAATATGGACTTAGAATTCTGAAGAAAAAACAAAAACATTCCAGAAACCTACAGTGCTCTTCAAAGGGCTGAGCCTGTCTTGGCCTTGAAAGGCAAACCTATCATGTAGACTGTTGTGTTTCCTGGTATATTGCAGGTTGTGGCTTGCAGGACCCAGAGTTCAAGGCTTCTTTTGCTGAAGACTGAAATTGTAATTAAACCGTGGATATATACGTTTCGTATGTTTAGCCTCCGAAGGAAAGGAAGGCTTTGGGTTTGACCACTGAATTTTGAGTATGGTGGAGTTATCCTGGAGACACCTCACCCATCGAAAATAGAACAAGTCTCTGGATTAGAAGCCCAGAACTTGGCGAATTGGATGAGGATGAACTCATCTGGAACCATGGCTGTGCAGAACACTTCTAAACACACACATGTAACTAAGTTCCATATTTTGGATCCTTTATCGATTGAATGGTGACTTGCGTTACTGCCACCATAATTTTTAAATAGGTCGCACTCATTTTTGTAGCGGTGGAACTTCGTGTGAATAATTTAATAATTAAACCAGCGGCGTTGCGCTTCTCGTGTGTTAATGGTTTTATTTTTCTGAATAATGCGTCCCCTTGTCCGGGACCCACTTGTCTTTTCCATCTTTCACAGCTTTCGCTTGTTTGTTTTCATTTTTTTGAAAACCGTATTGTAGTATTCAGCAATAGTGTGTAGACATGACCCTTTGTCTGGTATTGATTTTTTTGTTGTTGTGGCTGAACGCTTGCATTAGTCATAAGAAAGGGTTTGATATTGATAGAGCTTTTTTTTTTTCCGCAGCGCTACCGATTTTGTAGCGTGTTCCCCTGGCCAGTCAGTCCATAACGGTGAGGTTTTATCTGTAGTGTGCTGGATTTCCTGCATTAATCAGGTCCTTTAACGAGACCTTCTTTGTTCAGTTTGCCTTTTTTGTTCAAAAAACCTTTGGCTTTTCCCTCACTGTTTGTGTGTTTGTGTGTGTGTATGTGTGTGCACGTGTGTGTGTGTTTGTGCATGCGTTTATGCGTGTGTGTGTGTGTGTGTGTGTGTGTGTGTGTATGTGTGCATGTGTGGGTGCATGGATGGGTGCGTGTGTGTGGGTTTCTGTGTGTGTCTGGGGGTGTGTTTGTGTGTATATGAGTGTGCGTGTGCTTTTTTTTGGCCTGATAGCCAGCTGATTCCTTCTGTTAATTTTCATCCTATGATCCTCCTTTCAAGCCATGAAAAAAAGAGAACAAGAGATAAACCGCTTAAGATTCAAAGGAATACGAGGTCTCTCTTTTTTCATCCCTTCTCTTCTTCCCTTTCTCTTCAGCTGGTTTGACGCTGTTTTGACAGGTACCTGTGAAACCTGAGGATGAGAAATGAGATAAAAAAGGTGATTTTCAACCTGGAGGATTCTGTCTCATCTGCAGATCAGAAGCGCCTTTAAGAAATATGCTAAACAGAGGCAACAGGTTTTTATTTAATATTCAGAATAAATATGGCAAACTCCACCAACCTAGTGCTATGCCCAAGTATGACACAGATAATTTTGGTCCAAGCAGAAAAGTGTCAGTTTCACAATATGCTGGCTCTTCTTTTAAAAAAAAAATCAAGCCTACTCACTTTCCTGTACACTTAACACTTGGCACAGGATATCCCTGGATGCCCCATGCATCTACTTTTTTGCACATTATACAAGCGCAAGACTTTAAGACTTAGAAACCACTTAAATTACCCTGTAACGGCTAGCATGAGCATTCTCTAATTTTACTCCACATCTTACCTTGGTGGTTAGATGCAGCAAAAACAGGACCTGAATGCTGATTAGCAATTCATGGTGTACAGGTATTTCTGTGCCAAGTGTAATTCCTACAGCACAGTGTGTACAATTCACACACAAAAAAAAGAAAGAAAAACATGCATGTTATGGAACTGACACCTGTTTCTCTTTGGAGAACACCAGAGGATCAAGGAGGTGCTCAAAAGTCCTCAAAAGTCTTCCCTCCAAAGCCACTGACGGTCAGCCGTGCTGATCTAGGATCAACCAATAAGACTCTGACCTTCATTATTAAAGCTTATGTATAAAAACACCTCAGTTGATCTAGATCAGGGCTGCCCAACCCTGTTACAGGAGATCTACCATCCTGTAGGTTTTTACTCCAACCCTAACAAAGCCACACCTCATTCAAACAGCGAGAGATATAATTGAGCTTCTACTTCTAGTAGAATTTTATCTTAGGGTGTGAAAATGATAACCGACCGGAAGATAGATCTCCAGGAATGGGGCTGGGCAGCCCTGGTCTACAATCAGTGTTGGGAGGAAATACCTGTCTAAACCTCTACACTGAGGGGAAAAATGACTGAAGGTTATATTGTACACTGTTTCAAATGCGAAGGTCCACCATCGTTGGTAACATTGTTCAAGTGTATTGCCTTGTTGCCTTGCGTGGTAGGGCGGTCAGATAGTGCCTGCTTGGCCGACGCTCTCCCAGGTGTAAAAGGTAAATGTTGCAAATGACTGACTCCTCATGCTCTGCGTAAGGTTTGTTCTGTGCAGGAACATGCCGTGGTTTTGTTTTATTGTTGTCGTTCTTGTCATAATTGTGTCATAATATTCATAACTGCGGTCTCCCGATTCCACGTATGTATAAATTCGCTCTCCTGTGCTCTAATTAGTCGCGAGCATTCCCCTGTTAATTAACCAGCTGCGTTCGAAAAGCTCACCTTTAGAGAATTTTCCGTTGGTTTTTTTCCACCGTTGGCTTGCAGAACAAAGCAGTGATTTATGAAGTCGATGGGCGGGGGGTGGGGTGGGGTGGAGTGGGGGGGCTGATTCTGTGATCTCTCTCAGCGCCTTTGCCAGGGATGGAGGAGGGGGGGGGGGGGGGGGGGGGGGGGTGACCTCGCACCTCTACCTCTTCTTGTAACGGGACGCTCTGATTGGCCCAGAGGGCGACGAGGGAGAGACCCTCAGCTGAGGCTACAGCTGTCAGTCAACGAAAAGGGGGTGGGGACGAGGCGGGGGCCTGGTTTTTTTTCCCTGTTGCTAGGTTACAGGTATACCCAGAGTGGGTGGGGGGGGGGGGGTGGTGCATAAGAGAAGCTTCTGCTGCACTTCCTTACAACCCAGAACTGTGTTACATCTCTCACACACACACACACACACACACTCACACATGCACACACTCACACTTTCACTCTCGCAAACACATGCTCTCACACTTGTAAACACACACACACATCCACACAGATATATACAGTATACATACTGCACACACACACACACACACAGACACATACAGTATACATTCTGCAAGCACACACATACAGCTACAAACAGTATACATACTGCACACCCACACACACACACACACACACACACACGGCTGCAGGGATAGGCAGTACACCGATACACACTCCTGCCTCCTGAGCAGTAGAAAAGTGATTTTCCCCAACATGGATTAGAGCGCCTTACCATTAATTACCGGGCTGTTTAAATAGTGTGCTCCTCTGCTGTCCCGCCCCTACACGGCCAGTGCAGTGGGCTGCGGCGGCCGGTCGGGGCTAATTGCTGCAATTCATCAAGTTTTAGGGTATCGATCGACGGCTTTTCCACTGCGAACAGGAGGAGTTGATAAATAGGCGGCTCAGTCCGATCCCGGGCTGAGAGTAATGCCGGCCTGAGACCGCACCGGCGTGGCGGGGACCGGACCGGACCGGCCCGGACCAGACGCTCGTCTGATTGGCTAACAGGAGTCCATTTAGCATCGTCAGGCCGCGGACGGGCCCCCCCCCCCCCCCCGACACGCGCGATCGATAGCCGCTCTTCAGGGAAGTGCTGCTTTTTTTTTTACGGGAAAACTTTCCATCAGTCGACAGAGCCTCTGCTTCTCGGGCTGAAGGCGGGGAAGAGGCCAAAGGAGAAGGGAAGCCTCTGGTGTCCGATTCGGTGGTGCTGACCCCCCACTGAAGCATGCCGAGCTTCTTCCTCTTCCTCAGGCCCATGCAGCTGCCGGAGGAAACCTCGTTACAACATCGTTATACATCTTTACTCTTCCCCCTCCCAATTTCTTGTCACAAATGCCCCCCCAAAAAAGGTGTGCTCCTAGCCCATTGGCTTCTGGTTGTGTACATGGGGAAAATTTGCCAAATGACAAGACAGTACCCCCAAACTACACAACACACATGCACACACACACACACACACATGGACACACACACACACACACATGGACACACACACACACACACACACACACACACACACACACACAGCCCAGGTGCAGAGAGAGCTCATGAAACCACAGGATTCTGGAATCTCTGGACATCTGCTGACGGCCAGCACATTGAGGGCAGATGATCATCCTGAATGTTAATGATTGTGAGGTCATCCAACGAGCTCCATGGCTACCGAACCAAGTTCTTTATGATGTCACAATCGCAGTTGCCGTCGCTGGACTAAAAAGCCTTCCTGCCGTTATTTACGACCGGGGAGATGACTATAGCTATCGCTTACGCACACACACAGACAAGAAACAGCAAATGCCCTCCAGATTTTTCAAGATCTGGCAATCAGCAGATCTGCACCCCCCCCCACCCGCCCCACACCCCCCCCCCAGACCCCAAGCGCTGTCACCAATTAGCGCCCGCTAACGGAGCCCGTGCCCCCACGGCACCCTCGAGCCGGGAGAGATGCAGGGCGCTGTGATTAACACTCATGCGCCGTATAGCTTCCACTCCCGCGACTAGCCTGCGACGGAGAAGCCGTGGGAAAAGAGCCGGTCGTGGTCGCCGAGGCTCAGTCCACTTCCTGCAGGATCCGGCGTTCGTTACTCAGTCACAAACATGGAGAGCTTGGGGGTTGCCAGATTGCAACCAGAATTTCCAGGTTTTTTTTTTTAGATTATTTGTAGAGGTCCGCCTGGACAATACAGTGTCTTGCCTGAGTAATCGATTGAAGCGATTTACTGTCGGTTTTTAGGCTAATGAATACGTGTCCGTGAAAGCTTCCAATAGCGATATCCATTGGTCTCGACAGCCCCCCACCCTGTTCGTGGTTAAGCTTCCAGCTGTGCGTGTTCCATTTTGATAAATTCTAAATCTGGCAACGCTATGGAGAGCCCAGGCAGAACCAGCTGTCTTGGTCAGAAGGTCAGTTTCCCAGTGCTGAGCTAATCTGGGAATTTTTTTAGAAGCTCTTCGAAGCTGCGGGCACTGAGATCTTTCTCATGCCACTGGGCACACAGAGCATCATCACGTTATAAAAAAAACCTGAAGATAGTTTTGGCCGCGGAGGGAGGGACAAGCTTTGAAGCCTTCACCTCACTCAATACGTTTCTTATTACAGAGCGGAAATCAAAAATTTGTGTAGCGAAATTGAATAATAAATGAAAGCAGCAAAGGACATGTTTTTCTTGGCCGAAAGGAGTGATGCTCTATTGCCAGGTGTATTTCTTATGCTTGCTTCATTCATGCTGTTGCGCTAGCTTCATTCATGCTGTTGCTAGCCAAGTTGCATTATTGCCTGTTGCTGTTAGCGCTGGCTGGGTTTCATTATCGCGGACTGCCGTTGGCTAGAAGCACAACATTGGATGTCACCTTCCAATATAAATTTACTGTCATTACAGTACTTTGGGCAACTATGATCTTTGAGATATGCAGTCATGGTAGATTCTTTTATCGAAGCATCGTCAGTCTCCAGTTCTTTTTAAAAGTTACATTTACAGCATTAGGTTCGTTTTGTGTTCCTGGAATTTAAAAAAAAAAAATTTTTTTTTTTTTTTCCGAGTGCGGCCGATCTTCCCACGGTCGTCTGGAGGGTCAGAGCGTGATTCAGCTAAAGTGCGGTTTCACCAGACGCTACGCACCGCATGACCGTGGCGGCAGGAATCCCCGCTGCACCAAGTTCAGTCAGAAGCCTCCTCAGATGTGGGGTGGCAGATCGTGGAATAACAGAAGGGTGGGGGGTTTGGGTGGGTGGGGGGGCGAGGGGGGGGGGCCATGCCAGGACGGCCTGCTGTACAAGCACGAGGGCGAGGGGGGGGTGTCATTCGACTCCTAAATCAACGGCTCAGCGGGAAAGACGAGGGAAGGAATCCTCCCAAAATATTTCCCCTGCACTTGTCACGCTGTGCCACACTGCACCCCCGCCCCCATCGCACACATTCCCCCCCCACCCCCCCCCCCGCCCCCCCCCATTCTCCAGCCCACTAGCGGAGAACATCTGGACGGCGGTGGTCGTGAGCCAGCGCGGATGTGTGCGATTTTTCCAGATGTGGCGGGCGCAGGGTTCTGCTCCCAGGTCCGATGTGTTCGGCGAGCGATCGCTGTCCTCGCTCGGTCAGTGTATGAAGACAGTGATGGATGAGCAGAGCACGAGGAGGACAGCCAGAATCCTAGCGGATTTGCCCCGCGATGCCGCCATTTAAATAAAGCTTCTTTGTGTGTACGTGCGTACACGCCCCCTGAGTGCTTTGTGTGTACGTGCGTACACGCCCCCGAGTGCTTTGTGTGTACGTGCGTACACGCCCCCGAGTGCTTTGTGTGTACGTGCGTACACGCCCCCGAGTGCTTTGTGTGTACGTGCGTACACGCCCCCAAGTAAAAACATTTACTTTCTTCTCCGCATTCAGGGCTGGGGATATTAGTACAAACCGTAGTCTTGGCCTAACTCCTCAAAGTTGTTGACTCTTAACTTCCAAGTTATATTTTTTTTAATGGTTTTGCATTCAGGACGGATTATGAAAAGCAGTTTTTAAAAGCTTTGTGGTGTTCTTGCGCAAATTACATTTAAAAAATGTTTCATTTTGCTCAAAGACAACGTACAGCACATTATGATCAGCTCATAGTACATCTGTCTATGCCTTGCATATATACTTAACACAATCAAAAATCAGTTACGTTAGCTTATAATCGCATTATTACACTTCTTGACATGGGTTATAATGCATTACGAGCGCTGTGCTGTTGGCACCTCATTCGATTCGGTTCTCGGGAGAAATAACAAACCACTTTTCTCTGAGGAGGTGCGCTGTATATTTTTGAAAGCCTTCGGTAAACTGGCTGATCCATCTTTGTGAAAGTTTAAGATCGAGGACACGAGGCCCTCGTGTTCAGGAACAAGCGTTTCGGGTTTTCTGCTGCTCCTTTCTTTCGCAGCTGTGCAAATTTGAGGTCTTCCTCCTATCCTGCGGACCAGGTCTCTATCCTAGGGGACAGGGGGGGAGATGTATCTGCTAAACAATGTCAAATTGTTTATGTTTTGAAAAAACAAAGTTTTTTTTTCCAAACCAGGGATTTGATTCATTTAACCTCCTGAGACCTAGCAGAAAGAAGGAGGAAAAAAAAAAAAACGTTTTTGAAGTATTTACATTTTTTGACATAGTACATGTGTCTTGGATGACAAAAACATATGAAAATATTTTCAAATGCATTGTTTGTTATATTTGTATTGCGTGTCCCTTGTTGTGTAGGTTTCAGCGTAGGAGAAGATTATTTGAAATTAAGACCAGAGCCTCATGTCTCCCTGCAGGGAAGAAAAATTAATTGTTGAGTCCTCAGCAGTTGAGTGTGTATGACTGTGTATAAACACGCGCATACTTACATTCTGGAACTGTTAGCCTATGTGGAACAGTTTGTGGAACAGTCCTGAAGTCTGAACATGCACGTGTAAATATACTGTAATTTGACCTTGTGCTGTCGTTTGTGCATGTGTGCATACGTGTGTGTGTGTGTGTGTATATATCGTCAGACCCTGTCAAATGCTACCTGTTGAAAAGATAAGTTTATTTTTGAATTGTATCTATGCTATCCACTTAAAGTTATTTTGGCTTTTGCTGTCAGTTCTCGGTTTTCCTGCTAACTAAAGTTTCTACTCGGCTGCATAAACACCAAAATTACCAGCTTACTGTCCAGAGCTGGGGGATAATGATCAGGTAGGCACTGAAAGGGGGATTTTAGTGGGGTAGCGTAGGAGGTGGGTGGTGGGGGGAGGGTTTGTTTTGGCTGGCAACCCGGTTCCTGCTGTCACCCTTCTGTTGCAGCAGTCAGAACCGTGGCCACTGCTATCAGTCCTGTTTCACTTGGAAGAATTTCATATAATGGCTATAGACACCGATATATAAGCATGCATAGACATCCAGAAATAACCAGACTTTGCGCATTGACGTACTTTCTGTTCTTTTTGGTTCTTTCTGTTCTTTTTGGTTCTTTCTGTTCTTTATGGTTCTTTCTGTTCTTTATGGTTCTTTCTGTTCTTTTTGGTTCTTTGACTTTGTGTTCTTGTTCATTTAACATATCTCAGCCTTGGATCTCAGGAGATGCGGAGTGTTAGCGTGCGCTAGCTCGTGTTAGCGTGACCTGCGATGAACTCTGCGCTCTCGCTGAGATGGCGGAGTTTACTGAAGGAAGCAGATGGGAGCGCTAGGCGCTGTGCTGTGTGTACGCGTAAATTCAGGCCCTGGGGAAGGACCCGGAATAAACCTGTCAGCCGCCAATTACTTTACGACCCCGTCCGGGGCCTGAGAGACACTGCGCTAGCAGGATCAGTCCACACGCTGTTCGCCTGAAGCCCCTTTTTACTGTGTTTGGATGTGAGAGTGTGTTTTTCTGTGTTTGTGTAATGTGCGTGTGTGTGTGTGCCTGTGTGTGTGTGTGTGTGTGTGTGTGTGTGTGTGTGTGTGTGCATGCATGTGTGTGTGTGTGTGTGTGTGTGTGTGTGTGTCTACGCATGTGTGTGTGAGACTTAACTCGTGTGAGACGGGCCCCATGTTCTGGTATCTGTTTACGGTTCTGATCTGATGTGTGGACGGATTCCTCTTTCAGTAACCCAGGATTAGCAGATGGATTAGTAGATGGATTCCATCACCCAGAATGACAGACTCTCAGTGCTCTCCAGCGACCCCTGCTGGTCAGGAGGACACTCGCAGTCTGCCAGCTCAAGCTGCACTTGCATGGTCTTCCTCTGACTCCTGCCTGCGCAGGTTTGGGTTAACAGTTCCTCAGTGTGGAAAGATTCCGCGGCTTCACGTCCCGTGTTTCGGGGGGGAGCACGCGTGCTTAGTCTGCGCTCTCCCTAATTTACCCGACGGGCTGCAGCTGTG
>CM045885.1:7556115-7583615 GCA_025169545.1 Anguilla japonica | reverse complement strand
ATCCCTCCTGACAGGAACAGCCCCTCAAAGAGCGAGACAAGGTCACGACCCCGGACTGCGGGCCTTTTGGGCTGTGAATGCTAATCCTGATGGCTGTGTTCTCTCTCCTGTCTCCCCCCCCCCCCCCCCCCCCAGGCTGGGATGATCCGCACGGAGCAGGAGGAGTTCTTCATAGAGCCCCTGGAGCGAGGAGGTCACGTGACGGGGGAGGAGGAGGGCGGAGCCGGGCGGCAGCACATCGTTTACCGCTCCTCGGCCGTCAGGAAGCCTCCCGCCAACCTGTCGGAGGACTTCCACTCCAGAGGAGGTCAGTCACCTGTCTGTGCGGCCTCGAACCCGAGGTCAGTGTCAGTCACCTGTCTGTGCGGTCTCGAACCCGAGGTCAGTTTCAGTCACCTGTCTGTGCGGCCTCGAACCCGAGGTCAGTCACCTGTCTGTGCGGTCTCGAACCCGAGGTCAGTCACCTGTCTGTGCGGTCTCGAACCCGAGGTCAGTCACCTGTCTGTGCGGTCTCGAACCCGAGGTCAGTCACCTGTCTGTGCGGCCTCGAACCCGAGGTCAGTCACCTGTCTGTGCGGTCTCGAACCCAAGGCCAGTGTCAGTCACCTGTCTGTGCGGTCTCCCGAGGTCCACCTGTCTGTGCGGTCGAACACGAGGTCAGTGTCAGTCACCTCGAACCCGAGGTCAGTGTCAGTCACCTGTCTGTGCGGCCTCGAACCCGAGGTCAGTGTCAGTCACCTGTCTGTGCGGCCTCGAACCCGAGGTCAGTGTCAGTCACCTGTCTGTGCGGCCTCGAACCCGAGGTCAGTGTCAGTCACCTGTCTGTGCGGCCTCGAACCCGAGGTCAGTGTCAGTCACCTGTCTGTACGGTCTCGAACCTGAGGTCAGTTACTTGTCCATATGGGCTGGAACCCGAGGTCAGTTACCTGTCCGTACGGGCTCGAACCCGGCCGTCGTCCGCATACCAACCCTCATCTCTCCTCGAAGGCGTCTTCGCGCCCTCGCGCCGTGGCCCGCAACCCGAGGTCAGTGTCTGACTTTTTAATTTTTTGCGTGATTGTGAATTGAAGAGAGCAAACGGACGAAAACGAGCGTGCGAGGTGTCGGTGTGGCGTCAGTCTGATTCAGGGCTGTATCGGTCTCTCTGATGAGGCGTTTCCTGTTAAACACCATGCATGTGAATGATGCTGTGGAATGTTTACGTTATGACACCACGTCTTTTGGTTTGATTTTTTAATCGTTTTTTTTAATCGTTTTTTTCCTTCTCTGCCAATGAGTCTGCGATGAGTTTGATTCTCGTGGATTGTTTCTTGATTTTTTTTTTGCTAGTTTGCTGTCGGCGGTGTTGCCTGTGTTTTGGGTGTTGCCTGTGTTTTGTTAGTTTTTCCATGAGAAAATGAATGTCATAGTTTGCTTTTAGCATTATCAGCTGTGTTTTGTTGGTTTTTCATGGGAAAACGGATGTCCTGCAAGTCTGTCTGTCTATCTGTCTGTCTGACTCATTCTTGGGCTCTCCCTAATTTTTTCAGTAATTGCTAAGGGAAGTTTTGTGCTCCAACGCACACGCACGCACACACACACACCTCCACATAAATACATATACATAGTTATAAATATAATATAAACACATTTTCTGAGACTAATTGAAAGAGCTCACCTCTTTGCTCACTTTCAGGTGGAAAAGTTAATTTCATCGACACATTGTCTGTTACCTAACGCAGGATGTTTTAGAGAAGCATTAATTAAGATATAATATAATCGTGCTTCAATATTTAGTTAATATAATTAAATATAATTAATTGATATGTGTAACTTTTAGCCTAAAAGTTAGCGAATGGCAGTGGCTTTAGCATTGTTTTGAGGGTATGTAGGATGCAGGTATTCAGAAATCCCATGTGGGGATGAGCTGAAAGGTTTGTCTTGTAGTTCTGGTTCCTCTGGGCTGTTCCTGTGATCTCTGAGTGTGCTCGGGTGTGATGGGCACGGGCTTGTAGACACTGGCAGGGCGGAGCCTCCCTGTGATTGGCAGGCCCGAGGGTCTGAGGAGAGATCCTGTAAAATTTCCTGGGCGAAGGTCGAAAGGTCAACATCACCAAATCAAATCAACTTTAACCATATAGCGTTTTTTTTTTACAGAGAAACATCACATAGATGTTTTACAAAGACAGAAGAAAAAAATTAAGGTTGGGGGGTGGGTGGGGGGGGGGGGGGGGGGGTGGGGCGA
Source organism: Anguilla japonica (assembly GCA_025169545.1). Lineage (NCBI taxonomy): Eukaryota > Metazoa > Chordata > Actinopteri > Anguilliformes > Anguillidae > Anguilla > Anguilla japonica. Next base: position 7,581,391 of record CM045885.1, on the reverse strand, counting down.
ACCAATGCTGAACCCCCAAAAAGCAAGCAAGTGAGGTAAAAAAAAAATTTAAAAAAAAAAAAAAAGCTCCCTGGTGGGAATAAAAACAGTGAACCGGTTGTGAGAAAAACTCCCCAATGGGAAGAAATGCAGGTTGTGTTAAGGAGTGGGCTTGGTGCGAGGGGGTGGACAGAGCTGGTGTGGTCTGCACACTAGACATGCTTTTCCACTCAAGGGGGGGTGTGGGGTCAAGGTCATGGAGTCAAGGTCAGGTGAAGCGACTCACACGCGGACAAACACGATTTGTCTCAAAACTGAACTCGTGCGAAGCGGGCACCGCGGACGTTAATACCAGATTAGCGCTTTGTCCAGAACCTCTCCATGACCGCTCGGGCCTATCTCAAGCATTTCCCCGAGAATGTTGGCGCCTGGGGGGGGGGGGGGGGGGTCATTGTTTGACAGTTTGCTTGTGTCACAGATAGACGTGAGAGTGCCTCACATGCTAAGAATGCATTTAATTTCAAACTGCTGACGTCCATTTCAACCCTACAGATATTTAGAACACTACCCTTACAGTACTCTAAATATCTACTCTAGGCAATTGCATACACATTATGAACTGAATTCTAGTACGGCACAGTTATCGCTCTTATTCCATAACTTACGCTCCTATAATGTACTAAACTGGTGATATCAGGTGTTTTCAGTTTCAGGTAAAATATTGCCCGCCTGCTGTAGATAATTGCCGGTTGTATAAACGTCCTCTTAACTACGCATCGAGGAAAGGCTCTTCTGATAATGACCACGCGCTCCTGTGGTTGTGTATTTATAACTGTCTGTGCTTCCCCAGCTCAATGCTTCACTGTAATTTAATGTCTATTTTATCCTATTATGTGTGTTTGCCATTATCATTGCTGTGCTTATTATATCAACTTCATACATCATTACTTGATGACTCTGTAAGTCACTCTGGATAAGAGTGTTAAAAAAAAATGGTTCTACTACTTCAACTGCTACTAGTACTACTGCTACTGCGACTACTACTGCTACTGTTGCTACTACTACTACTTCTACTACAGCTACTGCTACTGCTACTACTAATACTACTACTACTACTACTACTAATAATAATAATAATAATAATAGTGATCTGTGTGAAAATGGCTGTGGGCGTGTTTTGGCCGTGCGGTCGCTGTAGACTCAGGGACTGGTAGAGGTTCGGTTGTGTTGCGGTTCAGGTGCGGTTCAGACAGTGAGGGGCGGAAAGAGGAAGTGCTCTCTCTCTCTGGGGGGCTCTGGGTCCGGATCCTCCTCCCGCAGGATTCGGCTGAGGCCCCGGCCTCTTATCCCCTAACGGGATATCCCGAGAGGACGGGGCGCTCCCCTTCTCTCTCTCTGCCCCCCCTCTCTCTCTCTCTCTCTCTCTCTCCCCCTCTCTCTCTCTCACACACACTCTCTCACTCTGCCCCCCCCTCTCCTCTGCTATCTCCTCTCTCTCCTTTCTCTCTCTCTCTCACTCTCTCTCTACTCTCTCTCTCTCGCTCTCTCTCTCTATCTGCCTCTCTTTCTCTCGCTCTCTGTCTGTCTCTCTCTCTCTCTCACACACACTATCTCACTCTGCCCCCGCTCCCTCTATCTGTCTCTCTTTCTCTCTCTCTCTCTTTCACCCACTCTCTCTCACTCTCTCCTCTCTCTCACACACCCTCTCCTCTCTCTATCTCTTTCTCTCTCTCTCTCTCTCTCTCTCTCTCACACACCCTCTCTCACTCTGCCCCCGCTCCCTCTATCTGTCTCTCTCTCTCTCACTCTCTCTCTCTCTCTCTCTATCTATCTTTCTGGGAAGGAAGAGCATTGTGGAATAGAGGAAGGGAGTTGATAAAATGGACAGATTAAACGGAGAACGACAATACGACACATCCTATTGGCTATTCACTTACGACCAATAGTCCTAACTCACTGTCCCGCCCACCATGAGGCTGCACTTTAAGTCTCGCTCGCACCGTTCTGTGAAATACAGCCCTGGCTGTTGACCTGGACACTTACCCGTTTGACACTGAGCTGTAGATTTGGGGGCTAGTTTTCTGGAATTGAAGATGCAGTTGTCAGGTTTTTGGAAGCGAGCCCCAGGTAAAAGGCTTCAGTGGGACCGAGTCGGCTCCTGCCTCGGTGGGCCGATGGGGCTGAGGGGTACGGGTTCGACCAGCCGGGGTGCTTCTCAAACTGCTTTCATCTCTGTTTCGTTCTGAAGGGCTCGGTCTCCCGTTCCAGCGCCGAAAGGGTTAACGAACTCCCTCAACTCCCTGTTTATCTGTCTCTCTCCTCCCTCTTTTTCTGTCTCTCTCCCTGTTCCTCTGCCTCTCTCCCTCCCTCTCTCTTTTCCTCTCTCCCTTTTTCTTCTCTCACTTCTCTCTGTTTTCCTCTCTCTTACTTCCTCTCTCGCACTCTCTCATGCTCTCTCTCCCTCCCTCTGTCCTTCTCTCTTTCCCTCTATCTCTCCCTCTGCAAAAACCACAGAGTGAGGAGGAGTGGGTGTCCCTCGGAGGCCGGGTTGGGGGGGGTGTTTGGTGGGGGGGGGGTATAGGATTACACCTCTCCGCGGGGGCTTCCTGCTGGAGGAGCGCGAGGGCGAACATCACATTTCGCGCTTCATGTAATGGGCTATCGCCCCGGAGAGGAACCGCCCCCCCCCCCCCCCCCCCCCCCCCCCTCCCTGTCCTGCTTCAGGAGAGGATCCGGGCTCGTCCAGGCCCTTAATTATTCAAAGGGCTTTCTCACGGGCACACCCTCTCTCTCTCTCTCTCTCTCTCCCGTTTTGGCTTCTCGCCCGCGGGACGGCCACGGGACGGGGGCACGGTCATGGGACGGGGGCCCCGGCGGTTCCCACGACCCCTGGACGGGTCGCCGGGCGCTGGACGGACCGCGCGGCGGGGCGTCTGCTTGATAAATTTTTAATGATTTATGACGTGTCAAAACTCCATTCACAGCCTCGCTGCGGTGAGTCGCGCACATTAGCCATCGATTTAGCGGTAATGCTAAACGCGAGGCGGGGCGGGGCGGGATGGGGCGGGGCGGGGCGGGGAAAGGGGGGGGGGGGGGGAGGGGGGGGGGGGGGTCGTTACTTACAGTAAGAGTGACAAATGAATGACCCGCCCACCTTAAATCACGAGCTGAAAAAAAGGCATGTTGACACTGACACCCCTGTCTCTCAAAATAGACTGATGAAGGAAGGGAGAGAGAAGAAAGGGAGAGAGAGAGAGAGAGAGCGAGAGAGAGTGAGAGAGAGAGAAAGGGAGAGGGGGAGAGAGAAAGAGAGAGAGAGGGAGAGAGAGAGAGCGGATGAGAGCGAGCGAGAGCAAGAGAGAGAGAGCGAGCCTATCAAATGTTGGTGGTATCCCTACTGAGGTTAATAAGTGTTATCTTGCAGGGAGAAAATGGGAGGCAGGGCTTTATGTTTCTTTTTTAATTCACCCCCCCCCCCCCCCCACCACTCGCACGCAGGCACACACACACCACACACACACACACACGCACGCACGCACACACACCACACACACACACACACCACGCATGCACACCCGGGCGTTTTCCCAGCTCGTTTTCGTGAAGCCTCCAGTCTCCGGCGGCCCTCTGTCGCTCGGGGTTACCCGCGCGCGGCTGCGGCCCTGTGTCGCTCGGGGTTACCCGCGCGCGGCTGCGGCCCTGTGTCGCTCGGGGTTACCCGCGCGCGGCTGCGGCCCTGTGTCGCTCGGGGTTACCCGCGCGCGGCTGTGGCCCTGTGTCGCTCGGGGTTACCCGCGCGCGGCTGCGTCGTCTTCGATGTGGAATTTTATCAGGGAAACAAATAGCTGCAGTCAGGGCCGAGGGAGTCTCGCCCCCCCCTCCCCTTTAACCCTTCAAGGCCCGAGGCCGCAGAAATAAGAGCTTAGAACCTTCTCAGCTGAGCGTTCCAATGCTGATGTCACAATCGCCGCCGGTGACCGAAGGCGACAGAGTTCTAGAACACTGACTTAGAACCTGAACCTGCTGTTCAGAGAGTCAGTGTTAATAAAGGCCTCTGCTGGGTCCAAGACAGAGAGGATGTGTATCTGTGGAGGGGTGGGGGTGGGGGGTGAGGGGGGCACGTGGGGGACTTGACGGCGATGAAAATGGACGTTGTCGGAAGGGCTCTGCAGGTGTTGGGGAATGATGGAAGGCACCGTTGGTTAACGAAGCCGGTTGTGAGGTGCAGCGGGAGGTGGGGGGTGGTGTGGAGGTGGGGGGGGAGACGGGGGGGGGGGGGGGTGGGTAATGAAGAAGGATTGTTCTATTCTGAGCAGTCTACTCCTCAACATCTAATAATAAAGGAACGGCAAGGCAAGGAGAAGGGGAAAGTGTCGAGTTTCCATAGAAACCAACGCTGTTGATCTCTGGGAAGGAGTGGTGTTCTAGTCAAGTCTGTACACACTGTTACTGACACCCCAGCCTCAGCGCTGTGTGTGTGTGTGTGTGTGTGTGTGTGTGTGTGTGTGCGTGTGCGTGTGTGTGTGTGCGTGTGCGTGTGCGTTTTTGTGTGTGTGTGTGTATGCATGCATTTCATTTTTTTATTCCCAGCAAAACTGAAGCCGCACACTCGCATGCATGCACACACACACGCGCACACACACAGCACTGAGCAGCCTCCCTGTTGTCTTTTGAAGCTGTCTATTAGCTAATGAAAAGCAAGGGGGATGGATCAATGGTGCAGCTTGAAAAAAACACAGAGGCACCTGACTTTGTGGAGCTGGGATCTTTATGCCCAGACAGACAGCTAACAATAAAAGCACCCCGAGTTCCTGTTTCCACCGCGTTCAAACTGTGCTTCTGTCAGCTTCCGTGCTTCACCAGTGCTCTCATTGTGGTCTTATGAAGTCTGCCTCCATCATCTTTGCTCTGTTTCTGTCTGTGTTTTTATTGTATTGAGCAATAGCTACCCACATTTCTGCACTGGAAAATGTTTTGTGTGTGTGTGTGTGTGTGGAGTAGGCTCTGTGTATGTACAAGGTTAGGTTGTAGGTATGTGTGTGAGTTGTGGTCTGTGTAGGTGTGGAGTAGGGTCTGTACTGTATCTGCCCTGAGTAAGGTTTGTGTAGGTGTGGAGTAGGGTCTGTACAGTATGTGCCCAGAGTAAGGTTTGTGTAGGTGTGGAGTAGGGTCTGTACAGTATGTGCCCAGAGTAAGGTTTGTGTAGGTGTGGAGTACGGTCTGTATGTTCAGAGTCTGTGTACTGTATGCATATCATGTATACTGTAAGCTTCTTAGTTTATGATACAAGAGTGTATGTGTATGTGTGTGTGTGTGAGAGAGATTCTGTATTTGTTTGCATGTGTGTGTGTGTTAGAGATTCTATGTTTGTGTGCATGTGTGTGTGAGTAAGAGATTCTGTATTTGTGTGCGTGTGTGTGTGTGTGAGAGAGCTTCTGTGCTTGTGTGTATGTGTGTGTGTGAGAGAGATTCTGTGATTGTGTGCATGTGCGTGTGTGAGAGAGATTCTGTGCTTGTGTGTGTGTGTGAGAGATTCTGTGCTTTTGTGTGTGTGTGAGAGAGAGATTCTGTGCTTGTGCGTGTGTGTGAGAGAGATTCTGTGCTTGTGTGCGTGTGTGTGAGAGAGAGATTCTGTGCTTGTGTGTGTGTGTGTGTGAGAGAGATTCTGTATGTGTGTGACTGGGGCACAGAGAAATAACACATGCGGCTGAAAGCTCATGCTTTTCTAACACATTCTCCACATGCTACTCCGGGATATTGAGCCGCTCAGCTTCACCAGTCAATCCCGATCAATTTGATTTGTGCAGAGACCCCGTCACAAAGAAGCTTTGCAGGAGAAAACAACAAAAACAAACAGGAAAAAAACAGGAAATTGAGCAGAGCTGAGCCCGAATGCCCCAAAAAAACCTGAAACAGAGCCGCCCTTTGCCCTTCCATTGTTCTCAGCCCTCCTCAGGTGCATGCTGGGGGTTAGTAGCACCTGCAGTACTTCCCCACCGGAGATCAAATGCACAACTTCTCCCCACTTGAGCAGATCTGTGGGGGCTGGAGCCAGGTCAGACCCCTGCAGGAGCCCCTCTGGGATGGGGGGGGGTGGGGTGGGGGGGGTCACGACATGGGGGAGAGAGGGAGAGGTGGAGAGCAGGGAAGAGGCCGGACTGGAGGGGGCCGGTTTGAGGGGAATCTCCCAGAAGGCCGCGGGAGAACGGGCGCTATACCGCTCGCACTCGCGCGCCCCTGGAAGTTAGGGCCAGAACGGCTTCCAAAAACTGCTGTCATGGTTACGGCAGATCCGAGTTCTGCAGCGTCTTAGGAGCCTGTCATCGGCCAGGAGAGAGACGGGGAGAGAGAGAGAGGGAGCGAGAGGGAGAGAAGGAGAGGGAGGGAGCGACAGACAGAGAGAAGAGAGAGGGAGGGGGGGGAAGAGAGTGACAGAGTGAGCAAGGGAGAGAGGAAGTTGGTAAGAGAGGGATCCAGAGAGACAGAAGGATCGGGAGAGAGAGAGAGTGGGGGGAAGAGAGTAACAGAGTGAGCAAGAGAGAGGGATCCAGAGAGAGAGAGAAGGAAAGGGAGAGAGAGAGTGGGGGGAAGAGAGTAACAGAGTGAGCAAGAGAGAGGGATCCAGAGAGAGAGAGAAGGAAAGGGAGAGAGAGAGTGGGGGGAAGAGAGTAACAGAGTGAGCAAGAGAGAGGGATCCAGAGAGAGAGAGAAGGAAAGGGAGAGAGAGAGTGGGGGGAAGAGAGTGAGAGAGTGAGGAAGAGAGCGAGGGGGAGATGATGAGACAGAAGTCTCTGTACTGACTCTTTGGGATCAGACCAGATGAGGCAGGAGCAGGTGAAGTGGGGGGGGGGCGGTCTTTTTCCCGGACGCAGCCGCAGCTGGCCCCCTGAGCATGCTGGGAAGGCGTGAGTCGGGGGGTCGGGGGGTCGGGGACGGGCAGCCCGCAGACGGAGGGCCGCTGGGCAGAGTGACTCACCGCGGTCTTACAGCGCCAGGCTCACCCGCGGGGAACCTCCCGCGCTCTGGACCGGGTTGCCCGCGGCGACAGGGAGAGGGCGCTAGAACGCTCTCAGAGAGGGCAGGGGTGTCCCAGACAGGGCCGGGGGGGGGGGGGGGGTGGGGGGGCCGACGTCCTCACCTGATTGTTATTTGGACGTCCGCCCCGTTTCGCCTGAGGTGGCCCACGTCCGCTCTTCCTCCTGAGTGAGATTTGCAGTGCAGGCGTATTGTGTGTGTGTGTGTGTGTGCATCAGGGTGTGTGTGTGTGTGTGTGCATCAGGGTGTGAGTGTGTGTGTGTGCATCAGGGTGTGAGTGTGTGTGTGTGCATCAGGGTGTGAGTGTGTGTGTGTGCATCAGGGTGTGTGTGTGTGTGTGTGTCTGTGAGGGTGTGTGTTTTTAATCTTCGTGCGAAGGGCTGGTGAGGTCACCAAATTCAATCATTCATGGGGGTTTTTTCGGTCCGGGGAAGATCAGCTGTTGGCGTCAGTTCTGTTTAGCAGTTCGCAGGCTCAAAACCCCGCCTTCTCGACCGCTGTCAGGCTCCCGCTTTTATGTTTTTTTCTTTCTGATGTGAGTAGTCGTGGAGACGGAAAAGCGATACTTTTTGGTGTTCGGAGCTCAGAACTTCAGCAGAAGTCATCAGGAGTTTAGTCAGGTTTTTACCGTCCGCTGCAGAAGGGTTTTTTTTTTTTTTTTTTTTTTCAAAGTCTGTTTGACCTTTAATTGGTTCTCTGGGAAAGCGGTTCTCTCCGGTTCCCAGAGTTCTTTGCGTTTTTTTCTGCTGAATTCTAGGTGTGTGTTACCCTGGCGTAGATTTGGCTTCCTCGCTGTGAGTCTGGGGTTTGTCGTGTTTTTGACGTTAATTTCCCATGTATCCTTGTCCTCCGACCAGTCATCGGGATTAAGGGCCCTGTCCAATCGCTTGCTTTACCTCCTTGCATCCTTTCCTCGTGTCCTTTCCTCGCTTCCTTAGCTCCACCCCACAGAGGATGCAAGGAAAGGACTCAAGGGAAGGACAGGAAGACGGAGGAATCGAGGATACGTGTATTAGTCAAACGGAACACCCTTTCTCTTTCAAGCATCGGTTTGAAGCCACGTCATTTGCAGACGTGGCAGATTGTGGAGAGGCGGGTCCACTGGTCGATCATTTATATGTCTTACGTTCAGAAAAAAAAAATGCTTGTGCAAAGGGTACGCCCGTGCGTCCTCTCTCAAGCATCCTCTGGGAGCCTCCTAGCATTTTAGAGCATTTAACGGGTTGGGATGTCCTTGAAGATGGCGGACCTCGATCGATTTCTGGGTCAGCTGAGGACCGAGGTGACAAGGACGGATAAAATAAGCTCCTGGAGAGAGCCATGAGTCACCATGTTTATTGGAGCATTTTTTGGGGGGGGGGGGGAAAGGAAACCAGGATGTTTTTGGAGTCTCCACATACCCTGCATGCCTTCCCCAAACAGACCGGCCCCAAAAAAAAAAACAACATCTCTGCTTTTATTTTTCTCGTGTCACTGAGAGGCTGTGCTGAATCAAAATGAGAAGCTCACTGTACACGCAGAGCTCTTGATGGCAGATATATATATATATATATATATTTTATTTTTTTATTATTCCAGACTCATTTTCAGGAAAGAGTGACATTTCCCCACCTGAGAGTACGAGCGTTAAGCAGATTCACTGGCAGCAAATAGAGGTGTCAGCTCAGAGCCGGATCCACAGATGCACTGCTGGGGAGGAGGCCTACAGATGGAGAGAGAGAGAGAGAGAGAGAGAGAGAGAGAGAGAGAGAGAGAGATGCGTGCAGGTGAATACTAAGCACAACTTATTTTCTTTCTCACACGAACAGCATCTAAAGTATCAGTGTGCTTAATTAGATAATTAACTACCCAGCATCAGACCCTGTACATCCATAGCTTCCTAAAACACCGAAGCGTTTCACTCAGAAAGTAGTTGTTATCGTTGTAAGTTGTTATTCGTTGCATTTGAATGGTGGTGAATTTTGGTCCTGGGCAATAGTGGCTTGTTCTTGCACACACACACACACACACACACACACACACACACACACACACACACACACACACCGCACACACACACACACACGCACAAGCACACAGACACAGACACACCACACACACACACACACACACACTCTCACACACACACACACACACACTCACACATACACACACACTCACACAGACACACACACACACAGACACACACACACTCTCACACACACACACGCATAAGCACACAGACACACACACACTCTCACACACACACTCTCACACACACACTCTCACACACACACGCACACACACGCACAAGCACACATACACACACACACATACACACACACACACAAGCACAGGGAATCAGAACAGCTGTACTCTGCCAGACAGCTGCTGGAATGTCTGGAGGCATCGTCTCGGTGTCGTGCGTCTGTCACCGTTGCCCCCGGCGTCTGTCCGTCTGCCGCATTATATGAGGACTCCACCGCAGAAGCCTTTGTGGTACGTTAATCTTTAAAAAGACAAAAAACAAAAACGAAGTGAAGGACGTTGTAGGTGAGGCAGCGGGACGTCTGATTGGGTGGAAAGATCCAGATTTCTGCCAATCGGGAGGAGACGAGCTCCCAATCTGTCGCCCTGGCAGACTGCAGGAAGGAGAGGAGAGATTAAGGTGCTTCCAACAGCAGCGTCAATAGTTTTTTTTTATTTATTTTTTTTTTTAAAGCCCTCAGAGGAATCTGTTTACGTTTTGCGGTTCCCTCCTCCTCCTCCTCCTCCTCCTCCTCCTGCACATCTGTCCCGGTTTCACACGGCCCTAAAACCCGTAATCTCGATCACGAGGAGCTCCGCGCCCCTCTCTTCCTTCGCCTCTGAGAGATTCGTGAGCCCTCCCCTCCATTCCTTTGGGAGTTCGGCAGCTGTCCCGTGCCAGGGAAGGGGGGGGGGGGGGGGGGGGTCCTGCCTGTCCCGCGGGTGTCTGCCTGCTTGGCCTCGTCTGCCTTTTTTTGGGCTGTTGCCTGGTGCCCCGGTTTGGGTGCCTGTTCTGGGCCCTGGAGCTTCTGCCCCTTTCCCCCCACAGACCTCTCCAGCCCCGACCCTCTCCTGGATCCTGCCCCCCCACCCCAAGGCCTGGACGTGTCCTCCTGCCCTACTGTCCTGTGTATTAATACACACGCCTTAGCTGTCTGTTCTTACCAGCTAGTCTAATACCCCAGGCTATGATCTGCTCAGCCACCATGACTGTCAGCTCTGATAGATCCATTACCTCCCTGTTACATTGTAGCTTTAGTTTACCTGCACTCCTCACAAAATCTCTTACCACTTTTCACGGGACAGGCGGCGAGAGCAGGTGGCCTTGCACCTCATCTCCTCCAGCATCGCCCGGTCGCCCTTAGCAACCTGCAGCCCCAGCTGTCTCCCATAGCGATGGCGGAATCCTGCGTGCGGAGTGTTCCGTTAGCGGTGGGCCAGTAGCCAGAGAGGCCCGGAGAGCGCTTAATTTGGAAAAGGCTGTCCGCTGCATGTGTCTCCGACCCCGAGCCAGAGCAGAGTGCGGGCCTAAGCCCTCTGTGCAGCTGTTTAGGGCCACGGCCGTCCCTGGGGCCACACAACTCAAGTCTACATCTCTATTTTTGTGAGACATTTTAATTGTACAGTGCTGTTATTTATGTGTCTGCAGTGATTGGTTCCCCAGTTCGTGATCGCTTCCACCGCCCCATCCCACCAAAACACCCCCCCCCCCCCCCCCGAACCACCCACCCACTCATCACTCCCGTCACACTCCCTGCCCCATGCCCCCCCCCCCGACCCGCCCCTTCCACTAGAGCATCCATCATGCGTCCGCCGCTGACCTGTCACATTAAAATAGCGTGTCGCTGCGGAGGCCTCGGCAGCTGGAACGGACCGGGGCTCTGGCTGCAACAGGCATCCCAGGAGGCGCGCGATTGGACGAGCTTACTGCCTCCGGTCCAAGGCTGTTTCAGCCACTGTGATAGGGTTCACTCGGATGCTCTTATATGTTGTATTGCCGAGAAGTAGCAGAATTAAAAATGTGATTTCCCCCCCCCCCCCAAAAAACCCCAACCATTCTCTTCTGGGGTCGCCGGAAGCCAGGCTTCTGGTGTGGAGAGGTGGTGTGTGTTCCTGTTAAGTCCACTTCAGTAGAAAACTGCTGGTACTAAATGTTTGAAAGTCTTTACCCGCATTGCTTCCGCTGAAACCTAGCCCGGATGCCAGCTTTATGGTTCATTAAACTAAGCTTTCAGCAGCTGTGTTTAAAATGTAATCTAGATGAACAAATAATAAAGATAATGACAGAGCTCCACATTCTCCAGAGATACAGAGAGAGAAGGAACGGGGGGGGGGGGGGGGAGGGAGGGAGGGAGGGAGGGAGGGGAAGTGTACATCCACTTCCTTTGGGAGCCTCTGTAATTTCTTTACCTGTGCACACCTGTGTCCCCCCCCCCCCCGCCAGATGTGAGGGATCATGTGACGTGCAGACGAGGTGGCGGGTCGCTCGCTTCCTTACCGCCTCGCGGGTGTCGGCGCTGCCGCGGAGCTCTAATCCGCCGTTGCCGTGGCGCGCTCATCCGCCGTTGCCGTGGCCCGCTCATCCGCCGTTGCCGTGGCGCACTCATCCGCCGTTGCCGTGGCGCGCTCGAGCTGTTGTCCTTTCAGGGGAGCTCATGCTTGCTCTCTCTCGCTTTTTGTTTCGCTTGCCCATCAGTCCGGTGTGAGGCCTCAGCAGCTGGTCCTGCCGACAGGGGCACTGTTCAGGGGTGCGCTGTTAGGGGGGCGTCCCGCTCGCTGCAGGGGTCCGATACAGAGGAACCTCACCTGCCCCTTCATGTGAACACACACATACACACACACACACACACACACACACGTGTGCATACACACACGCACTCACACACACACACGCGCATGCATGCACACACACACGCACTCACGCACACACACACGCATGCATACACACCCGCACTCACACGTGCACACGCATGCTCGCACACACATACATAGACACACACATGCACATACGCACACACACTCACACACATGCGTGCATGCACACACGCACTCACACACACACACACATACTGACACATACGCGCACACATACAGACACACACATGCACATACGCACACACACACTCTTGGTTGTCCATCGAATCCGATGACGACGTCCACTTCTGTCTTTTATCGGTGAACTCTTTGATGGCTGAATAGTCCCATCCTGGGCCCAAAAGTCCTATTGCAGGTAGGACATGTATATGTGGTGGTAGTGGTAGCGGCAACCATGGGTGTGTTCCTCCTGAGTCTCCTTTGCTGTCTCCTGGCTGTCCTTTCCTCCTCCAGCATGCAGATCCCATCCAGGCACAGCTGCCGCCAGTCATGTGCATACACACTATCGTATGCATGCACAGAAACACACACACTTACACATGCACATATGAACATGCACACTGACACGTACACAATCACACTTGCCGAATGCACTCCCACGCTCACACACATGTACACACTGCAAGCCGTATCTGCCCAGGCCTTTTGCCTTTTGGGTGTTAAAGCACGCCATCTTGTTATACACATCAGATTCGCTTAATGGGTGAACTAGTCTACATTCAAAATGTTTAAAGTTGTAGAACTTGGCCTTCTGCTTCTGACTCTATTGCCAGTGAAGGTCATCGTTAATACAAAATAATAAATGATAATCAAATATATATTGAAAGTTGATGAAAAGATTCTGTATACTCATGTATATACACTTATACTGTATATCAAAACACACATATGCAAACATTATGTACTCATGCATACATGTGTATGTATATATCTTTCTACCTCTCTTTCTGTCTCTCTCTGTCTCGTTCCCCTTTCTCTGTCTCTCTCTTTCTGTCACCCCCCTCTCTCTCTCTCTTTCTTTCTCTGTCTGTCGGGGGGTTATTGAGCCATCACTCACACCTGAAGGCGAGGAGGAGGAGGAGGAGAGGGAGGAGAGGGAATGTCGTGGTGCGGCTCAAATAAACATTAGATAATCACCAGCTGGGAAGAGCCGGTCTGCCAGCTGTGTGACGGACACATCTGGACGAGCTGTCCGTCAGTCGCGGGCCGTGTAATTAGATGGCCGAGGCCCCGCCCCCTTTTCCTCTGCCCCGCCCCCTTTCGAGCCCTACTAATCCCCAAAAAAAGTCCTTTGAACGGGGGACCGTCTGGTCCTGGGTTTTTCCCAGAATACCTTTCTTTTTTTAAATAAAAAAAAAAAAAAAAAAGAACGGGGACGTTCTGATCCGGACGTTTCGGAACTCCGTAAAAACGTCGGCGCCTTCTGGTTTCCAAGGGTTCCGGAACTCTTGAAAAGCCCCCCTGATTAGCCGATTATCTGGAGGCAGGTTCCGTCCCGGGGAGACATCTGGCGCAAAGTCGGTTGCGCAACTTTAGGTGCCAGTCGCGCGTCCGAAAAGCGCCAGCTATGGGGCGCGCGAGCAGGCGGGATGGGGCACGTTACCCAGACAGATCTGTGTCTCATTTACCCGTTTGTGTCTTATGCCTCATTTATGTCTGGATCTGCCACAAATCTGAAAGGGATCCGTCGACTGAGAACCCATACAGCTTTGATAGTACCCATAATGCAGTGGTGTAAAAAACCATGGTGGGCGTGTCTGAGAGAGAGAGAGTGTGTGTGTGTGTGTTTCTGTTTGTGTGTGTGTGTGTGTGTGTGTATGTGTGTGTGTTTCTGTTTGTGTGTGTGTGAGTCTGTGTGTGTGTGTGTGTGTTTCTGTTTGTGTGTTTGTGTGTGTGTGTGTGTGTGTGTGTGTGTTTCTGTTTGTGTGTGTGTGTGTGTGTAATCGCTTGTGTAAGTTTCCCGCCTCTCAGTCTGGAAGTGGAAGTCACAGCGCATAAATCAGCACGTTGTGTTTTTGGTGTTCAGCAGGGGCTTCTATCCAGATCACACTTTTAAACGCAGCCGCTCCGTACCGCCGGACGCCTCAGTGAGGCGCGCGGTTCAGGTCAAGAACCTCGCCCGAATGATCGCGCCCCAGCCGGGAATCGAACCCGCAGCCGCCGCGCTACAGCGCCCGCTTCCCTACCCGCTGCGCCGCTCGTGTTCTCCTTAACGAGCGCAGCCCTGCGGTGAGCGGGGCGCAGGGGCGCAGCGATTTTTAAAAACGAGCGTCTCTAATACCTCCCGCCCCTTGGCCGGCCTTTAATTTCGGCGTCCCTGTGGGACGGGCTAATTGGATAAGCCGCGGTTGCGCCTCCTCTTTACGGAGGGGGAGCCAGAGTCTTTTTTAAAATAAAATAAGATAAAATTTCCCAGCAGCCCTTGGGAGCCAGGCTGCAGCTCGGGGGAACAAAGTCAGGCGGATGAAACGTTAAGGAATTTATGCAAATGCGGGGGGGGGAAAAAAAACAAACAAACAAACAGATGCGCATTGTTATGCAGACCGGCTGCATGTTGTACCCGTGCTGACCGGGTGCCCTGATAACTGCGCACGCGCTGCAGTTCTATCTAGGGTTCTGCTCTCTTCTGTCGTGAGGTCATTTTATCAGACGCACTGTCTGTAAAATATCTGTCGATAAAGCAGCTCGGTGTTTGAAAAGAGAGAAATGTGTTTACGTTCACTGACTTGTGGATCTGTTAGTCTGCGTTTAACTGAGTGTGTGTGTGTGTGTGTGTGTGTGTGTGTGTGTGTATGCGTGTGTGTGTGAGTGTGTGTGTGAGAGTGTGTATGACTGTGTGTGTGTGTGTGTGTGTGTGTGTGTATGTATGTAGGTGTAGTGTGTATATGTAAGTGTGTGTGTGTGTGTGCGTGCGTGTTGGTCTGCGTGTGCGTGTGTGTGAGAGTGTGTGCATTGAGTCAAGTTGCGTGTGTGTGTGTGTGTGTGTGTGTGTGATGCTGCACTCAGGACTGCTGGGGGGAAACGAAACCGGAACCTTCCGTGTTGCTCGACGGGCGGGAGAACTCTAAAACATGTAACACGTCCTCATCGTATTTCCTAGCAACCCCCCACCCCCCCACCCACACACCTACTCGCATCCCCCCCCCACACACACCTACTCGCATCCCCCCACCCATCCATCATCCCTCCCTCTCTCCCTCTTTTTTTCTCATTTTCCTTTTATTCTCCTTTTATTTCTCTTTCCGTTCGTGGCCTCGTGTCATGTGACACTGCCACTGGGGTCCGCGGGGATTAGCCGAAAATAAAGACCTGTTTTTTATTTTATTTTTTTTTTTTTTTTTACAGCGAGGGGCTTAACCTGAGCGGAGTGGCTTGGCTCCTGCATTAGCGCTCTCGCCCCCCCCCCCCCCCCCCGTAATTCCCGGGCTCGCCCTCCCTGTCGCGGAAGCGGATTCTCCGGATCGGGTTCATCTCCGTGTTACTCTTGGTCCTGCTTGGTAAATCCCCACGGCGACGGGGATCCGGAGGATTGTGATCCTCTGTAAACGCGTTTCGCTATCGTCTGTGATCTCGGACCTCGTGCTGGGGGGGTTTCGGCTTTGCGTCTGAGCGCCCGACACCTGTGAGCCACGCAGGTAATCAACCCGCACTCCTGAGGACGAGTCAAAAAAAAAAAGGGGGGGGGGGGCGGTGATTACTGATGCCGATTTCGCTTGCATTGTGATTAGGGGGGCTGTTTTTACTCTTTGTTTTTTTGTTTTGTTTTTTAATCCCTCCTCAGCCAGCAGAAGCCGCACTGATGCAAACGTTCTCCAGACGTTCATTCATTCATTTATTTATGGGGGTTCTCCCGTCTCCTCTTGTTCCCGACCTCGGGCACCTGACAAAACCGGAGCAACTCTCGGAAGAGCAGCGGAATTCCTCGTTCCGCGGGTCGGAATTCCGGGAATGAACTCGGAACTCGGCATCGGAGGGGGTGGTTGGGGGGGGGGGGGGCAGCTGACTGCTGACGGGCCGTGTCAGCAGGTTGCCCGTAGCGACAGAGGCTCTCAAGGTGACTGAGCCGACTGCTGTGTCAGTCATCCGAAACTCCTCCCCCATTTGTTTTGGGGGGGGGGGGGGGGGGGATTTTCTGCGGACCTTGCGTTAGGGCACACCGGGACACATCTTCCCGGCCGAAAAGCCCTCATGGTGTGCCTGTCAAATAACAAAAAAAACCCCATGAGAACCCATGCAGATTAGCTGCACAGTGCAACTCAAAAAAACAAATCAGATTTGTGGGAGACCAGTTATCAGTGCAAGCTCAGTGCAGCTAGTGCGGTTTTCAACTGCGTTTATCTTCAAAATCACATTTAAATAATGAATTAACCGGTTAACATGTTGGTTAGTTTCAGGTTTGTTAGATCTGAATATTGAGTGGCGGTTATGAAGTTAAAAGTAAATAGTCCTGGTGGGCGGCCATTTTGGCTCTAGCTGTGTCTCTCCCGCGCGCGCGCGCCGCGTCCCTGTCCTGGGACTGCCGCAGTGAGTGCTGTGTCACTGTGAGAGCGCCGTGTCAATCTCCAGACTGGAGGCCCCGGCCCCCGGGCCCCGGCGCGGCGTTTAGCGTAATAACCGGGTCTGCAGCCGGGAGCGGAGCCTGCGCTCGGCATGCTGGGATAATGACACGCTCGCCGCTGACTGTAATCGCCCGGCCCTGCAATCTTCCCACCGGAGACGTGTTAAACAGAGGGACTGCCAGGCGACATCGAGACCCGAGGAGGAGAGGAGGAGAGAGAGGGAGGGGGAGGGAGGGAGAGAGGAGAGAGAGAGAGGGAGGAGAGGGAGGAGAGGGATGGAGAGAGAGAGGAGAGAGGGAGAAAGGGAGGGAGGGTGGGAGGGAGGAGAGAGACAGGGAGGGAGGGAGAGAGAGGGAGGGAGAGAGATGGAGAGGGAGGGGGGAGGGAGAGGGAGAGAGATGGAGAGACAGGGAGAGAGATGGGAGGGAGAGAGAGAGGGAGAGGGAGGGGTGGGGGGAGAGGGAGAGGGATGGAGAGGCAGGGAGAGAGAGAGAGAGGGTGGGGACGGGAGGAGAGAGAGAGAGGGTGGGAGCACTGGAGAGGGAGAGGGATGGGAGAGGGAGGGAGAGAGAGAGAGGGTGGGAGGGAGAGGTGAGGAGAGGGAGAGGAGAGATAGAGGAGAGAGAGAGAGGTCGAGCGGGGAGGGATGCGGGAGGGGAGGGAGGTGGAGAGAGGCGGGAGAGAGAGGGTGGGAGGGAGAGGGGAGAGAGAGAGAGACAGGGTGAGCCGACTGGAGGGGGGAGAGGGATGGAGAGACAGGGAGAAAGAGATGGGGAGGGAGGGGGAGGGAGGGAGAGTGAATGACAGTGAGAGACTGCGAGGGAAAGAGAGAGAGAGAGGGAGATGAGAAAGAGGGAGGAAGAATGAGAAAATGACAGAGAGGGTGTGAGAGAGAGAGAACAGTGAGAGACTGGCGGGGAAAGGGAGAGAGAGGGAGACGGAGAGGGAGGGAGAGTGAGAGTGAGAGACTTAGAATGACAGTAAGGGAGAGAGGAGAGAGAGAGAGAAGAGAGAGAGAGGGAGGGAGGGAGGGAGGGACGGGGACATGTATACCCATTGACTTTTTTTTTCCACTGTTCTGCCTGTGTATATAAAAGTAAACTGTTCTGTAGTTTAATGCATTTAATGTTTATGTAAAGCCTTGGCAGCACATTGTCCTGCCAATGAAGCATTCTTGGGTTGAAGAGAGAGAGGGAGGGAGAGGGGAGAGGGGAAGAGAGAGCGAGTGAAGGAAAAGGGGGAGAGAGAGACAGGGGAGGGGGGAAAGAGAGAGAGGGAGGACAGGGAGGGAGGGAGAGACAGGCTAAACACTCCCTTCACACCTCAAACACAGGTACCACAGACACCACCAACACTCCCTTCACACCTCAAACACAGGTACCACAGACAACACCAACACTCCCTTCACACCTCGAACACACGTACCTATAGCAACTTTACATCTTCCTTTTTTGCTGGTTTATTTATTACATAATTTTTTAAAATATGTGCTCTGTGTGTGTGTGTATGAGTGTGTGTGTGTATGAGTGTGTGTGTGTGTGTGTACTTGTGATTATGTGTGCATGTGTGTGTACGTGTGTGTGTGTACTTGTGATTATGTGTGCATGCGTGAGTGCTTGTGTGTGTGTGTGTGTCTAGGGATGCCAGATGGATAGGACTGTGTGAAGCCAGATGAGGGTTTTATGGGAAATGTCATGGAGGTAGATTTAGCCGCAGCCCAGGCTAATCTCCACAGCTGCAAAACGGAAGCTAAGGCCACGCTGTACCCTCCTCTTGCACAAATCCAAATAAATGAATCCGATTGGCCGACCTCCTGTCACCCCCTCTCGCCTGCCCTCCTGACCAATCCAGGAAGACTGAGAGTGGGGGACAGTCAGAGACAGGTGTGCTGCATCTTTGTAGCTAGAACCACTAGCACAATTAGCACAATTCGTTTTCAGAGCTAGCACAGATAGCATAGTTTTCAGAGCTAGCACAGATAGCATAGTTAGTTTTCAGCCCAGTTAGTGGATCAGAGGACTCACTGTTTCTTTATCAGCGCTAGCACAGCTAATTATCTGAGCTGTTACAGCTAGCACCAATAATTTCAGAGCTAGCACAGTTACCAGCTGCAGTCCAGTTAGGTCAGTTAGTTATCAGAGCTGTTACAGCTAGCACCAATAATTTCAGAGCTAGCACAGTTACCAGCTGCAGTCCAGTTAGGTCAGTTAGTTATCAGAGCTGTTACAGCTAGCACCAATAATTTCAGAGCTAGCACAGTTACCAGCTGCAGTCCAGTTAGGTCAGTTAGTTATCAGCGCTAACACTGCTGGGCACAGTTGGTCATCTGGACTAGCACCGTTAGCATAATTAGCTATCAGAGCTAACAGTCATTTTTCCAGAGCTAGCGCAGTTAGTTTTCAGAGCTAGCTCAGGTAGCACAGCCTCCAGCAGCTGTTCCACAGGGGGGGACGGCTGTGTTTGGGCAGAATCGGCGGCCGGGCCAGGATTTCTCCTTCCTCCTGTCTGTTTTAACAAGGCTTCGCCGAGCCGGGCCAACTCCCTCCGCTTCCTTTTGATGACATTGTGCTTTAAACCCACCTACAACAGCTATTCTCGCAGCCTGATCTGACTATTATCATTCAACACGTACATCCAATTAGAGTTCAGTATTCTTTTTAAGCTCTCTGCAAAGAAGATTCGCGTGTGCGTCTGTGGATGAAAACTCTGGGAAGGTGTTCGGTTGGACGAGTCGAGAACGCGCGAACGAGACAAACCTCACAAGAGATGTGTGATAATCGCTTAGCGCTTGCAGCAAAACCCCTTCCCTTCGACTGGGTTTTCATTTTTTTTTTTTTGTTTTTTATTGTGAGAACTTTTCAAAGGGGCTCTTAGTTTTGTCCATAACGGAACGCCAGTCACTGAATGAGGTGAGGTGGGGGGGGGGGGGGGTGGGGGGGGGGGGGCTGGTTTTATGCATCGACTATTCACAAGGCGGTGGTAATTATCAAAAGATTTAGCGTTTCAGAAAAATAAATAAATCTTAGTAAAAACAGTGTGATGCTTGGGAGACCAGCGGAGCGGAAAGCTACCCTAGCTGTCCCCCTTCGAGCACCGCACCCACGCGCTCAACCGCACTCAACTTCGCCCTTCATCCAAACTCCGTCTGGAAAGATTCCTTTTTTTTCCTCTTTTCTTTCCAGGTGGAAGTCCTGTGTTATTGACTATGCGCGCCAAGTCACTGTTGGGTCGTTAGCCCCCCACCCCCCCTCCCCCACCCCCTCCCCACCCCGCCCCGGCTTTGTTTATGATCTGCACATTTCAGAAGGACAGGAGAAGGCGGGGGGGGGGGGGGGGGGGGGGGCGGGGGGGGGGGGGCGGGGGCGGGGGGGGGGGGTTATGAAGAGTGTTCATGGCAATACTGAGTGCTGTGTCTCTGTTTCTCTTCTCCTGTGGAGAGGATTTTTGGCAGTGGCTTGTCTCTCCCTCTCTATCCTTTGCGTACACACACGCACACGTGCACACACACACACATACTCACACTCACACACACTCACACACACACACACACACACACACGCCCCGGCACCCCCCCGCCTGGTGACTTTGAAATCCGGCCTTCCCCTGCCGTGTCTGACTTCAGACAGTTCCAGCGTGTGACTCTCCAAAAACACCTGAGCCAACATCTCTCGTGCGCCCCCCCCCCCCCCCCCCCCCCTCACCCCCCCCCCCCCCCCCACATCGCCGCGGTTACCCTGTAGCCGTGCTGCGTGGCGCTTTGCCTTGTCCTCAAAGCGCCGCGTTTAAAACTTTTAAGGCTCCTATTCCCGAAAGGCCTGACAGTATATTTTTTTTTTTTTTTAAACCCACGGTGGCGGTCTGTCGGCACCCCCCCCCCCCCCCCCCCCCCCCCCCCCCCCCCCCCCCCCCCCCCCCCCCCCCCCCCCCCCCCCGGCAACAGCGCGTTTATAAAATGGCGGCGCGTGCGCGGTCGCGTGCCTGCGCGGACTTTAACCGGATTTCTGCTCTGATCCCGCTTTTGTCCCTCTGAAGCGGCACACGGGGGGGGGGGTCCAGGTTTTGGCGGAATACCCACTAAGCCTTCTTCCCCCGTATCCCTGAGTGATCCTGGGCTGGCTGTCGGGGAACACGGTGCCCGGGGGGGGGGGGGGGGGGGGCGCTGGGGGGGGGGGGGGAGCTCCGTCTGTCAGGCGAAGCCCACGGAGCGCCTGGGGGCCCCCCCTCAAGGCTTCGGTTGGCGGGAAACAGGCGGAATTCTGGGACAGTTTTGCTTGTAAGTCGGAAGACACAGGGGCACTGCCAACCAGCAGGCCGAACAGGCAGGCCCCTCCCCCCGCGGAATCCTAATTAATGCCTTCGGTTTTGGTGGGGAGGTGACAGGACAGGACGGACGGAGGCACAAACGGCGGTCAGCCCTCCCTTTGACAGGGTCGTCCTTTCTGTCGCGACGTCCTCTCACCTGCAAGAAAAAAAAGGGGGGGGGGGGGGGGGTCCTGCTCGTGTGAGGGGGGGGGGGGTGGCGGTGACGTCCCGCTGACGTCAGGGACCCAAACGGAGGGAGAACAGGGGCCTGTTTTACCCAAAGGCTCTTTATCTGAGACCCGGGGGGGGGAACCAAGACTGAGGTCACCTCGGGGGGGTGAGGGGGGTGGTGTAGTGTAATGGGTAAGGAGCTGGATTTAAAGGTAACCTAAAGGTCACGGGTTCGATTCTCAGGTAGAACGCTGCCGTTGTGCTAAAGCTGCTTAGCCTGCATTGCTTCAGTATATAACCAGCCGTATAAATGGAGGTAGTGTAAATGCTGTGTTTAAAAAGTTGTGTGAGTCGCTTGAGTGGATAAGAGCATCTGCTAAGTGCCTGTAATGTAATGTAATTGAATGTAATGTCACTGGGGCTCACTTTCGTAGCCTAGCGAGTGAATGAATGACTCAGTCAACCGTGTGTCATTTACTGTGTGTGTGTGTGTGTGTGTGTGTGTGTGTCATTCACTGTGCGTGTGTGTCATTCATTACTCAGTTCCGTGAATGGCACGCGCCTCTCCTCTTGTTGAGATGACAGAATGGATGATCGTTTCCCTCTCTTACTCCAGTGCTGCCGACCAAACGGCTCCTGGTCAAAAGGTCTGTCTGTGTCCTGTACATGCAGGACCGGCCCTAGGATTTTGGTGGCCGTAAGCAAATCTGTCCGAGCGAGGGGGGGGGGGGGGGGGGGGTGCTGTTCAGTTATGTCAAACGGGGAGGGGGGGGGGGGGGGTGTTCGCTTGGTTCTTACATTACATTGTTATGAAATGTGCCGTTGCCCTTCCGTTTAAAATTAATACCACTAGTTCCGCGATGGGGGATGAATAACGTGATTGCGATTGTGGCCCTAAACAGTTGTGGCCCTAAACAACCGCATAGACCGTTTATGCCACGGGCCGGCCCTGTGTACATGCCTACTGTATGTGTGTGGCCTTATGGAAGCCGGACGTGCTGCTGAACACACTGAAACAATCCACAGTGGTGTGGGCGAATGTTTGAGCTGTTGGAGCTCTCAGATACCATCGCGGTACATATTCTACCAACTGCCCGCTGTGAAATGTTCTTCGACGCATGTTTGCAACATATTTCTGTATTCCATCTCCCTGAGGGTGCCTGCGTGTGTGTGTGTGTGTGTCTGTGTATGTGTGTGTGTACCTGCATGTGTGTGTGTGTGTGTGTGTGTGTGTACCTGCATGTGTGTGTGTGTGTGTGTGTGTGTGTGTTTGATACGCCACTTGTCAGTAGGAGTATATATCTTCAGCTGGACTGCGGTAGGCGATTAACCTTAATGGCTTTGCTGTAATGTGATATGGTGAGTGTGTACAGGGCATCGTACAGTGGTCGCACACGGTGAGTGAGTGAGTGTGTATCAGTGCAGCTGGGCTGGATTTCAGGGGCCCTGGGGTGGGGGGGTTGGTTGAGGTTTCTAAGGGGGGGGGGGGGGGTGCAGGATTTACCGTGGGACTGAAGGGACTTGTTTAGGGGGGCACCATCTTGCACGGTCCTCATAAACCACGTTTCCTTCCGACTCCAAGCCAACTTGCATGGCCACATAAACTTATCATATTCCAAGCCTGTGTGCAGCTGCTGAAGTTAACAGATTTATTTAAAAAGATTTCATCAGCATAAACGATGCTCATCCAAAAAAAGGGGGTAATTTCATTGATTTCTTTTTGTTTTTTTTTGGTTTTTTTTGCTTGTCATCAGAAATTCATAAATCATACCCGTTTGAAGTCCTTTTTTTTAAAGTTTCACCACTAATACGGCGCTGGGTTTGTCACAACCCCTCTGCCTGTTTTTTTTTTCCAGGTTGTTTTTTTTCTTTTAAGTGGAGAGACGAAGTGGAGCAATTAGCATCGTTTAGCAAAGCGATACGGCGAGCGCGCTTTAAAAGTTAATTAAGCCTCCCCGTGCTGGGGAGCGAACAGTAAAAACACAAAAACAGCTTATCTGCCTCTCAGTCCTCCCGGAAGCGAAAACGTTCCTTTAAAAAATCCTCCTGGCGTCGTTCTCCCCGCGAGTGTCCGTGAAATGTTTCAAACGGCGGGAGAAACAGGTTTTCTTCGCGGTGTTCTGGAACCCTAATGGGTTAAACGTCCTGGCGGCTGTTGGCGGCGGCGCTGGAGGGAGCGAGCGTTAGGTCAGACCTCCCCCCCCCCCCCCTCCATCCTCCATCCCCCCGCCCCACCCCCCTGGTTCGGCCTTTCTGTTGACACAGCTCAGGGAAGCCTTATTGCTTTTTGATCTGAGGCGCACGGGCTGTGTTATTAGCTTCTTTTTGTGGAAACGAGCGAGGACGCGGAGCTGCGTGTGTTCCTGACCCCCCCCCCCCCCCCACGGCTAGGTGGTCGTCGTGGCGGCCACGGCTCTCGACACCCCTCGGGGAAGCTGGGAGAGAGATGTGCATTTCCTGTCAGGACACGTTGGGGGAAATGGGAGCGGTTATGAAGGAATTATTTGTGTGTGTGTGTGTGTGTCCGTGTCCCCTCCCCCCATTCTCTGGAAATTAAGTTACACCTGTCACACCTTCACAATACACACACACACACACACACACACACACTATCTCTCTCTCTATCTCACACACACACCGTACCAGCTATACACTTATATGCACACACTCACACATTCACACACACACACACACTGTAGCTCTCTTGCTTTCTTTCTCTCTCTCTCTCTCACACACACACACACACACACACACACACAGCTTTCTCACTCTGTCTCACACACACTAGCCCTCTCAATCTGTCACACACACACACACAGACGCACACACGTACACACACACACCATACCAGCTATACACTTATATGCACACACATACACACGCACACACTACCTCTCTCGCTCTGTCTCTCACACATACACACACACACCCCAGTGGAGGTGACCCTGTCCCACAGATGGCCCCGGTCCTTTCCCAGCATGCCGAGCTGACTCCCCTGTCCGCCTCCTCCTCCTCCTCCTCCTCCTGTCCTGCCGCAGCGTTTCACAGAGCCCAGTGTTCCGTCAGTCCCTCTGCCTCAGTCTGCAAGCTAACGCTCTCCCATGAGCCTCTGCTCTGATGGAATAACGCCAGGCTCCTCGGACTCAGTCACTGGGGACTCATGTGTGCTGCTTTGTTGTAATCACGCGTTTAAGTTCTTTCATGCTTTTTTTTCCCCCCCCCACCCCCCCCCCACCCCACCCCCTTAAATTTATTTTGGCACAATGCGGGTTTGGCTCACTGCCATTTTCATTTTCCTCTAATGGCGCGCTTTTCTGTGACCAGGTCATCGTGCTTTTACGCTGTCGCAATTCAGGGGTTTTCCGTTGTGGTCAGAACAGCAGGGAATAACACTTTCGTTTCTTGTTGCGATGTGGGTGGTATTTTTATTGACGGTTCCATGTAAATGTGTCACCATAGGATCCCTAATCTATGACTTCCGTGTGAGATTGCTCCTTAATGAGATTATTGTATTTATTTTTTTTTGACTATTGTTGTTTATACACACAAGCATCCAAAAACCAGTGCTATTTTCAGTCGATATCTGCAGGATTAATTTTTCTTGCTGGAATGTGTGGGAATGCCCATGGTCCATGGTCCATTTTCCTTCCCATGATGCTTTGGGGTTGCCACATCACAGTAACTGCCATTCCTGATTGGCATGCTATTAGCGTAGCTTAGCATCGTTGCCCCTCACCTGCACTGTTCCTTTTTTTTTTCTCTTAGAGCCCCCCCCCCCCCCACCTTTTTGTTGGGGGTAATGTTTCACAGTCTGTTGATGACCATGACAAAAGGGGGCACATCACAGCCTTCAACACAGTTCTGCATTTAGCAGGCCCTCTCATACAGAGCAACTTACGCACAACCACGCGGCTGGGTATTTACTGAAGCTGTCCAGGTTGTGTTCCTTGCCCTGGCACTTTGAGCATAACGCCTGGGTGTCTTAACAGCTGAAACTTGGGAGTGACAAGCCCAGTTCGATTAGGCTACGGTACGCCGCGGCTGTTTCCCGCACCAGAAGGCCTGTGTGTGTGTACGCGTGTGTGGCTACTTGCTATTTTGCGCCCACGGTCTACGTGAATGCGATTACTGCAAAGAACAAAATGAGCAAGACACGGTTATATTTATAGCGCTTGGGCTATTCACAGATTCGTCTCCTTTTTAATTGTTTCAGGCATATTTAATCATTTCTAGCGAACGGTTCTGCAATTAATATTGTTAATCCCTGGGATTAATCTCCGTGTCGACTTCCTTCAGCGCTAACGATCCAAACACCGTTAACTGAAAATAAATTAAAATGTTCCCCTTTT
>CM045885.1:7541115-7551115 GCA_025169545.1 Anguilla japonica | reverse complement strand
GTGAGGGGCAGAAACCCCAGGAGCGCATTAAAACTCCGCTAATAAGAACATTTCCATTTAATGTGTGCGGAAGAGCCCGCGGAAGGACACCTTCGCTGGCCCCCCCGTCCCCCCCCCCCCCCCCCCCACCCAGACCAGGGGCATCTGGAGCAGTCCCAGCTGGGCAGGGGGGAGGGGAGGGGCAGTAAGTTGGGTGGTGGTTGTGGGGTTTTGGGGTTAAACAGTTTCCAGGTGGAGCGGGAGCAGCCAAAGCAGCCGGGGGGGGGGGGGGGGGATTGTGGGAGGGGGGAGGAGGGGGTAACGGATCGATGCGGTGAGCTGAGCTGATCGGGCCAAACGGCCCCCAGCAGGACGGAGAGGCATCGTCGGGACCCGAGGAGGCCACGCCCTGTCTCCCGGGACCCCCCCACACCCAACCTCAGTCTTCACTGGGGGGAGGGGGGGGGGGCAGGACCACACCTGTCTGTGTTCGCTCCCCTTCCTCCAAAGAATTACAGGACGATAATCAGATTCTCTTCCTCCTTCTCCTCCTCCTCCTCCTCCCCGCTCACCCAGACAGAGCTGGAGAGAGAGAGGTACCTGGAAGGAAAAGGAGAAGAGAAGCGCCCCCCCCCCAACCTCGTCCCCCCCCCCTCGTCCCGCTCTGCTGTCACAGGCTGACCTCCCCTGGCTTGACTTATCGCTCTGGAGCTCTGGAGGAAAATGCAAATGGCCGCCAGAGGAAGTCTCCCTGCAGCGGCGGCTGACGTTTATTACAGTAGCATGTCAGGGCCGGCATCGATGCGCCGATGAGGAACGCTCAGGGACAGCTTCTGCTGCAGAGCGCGGGCTGTGTGTGTGTGTGTGTGTGTGTGCAGCCACTGTGTGTGTCTGTGTGTGTGTGCGCAGCCACTGTGTGTGTGTGTGTGTGAGTGTGTGTGTGTGTGCAGCCACTGTGTGTGTGTGTGCACTGTGCAGCCACTGTGTGTATATGTATATGTATGTATGTGTGTGTGTGTGTGTGTGTGTGTGTGTGTGAGTGTGTGCGTGTGCGAGTGCGTGTGCGTGTGCGTGTGAGTGTGAGTGTGAGTGTGTGTGTGTGTGTGTGTGTATATGTGTGTGTGTGTGTGTGTGTGTGTATATGTGTGTGTGTGAGTGTGTGTGTGTGTGTGTGTGTGTGTGTGTGTGTGTGTGTGTGTGTGTGTGTGTGTGTGTGAGTGTGTGGGTGTGTGTGTGTGTGTGTGTGTGTGTGGTGAAAGAGGGCATCTGATTCTGTCTCTTACGGCTCCCTCATGAGTTCGGGCTGTAAATTGCTCTGCTGTTTCTGCTGTGTTTGTAATTAGAAGCCGGGTCCGCTGGGCCGTCCCCACCCACCGCCCCCCCCCCCCCCCACCCCACCCCCAAACACAGAAGCAGCGTCTGTGGTCCCTCTCCCCACAACCGCCCTGCCCTCTCGCTGAGAAACATGTGCTTTTGGTATGGCTAACACCAAAAGAAACATCCTAATAATTATGTTCTCGTTTTTGTTTTTTGTTTTTTTGTTTTTTTCCTCTGTCATGGGGAACATATTTAACGAGGCGGGCATCAGCGGAGCGTAAATTCAGGGGCGCGTTCTCGCGGCCCACAGAGCAATCCGACACGGGGCCATTATTTATGTGGACAAATTAGCACATGGAGATTTAGGGAGTGTTGGGGCTGTGATTTTTTCTGACGAGAGGCTGTCAGCGGCGGGAAAAAATCAGGGGAAGCATTCTGCGCTTTCTTCCCTTCTCCCCAACTGTGCGCGTTTTTGGTCAGAATGGGGTACTCGGAGAGCTTCTCTGCGTTCTCAGCGTTCGCGGGGTGGGGGGCGGGGGTGGGGGTCCAGGGGGACGACGGTGTAAGGCTGGCGGGACCGGGCGGGGGCGGGGCCGGAAAAAATCAGGGGAGGGAGGGAGGGTTTTGGGGCGTTCTCTCACCTTGCAGATTTTTCGTTGTGCGGCAAACTTTCCCAGAGTGCATGGGCAGTCGGCCCGGAGAGCTTTTTTTTTAAATACATCGCGGACGACATTCGGTGTCCGAAAGGAAGTAGATAAATCTTGTTCTGATAGCGGCTGTAAGCCTGTCTTTCTCCTGTGAACGCTTTTGCTGGCATCTGCCTGTTAGGTCCACGCCCATCGCATATCTGCAAAACACAGGAATCACTTGCAATGGCAGCAGGGGATTGTTTAAACGGTAAAGACTTATAATTGTCCGGACTGTTGCCACTAACGCTGTTACAGGGTCACAGAAATTTACCCTCTTCCTTGTCTCGAGAGCTTGTCCAAAATGTTTTCCGTTATAAAGGGGTCACATCTCTATAGATGACACTCTCCTCGTCAAGTGCTCTTTGGGTCTGGCATTCTCCAGGTGAGATGGAAATGTGGTATTTCAGAGACAAGCACAAAACCGCTGAATATTCAGCACTGTCCTTTCATCTGTCAGTTACGGAAAATGAACAAAGATCATCAGTGTTGAATAAATCAGTGGAGAGGGATGGCAGCGCTCGAAATGGAAGCAGTGGAATCCTTGACACGAGCAAGGACTGGAAGGGTGGCTTCTGATTGGCTGAGACACCTGTGAGGTCACAGAAGGCAGTCTGTTGACAGTTGAAGGGTTTAAACTGAAAGTTCATTGTATTAAGATTCTAGAATGCAGCAGCGAGGAGAGCGAGTTCCATCGCGGTTTGCCCGCGGATTACCCGCAGATCTTTTTTTTATTAAAGTTAAGAAGCAAATGTTACATTTATTAAACGTCTCTAATTAGTTCCCTTGGTGTCTTCCCCTTCGGCAGCTGTTTTCGGTTGCAGTGGAGCTAGCTTCTGAAACCGTTTAGCTAACCTTAGCAAACGTTTGCGGTGCACGTTTGTTCACGAACGTTAGCAAACTCCAGCTAACGTTCGCCTTGTTGGTCCACGTGTCAGGCTGGCCTGGAGAGAAAGCCGAACTCCTGGACATCATGAGCCAGAGGCCATTTTGTTCCGTCCTGTAATATAAACATGGTGCCTGAGGTCTCATCCACAGTGGTCTGATCACACGCTTTCTCCCAAACTCACCTTCGGTTCCCCCCGTGAGAGCCCACACACAGGCTAGAGCTAGGGGTCTGTCCTGTTTCACACACTGCGGGACCCTCAAAGGACAGCAAAGCGGGAAATTTACTCGAACCCTGCGATTCTCAGGGAGCCAATCAGAGAGCTCCGCCCTGAAGTGGCGCAAAACAGACAGGAAGTCACCTTCTCCTGTACACCGTATCCTGTACAGCGTATCCAGCCTGCACGCCGCCCGGCTCAGCCAGAGGAGAGCAAATCGTAAGCAATAGAAACGCGCGGACATTATCGCATTTCAGGTGACGGACGATTCCTCTTCTGTTTTTTTATGAGTTTAGCGGGAGCACTTTCTCCGGCGCATTAGACGAAGATTAACTTACGGCAAACTCTCATCATCTGTCACTTTCAAAATAAATCAGACCAGGCTTTTACAAGCCAGTGCTTTTTAACAGCCTTCTCTTCTGCCAGTGTCTTTATTATTATTTTTTCCTGTTTTTTCCTGTTTTTTTTTTGTTTGCCTGAAGTGAAACAGGAGGTGGACAATACTGACGGAAAAGCGATTGGAGGGAGCGACCAGAAATTCGGGGGAAACAAAAAAAGGGAACGGGGGAAGAAAGAGCGAACGAGTCCGAGCATGCCCGTCCGTCAAAAGCATTCCAGTCGGATTTCCAGAGTTTCGTTTCATGGTTCGCTTCTGCAACCTTTGACCCCGGGCCACACACCTGGCTCGCTGTGTTTGGGACTCTGGGAGTGGGGGGGGGGTCGCGGAGCCGACTGAATAACTCACCTAGTTTGCCCCCCCCCCCGTCCTGAGTAATAGGGCTCTAATACCCCCGCCCCTCGGTATGGTGCTCAGCAGGCCTGCCCCCGCGATGGCGTCTGGTCCAGGAAGTGAGCGGACGGTTTTACGGCCCGGCTCGGGCGCCGTAAAACAGGATGGCGGGTCTGCTCCCGCCATCCGCCGCGCCGGAGTGACAGCTTTATCCCCCCCGACCTCGCCCGCTCAATTTGGGCCTCGTAAATCTGCCCCGAAATTTACGCGCACGCTGTGTGCGCTGGGCGGGGGGGGGGGCGGGGGGGGGGGGGAGGGGGGGGGGGGGGGCTGTCCTAGTAGCAGGTGCCTGTCTGCCGGTGTGACAAGTCACGTAGTTCCCCTCATTGCGGCGCGGAAACGTCCTCTGGTGGGGGGGGGGGGGGGGCGTATTGCAGGGCATTTCAAACGGCCACGCAGGATTCCGCTGCTCTGGATTGGCTCTTCCTTTGAGGAGACTGTAGCCAGCGCTAGCGACTGGCCAATCGACAGAAGCACACGTCACATTTTGGGGATCTAGCATAGCGACTCATGCAGCTTAAAGTGTCTCCGTGTCAGAGGATCTGCTGGTGTCTTGACGTTCTGTACCTGCTCTGTGAAGTCACCCCTTTTTTTTTTGAACACACGGTTTTGTTTTCTATACGTCTTATATTTTATTTTTTTATTTTCTTCTCACTGCGAGTGCTAGGGGGCGCCATTTCCTTCCTCCGCGCCCCGGGGGTTGTCCTCGCCGGTGGGATTAAAGAGCATTATGCATTCGGTCGAGCGCGGAAAATTAAATCAGCCCCCCCCCCCCCCCCCCCCCCCCCCCATCCCCGCGCGTGTCTGAATCGGAGGAGGGGGTGGAAAAAAATAACCCCCCGTTTAAAGGCTGAGTTATTAAATTCTGTCAGAGAGATATAGCTCTCATCGCCCCCCCCCCCACCCCCCCCCCCCCCCCCCCGGCCGGCTCCCCTTCCCTCCCGTGTTTAAATGCAAAAAAAAAAACCGAACTCTCTGATGATTGCCGTTTAAAGGTCTGGTGACACGAGCTGCTCCTCTCCGGCTCCTCGTGAGAGGGAGCGCGTTTTCCTCCAGCGTTGACAGGAAGAGGAAACGCAGTAAAAGCGGGCGGTTCCGCTGGAGCTGTTAGGGGACGGCGACTGCGCTCGGGACGAATCCGTTTTTTTTTGCGCCACGCGACGGCGTCCTGCCCCGCCCGGAGAGGCAGCCGGACGCTATGTGCGCTAGCCTCTCGAGTTCGTTACGAGAGCGAAATACGAATAAATAAATAAATAAATAGGTTGTGTGACATCGCTGACAAAGTGGTCTGATGTGTCAGTAACCCCGTGGAAAATCGCTTGGTTGTGTGTGCAGCACGGAGTGTGTTGTGTGTGCAGCACGGAGTGTGTTGTGTGTGCAGCACGGAGTGTGTTTTGTGTGCGGCACGGAGTGTGTTTTGTGTGCGGCACGGAGTGTGTTGTGTGTGCAGCACGGAGTGTGTTGTGTGTGCAGCACGGAGTGTGTTGTGTGTGCAGCACGGAGTGTGTTGTGTGTGCAGCACGGAGTGTGTTTTGTGTGCGGCACGGAGTGCGTTTTGTGTGCAGCACGGAGTGTGTTGTGTGTGCAGCACGGAGTGTGTTTTGTGTGCGGCAACGGAGTGTGTTGTGTGTGTGTGTGGCACGGAGTGTGTTGTGTGTGTGTGGCACGGAGTGTGTTTTGTGTGCAGCACGGAGTGTGTTGTGTGTGTGGCACGGAGTGTGTTGTGTGTGTGGCACGGAGTGTGTTGTGTGTGTGGCACGGAGTGTGTTTTGTGTGTGTGGCACGGAGTGTGTTGTGTGTGTGGCACGGAGTGTGTTTTGTGTGCGGCACGGAGTGTGTTTTGTGTGTGGCGAGGAGTGTGTTTTGTGTGCGGCGAGGAGTGTGTTTTGTGTGCGGCGAGGAGTGTGTTTTGTGTGCGGGGCGGAGTGTGTTTTGTGTGCGGCGAGGAGTGTTTTTGTGTGCGGCGAGGAGTGTGTTTTGTGTGCGGCGAGGAGTGTGTTTTGTGTGCGGCGAGGAGTGTGTTTTGTGTGCGGCGAGGAGTGTGTTTTGTGTGCGGCGAGGAGTGTGTTTTGTGTGCGGCGAGGAGTGTGTTTTGTGTGCAACGCGTTTCTCGAGGAGAACCGGCCCGGCCGAACCTTTGATGTCCACTTTTATTGCTGCACTGGGCAGATAATCAAAGGCCAGCAGCACAGCGCTTACTGAAATATACACCGCCCTGGACATTATTATGCTCTGTGTGTGTGTGTGTGTGTGTGTGTATGTGTGCGTGTGTGTGTCTGTGTGTGTGTGTGTGTGTGAGAGAGTGTGTGTGTGTGTGTGTGTGTGTGTGTGTGTGTGTGTGTGTGTGTGTGAGTGTGTGTGTGTGTGTGTGTGTGTGTGTGTGTGAGAGTGTGTGTGTGTGTGTGTGTGCGTGTATGTGAGTGTGTGTGTGTGTGTGTGGGTGTGTATGTGTGTAGTGTGTGTGTGTGTGTGAGTGTGAGTGTGTGAGAGTGTGTTGTGTGTTTGTGTTTGTGGCTGTTTTGCACTCAGCTGAAAGTATATACGGGTACACATCGGAAGAGTGAATTGATTAGCGATAAAACCGCCAGAGGCTCTCTAACGGCCGCTTCTCCTCGGGGACCGCCCTGGATCCGTTTCAAGAAGGCGGGGCTTCGCAGCTCCCCGTGCGGTCCTGCTGGATCTGACCGGGACGCACGGGACCGTGAAGCTTCCGGGGAACGCACTTTAGGACGACGTCTCAGCCGTGTGACCGCACTGCGGGGTTAAACGACTCCCCAAAAACACCGTAAAGAGACAACCGAGCATTTCAGTCACTAATCGACCGCACCGCCTCAGTCTGCCGTGTCAGTTACGTCATTTTATTTTATTTTATTTTTTTTTTGAAACTATCTGCTTTGCTGTTGATGAACAGCTGTTGATTTTGAGACGGAGAAGCGGAGTAACGTTTCTACACTTATATATAATGTTTCAGGCCCCCATCGTTACCGATGCATTTCCATAAATCATAAATCCCCGTGGCATTTCCTATGCGCGGGAGCGGAAAGCGCATTTACATACATATTGTTTCGCACCCTTCCCTCCGAAACTCCGCAATCTGCGCCTCTCTCCTGGTGGAACACTTAATGAAGTTAAGGGCAAAAAAAAAAAAAAAAAAGTTCTAAGAACTGCAGGGAGATATGAATTACGTTCCCCTTAAAGCGGGGAGTGGGGGGGGGGGGGGCAGAGGTTTTGTCCCCCTGTCGTCCCGTTCGGACGTTTGGAAACGTGAGGAGGGAGGGAGCGGCTAGTCTCCAGGTCAAAGTTTCACGTGCGAGCACCTGGAATCTCTGGCCAATGGGACATTCACGGTTTTACCCATGTGACCTTCCATAGATACCCGCTCCACTATAACTTAGTAGATGACTTAGATTTTTTGGTATGTTTTGCCTGCCATTGGTTTTATCCGTTTCACGTCACATTCCGAAATCCAGTCACTGTTGGATTACATCACTCCTGTTGACCCCGCCCCCTTTCTAAAGACGACTGACCTTTAAAGCGATAAAATCTGTCTCACCATTGCCTTCAGTGCGCAGTAACCTGGTTGCCCTGGTCCACCAGCACACACAAACACGCCGTCAGTCTGCAAAGACACAGGTGCCACGTCCCCATCAGACACCTGTGGAGCAGTCGTTAGGCATCGACTCATTCATTCAGGTTACCCGAGTAAACTCAATTAGTGATTTAATTAATAGCAATCAAAACCTATTATGTAAGACATCACCTCAATTAACCAAGCAGCATCCACGGGCACCTCTATTGTATTCAGTGATATTTAAGATAATGGGGAAATAACATGATATTTTAATATTTAATTTAATATTTCACAGTTACCAATTACAGGATATGATTTTTTTTTTTCAGTTAATAGTTGAACCTAATGAATAAAACAGATAACAATCTGCTAAGATTTATCGTATGACATCCTGCCGTTGAACGAAAGCACCTCCAGTGCCTGAATCGTTCTCTATCCTGAACTGATACCATGTTGTGAAAAGCAGATACCGTTTCACGCAGATTAATTTCCTCTGTGTATACTGCATGCGCTAAACGCTGAAGCCTTGTTCACTGAAACGTTGCGTCTTCTGCGGTCTCAATTTTCTAGAACGATGCATTTAGTTGGAGAGCAGCCTTTGTTTTAATTGGTTCTGACACATAACTGACAGCTCGTTAGCTCCGCCTATTACGGGCTTCATGAAACCCTTGTGTAGATTAGAGCACCTGAGAGTGTAAACGCTAGCAGATTTAAATCACCAAAACAATTTCTCTTTGTTTATATTACTTGCAATTCATGCCAACCCATATGGAGGAAAGACATCTCAGTCTTTTGGTTAAAAAAAATGTAATCCAGTTTAAACTGTCATATGTACTGCCAGAAGCATGTGGTATAATGCTCAGAAAATATTTAAATACGTCCTTCAGTTCCACGCATAATTGATGAAAGTGGTTATGGTGTGTGGTGTGAGCAGCACGTTTAGACTCGTGATGAAACGCCGGGTCCTTGAGTTCGGGACCTTATACTTGTGCGATACAGCGCGTCGTGTTTTCTGTTTTCGGTTTTTTTTTTAACCTAACTGGAGGTCGTTGATGAAAAAGTCGGCGGTTGTGTGTGTGACTGGTCGACGAGGACGAGGTCCTGTACCTGAAACGGTCGTGTTCCAGTCCGTGTGGCTTCGCCGTGCCCCCCTGCACGTGACCCGAGTGGTTTCCATGGACACGGAGCGCGAAGTTACAGTGTATCCTTCGACCGCCCCCCGGGCCCCCCCGCCCCCCCGCCCCCCCCCCCCCCCCCCCCCCCCCCCCCCCCCGTCCTCCCCTCTGTAATATGATGACCGGTGACTTTTTTTTTTTTTTAGCATTGTGTCAGCTGACATCGATTCCTCTCCTTCTATAATTAGACAGCATTTACACTAGCTCAGGGTAAAATAGCGTGTGTGTGTGTGTGCGCGTGTATGTGTGTGTGTGTGTAGGTGCTAGAGAGAGAGAGATGGGCTAGAGAGACAGAGAGAGAGAGAGAGAGAGAGAGAGAGTGAGACAGAGAGAGAGAGAGAGAGAGACTGAGAGAGAGAGAGAGAGAGAGAGAGAGAGACAGAGAGAGAGAGAGAGAGAGAGAGCAGAGAGAGAGAGAGAGTGAGAGAGAGAGACTGAGAGATGTGCTAAAAGTGTGCGGAATTTGAGAAGCGTTCTGGGAATCACGCCGTTGTTGTACCTCATCGGCAGGTCCTCTGAAACGCGGTTTATCTCTCTCTGTCTCTCCATCCCTCCATCCCTCCCTCCCTCCCTCCCCTCGGAAGAGAGGGCATTTATGTGCAGCCGGTGTGAGATGACACTGTAATCCTATAGAAGGATGTTTGGCTAGCTGTCATAACTCATTGAGTCCCAGGTGACCCCCCTCCGCCACCGCCTCTCACATCTCTGTCAGAGCTCAGAGCTGCTGGCGATGAAGAGTGATGAAGACGATCTTGGATCAGGGCCTATATTATTTTCTCTTCTTTTTAGCCTTGCTGGCTGGCCACGCCCTGACATGGGCCCACCCACACCACAGGCCTGAAGAGACGTGTGATGACAGGAACGGACGCTAATTCTGTTGTTTTTTTGTTTTTTTTTTTCCTTGTGGGACTGAAGTCTGTCTGTCTGATTGGTCGATAGCAGTGTTAGCGGCTCTCGGAGTTAGCGGTTTACATTACCGGTCTTGCGACTTTATGCGGTGAACTTTATCACCGGCCAAATCTCCTCTGCTTGTTACGCTTGCCACAGCTTGAGTATATCATTATTAACCAAAATTAATTTCACATTTCAATTAGCCCTAAATTAAGACATAAATAATGCGAGCCGGAACCAATTCCATTCCAGTTCAGCCACTTCAGGAAATGAATAGAAATGTAATTCATTTTTTAAAAATTCTCATGGAAGGTAATGGACCTTTTTTCCCCCCAATTCATGAACTGAATGTCTATTGATTTCCTGAATTGACCCCCAGACTCTGGTTAATTTAAGACTCCCCCCCCCCCCCCCCCCCTCCCCCCGCATGGGTGGGTTTTTGGAGTGACCGGGCGGGGTAGACTCGGGGTCCTGGGACAGAAAAGTAG
>CM045885.1:7476115-7538615 GCA_025169545.1 Anguilla japonica | reverse complement strand
CCAGGTTGCACTGTACTGAAGTCTTCCTCTAAAAAGAGTCCTTTTTATTTATGGTCAATTGCCACCATCTCATGGACTGTCCACAGTGCCCCCCCCACCCCACCCCACCCCCCCCCACCCCACCACGTTCTCATCATTAGCCCACAGAAACATGGGGGCCATGTGAAACAGGGGGTTTCGAACCCGAGCTGTGATGTCATCTGGTCATGTGTCATGTGTGAATCTGACCTTCCAGCCGCAGGAGCTTCCCCTGTGACTAATAAAACGTTTATTGTTTTTTTTTGTTTTTGTTTTTTTGGCCAAACTTTGCATGGCATTTTCTCATCCAAAAATAAAAAATAAATAAATTTTAAAAACTCAGAACTCGTTAGGTTGGAGGTCAGGCTGGTCGTTCTTTTCCTCTGTCTGTTAGAGGCGTATATCAGAGCGCTTTGTGAGGGAGAGCTGCAGCTCGTGTGCAAAAACACGCAGTTCAGCTTTAAAGGCTCCAAGCCGGCGGAAGTCAGAAGTATGATTCGAGCTGCATCGAATCCACATGTTTAGGTTCCAGCATGTTGTATTTCCTATTATACTGCATTTTATTATATATTTCATAAATTCAATATTCAATATTTCTTATTTTGACATTTTTTTGGTGTGGTACAAATGTTTTCTGTTAACGGCTAGCCCAAAAGAATGGTAAAAATGCGTACTTTTCTGTAGCTAATCTGCACGGTGGCCTCTGTTTGCTGGTTGTCTGAAACCTCAGATACGTAAACCTGCACTTGTGCGACTGCGTGAGTCCACTGTGTGGATTGTGGCACGGCACGCACCAAGAGAGAGGCCATTTCAGAAATGTTTTACTGCACGGCCACAAGGTGAAGAAGTTACCACTGATGTTTTTCGGTAAATTTTTTTTTGTTTGTTGTTGAATGGGGTCGGTTTGTAGTGTAAGGAGGCCCGCTGTGAAGCCTGCAGGACTGCAGCTGGCCCCTGGGGGCCTGAGGGGGGGGGCCCCAGGTGTGATGGATTAAGGGTGCTTCAGGTATATGGGGGGGGGATTTGAGCGGGAACGCCGCTCCACGGAGAGATTTTTCGGCCTGGATCACCGCCTCCGCCGTCGGGCGGGACCCCTCCCTCTGATTCGCCGGCGGGATTGTTTTCCGCCGCGGTCGCGGACGGAGGCGCCTCTGCGGCGGGACCTCCCATGATCCTCTCTGATGAGCGGGTTAGGGTGGGGTGGCGCGGGGTGGGCGGGGGGGGGGGCAGGGGGTACAGGGGGAGCGTTTGGCGGATTGATGCGCGGTCGAGCGAGCCCGAGTCTCTTTTAGCGGCGGGATCAGATTTCCGCGGCGGCGTGAGAGACGCTGAGCGCCTCTCAGCGTCAGGTGGAGCGCGGCAGCACCTGCACGCCGCCCGCGCGTACCTGTCAGCATGGATCTCCGGGAGCGGGCCACGCCCAGAGCTCTCCGCCTGATCGCTGACATCGAGGCGACGAGGCTGCGTATCAGTGAGCTCCCGCGATAGGCGGGCGACGCGGCAGCCAACCAGGGGACCCGCCTCGTCTTCAGCTTAATTTTTTTCTTTTTTTTCCTTCTTTTTTTTTTTCCTTCTTTTTTTTTCTCCGCGATATCCTCCTGCCGCTTGATTTGAAGACGTGGAGTCGGGAGCGGATTTCATTGCCGCTCCGTGATTCGCCGGGGCCCCGCGGATAAGCAGCCAATGCGGACGCGCGCGCGGAGCCAATATTAGCCGAGCGGAATGTCGGTTCACCCGTGAACAGGTTGCCAGGGAAACGTTGCATAAGAAAGAGAGAGGAAGGCGGAGGCCGGTGCCGTTGACGGGGAGACAGACAGGAGAGGTGTCAGGAGCTCCAGGGGAGTAAAACCTCACTGCTCCTGCCCCCCCCCCCCCCCCCCCCCACCCTCGATATCTAGCAGGAGAACAGCCACCCCCCTCCCATCGTGCACCACACTCTGTGTTCTTCTGGAGGAAGGGGGGGGGGGCTATGGTGCACATATGGACCCTCTCTTTGATTCCACACCTCCTCACCATGTGCTTGCACTCACACACATGCACACACACACACTCACACACACATGCACAAACGCATGCGCGCACACACAAACACACACGCGCGCACGCAACCACACACAAACGGACGAAAGAGTCACGGAGAGGCACCGAAGAAGAAGAAGAAGAAGAAGAAGAAGAAGATATTGACACCCAGGATTTGAATGCTCCACTGAAGACGAAGGACAGTTATATAATATCCATCTTCATCAATTTCCCTTCATTACGGAGCTATAATGGGGAATGGGGAGGGAGTGCTGGAAGACATCAGTTATCTGAGTTATGGGTTCATTTACAGTCGGAAGCCATTTAACAGGCGTAGGTAGAACTAGCGCTCGCCAGAAGAAAAAAAAAAGAATTGTGCGGTTTTTTAATAATTCATGCGACAGCTACAGCCAAATTCTTCTTCTTTATTTGTCGAGGGCAGGCCCTCCCTGTTTCTGTCCAATTATTTGGAGGTTTTGTGTTTGTAGCCCAAGTTAACCCCACATTTTTTATTCATTTGCTCGAGTGTCACATCGCCACGAGCCGTAGCCTACTTTATGTAGGAAGTCTTAAGACCGTTTACGTTTACGTTGACATTTTAGCATTTAGCATATGCTCTTGCCCACTGGGACATGCATAAGTATATACAAATAAGGCTTAGTCAATGGCCAGTGCTAATGCTAATGTTAATTCATCAGGCTCATAACTAATAGCAGTCAGTGCATAGTCTAAAAGGTGCAAGAGGGAAAGAGAGGATGTAACATCATTAAAAAGAAAATGGCTCATATACTTTTAGATTAAGCATAGGCTGCAGTAGTTAGACCCATAAATGATGTTTGTTCAGCGAGTTTAATTTATCTCTCTTTTGTTTGGGAGTCAGGAGCGCTGCACACGACTGCGCTGTGGAATTTATTAGGGCCATTAACGCCGCTGAGGCATATTTCACATAAATGAATTCACACATTTTCACACGTTTTGCAATCGTTTAATACCAACCAACACCCCTCCCCCTGAACGCAAACATTCCGGAGGGCGTTCTCGCTAACGCGAGCTAACCGTCACAAACGGCCATTGTGACATCACAATGAGACGGGATTCATGGCTGCAGAACGGACGTGTTGTAAGTGAAGGTGGTGCAGAGCTGGAGGTTCTGTGTAGAGCTGGAGGTTCTGTGTAGAGCTGGTGGTTCTGTGTAGAGCTGGAGGTTCTGTGCGGAGGTGGTGGTTCTGTGTAGAGCTGGTGGTTCTGTGCAGAGCTGGTGGTTCTGTGCGGAGGTGGTGGTTCTGTGTAGAGCTGGAGGTTCTGTGTGGAGCTGGTGGTTCTGTGCGGAGCTGGAGGTTCTGTGCGGAGGTGGTGGTTCTGTGTAGAGCTGGAGGTTCTGTGTAGAGCTGGTGGTTCTGTGCAGAGCTGGTGGTTCTGTGTAGAGCTGGTGGTTCTGTGTGGAGCTGGTGGTTCTGTGTGGAGCTGGTGGTTCTGTGCAGAGCTGGTGGTTCTGTGCGGAGGTGGTGGTTCTGTGCGGAGCTGGAGGTTCTGTGCAGAGCTGGTGGTTCTGTGCGGAGCTGGTGGTTCTGTGCGGAGCTGGAGGTTCTGTGCGGAGGTGGTGGTTCTGTGCGGAGCTGGTGGTTCTGTGTAGAGCTGGTGGTTCTGTGTAGAGCTGGTTGTTCTGTGTAGAGCTGGAGGTTCTGTGCAGAGCTGGTGGTTCTGTGTAGAGCTGGTGGTTCTGTGTGGAGCTGGTGGTTCTGTGTGGAGCTGGTGGTTCTGTGCAGAGCTGGTGGTTCTGTGCGGAGGTGGTGGTTCTGTGCGGAGCTGGAGGTTCTGTGCAGAGCTGGTGGTTCTGTGCGGAGCTGGTGGTTCTGTGCGGAGCTGGAGGTTCTGTGCGGAGGTGGTGGTTCTGTGCGGAGCTGGAGGTTCTGTGCGGAGGTGGAGGTTCTGTGCGGAGCTGGTGGTTCTGTGTAGAGCTGGTGGTTCTGTGTAGAGCTGGTGGTTCTGTGCAGAGCTGGTGGTTCTGTGCGGAGGTGGTGGTTCTGTGCGGAGCTGGAGGTTCTGTGCAGAGCTGGTGGTTCTGTGCGGAGCTGGAGGTTCTGTGCGGAGGTGGAGGTTCTGTGCAGAGCTGGTGGTTCTGTGCAGAGCTGGTGGTTCTGTGCGGAGGTGGTGGTTCTGTGCAGAGCTGGTGGTTCTGTGTGAAGGTGGAGGTTCTGTGTGGAGGTGGTGGTTCTGTGTGGAGGTGGAGGTTTTGTGCGGAGCTTCCCATGCGCTCGTAGGGGAGCGTGCTCTACCGTGCGGCTCGGCTGCGGAGGTGTTTCTCTGACAGATCGATCGCGTCTGGCCCTCCTGCAGGGGCACAGTTTCAGACGCTGGACTCTCCGTTTGACAGGAGAGCAGAGCTGCTTCCTCACTGTCAGCATGGGGCGTGCAACCTCCAGGGTGTATCTCTCTCTCTCTCTCTCTCTCTCTCTCTCTCTGTCGCACACACACATTCACGCATGCACACGCACGCACACACATACACACGCACACACACACACACACACACACATACACACACACACACACATGCACGCACATAAACACAGACACATAATCCATTATCTGCATGTGTGGGTGTTACTGAAAGAGTTTTGAGGATGTGGGCTGTTATAATCCAGATGTTTCATTGCCTCTATTTGCATCTGCCTGGCGTGGTTTAGCAGGAGCTAAATCGCCATATTTTGTTGATTAAAGTGGCAAAAGGATTATCTCTCGCTCTCGCTCTCACTCTCTGTCTGTGTGTGCGTGTGCGTGTGTGTGTGTGCGTGGAGAACATTGGCATGAAGCTTATTGGCAATATTACCTGAAAGTTGTTGGTTTGAAATCTAGAAAACTGTGTGTAAGAAACGGGTGAAATGAACTGGCCGGTGGGGGGCGTGCAGGAGTAACAGCCCCAGACACAAAGCAGGTAAATCAGCCCTGTAAGGTGTGAGGGCACAAATATGTGTTTAGAATGTTCTCAACTGAACGTTCTGATGCTGATGTCACAATCACTGCTGATAATTGAATGGAACGGTGTTCTAGAACGCTGACTAAGAATTCTGGGGGGGGGAAAAAATCCTGTCCTTAAGGGTTAAGCATGGCTGTCTGTGGTTGCGTTCCAGGAGCGGAGCTGGGGGGGCTGCTGGACCTGGAGACTCTGTACCGGGGGGTGGAGCAGAACCTGAACCAGAGCAGACGGGCCCGGCGCCAGGCTGTGGACCGGGCCTACAACATCGAGGTGCTGCTGGGCGTGGACGACTCGGTGGTGCAATTCCACGGCAAGGAGCACGTGCAGAAGTACCTCCTCACCCTCATGAACATCGTGAGTCTCCACATGAGCTACATAACGCCTTCATAAACACTGCATAACACATTCATAAGCACTGCATAACACATTCATAAACACTACATCACTCCTTCATAAACACTACATAACACATTCTTAAGCACTACATAACACATTCATAAACACTACATAAACACATTAATAAACACTAACCCTAACCCTCATGAACATCGTGAGTCTCCATGAGAGCTACATAACTCCTTCATAAACACTAACCTTAACCCTCACCCTCATGTACATCGTAAGTCTCCACAAGAGCTACATAACACC
The DNA here is from genome assembly GCA_025169545.1 of Anguilla japonica. Lineage (NCBI taxonomy): Eukaryota > Metazoa > Chordata > Actinopteri > Anguilliformes > Anguillidae > Anguilla > Anguilla japonica. The sequence continues at coordinate 7,532,953 of CM045885.1, read as the reverse complement.
TTCATAAACACTGCATAACACATTCATGAGCACTACGTAGATATGAACAAATGCTTATGCAAATAACTGCAAATAGTCATATGGCGTGTGTTACATGGTATGTCATGGTAATGCCAACTGCTGCGTCAGTGGTGGTGATGTAGCACACCATGTGCCGCATAGCTATTGACATAAGCATTTATGAATACTTATGTATTGCTTATGAAGGAATCATGTGGCCTTTACGAACGACCGTTCATTGAAAGTTTTACCTTCATTTTGTACCTTTCTGGGGTAGTTCTGAGGAATGCAACTTTGTTTCGCGTTGTCTGGACGCTGGCGCCATACCATGTGACCAAGATCAAACGGAACATGACGATCACCTGACTGGCGATTAGCTTTTAAAAAAGAAAGAATGAAAGAAAGAAAAAAAACGAGATGAAAGGGTTTGTGTGAGCGGAGCTGCTGGCCTGGGAATGACTGATGAGTGGGGCGGGGCGGTGATCTTGGTGCTTCCTCTGGCCGGCCGGCCGGCTGGCGACGGTGACCTTGAGCCGCGGCGGTGACCTTGAGCCGCGGAGATGGCGGTATGACGAGCCGCCTGGGAGCCTCTCCTGGGCTAGCTGAGCTCCGCGGCGCAACCCGCTAACCCAGCGCCTCGTTTGCGGATTCAAGCCGCGGTTTCTAACTCACAGACCCCTCCCGTCCCATCAACCCCCCCCCCACCCTGCGCTGATCCTCAGAGAGGGGGGGCGGGGGACATATCCTTTAAAAGTGCACTCAGAATAAATTACTCGAAATCCGGATAAATATAAATAAATAGATATAAATAAATAAATAAATAAATATAAACCTCCTACGCGTTTATTCCCGCGGCTTTCTTCTTGAAAGTTTGCTGTGCGCCGCGTTACAGTAAAGTCTCTCTCTCTCGGCGAAGGGGAAGCAGACGAAACCTGGAGTCCTTCTGCATCTGACGGGTGTGCATATCAATCCGCAATTCTATTGGCCCGTTGCTTTTTTTTTTTTTTTGTTTTTTTTTTTCATTTTTTTTTTTTCTTTTTTTTTCTGAAGCCGCACCGGTTTGAGAATTCTCTGCCTGGTTCCTCGTCTGTAGAGGGCGAATCCCTCCCAAACTGTCTCGCTGATTAAAATGAAGGGCGGGGGGGGGGGGGGGGGCGCGGGGGGGGTCTTATCGCTTATCGCTTAGCGCACCTGGTTGCTCGTCAACAACAACGCATCGCTAAAATCTGATAAAGGGGCGGGGCCTTCAGGTGATCACGCTCAAAGGTGCGTCGTTTACGTGCTGCGTTCATCGGGGCTCCCAGAAGCCCCAGATGTATAGCAGTGGCCGCCATCTTGCCTGTTTAAAGGGGAAGATTCCAGTTCGTATTTCCAAACAAAGAGAGATCCAAAGATACGCTTTACCATTTATTCTTCCTTCTTAGATTCCAAGGCATGTGATGTGGTTAAAAACGATGCTCCCCACTCAAACACTAGTCCCCCCCACACTCTCTCTCTCTCTCTCACACACACACACGCACACACACACATGCCTATTTCATACCTATACCTTATTTTGACACCACACTCTTATCTTTTGGCTGTAATTTTTCAATTCATTTAACTTTATTTCAGACACACAGGTCCATAGCAGTAATTTTGAGTTCGCACTGCTATCTTTAGGCTCTTATTTTGACACTACACTCTTGTCTTTGGGCTCTTATTTTGACACCCCACTCTTGTCCTTGGGCTCTTATTTTGACACCACACTCTTACCTTTGGGCTCTTATTTTGACACGAAACTCTGGACGGCTCAAGCATTTGCATGTTCTTCAAATCAGACGTGTGAGCGGCGCCGCGGCGGCAGCAGCAGCTAGCGAAACAGCGCTGGTCCGTGGCTGCTCCCCCCGGAGAGACGTGATCTCCGTGCCGCGCTGGACCCGCCCACGCACGGCTCAGCCGGGCTCGTGTTAGCTGAGCGATGGCGCGCTGTCGACAGCTCGGGTCTCAGGCCAGAGTCTCCAGCCCGGCAAAAGGTCTTCCTGCGCTCCGCTCTCATTTTTTATGCGCTTGTCTTTTCAGTAAAAAAAAAAAAAAATAAAATAAATCAAAACACAAAACAAATCCACGCCGATCCTCGCAGCGTCGCGCGGAACGACGCTTCCGAGACGGATAAACGTCCCGACGCCGGAATTTCGTAGCGAAGCTTCCCGCGCGACCCTAAAGCCTGTCGTGTTTGGGTCACAGTGCGCACGCGTCCTGATTAATATCCGTAATTTCCCAGTGGAATACGGCGCTGTTGTATCTGGGCAGCTGCTGTTGTGGCCGCGTATTTGATTGAGACGCTGAAAAAATCGCGGAGACGCAGAGAGCAGCGTTCGTTTCGGCACTGGGGGGCTGCGGTGTGAAGCCGGAGAGATGAAAACAAAAAAACATACTTGTTGGTTCAAGATGAGCAGCAGTCTGTGTTGGCTAAGCCGTGTGGGAATACCACAGATCGGTTTTGAAGAAACAGAACAATATCCTTTTCATCCCTCGTTGTCTGAGTCTATCCTCGTTGTCAGGCCTGTTAAAAAAAGAAAAAAGAGAAAGAAATCTCAGGCAATCAATGCTGTCACATTTGTGTTATATTTTTTGCTCCTCGGATTTATTTGTGTGCCAATAGTGGAGCTCAGTGCTGGCACGGTCTCCTGCCACCACTTAAAGGAGCGCTGTGTGGCTGTGCTGCAGTACCGGACCTCTAGGGGTCACTGTGGGGTCGTTTTGGAGAGGAGGGGGAGGGGGGGCTGCTCTGTCTGTCTGTGGGACATCAAAGGAAAGCAAGAGCAAGAGTTTAATCCCGTCTGTGGGGTTCAAGTTCTGTACGTCCCTGTGTGTGTGTGTGTGTGTGTGTGCGCCTGTGTGTGTGCGTGCCTGTGTGTGCCTGTGTGTGTGTGCATGTGTGTGCGTGCCTCTGTGTGTGAGTGTGTGTTTGTGTGTGCCTGTGTGTGTGCGCGTATGTGTGTCTGTGTGCGCCTGTGTGTGTGTGTGCCTCTGTGTTTGAGTGTGTGTTTGTATGTGTGTCTGTGTGTGCCTGTGTGTGTGTGTGTGCGCGCATGTGTGTGTATGCCTCTGTGTGTGTGTGAGAGAGAGAGGGAGAGAGAGAGATTACCATCCTGTTTTCCCTATTTGCATAAAGTGGTGCAGATGAACAGCTTCATCCTGGAGCTCCTCTGCCATGGCACTCCTCCTAATATGGAGATCTGTGGAGAGTGCTCAATGCAGTCCTTCCTCCTCCTAGTCTTCCTCACCAGGTGGTGTCAGGGAGCTCAGTGAACTCGTCTGTCTGTCTGCCCTGGTCTCAGGTGAAAGATTTCTTTCTACTCCGAGTTCAGCAAGCATTACATTACAGGCATTTAGCAGACGCTCTTAGCCAGAGCAACGTACAAGTGCAAGCCGAATTGTAATGTTTATGTTGTTATCAAGTTTTCGCTGTTCATTAATCAGTTTTTGCAGTGTTTAAAAGTATTGCTGTGTGCTTTGACAGTATTTATAAATGAAGTGAAAGGAAAAACAAATTGTATCACTTGAATGTAAGGCATTTTAAATTAGAATTTAAAATGCAGAGGCTCACTCTCTGTGCCCCCGCACCAACAAAAGCCTTTGACAAGGGGGGCCCCCTAGACCCTGCCATGAAATAAGTATGCAGTGCACTTAAAAGGAAAGTGCAAAGGATCGATAGCCCCAACCGGAATCAAACGCAGGCCCCATGAAACCCCCCCCCCCACCACCCACCACCTCGACCCCCGCCCACCATCGCACCCTAAACGCAGACCCTGTACCCCCCCACCAACTCGACCCCCGCCCACCATCGCACCCTAAACGCAGACGTAGCCCCCCCCCACCAACTCGACCCCCGCCCACCATCGCACCCTAAACGCAGACCCTGTACCCCCCCACCAACTCGACCCCCGCCCACCATCACACCCTCAAACCCCTGTCCCTCGCTCCTGGGTTCCAGAGAACAGCAGGGCCGACGCGAGTGACCGCTTCCTGTTTTTCCACTTCCGCGTCACCACTTCCTGTCAGCGGCGGTCTCCCTAGCGACGACCTCGCCTTTACGGGGGTGTTTTAACGTTTGCTTGGGGGGCGGCAGACCGTTCCTCGACTGAAAAATCATTTTTATTACGTTTGCATTTAGGGATTTAGCCCGGTGCTGTTATGGCATTACATTACTTTAGAATCACTTAGCAGAGTGACTTTCAGTAGCAGAGAACATGCAAAAATACAAAAAGGCAATTATCACCAAGAGGGCGAAGACGGCCCATTTAAAATCAATAAGCGTGACGCTAACCTACCAAACAACGATTTGTACTGTAACAGCAGTAAATGCCACTCGACAGATAACCTTTTTACGCTGTTGTACATAAGACATTATCCCAAAAGGGAAAATCAAAGAAAGAAGGAAAGATAGCAAAAATGGGGGACAGGGGAGACATGGCATTAATCTGAAGAGATGGTCTTTATCTGAGTCTGCATCAGAGGATGGGGCAGGGTTTCCGCTGTGCTGACTGTACTGGGAGGTTCATCCCACCCAAAACGGAGAGATCTGATTGGTGGGTAGGGTCTGATGACCTTTTGAAGACGGGCCTACAACAGAGATGTTCCTTAGCTGCATGATAGGCTAGGACCAAGGCACTGAGTGTGATGCTAGCTGATAAAGGAAGCTGTCCAGTGCGATGTGTGCAGTATACAGTTTGTGTACATGATATAGTTATCCAGCGTGACCTGCGAGAGGTCATACATAACAGATTAACCAATGGGCTGAGCCCGTGGCAAGACATCAATGTCGCAACCGTTAGCAGTTGTTAAAACGGGAACCCACAGCATAAAGTGGGGCCCAAGGGGAAGATTGGGAGTGCAGTGCCTTAAGCAGCTGAGGTTTTTGAGGATACAGTGTTTTATGTAGCCCAGGTAGGCTAGTAAACCCGTGATTAATGTACTGATAAATGCTCTGAGTTTAGGGGAAGTGTTAGGTGTAATTTATATATCTTCGGCTATGTAGGAGTCGTACTCGTGTGGATGCTTGGTATGTCCAGCTAATTGCTCTCCCGGACGTTATGAACTGAATTGCCTAGCTCTGGCGTTAAAATGCTAAATGTTAAACACAAGAGAGGCGTGTATCTGAATGGTTAAAGAAGTCCTCGCCCCTGTGCCCTGAAGTAAATGCCTTCCCAGGCAACGGTGTAGTACGATGGGTGAGGAACTGGTTTTGTAACCTGGAGGTCACAGGTTCGATTCCCGGGTAGGGCACTGTCGGTCACTCCTGTGCCCTCAGACGAGTTCCTCCGGCAAATATGACTATTTGTCAAATGTACGCCGCCAGTTTTGTGACTCGTTAGCAATTTAAATATTCCGATATTAATATCTGAGGGGCAGTGGGGTATGAGTGGTCACACAGAGTCCATGTGGTGCATCTGCAGGCCAAGCCAGTTCAGTGGCTACAGCGTTTACAGTAAATATACTGTATATATACAGTAACCTCACAATGTTTACGGTAAATATACTGTATATATACAGTAACCTCACAGTGTTTACAGTAAATATACTGTATATATACAGTAACCTCACAGTGTTTACAGTAAATATACTGTATATATATAGAGTAACCTCACAGCATTTACAGTAAATATACTGTATATATACTGTAACCTCACAGCATTTACAGTAAATATCCTGTGTATGTACTATAACAATGGCGGTTGGTGCACATCTTGCATGCTGAGTCAGTGTGTTTCTGACTGAGATTAGAAATGCATTTTTCACGGGTTCCCAGGGGTCCCGTAGGTCCCCGACTTAATATTTTCCAGATATTTTATTTTTTATTTCATCATGGTGTGCTGCATTTTAGTATGCTCCATTCAATCTCTTTGCCTCTGCATTTCAGACTTTCAAAATCTTTCGACCCCCCCTCCCCCTTCTCCTCACACGCACACACACCTGTGCATGGATTTATCCCTTCTACAGCAAATTCAGGACAGGACAACACGAAGAACCCTGTCAGGGACCGGTCCATTACTGGCGCCTGTTGATGTATTGGTCCTTGTCCCTTTTGCGTAAGACGGACCCGCAGACCAGGTTGTGCGGTGATAATGTAATCAGTTATCCTTAAAGTCCTCATTAGGAGATTAAATGTCAGGCAGGTGATAAGAGCCCAAATGTCAGGTGGAAATGGCGGCGATCAGTAACCAGACCGCGGCAGCGCCAGTCTCCCCGAGCGCCCGTACTGTGTGCCCTCATTTCAGTGCGGGCATCATAACGGCTGTGCCAGTCTGCCTGTGTGTGTGTGTGTGTGTGTCTGCCAGTCTGCCTGTGTGTGTGTGTGTCTGCCAGTCTGCCTGTGTGTGTGTGTGTGTGTGTGTGCCAGTCTGCCTGTGTATGTGTGTGTGTGTCTGCCTGTGTGTGTGTATGTGTGTGCGTGTGTGTGCCAGTCTGCCTGTGTGTGTGTGTGTGTGTGTGTGTGTGTCTGCCAGTCTGCCTGTGTGCGTGTGTGTGTGTGTGTGTGTGTGTGTGTGTGCCAGTCTGCCTGTGTGTGTGTGCGTGTGTGTGCCAGTCTGCCTGTGTGTGTGTGTGTGTGTGTGTGTGTGTGTGTGTGTGTGCGTGTGTGTGCCAGTCTGCCTGTGTGTGTGTGTGTGTGTGTGTGTGCGCGTGTGTGTGTGCCAGTCTGCCTGTGTGTGTGTGTGTGTGTGTGCGTGTGTGTGCCAGTCTGCCTGTGTGTGTGTGCGTGTGTGTGCCAGTCTGCCTGTGTGTGTGTGTGTGTGTAATACAGAAGGAGATTTCTGAGAATTCTGTCTCTGTTCCTAACGGTCCACTACCAGAGTTAACCCATCAGCATTATAATCTGTTGTCTCAAATACAAATTCAAGTGGCTTTTTTGGCAGGGCAAGAAAAATCCACATATTGCCAAAACAGACATAACAAATAATCATAGAATAGAGAATGACAATAATGAATTAGCGATTCTATTAAATAATCGTAATTAACTAAGAACAAAACCTCTCCCTCTTGATTCTTGTCATTTTTTTTTTTTTTTACACTATAGCTTTCCACATTCACATTTTTTTCTCCCTCTGTCCCCTCCCTCCACCTCTCTTTCTCTCTCTCTCTCTGTCGGAGAGCAGGACCTTGCTGCATTATTAATCTGATATTAATGATTTTCTGACTCTCTGACCTCTAGGCTGCCATTAGTTACCTGTGGGCTGAAGTCTAACTAATGAAGGCGAGACTGAGCCGTTCAGCAGGGCTGAGAGACGAAGGGCCGGCTCTAATGAGAGCAGCGCTGCCGGGGTCATTAAGAGAGGGAGAGAGAGAGGGAGAGAGAGAGAGGGAGACAGAGGGAGGGATGGAGAGAGGGAGGGAGAGAGAGACAGAGAGAGGGAGAGGGAGGTAAAGAGAGAGGGATAGAGGAGGGGAGAGGGGGGTGAGAAAGGGTGAGAGAGAGGGAGGGTGAGAAAGGGTGAGAGAGAGAGGGAGAGGGTGAGAGAGAGAGAGGGGGGGTGAGAAAATGAGAGAGGGAGGAGGGGATGGAGTGATACAGTGCCATAAGAGGAGTGAGTAGGAAATCAGAAGTGAGATGGAGAGAATGTGAAAGAGAAAGAGAGAGAGAGAGAGAGAGGGGCAGAGTAACAGGTGGAAACACGCTGACCCCTTAATGAAATGGAGGAGGGAGGGAGAGGGGACGCAGGCAGGGGGCTGCCTCGGGTCGCCCGAGGGGCCCGGGCCGCTGAGCTGGTTCTTAAAGCCCCGTGATGGGAGGCTAAAAGAGGGGATGTGGAGGGGAGCACGGTGCGCTCGCCGCTCATTAAGGGCCTGAGCTCCGGTGTCGGGGGTCACCGCCAGGTCAACCGCGGCTTAATTGGCCCTGGTTGTCGCCTAGGAAACGGCCTTGCGGACGGCGTGAGGCCCGACCTCGTGCTCGGAGGCCTGGGGGCCGCGCCCTGTCCCCCCTGCTTTTCCGGCGGCCACGTGACGCGTTAACCCTTTAAGGTGCAAGATCGCGGACGCGTGATCGGAATGTTCCTTGAGTGAACGCTCTAATGCTGATGTCACAGTCGCTGCTGGTGACTGAACGCAGTGCGGTTCTAGAACACTTCAAACTCGGAATTTTGAAAAACCAAAAACATTCCAAAAAGCCTGCTCTTCAAAGGTTTTAACCCCTTGTTCTCTGTTGGGGTGGAGCAGAGGTTCGGAACCTCCCGTGCTCTCCTCCGTTTCCTGATTTTTAATCCGAGTACAGTTTCCACCCCTGAATTGTAACTCAGCTGTTAATTGTTCTAAAGTAGACAATTTTAACGTCTGATGGGAGATGCTTTACACTCATAGGGCCATGTATGTAGGAGAAGTCAGCGTATGCCGTGAAAGACCCATGTCCACATCCCGAGACACAACAACCGACGCTTTCATTTTCTGTAACGCACAATATGGCAAATTATTTCTTCAGAAATAGATTACGTTTTTAATTGATTAAATTATAGGCTGACAGATTGAATCAGTGGTGTCCTAATTAGCGAAAGTGTCGACACCTGGTTGCACAAAATAAACCACTTCTGGAGACTGAAACCAGGTGCAGAACAAGTGAAAACTTGCGTTGCATCCTCAAGTTTGAGTTAAGTTAACTTAAACCAATTAATGCTTGCTGAACTCGGAGTGGAAATAAATCTTGCACTTGTCACCATGCTGCTGGGCAGACAGAGAGATCCGAAAAGCCCCCTGACCCCTCCTGGTGAGGAAGTTCATTATGGAAAAAAAATGAAAAGCGCATGTTCTCAGCAGCCTGTGTTAATAGAGAGCTTATTGATCACTGATCAAAAGCAGGCATGTGCAGGGCTGCCCCAGGCCCCACGTGTGTCTGTGTGAAATTTACTCTTCTTCTGTACATGCATTGCCAGCATGGCTCTGGGTGTCCTGGAAATAAAGCCTTCTTGAAATTAACTGAAAGAGAGAGAGAGAGAGAGAGAGAGAGAGAGAGAGAGAGAGACAGAGAAAAAGAGCGAGACAGACAGAGAGAGAGAGAGAGAAAAAGAGAGAGACAGACAGAGAGAGAGAGAATGTGCAAAGGCCATCCCGAACACATTTTGGCATTTTATTTTTAAGAAGCGGAGACAGGGAGAGTGCAGACAGAGGGGCATGATGGGAAATTGAGACGGGCGCGGCGGCGACCCCCCCGGGGGACGGACGGCGGGACGGGGTCAGGAACCGGGCTGCCAATCACCGGGGACGACGCGGACAGACAGACGGACGGGGTCGAGCGCGGTGTCATCGCTCTGGGAGTGCGGCGGAGGTGTCTCCGGAACGCACTCCCACGCCCCCCCTCCCCCCCCCCCTCATCCCCCCCCCCAACTCTCCTCCCCCCCCCCCCCCCCGAGCCCCTCCCACTGAAGCTTGGAAGTTGCCTAGCAACCGTTGGCAGCTCCGAACTAAAAATGAAAACGGAAGGAAAAGAGAAAAAAAAAAAAAACTGCTGCAGGAGGAGAAGGATGAGTGCAGTGTTCCCCCCTACCCTACCCACCTCCCCCCATCCTCCCATCTTTCTCTCCTTCTCTTTCTTTCTCAGTCTTTCTCTCTCCCTCCCTCCCTCCCTCCCGGCCAGTGGTTTCTTGCTCCCCACACCCCGCCCCTGCTGCTTCGCCGCCGTCTGCCTGTCAGAAACCTCATTATTGGCGCCCGGTGTTTACATCACCGCGCCTCGTTAACCGGCTCGCGCTGGCGCCCGAGGACACCCCGCCTGAACTCCTGCACCCGTCCGCCCGCCTCTGTCTCGCCACTTAACTCCATTTTGTCTTCCACTTCTTATTCTCCTTCTTATTCTCCTTCTTCTTCTTCTCCCCCCCCCCCCCCCCCCCGAAGTTCCCACAGTGCACTGGGGCCAACGCAGAGCGGTTAAATTAGTAACGAGGCTGCGGGAGGACTGAAGGGTGAGAGATTAGCACCTGTGTGAGAGGGCCAGGTGCGACCGTGCCGCACGCAGTGAGAACCGGACTGCAGCTCTGCTCTGCAGCTCTGCTCTGCAGCTCTCATATGAGGCTCTCATGTGGCCTCACAGAAGATCTGTTAAGGGTTGATTTAGTGCTGTGTTCAAGATGACTCGATCTAGTAAAAAAAAAAATAAAAGAAAACAAGTCGGATCTTGTTTAAAAATGAACTGAACGGTCGTCGAACTCGGAATTATAGGCCGGAAATTCGGGCATCGTTTCAGAGCTCCGATTTACCCCACCTCAGCACTGTTGACCTCCCGGTAACAAAATGGCGGCCCGCCTTTCGGGGAAGATTCTCAGACATAAACCTATAAATGCGAAGTGAAACACATAGATTTTCCATGTATTTGTCAGAATGTTTTAATGGTGTCTTGTATGTTGTATCCACACACTGCATGTGCGTGTGTGTGTCTGTATGTGTGTGTGTGTGTGTGTGTGTGTGTATAGGCCCATGTCTTTTGAGAGTTGGTATGCCACCACTTTGACACTAATTGTCCCCAGCTCTTCTGACGGCTCATCACAGTACCAGGCTCAGTGCATTAGCTGACATCTTGTCGATCTGGCCTGTTTGTCATGCCTGTCTGCTGCCTGTTATGGGCGACCTGTCAGTCACTCCTAGGCGGGCGTGTCTCCGAGTGTTTCTCGGGGGTGGGGGGGCTGGGGGGGGGGGGGGGCAGACCACTGATCAGTGTGGCCCGATGGACTCTTCCTACCCGCGTGGAGACGAGCCAGAATACCGTCATCCAATTCTTCTTCATCATCATCAGCTTTGTCTTCGTCATCGTCTTCATCATCTTCATCATCAGCAGCATCGTCATCATCATCATAATCATCATCTCTATCATCACTGTCTCCATCATCATCGTTCGCATCATCACCACCACCATCATCATCATCATCATCCTCATCTTCTTTGGCATTGAGCAGACACTCTTATCTGGAGTGATTTACACAGCTTTTGCGTTTTTACTTTGGTGTTCTTTTACACATCTGGACATATACTGGAGCGGTTCAGATGTAGACCCTTCCTCAAGGGTGCAGTGGCAGTGTCACACCTGGGAATCGAACCTGCAGCCTTCGCATCGCGAGCCCAGTTGAGCGCTGTGCCACGCTGCCGGAAGCACGAGCGCATGGGTGAAGGGGAACAGCCGGACGCCGTAAAGCCAAGCGTGAGACAAACGCGGACAAAGCCAAGCGTGAGACAAACGCGGACAAACATTCGGCGAGCAGATGGCGTTATCTGGGACGCCTCGCATAGTTCACAAATCTTCCATTTGTGCGGCTGGATGCTCACTGAGACCGTCTAGGTTCAGCGCCATTGCGTAATTGTACAAGATGTAACTGCTATGCCCCGGCTAGGATTTGAGCGTGCAACCATCTGTGTTCCCAAACTGTCCCTCCACGTGGCCTCCCAGCATAAGTATACATGTCATGTTTTGCTGTCATGCCCTGAAAGTCACTTAGGCAGTTAAGTATGAGTACAGACACAGGTTTTTGAAAATATTCTGTAGGAATTTTTAATGATAACAACAGGCCATTTTGTCAGCATGTGATTTTCCTGACAGTCTACAGTTCATGCAGCACAGATCCAACCCTGGTTCATCGCACTCGATTACTTGATAACTCGATTACTTACTAAAAAAATGTAATTGCTCATGTTTCCGTCGCGTAGAGCGGGACAAAGCAACTGAAGCGGGGGGGGGGGGGTGGAAAACCCCCGGCTGCATGTGCGAGCAGGTTTGGGAGTGAATTCCATTTACATTCCGTTCATTCAGAAAACGAAACTCAAATTCAGTGAACAAACAGGAACGATTTTCATGGTACTTTTATTCAATCGGTTAATTGGATTTTGGTTAATTTCCTTGATTGACTTGAATTGAAGCTGAATCAAACCCGCAGGCCCCTGCGAGGGAGAGGGAGATGTGTGCGTGTTTCTCGAGGCCTGACCCCTTTCCTCTCTGTCTCCCTTCAGGTGAACGAGATCTACCACGACCAGTCCCTGGGGGCTCGGATCAACGTTGTTCTGGTGCGGATCATCATGCTGGGCTACGGAAAGGTGAGTGGGATCAGGTCCCCTGTCAGGGCCCTTGTCGGCCTGTTTCCTCCTGAACCTGAACCTCATTCGCTTTTCATTTTACAGTAATCTGGTTCTTTTGTTATTTAAATAAGAATTGGACTGTGTGTGTCTTCAGAGCGAAATGCAGTTCAGTGAGCATCAGTTTATGTTTTGTATTTGTACCAACTTTATGGATGGAATCTCATCCTTAATTTTGGTAGATGGGTCAATGAAGGTCCCCATGCGGTGGAGTTACTATGGAGCACGTGTGTCACCGGGGTGTCTGATTCGGTAAAACGGCTTTGCCCTCGGTAGGAACTGTTTGATTGGCTGAGATCAGCGAGTCTCAGAAAACAACACGTGATAGCTCCGCCCATTTTGGAGCACACAACGCATCATCCTCATTCTCTTCTTCTTCTTCTTCTTCTTCTTCTTCTTCTGTGGTGGTCCGCTGAGCTTCGAGCACGGCTCGGCTGGTGCAACTGGAAATGTCATTCCGTGCAGCAAACGGACGTTTTTTTTTTTTTTTTTTTTTTTTTTTTTCCGTGCGGTACTCGGGTTCGAGCTGCGTGTCTGAAATCTCGGCGGCGGGAACACGCAGTCCCCGTTTCTGCGGCTCACCCACAGTGCCCCCCGCGGGCTCGGGGGGGCCTGTGCGCTCACTTAGCGAAGCCCGAGGACGCTCTGTTCCGCTGGACCGAGCGAAAAAAGGGGAACTAAAAGCATCGCCGTCCCCCCGGGGAGCGTTTTTCAAAGGCGCGCGTCTTTTTACAGTTCAGTGCCAGAGCGCCACAGAGGGCTGGCGTTACGCAATCAGCTTTCCCCCCCCTCCCTTCCCCACAAGGAAGGCTTTGGGTACCCAGAGCTGAGCGCGGCATTGTGGGAAACGTCGAGGAAGACAAAACAATTAACGCTAGCCGTCTGTTCCTTCGTGTCGCACGCAGTTGTGCACTTTAATTAAAAAACAGAACTGCTCGATTAATTTTATTTTTTTAATTTTGCCGTTTTTAACTTTAAACTCGAACTCGCGATAAAGACTGAAGTGGGCGAATCGTCTGTTTTTTTGTTTTTTTTTGTGTGTCCTCACAAACCGCCAAACCGCTGCTTCCTCCTTCCTGCGAATATTCTCGCCTGCGAACCGTGAAAGTTGGTACCGTTCAGGCGGCGTTTCTTTTGGGTTTCGTTCCCGTGTGGCGTCCCACACGCTGGTCCAGGAGAGGCTCGGCGCTCGGCGGGGTCAGGTGGGGCTGACAGCTACAGGCAGTGAGGGATTGTGGGTAATGTAGGCATGGCCTGACACCTGGGACGAGCGGGATTAAGCCCAATAAAACCAGGATGTGTCCCGGATGAGCCTGTCGATGTGCTTGCCTGCAGGACCCTCCGCACCCCCCTCATCTCCCCAGTCCCCCCCCCCCCCCAGTACTCCCCCCCCCTCCCACCACACCCCGTCGGCAACCTTCTGTCCCATGCCCCATTCTGCATGCAGCCCCACACGCCGCCGCTGTCCATCATCCACAATTACCGTGACAACAGCAGTGCGGTGACCCTGAACACATTTTACATCATTTTTACATCAGAGATCTTCCCGGGCATCTGCTGCATCTCTCTGCCCCGTCTGCGCGTGCATGTGTGTGTGTGTGTGTGTGTGTGCATGCGTGTGTGTGCATTGAGAGTGGGAATGAGCGACTGACAACAAGTGAGAAAATGCTGTAAGTATGTGCACATATGAACATGCTGCTGAGTGGTAACTGCAACGCTGCCATCTACTGGTAGGATTTTGAAAGTGCAGGCATGATTTATTATTGAAAATTTTCTCAACCAAACATCGTTGATAACAGGTCAGAGTGAAACATCTGGAAAACATCCCCTCTTCAGAAGTCTTTCATGTCAACACCCCAGCCTGTAAAAACATTGTTAGTCTTTAAAGCCCTTATGCTAACCCATCGTAGAAATACAAATAATGTTGTTGATTAATATCTTTATGCTCCCAGTAGGAATTTTCGGTTTCCAATTTCTGCAAAATTCTGTATTTTATTTGCCTCACGTCAACGATTAACACCTTCATGGGTTTCAGGCATTACCCTGTTACCGTGACAGCATGTGTCAAAAGTAGCCCTGTTGTGTCTTTCAGAAAGAAAGAACCCCATTATGTGTGTACTCTGTCTCTTTTCTAAATATTTTCTCGGTTTTTAAATATAATAATCTTATGGATTATAATCGACGGACGGTCTGAAGAGACCCCAGACTCAGATTTAACTGTGATCGGCTAGTGCAAGTCTTGCTTTTCTTCGGTGCTTATGCAGTCGCCATTCTCTGGCGGTGAAATTATTCCGGTTTATTTTGCGAAAATTATCGAAAAATGTGCACGAGCATTGGAGAACTGAGGCTTAACACGGGAAGATCAGTTAGGTATAAATGTGCGCTCTGGTTTAAATTCATGATCGGGCAGCGGTGCATATTTCTCTATCGCCTTCTCATTTCAGGTCACGATAAAAGTACGCGTCTATTCACGCGGGGGTCTTGCATATCTCGGCACAGCCTCTCATTTTTCACGCAGGTTTTTGGCGATGGCTTGCTATGATACCCCCCTCTTTATTTCATTTTTTATGTATCGTTCATCATTCTCGTCTCGGTCCGAACGCTAACGTGTTCCTGAACGCGTGTCGCCCGCACGCGGTGGCGCCTGAGCAGCGAAACCGAGGCGCGTTCCACCCCCGCCGCTTTTAGAGAAACCGGCTCGCCCGTCCGCTGACAGTGACAAAGTGCGCCCCTAATTTACCGCTGCTTGCCTGCGGACGGAACATTGCGCGACGATTGCTTTTGGTTCCCCCTTCTCAATTTACCCCCCGAGTTGGCCTGATGTTCCTTTATGCCCAGGGAAGCCTGCTCCTGTGCGACTAATCGCCGTGTAATTTCGAAACCTTGAAGTACGCCTAAACAAGCTTGCTCGTGTTTGTGTTTGCCTCGTTCACGAGTGAAACTCCAGGGTAATGTGTTCGAGACAAAAAGGGAACTGTGTACTGTGACAAACTTCTGTTTTAGTGCTTTTCTAAATAGATTTTCCTGTATATATAGGCACGATAGAATTTCCTCCCCCCTGTATGTGTATGTATAGAAATATGTAGTGCACCCTAAAATTCTCACCCCTGCTAAATATTTTTTTTTTAAAAAGGCTATAAATTGTATAAAAGTACTGAGCTGAGTTTGACTAGATCAAACATTGTTGAATTTGCCTCTTTTTTTTTTTTTTTTTTTTTTTGGTGGGTTAACTATTTGTTGATTGATTTTGAGGTATGCTTGGAATCATTTCCAAGCGCTGAAACTTCTATTTGCGGTCAAGTTTGTGCGTCTTGGCAGAGGGGATCAGGTTTTTTAGCCAGAATATCTTGGTGCTCGCTGGAGTTCGCATTTCCACTGAGCTTAACAAGAGCCCCCAAGGCCCGTAGCTGCAAAACAAGCGTATCTCATAACATCGAAGATTTACAGCCCTGTTTCTCTCTAGGTACGGTGTCCTTCTGAGCGCGCGTCCTTCTTCTGGAGCCAGCTGATGGCGGGCGTGGCCAAAATTCTTCATTTTGTTCTCGTCTGCTGCTCGTATGAGACTTTTAAGTTCCGATCAAAGTTTGCAATGCTGTTTAGCAAACTCCCGGCACATACTTGTTCACTATGCTGACTGAGGACTTTTTTTCTGCAATGCCAACAAAAAATAAAAATAAAATAATAATCTATTGGCATGGAAGTGGCATCTGATGTTAGATTCAGAGACTTTGTGTCCCCAAGTTTTATACATCTCCAGCTGCTTTCTTTGCCTTCCAAACCTCCTGCCCCACTTTGTACAGGCGCAAGATACACTTCCATCCTGTACCACACAGGGTTTACCACTGTGGTTTTAAACTTCTTAGTTACTGACTTAAAAGTAGTGTCTTTACTTTTTTAAATTTTTTTGTTTGTGACCCTCTCCTGGCTCGTCCTGTTGCTTCTCATGCTAGTTTTCCTTTCCAAGTTTTCACGGATGACACGTGGACTTTACGTGCGTGTTAGCCAATCAAACGCTGATGCTTCCAGCCCAGAGTAACGTCAGCCAACCGTGGAAGGCTGATTAGAGGCACATTCTGACCAGACCGAGCAGCTGAGAAACTTCAAACTGCGGTTTTAGAACTTTGAAAAGTGAGAATCTTCAACGCACGTGATTTCGTTGTCAAGAGCGCATTTCCTGCACAAATATCAACAGTTCTCAAGGACAGGAAATAAGCCAAGCAAATGTTGGTAAATAAATAAATGAACAGATAAACAGATGTGTGCACGACTCCACAGCCCGAGCGCTAGTTCTTAATTTACCGTATATATTTCCAGTATATTTTAAAACAATGTCTCTCAGTAGACCGCTTACAGAAAAGACACAATTTCAATGTTTTTTTTTTTTTTTAAGTTAAGATGAGGTTAAAGATTGTATTGTTCCACCTGGTTCCTTTCATCGGTGAAAAGGTGTTGCATTCTCGTGACAGCCGTATGCACCTAAGTCATTAATAGCCTACCTGAAAATAGAGGCTACGGTTGGTGGGTCCTTTCTAATGAGCTTATACCCACGTGTTGACACCCCAGAATTTGGCGTACGAGACTGCCATCACCACATCGCTGACACGGGCAAACACACTGAAACACTTTGTTCTTTCAAACTCATGAACTTAAAAAAAAAAAAAACATTGAGTTTGAATCTTCCCTGAATGTAGTCACCAAATTCTTTACATCTACATACCTCTGTTTTTAACTCAAAGGGCTGAAATAAGATCGCAATCCATTTCTGTTTTTAAAAAAATCACCCATGCAGAATGAACAGTTGACGAGCTGCTGTTCCAGACCGTGTTTTCTCTCGTGGACATGAGATCAGAGCTTTTGATTTCCCGACAGGATATTCAAATATGGCCGAAACTCTAAACTTCGCCTCTGGGTTACGTCCACTAGTCAAAATCAGAAGCGGTGTTGTGTTTTCGGCCCTGGAACAAACAGGCTTTTGTTCTTTTGTTTTTCGGAATATCATATCAAGCGTGCTGGGTCCAGAGCTCAGACGAGCAGGCCATCGCTGTCTAGTGTGGTCACATGACGCTGTTTTAGACACTACGGTATTCAAAGTGGTGCTGTGTTCGCGTTCAGTAGGTTGTCAGTAGAGACCGGGTGAGGCTATGAGCTAAATGCCAACGGCAACGCGCGCGGTGTGTGTGTGTGTGTGTGTGTGTGTTCCCTACAGTGCTACTGACTTCAGAGGTTTGTGATTTCAGTTTAATCCCGGTCATTGTTTTGACAGGCATAATTACTCTGATATACTTTCATGAATTAATTAAGGAGAAGAAGAAAAATACCCTTGAGGGTAACACAGGACCGTGCAGGAAGTGGCGCTAACCGCGTAGCACCACAACAACAAACAAAACTCTTCTTTCTGTGCATGTCCATAAATACGTCTGTCAGTGTCTTTCACTTGTCAATTCTTAAATAGTTTCAACCTTTTTTATCAGGATTGGAATCTTGTTTGCTGTTTTTATTAGCAGGATAGCCTGCAGCCCTGCACCTGGTTTGAAAACTTCGCTAAATACTTGGGGCTGAGGAAAAAATCAGATGGATGGTCCACGAGACACTACGCTACAGCGATGCATGCTTGTTAGCTCAACTTCTGGGGAAAAAATTTTAAACGAAGAACTTTTTAGGCTGCTTAAATATTTGTGGTAGTTTGATGTGTTTCCATTGGATTCCGTGTCCAAAACTCCAGGCAGTGTTACCAGAACTCCGCGCAGAGGTCTGTTTTTAGGGTTCTGTGGGAACTGAGTCGGTTGGATGGGGAACATTATGAGATGAATATGCCATTTCTCTATCCGCATCATACGCTTTGTTCTCGATAAAGACTTGAAAAGTCAAGATGACTGTGCATCCATGTTTTTTTTTTTTTTTTTTAATCTCAGTGCCACTCCACGACAGTGTGATGACTGTTTATTTCTTTCTTTATCTCTGTCTCTCACTTTCGCTCGCCCACACCTCTCCTTCCCTCTGTTTATCCCGCTCTCACACTCACACTCTCCTTCTCCTCCTCCTCCGTCTCCCTTCTTCCTACCACCTCTCTTCCTCTGCCACCTCTCTCCCTCACCCTCTGTAACCCTTTGTGTGGTATCTTTCCCTCTTTCCTTCCCTCTCTCCCTCTATATATCTCTCTCTGTCCTCCTCTCTATTCCACTCTCGATCCTCCCGCTCTGTCCCTCTCTCAATCCTCCCTTTATATCCCTCTCTCTGTCCTCCCTCTGTCCCTCTCTCGATCCTCCCTTTCTCTCTCTCTGTCCTCCCTCTGTCCCTCTCTCGGTCCACCCTGTCTCTCTCTCTCTCTCTCTGTCCTCCCTCAATTTCTCTCTCTCGATCCACCCTGTCTCTCTCTCTCTCCCTGCCCCCCCTCCTATCTCTCTCTCTATCCCCCCTCTCTGTCCCTCTCTCAATCCTCCCTTTATATCCCTCTCTCTGTCCTCTCTGTCTCTCCCTCTCTCTGCCCCCCGCCCCCCCCCGTCCCCCCCGGTCCCTGTCCCTGCCAGTCCATGAGCCTGATAGAGCTGGGGAACCCGTCTCAGAGTCTGGAGAACGTGTGTCGCTGGGCCTTCCTGCAGCAGAAGCAGGACTCCGGCGACGCGGAGTACCACGACCACGCCATCTTCCTCACCGTCAGGAGTTTGGGCCCACCGGCATGCAGGGTACAGAGCACAAACACACACACACACACACACACACACATACATTCACACACACACCTGCACCACCCATACATGCACACACATTACCTTTACACTTGTGCAAAAAAAAAAAATCTAAATCTGTTTTCACATCATCATCATCATTCTTTATATTCTATCTTTTGTACTGCCCCCCCCCCCCCCCCCCCCACTGATTAAAATTATGCACTATGTGAAAAGTAACTCAATTTGCTTGGAAAACGATTTTAAAAAAGAGCAACTGCCACGATTGGTTTTCCCACTTTTGTAGGAGAGTAGAGACCTAAGGGCTCTGGGATGTCAGGAGTGTCACAGGGCAGCTCGGCCTCTGCTGTGCAGGGGGTTTGGTGCATGAGAGAGAGGAGATGAGTGAGTGATGGGTGAAGACTGTAACATGCTTTCTCTGTACTCTCTCTGTCTGCCTGTGTGTCTGCGTGTGTGTCTGTCTGTGTGTGTGTGTGTGTCTGCGTGTGTGTGTGTGTGTGTGTGTGTGTCTGCGTGTGTGTCTGTGTCTGTGTCTGTGTGTGTGTGTGTGTGATCCTCCCTGCCGTTGCCCAGGTTACGCCCCGGTGACGGGCATGTGCCACCCGGTGCGGAGCTGCACTCTGAACCATGAGGACGGGTTCTCCTCTGCATTCGTAGTGGCACACGAGACCGGACATGTGTGAGTGACCCGCTGTATATACACACACACACACACTCACACACACACACGCGCACACACACAGACACTCACGCGCGCACACACACACACACACACACTCACGCGCACACACACTCACGCGCACACACGCGCACACACACACGCACGCATGCACGCACTCACACACACATACACACACAGACACTCACACACAGAGTCATACACACACATACACACACACACACACACATACACGCACGCATGCACGCACTCACACACACATGCACACACAGACACTCACACACAGAGTCATACACACACACGCACGCACTCACACACACACACACATACACACACAGACACTCACACACAGATTCATACACACACACGCACGCACTCACACACACACACATACACATACAGTCACTCACGCACACTCTCACACACACACACACACACACACACACACATATACGTACACACACACACACACACACACACACACACAGAGCTGACTCTCTCTCGCCCTCTGCAGGCTGGGTATGGAGCACGACGGCCAGGGGAATCGCTGTGGAGACGAGGTGCACATGGGGAGCATCATGGCCCCATTGGTGCAAGCTGCCTTCCATCGCTTCCACTGGTCCCGCTGCAGCCAGCAGGAGCTGGGCCGCTACCTGCAGTGAGTCCCGCCCTCACCAGTTTCCCTCACTAGCCCCTCCCCTTTCCCGTTCCCTTCACTAGCCCCGCCCCCTTCCCTTCACTAGCCCCTCCCCTTCTGTTCACTAGCCTCTTCCCTTCACTAACCCCTCCCCCTTTATGTTCACTAGCCCCTTCTATTCACTAACCCCTCCTTCTTTTTGTCCACTAGCCCCTCCCCCTTTTATTCACTTCCCCTCCTTCTTCCCTCCACTAGCCCCTCCCCCTTCCCTTCACTAGCCCCTCCTCTCTTTTTTAGACTTCGCCCTCTGTCTCATCATGCCGCACACATTCACGAATCCCCCCCCCCCTTTGGTTCATTTTTTTTTTTTTAACCCTCCCGCGTTCCTCCCGCAGTTCCTACGACTGTCTCCGTGACGACCCCTTTGACCACAACTGGCCGTCGCTGCCGCGGTTGCCGGGGATCCACTACTCGATGAACGAGCAGTGCCGCTTCGACTTCGGCGCCGGCTACATGATGTGCACTGCGGTGAGGGCGGCCATTTTGGCTCCAGGGTCCCATCCGCGCCCCCCACCTCATCCGCTAACCAAAAAAAAAATTTAATAATAAATCACGCTTTTCCAAAAAAGATGTATGGAAAATATATTTCCATACGTGTTTCCATTCTTCATTCTCAAGTCGCTGAGCCCCGTGTCTTGCTCAGTGATGCGCTTGATGTCATTCTGGGTCACGCTGTGAGTTTTGCATGTCCAGGGGTCCTGCGGCTGAAGCCTGGGGATTCTTGTGAGGCATGAGTTGTGTTTGACTGTTGCAGTCCATCTGGCATTATGGATATTTACGTATCTATGCTGTGTTGAAACAATAAGGGGTTTTCTTTGTTCGTGCAAATACTGTTACTCCGATCAAGGAAATAATTGATTAATAATTGGTTGACGACAAAAGTGCACTTCCTTCTGTTCTTCGGAATTAGGGGTGTGCGCTGCTGTCCTAAGAAGGAGGGAACTGAGTCATTCTGTGTCATTTTTCAAAGGTTATGTGAGCTGGTTTTATTGATATGAAAGTGTTAAGATTCCACGAGGCCGAATATTTCTCTATGTAATTATTATCAGGTGTATTTTTCACAGTGTGTGAGCCTGGACAATGGTGAAAGCCTTGTGTGGTTTGCAGTGCCCTTGAAAAATTCTAAAGCAACACAGACACATAGTTTCCAGGTGATATGAATCCAACCAGTGCAGGGTGATGGAAATATACAGTATACTGAGCTGTGTGTGTTCGTGTGTGTGTTAGTTTAAGTGAAAAAGTGGTGTGTGTTTGGGTGTGTGTGAGAGTGAGTACTGTGTGTAAGTGTGTGTGCGTGTGTGTGTGAGTGAGTTAGTGAGTGTACGTGTGTGTGAGTGAATAAGTGGTGTGTGTGTGTTTGCTTGTGTGGTTTTGTGTAAGTGTGTGTGCATGTGAATGTGTGTTTTAGGGGGACTGTACCACCAAGGTTTGCAATATGTATCTCACATTTATTTGGCTTTGTCAATTACAATGTAAGGGAAATTTTTCCTTTAGGAAGTTATGAAATATTAACTTAGGCGAGCAGAGAGTTTCCATAGCCAGAGCAGAGAGTTGTTAATCGGGTGTATTTAGCAGATGCAGCAGCTGTAGCTCGTGTTGAGCTTGCCGCTTTCTTGGCTGTTCCCTGGAAGCAAGCAAACGGCAAACCTAGCGATGCTATGACACTTTTTTAAAAAAAGATGACCTCATGAAGTGCACCTGCACACAAATGCCAGTTGGAGTGCTCTATTTTATTCTCTTGTCGAACCATTTCCTTAGCTGCAAAAGGTGGGCCAGTCAGGAACACAGGTAAGGCATTACCCCCCCCCCCCCCCCCCCCCCCCCCCCCCCCCCCTTTTTGGAGCGGTGTGGCCACATGTTTGTTTTCTGCCAATCAATCTTATCGTCGTTACTTTCTTAATGGTGTCATTCTTTTTTTTTGTTTTTTCTTTTTTTTCTGTTTGTCGCCATTGTGGTCATTTTGTGGGCACGCGTGCTGCAGGATGCTAAAGGCTAACCCCCGTGTTCCTGCCGCATGCTGGTCCGTCTGAGCGCTTCACGACTCCGGAGTGAGAGAGAGGAGGACGTTCTTTTTTTACCCATCTCCTCTCGCCTCGTTATTCAGTTAAAATTTGAAAATTTAAGCTTCCGAAAGATTACAGCTACGCTTATTCGCCATGAAAGTGCCAATGCCACGGTGATTGCTGGACATGGACATTTCCCACTAGCTGTAATTACTGGGAAAGTCGTATTTTTGGTTTTAGTTTTATTTCACGTTCAATAGGTGCTAGCTAATGTTACCGTGTCGGCTAGCTAGGCACCTCGATTAACTATGTAAAATTTTATTTAGCCTCTAAGTCAGCTACTAACTTTACCTGATGCTAACGTGTTAGGTTAGCTCAGGTAATGGAGCGAGTAGGTCAAGTGTCTGTGTACGTCAGTTTTTCCACGATTTATTACTTTAGACCAGGGATCGTCCAGCCTTTTCTGAAAAGGGCCGGTGTGGGTGCAGGTTTTTGTTTTAGTCCAGGACTACCACACCTGTTTTAACTAATCATGGTCTTCAGTCAAGACCTTGATAAGTAGAATCAGGTGCCTTTAGCGTTGGGCTAAAACTAAAACCTGCACCCACACCGGCCCTTTTTGGATAAGACTGGACAACCCCTGTTTTAAACGCATCACTAAAAAGTGAGCCGGGGCCTTACAGGGTACAACCGCATCCACCGTGCGGTCTCTAGCCAGTTGTTGCTACGGTGCGTTACTACGGCGATGATGCTGCGTGCGTTACTACGGCGATGATGCGGCACTTTCATGGCGCGAGAGTCTCGCCTCTTTTGTCTTTTCCAGCTGTCTGACAGGGGTGATGAAGTAGCGACACGGTTACTGTAAGCTCTGGCGCAGAAACCCGAGGGGATCTCCTGCAGTCAGAGGGGCGTGTCGAGTTTGTCGGTTAGAAGCAGAGCAACGCTGGTGTTGACTGGTGGACACTTCCTGGGGACCCATTTTCTGTATCTATGCATTGCCGATAGGCATCCACCAATCACCGTTGCCGTTGTCTGTTTGCTGTTTAACTAACGTGCTCTGTGATTGGCGGAGCTCCTCTTGGGATCCTGTGTAGAATGAACCCCAGTCTCCGTGCGTGGGGGAGGGCGTGGGGTAGATTCTCCTCCCACTGGCTGACCCTAGATCAGTCCCAGCTCACGTCACTTAATGGCCGTGGTCCGGACTAACAGGGGATCCACTGATCCAGGGTCAGCCCTTAAGGGTAGAGTCTGCCTGGAGTGGGGGGGGGGGGGGGGGGGGGGGGGGGGGGGCGTCCGCCTGGATCTAAAGTTGTTAGGGGCGACCAAATGAGAGATGAGGATGGGGGCGTCAGCAAAGGTGGCCGACGACGTCCCACTCCTGGATTAAAATTTTTAGAGCGGCGAATTTTCTTCGCCTTCATAGGCTGCGCATAATCAGCTGTTTCAACCCTGCCGCATTTTCCTCATTGTTTGATTTCGTTTGCATGCGTTGGCTTTGTGTCCGTGACCTCTGCCCCCGAGAGGCAGCTGTGAGCCGTACGGTGGCTACATGACATCAGCCTGGATGGGTCCGCGTTTGTGCTTCTCTGCTCATCGCACAGATGCACCTTCTGTCCAGTGCTGCTCTGGGCCTCTCTCTGCTGTGTGTGTGTGTGTGTGTGTGTGTGTGTGTGTGCGTGTGTGTTGAGTCTCTCTCTGCTGTGTGTGTGTGTGTGTGTGTGTGTTCTGAGTCTTTATCTGGTGTGTGTGTGTGTTGAGTCTCTCTGCTGTGTGTGTGTGTTCTGAGTCTCTGTGCTGTGTGTGTGTGTGTGTGTGTGTGTGTGTTCTGAGTCTTTATCTGGTGTGTGTGTGTTGAGTCTCTCTCTGCTGTGTGTGTGTGTGTGTGTGTGTGTGTGTTCTGAGTCTTTATCTGGTGTGTGTGTGTGTGTGTCTCTCTGTGTGTGTGTGTGTGTGTGTGTTGAGTCTCTCTCTGGTGTGTGTGTGTGTGTGTGTTGAGTATTTGCTTGTCCACGCTGCTGTGGTGATGTACGTGCAGTACTGTGTCTTGGGTTCTGGTTCTGGGCATGCTCAGTGTGTGCGTGTGTGAGAGGGAGTCTGTTTCTGTCCCCTGCAGTATCGCACTTTCGACCCCTGCAAGCAGCTGTGGTGCAGTCACCCCGACAACCCCTTCTTCTGCAAGACCAAAAAGGGCCCACCCATCGACGGCACCATGTGTGCCCCCGGAAAAGTAAGAGCTCGCTTCCCCGGAGAGTCACACGCATACACACACACACACACACGCACGCGCACACACACATACACAAACACACACACGCGCACACACACACACACACACGTGCATGCACACACACACACACACACACACGTGCATGCGCACACACGCATGCATGCACATACACATGCGCGCGTGCACACACACTCATACACACGCACGCACGCACACACGCTGCTCTCACGCAGCGGGCCCTCATCTTCACCTGCTGTCACGGTGATGATGATGATGATGATGATGATGATGTGATGATGATGATGACAGTGATGATGTTGGCGTTATGACGTATAGTGTCAGAAAACATGTAGATGTTCACACAGAATGACACAGATCACCACACATCATTTAAAACGTGGACCTATGTGGTCATGTGCCGAATCACCTCTGTGCCCTCTTCTCACGGGACTGTACCTCTTCCTGTGTCCTAGCACTGCTTCAAGGGCCACTGCATCTGGCTCACCCCGGACATCCTGAAACAGGACGGGAACTGGGGCATGTGGAGCAAGTTCGGGGAGTGCTCTCGGACCTGCGGTGGAGGGGTCCGCTTCCGGTCCGCCAGTGCGATAACCCAATGTGAGTGCCAGTGAGCCTGGTCTTGGACCCGGTCACCAGTTCTGTGGACCGGCCCTGTCCTGGGCCCGACCTGTCCTGGGCCCTACCTGTCCTGGGCCTGTCCTGGGCCCTACCTGCCCTGTCAATTACAGTTACAGATACTTCCGTTCTGTGCTACCTTCCCATAATAGAACACGAACATCTGTTGCGCTAACTAGCAAAGGTCAAGTATCTTCCTATTAGTTACACCATAGGTTTAGAGTTAGGTTTGGAAGGTTTGGATGCGTAGGGACCATTGAGTTGTTCCTATAATTTCCTTAAATTCAAAGCATCATTTATCCAGTCATTTTATCAGCACCAGAAAGGGTTAACCATTTGAGCACGATAGGTCTTCCATTGTGCATTAGTCCTGCTCAGTCATACTTAGAAGGCAAGTCATCCATTGTCGGTAAGCCATACCTTAACAGGTACAGGCAAGTCATCCTGAGCAGGATTCTAAAAAACCTCATTTTTCTCCCGTTCGCTTTTCTTCCTTTCTCCATCTGTTGCTTTTACTCTGTCTGTCCATCACTGCTGTCCTTCCTTCAGTGGTGAATTATCTGAACAAATCCACGAAAAGCAGGGAATTTAAAGAAGCATGTCCGAACTTGAGCGGCAAATCAAAATGTGTTCTAGAAACTAATCTTTAGCATTTAAAACAAGTGTCCATGTTCCACAACGTTTACTCCCAGAGGCAAGTGGGTGTTTTTGTTGATTAATTAATTCCACCTTAATAGCTCATAACCCAATAGTAATATTCAGTAATATCCTTTCAGCTAATTTAATATTTTTTTCTAAAATGGAGAGCAGACATCCTTATGCATCCATCCTTATGCATCCATCCTTCCATCCATCCATCCATTATCTAACCGGCTTATTCTGGTCAGGGTCACGGGAGGTGCTGGGGCCTATCCCAGCATGCATTGGGCCAGAGGCAGGAATACACCCTGGACAAAGTGCTAGTCCATCACAGGCTGTACTCTTTATGCATGTTTTGCTGTATTCAGACCTGGGGAAAAGCAGAGAGAGAGAGAGAGAGAATAACGGACAGAGAAGGGAACACGGAACAGGAAGTGCGATCGATGGCGGGGGACCAAACTCCCAGCTGCATAGCGGGATTCTTACATAACCCTTTTTTTTTTTTCACGGCGGCCACCCTGCGGACTGCGCCACGCAGCCTCGGCCGCTGACTAACCCCGTAAGGTTGACCAATCGGCTGTCGGTTTCCTCCGCAGCCCGGCCAACGGCGGCCACACCTGCTACGGCCCGAACTACGAGTTCCAGCTGTGCAACGCGGAGGAGTGCGCCAACCTGTTCAGCGACTACCGTGAGGACCAGTGCCGCATGTTCGACCCGTCCTTCGAGTACCAGAACGCCAAGCACCACTGGCTGCCCTTCGAGCACTCGGACCGTGAGTACCGGGGGGGGGGGGGACGTTCCACTGACCTGCAAGTCTGCCTGGTGAATAAATCACAGCAGTTAGAGCAGGTAGGAGTGGATCTGAGAGAGCAGTAGTGAGTAGGAGAGGATCTGAGAGCGCAGTAGTGAGTAGGAGAGGTTCTGAGAGAGCAGTAGTGAGTAGGAGAGGATCTGAGAGAGCAGTAGTGAGTAGGAGAGGATCTGAGAGAGCAGTAGTGAGTAGGAGAGGATCTGAGAGAGCAGTAGTGAGTAGGAGAGGATCTGAGAGAGCAGTAGTGAGTAGGAGAGGATCTGAGAGAGCAGTAGTGAGTAGGAGAGGATCTGAGAGAGCAGTAGTGAGTAGGAGAGGATCTGAGAGAGCAGTAGTGAGTAGGAGAGGATCTGAGAGAGCAGTAGTGAGTAGGAGAGGATCTGAGAGAGCAGTAGTGAGTAGGAGAGGATCTGAGAGAGCAGTAGTGAGTAGGAGAGGATCTGAGAGAGCAGTAGTGAGTAGGAGAGGATCTGAGAGAGCAGTAGTGAGTAGGAGAGGATCTGAGAGAGCAGTAGTGAGTAGGAGAGGTTCTGAGAGAGCAGTAGTGAGTAGGAGAGGATCTGAGAGAGCAGTAGTGAGTAGGAGAGGATCTGACAGAGCAGTGGTGAGTAGGAGAGGTTCTGAGAGAGCAGTGGTGAGTAGGAGAGGTTCTGAGAGAGCAGTAGTGAGTAGGAGAGGATCTGAGAGAGCAGTAGTGAGTAGGAGAGGATCTGAGAGAGCAGTGGTGAGTAGGAGAGGATCTGAGAGAGCAGTGGTGAGTAGGAGAGGATCTGAGAGAGCAGTAGTGAGTAGGAGGATCTGAGAGAGCAGTAGTGAGTAGAAGAGGATCTGAGAGAGCAGTGGTGAGTAGGAGAGGATCTGAGAGAGCAGTAGTGAGTAGGAGAGGATCTGAGAGAGCAGTGGTGAGTAGGAGAGGATCTGAGAGAGCAGTAGTGAGTAGGGGAGGATCTGAGAGAGCAGTAGTGAGCAGGAGAGGATCTGAGAGAGCAGTAGTGAGTAGGAGAGGATCTGAGAGAGCAGTAGTGAGTAGGAGAGGATCTGAGAGAGCAGTAGTGAGTAGGAGAGGTTCTGAGAGAGCAGTAGTGAGTAGGAGAGGGTCTGAGAGAGCAGTAGTGAGTAGGAGAGGATCTGAGAGAGCAGTAGTGAGTAGGAGAGGATCTGAGAGAGCAGTAGTGAGTAGGAGAGGTTCTAAGAGGTTTAAACTGGGAGGAGCTATGAGGAAAGGATTGACATGGGTGGGAGGAGCTTGCGAAGGGCACTGGGAGTGACAGCAGAAGGATGGGGGCGGAGCCTCAGGTGCCAAAGACCCAACATCATGCCATGGAATAGCGCACCCAACACAAAGAAGACCCAAGTATTTTTTGATGCTAATCCAAGATTCGCTGAAGGGACGGGGGGGTCTGTTTAGCTCACCTGCATGCAAGCGGGAAGAATGTGGAAAGTAGAGTCAAATGGAGACATTAGTCAGTAGCAGTTAGCCATGAGAAGGCTACAGGGTGGCATGGCTGCTTAGATTCAGCAGTTAGCCATGAGAAGGGTACAGGGTGGTATAGCTGCTTAGCTTCAGCAGTTAGCCATGGGAAGGGTACAGGGTGGTATGGCTGCTTAGCTTCAGCAGTTAGCCATGAGAAGGGTACAGGGTGGTATGGCTGCTTAGCTTCAGCAGTTAGCCATGAGAAGGCTACAGGGTGGTATGGCTGCTTAGATTCAGCAGTTAGCCATGAGAAGGGTACAGTGTGGCATGGCTGCTTAGCTTCAGCAGTTTGACATGGGAAGGGTGCAGGGTGGTATGCTGGCCAGAAGTAGTCTGTGCAGTAGTTAGTGCTCAAGGCAGTGAGCCCCTCCCCTCCTGCAATGCCCCCCTCCCACCCCCGCCTCCTTGTCCTTGCTCACCCTACATTACTTTCAATTTCCGTGCAACGTGAACTCTGGATTACCCAACTGATTACCTCACTAATTCGACTGATTTAATCTGAGCGCATAGAGAGCACAGTCATGCCCTGGCCCTTCCGCCCCCCCCCCCCCCCCACACACACACACCCCCCCCCCATCTATGCTCAGAGTCCCGAATGAACAGAAACACATGGAAATGTAATCAGGCTGCACTCTCCACTTCAACCCCTTTCTCTAAATGCACATTCTGTGCTCCACCCGTTCCGTACTGATGTTCAGCTGATGCGTTTTCCCTTTTAGTGTCAGAATGTCTTAAAAAGTTCTCCAATTCTCAGGGACCAAACTGTTTACCTTAAAAAGTTTATCTCCACTGGCTCCACTTTTCTGAAATTGATGGCAGAGCAGTTAGAGGTTAGGGGTTAGGTGTCTTGCTTACTTTACCGAGAATAGTTTCCAAGTTTATACAGCTAGTCACCTGAAAGTCATTTTTGGAGTCAAAAGCCAGGAAAAAAACTGAACATGTTTTTGTGGGGGGAAATGAGATAAAAATAAACAACAGAAAATTTGAGGAACTTTCCCCGGGGGGTAGGGGGGGGGGGGGGGTCCTTGCGGTACCGATGGAGGTGCCTGTTAAAGTGGCTGTTGGGTAGATTTCCTGGGTGCGGAGAGTTTGCCCCTGTCTGCTATGTTGCTTTGCAGTAACGTGAGCAAAGGTTGTGTATTTTTTTTTTTTTTTTAACATTGACCATTCCAGCAACATTGTTTATTTCAGTGTTTAACTGTGGCAGGTTGACAGCATTGTTCAACACGGGGTTCAGTTCCATTTCAGTTCAGGTAACGAATAGAAATTCAGTGAATGAATTAAGAAGACTGACCATTTTGTTCCATGGCGATTTTGAATTCATGGACTGAGTTTAAATTCTTTTGAAGACTGAATTAAAGTTGAATTGGCCTCAGCCCTGAGTTCAGTGCAAACAAGCAAGAAGACAATTATGTAGCGGTGGTGTGGTGCGCGCTTGCTTCATGTCACCACAAGGGGGGGATGGAGAGCGCGCAAAAAGACCGGCACCAGCTTGTCGAGGTGACTACTCTGGCATCGCCTGGGCAACCATCGCCGCGGTCTCAGGCGGAAAATCCGCCAGGCTTCCGACCCGTGCCCGCGGGAATCCCACCAGCTGACTCCGCCCCCCCCCTTCCCGCTTCAGAATAATCCGCCTTAATCCAGGGCCTCGCAGGACGAACGAACCCCCCCCACCCCCCCCCCCCCCCATCTGGCGTGGCTGCTCCTGCTGAGCCGCCATGTAGCTGTTAAAATGGGGGGTGCTCGTGCCCCCCCCCCGGGAGCAGGGTGATCCTTGCATGGTTCCCAGCCAGGTGTTCGCCCGGCGAAGAGACGCCAACGCCCGCCTCTCCTTTCGCTCGGCCTGCTGTGCGGCGGCGTCGTCGTCGGCAACCCGCAGACCTGGGGACCCAGTGTGGAGGGCAGAATCGGTCTCTTTATCGGGTGCCGTAAAACATCGCTGATGACGACTGGGCGCTGAAAAGGCAGCCAATCAGCAGCAAGCATCACATGATCACATAGAAGCTGTGTGTCCTTGCTGCTGATTGGCTGTCTTATCAACACCCAATAGATATCAGTGATTAAGTCTTTTTTTTTCTGATTCTCTGGTCCTGTAGCACGTCCAGTCCCCTTGCTCTGTACCCCATAAAACAGGGTCCCCCCCTTTCCCCGTACCCCAGAAAACATGGTCCCCTCTCACTGTACTCCTTAAAACAGAGTCCCCTCTCCCTGTACCCCTTAAAACAGAGTCCATTCTCCCTGTACCCCATAACGGTTAACACAATCGCTCTGCTAGATATCTGATTACACACACACACACACACACACACACACAGGCACGCATTCCAACACAATGCAGCTCATTTCCTTGTGAGTGAATTGTTGCAGATCTATACTTTCCCAGGCACTGACAGTGTTGTCAGCTGTCTCAGCTGCAGTTGTGTGAGTTGGCCCGGAGCCAAACAAAACAGTGAATCTCACGCTGTTCGCTAAAACGCGTATTGGGGCTCCATTTCCTGTTGGGGCTCGTGTTTGGGGGGGGGGGGGGCGGGCTGGTATATGATTTTGACAGCAGGGACGTGATGTGCGAACTCCGCCGTGCCATTGCCCTTACTGACCCTGCCCACATGTACTCACCAAGGGCCATGTCTCTCTCTCTCTCTCTCTCTCTCTCCCTCTCTCCTTCTCTCCCTCTCTCCCTCTCTCTCTCCTCCTCCTCCTCCTCCCACAGCCAAAGAGCGCTGTCACCTTCACTGCCAGTCGAAGGAGACGGCGGCCCGGGTGGACATGCAGCGGATGGTGTACGACGGCACCCGCTGCTCCTACAAGGACCCCTACAGCATCTGCATGCGCGGGGACTGTGTGGTGAGCATCGCCGTTGGGCTCGACCGGGGGGGGGGGGGGGGGGGGCTGTCCCGGCCTGATGACATCATAATAGAGAGGGAGCAAGGCCCACTGCGAGAGAAAGCGCTCACTGATGACATCAGGGGGGAGCAGGGATCTAGTGGAGGATGCGCCCATGTTCCCGTCGAGGCCGGGGGCCTGGCTTGGCAGTCAGACTTAAGGGGGAGAACTGCGGGCCCGAGGCTAACGTGCTAATGTGCTAACGTGCTAATGGGGCCTGTAGCAGAGAGACAGGGCTATGAGGTGAACTGACGGGAGGGGAACGGAGACGAAGACAGGGGGGGACGGGGGGGGGGAGGGGGTGGTGTTTGGTCTGGCAGGCGGCGGGGGTGGGTGGGGGTTAGCGATTTTAATCACTGAGCTCGGCTTCCCGCCAACTGGAACAAAGGCTAAACTCAGGAAGAGGACAGTGAGGGGGAATAAAACCATAAAATACGATTATTTTGGGAAGAATGTACGGCGAGAAGAAGTCATGCTTTACAGAGCCCAGTGCTGTGCTGATCACCCCCCCCCCCCTTCTCTCTCTCTCTCTCTCTCTCTCTCCCTCTCCTCTCTCTCTCTCTTTCCCTCCTCTCTCTCTCTCTCTCTCTCTCTCTCTCCAGAAAGTCGGCTGTGACGGGGTCGTTGGGTCCAGCCAGCAGGAGGACAAGTGCGGGATCTGTGGGGGGGACAACTCCAGCTGCAAAATTGTCAAGGGCAACTTTCACCGCAGTGCCAAGAAACAAGGTGTGGTTATCATCATCATCATCATCGTCGTCATTAATCATTTATTAAGTGATATTCTTATTTGGCACACTAAAGTGCTTTACACAATAAATGTATTAGATATTCAAAATAAATAATAACAATAATTTTATTTATATAGTGCTTTTCAGGACATGGCACTCAAAAACAGAGGTACACAATAAACACAAAGATAATATTCTTTAACTTGTGTCCCCATTCACCAGCCTGTCTCCATCGAGCACACCCTGACCTCTATACTGTAAACAAGAGGCCTTGATTTCTCCTGTTCTGTCTCATGTTTACGAGCAGCTCTCCCTCCTTTCTGTGGGTTCTGCATCAGGGAATGTCCTGCTTGTAATAAGGGGCATGTAGAGACAAAAACGCTGCTTCCCTCAAACTGCTCTTGACACATTGACAAGATTGACAAGCTGTTGCTAAGTGCTAAATATTTATTTGATTGACGCCAAATTTAATTGGCTTTCATTTGACTTGTTTCCACTCAACAAGCTGAATGTTAACGGAGGCAAGTGAACTACCACACCCAAGGGTGCAGCAGGTGTGCAGGGTTTGAACCTGCAACCCCCTTTAACGCCCCCACTCCTGAACGCCATTCACCACCTCTGCAGCCCATGCTGAGATCTCCCGTCACTCCAGTTTAAACCAGTCGGAACCAGTTTGTGCTGGAACGGCTGTGTAGTCCAACCCAACGGAAAACCACGACAGGGCTGGGTTAGAACACAAACCAGCCACCACTTAAAAACCAAAAAAACAAAAAGAGAAGTTTGATTTATTTTTCTGACAGACTGAAAACAGATGATGTAAGCTACTCGGTGTCAGGACAAGAAATCAAAATAGAATTAAAAGAAGCTTCGTTTGTTTTCCATGGCCGGTGGTGACGGTCAGAACGTCAAGCTGGAGAGCGCCCCCTACGGTTCACCTTGAGACACGACAGTGCAACGATCTGGTGCCAAGTTTTAAAATGGTTCCATGTGAGCCTCTCACATCCGGGTTTAACTTCACGCCGTGAGCCACCGGCTGATATTTAAAGCAAAGGAACAGCGGGAGGACGCTGAGGAGGAAATGTCCCCTTAAAGTTAAACTGCCTCTCTGCACAAAACGTGACCTGATTGGACAGCCAGCACCATTATACTTTTAACTGCAAACCTGGACCAAATTCACTGCACTGTACTTTGGTGTTTGGCTTTAATATTCACACTGTTATGGTTTTTAAACATCACTCTTGACATAAGCACTCAGAGGGGAGAAATCCAGGTTCAAAAAGTGAAAGCCCTCCCCAGTATTTTGTTCCAATCACCTGGATTTGATAATCAGTGCAATTCTTCAGCCAGGAGGTAGAACTAATTAGGGAAGTCAGCTGGCTGAGTTCATGGGTGGAAGAAACACATGGCTGGACTTTTTACTTTCTGGCCCGTGGACTTTCCGCACTGATACTCAGGCAAATGCTTTTTAATTTGCCTTATTTAGTAAAAATTGAATTCTGGGTACATTTACGTTTAGGCTTTGAACAGATGCTCTTATCCAGAATGACTTGCATAAGTGCATAGAGAAAAGGGCTAGGCAACGGGGAGCTAATGCCTAGTCATTCGTATTGCAGGCAATAGTAGCCATCAATTAATGCATAACTTGCTTAAAAATAGTAAATGCATAAACCTACGGCATAAAGTTCAATAGTAGGTTCGAGAGGGAGATTTGAGAATTAGTGGTTCAAGTTTGAGGGTTTGAGGATATAGTTTTATATGCGTACTGTATATAAATATGCATAAACATGTTGTATATCTTTCTAGCATGAATGAGGCTAGTGAAGCCATAAATAAATGTTCATGCTCAGTATTATGAACTAAAAATTTGACTGTAATTTTCTGCACTGGTTACTGTAATCAAGCAAGGGAAAGCTGATGCTTTTTTATGCCCAGTTAATTGTTTAATGCCGCATGTTAAAAAAATAAAATTACACGAAGGCCTATTTTAACTGCGCCGTTTTTTTGCGTCGCTGAATTTGTGAAAGTGCGACTGTGAAAGTTCCTTGCGATGTCTGGCGGATTTTGCCCTTGCTTCGTTGCAGAGTTCCTCCCAGGTCGTGCAGGGCATGCTGGGTAGAGAGGATTTGGGCAGAAGCAGGAGGCTGAGGGAGCAGATTTGTGGAGCGACGTGGTAACGATGCTTGTAAATAGAGCAGCGAAGTTATATCAGGCAGCAAGTCGTCTTCACTTCTCCCCTGTTACTCCGGTGTAAACGAACCACCGGCGGAAAAATAATATTTTTTTTATTGTGGCGTCTTGGCAGCCTTGCGTGCTTCGAGAGACCAACAGCGGTGTTATGATTGGTGCCCTCTGTCCTCGTGTTTATCAGTTTTATTGAGAGTTTGTTTGTGCATCAGCACAAATGAGGGGTTGATTTACGGAAATAACTGTTTCATCTCAAAGAGATGTCGGCCAGTGCTGAATATATCCGTAGTACTTATGAGGTAATAACATCTTCCTCTGAGAGTCCAGTTTTGTTTTGTTTTGTTTCTTTTTTCTTGTTTTTTTCCGCCCCCCCCCTTCCTTCCTCCCTTCAAAACTTGTACTTTCGTCTTTTCCAGGTTTTCTCAAAATCCTTGAGATCCCTCGAGGTGCCAGACATCTGCTCATCCAGGAATTCAAGGGAACTCCGCACGTCCTCGGTAAGGCTGCCGAATTTACTGGCGCGAGCGTCCCGGCCGGCCGCTTTGGTGTTTTGGAACTGATGGTTTGTTGGTGTGGAGCTGAAGGTTTGGTGTCATGGAGCTGAAGGTTTGGTGTTATGGAGCTGAAGGTTTGGTGTTATGGAGCTGAAGGTGTGGTGTTGTGGAGCTGAAGGTGTGGTGTTATGGTGCTGAAGGTTTGGTGGTGTGGAGCTGAAGGTTTGGTGGTGTGGAGCTGATGGTTTGGTGTTATGGAGCTGATGGTTTGGTGTCATGGAGCTGAAGGTTTGGTGTTATGGAGCTGAAGGTTTGGTGTTTCAGAGCTGAAGGTTTGGTGTTTCAGAGCTGAAGGTTTGGTGGTGTGGAGCTGATGGTTTGGTGTTATGGAGCTGATGGTTTGGTGTCATGGAGCTGAAGGTTTGGTGTTATGGTGCTGAAGGTTTGGTGTTATGGAGCTGAAGGTTTGGTGTTTCAGAGCTGAAGGTTTGGGAGCTGAAGGTTTGGTGGTGTGGAGCTGATGGTTTGGTGTTATGGAGCTGATGGTTTGGTGTCATGGAGCTGAAGGTTTGGTGGTGTGGAGCTGAAGGTTTGGTGTTGTGGAGCTGAAGGTTTGGTGTTATGGTGCTGAAGGTTTGGTGTTGTGGAGCTGAAGGTTTGGTGTTTCAGAGCTGAAGGTTTGGTGGTGTGGAGCTGATGGTTTGGTGTCATGGAGCTGAAGGTTTGGTGTTATGGAGCTGATGGTTTGGTGTCATGGAGCTGATGGTTTGATGTCATGGAGCTGAAGGTTTGGATTGCTGTGTTTCGCTTTCCTCAGCGGTGAAGAACCAGGCCACGGGTCACATCTTCCTGAACGGAGAGGGCGAGGCCCCCGAATCGCGCAGCGTCATCGAGAAGGGGGTGGAGTGGGAGTACGAGAACGAGGACGACAGGGAGACGGTCCAGACCACCGGCCCGCTGAAGTATGGGGTCGTCATCATGGTGGGTCTGCTGATGAGATGCTGATGCCACAGGCCCCCTCACACAAACTCATGGAGTACATAATCATGTAAACACACAAACGCACACACACACACATGCGCATACACACACACACACACACACACACACACACACGCACACACACATACACACGCGCACACACACACACATACACACTCACACATACACACACACACACACACACACACACACACACACACACACACACACACACACACACACACACACACACGCACACACACATACACACACGCACACACACACACACACACACACATACACACTCACACATACACACACACACACACACACTCGCACACACACGCACACACACACACACACACACACACACACACACACACACACACACACACACACACACACACACACACACATACACACACACACACACACACACACACACATACACACGTTACCTTTATGCTTGTAAAGGATGATGAGGCCTGGTTTTTGCCCTTTCTTGCCGATCTGTCACTCTGTAGAGCGTCTTTGTGACAGTTTTCTGTTAAAGGTGCGGTACAAATAAAATTGATTTTATTTTATTTTTGTCGTAAAGAAAACGTCCTCTCCATGACCCGCCCCCCCCTTTAACGTCAGCTGAACAGGTCCTCAGCCTAGCTCCGCCCCTACGAGCCGTGTGACGGGTGATTGACAGGTGATTGACGGGTGATTGACGTCCTTTTTCTCGCACGCAGATACGGTCACACGGCGACTCCAAGGTCACCCTGTCCTACAAGTACATCATCCACAAGGAGCTGCAGTCCTTCATCGAGAACAACGTCCTGCAGGAGGACTCCTCCTTCTACGAGTGGTCCCTGAAGAAGTGGTCCCACTGCTCCAAGCCCTGCGGCGGAGGTACCCCCCCCCCCCCCCCCCCCAGGGAAGCGGAAGCTCTCCTTAAACATGAGCGTCACCCTGCCACATGACCACGTGTTGTCCAATCAAATTAAATCTAAAACAGGGAGTGCTCGAATTCAAACTTGGTCCGGAAGGACCCCAGGGATTGCTGGTGTCCGTTACAACCAATCTGCGGATCCATTCCAGCTATTATTTTTTTTCTTTCAGATTTTTTTTTTTTTTGTTTTTTTTTTTTTTTTTTTCCCCTAAAGCTGGTCTTAACACAATGCAGGTTTGGCATGTTGATTTAGTTTCAGCGACCGGAGGCCAGTTCAATAAGCAAGAACGTTTTGTTTCTCTTTGAACCACGTTTTGAAAAAACCCCTTGAGAGGTGGTCTGTGGGCTCTGTCATGAGTACAAGAATGCAGCCTGTGCCTCTTGTCATGGATAATGTACTACAGAATGCAGCCTGTACTGCAGCCTGTGCGGGCTTGTTCTGGGATAATGTACTGCAGCCTGTGCTGGGCTTGTTCTGGGATAATGTACTGCAGCCTGTGCTGGGCTTGTTCTGGGATAATACTGCAGCCCCCATAATGTACAGCAGCCGCTTTGGTGCAGCCTCCGGGCTTGCTTGTAATGTTCTACAGTTTCATAAGCCCCAGAACAGGCCGTTTGGTCTCCATGCTTGTAATGTTCTACAGTCTGATTTTTTTGTTCAGTCCTCTTCCTGTTTTAATGCACTTGAGCATACCCACGTAGCTCCGGTGTCAGTTATTTCACACTTATTGCACCTTTTCAGTCATGTGGTCACATCTATTAAAAACCCAACTTCATTCTAATGGAATAGTTTTCCAAAAAAAAATCTCATTACTGAAGGTGAGGGCACGCAGTATGATGTCCGGTGTTAAGTCAGCTCTAGCAGAGTGCACATGAGTCCAGTAGGGACCGGATGTACTCTGTAAGAGTTGATTTACCACTGATCATTTTACGGTGTATTTTCTCATTAGACTGGCCTCTAATTCTTCATGTTCGTACAGGGCTATTTCTCCCTTGGTGTAGCCCAGGGGGTAAGTTGTCCCCGATGAGCCATTCAAAGTGTCTAATTACTGTAAGGAAAGGGTAACAACGCGTTATATTTGAAGGATTGCAACTGTTGATTGCGTGAAAAACCAGAATACACAAGAGTTCCCCTTGGACCAAGTTTGAGAAGCCCGAGTAAGAGCAATGCAAAACTGCAGTGCTGAAGTTTTAGGCCTGAGATGAGAGGGACTCTGCTTTGCCTGTACCTCAAGCACATACGTCATGTCCACATAATTAAAGAAACACATTTTTGATTTGTCTTAACATCCTTAGAAATTGATAGAAATTTGGTTTGAGAGTAGGTGCGGTGGGGAGTCAGCATTTTCTTAAGTTGCAGAATATTGCCCCCTTGTGGCCAGATGCAGGAAGTATGGTTTTAGGCCTTAGATGAGAGAGATTGCCCTGAATGTCAGTACTACCTCAGCCCTTAACTTCACTTGTTAAGTTGTTAATGGCTAATTAATTTTATTCATCAGCAATTTACTGTCTTATCCTGCTTTATATTTATACTTTTGTTGTTGTTGCTGTGTGTGTGTGTACATGTGCGTGAATACCGGTGCATACGTGCACCTGTGCGCGTGTGTGTGTATTTGTTGTGTGTGTGTGTGTGTGCGTGTGCGTGTGTGTGTGTTTTCCCCTTGAAAGGTAAGCAGTACACACGGTATGGATGCCGGAGAAAGTCTGACAGTAAGATGGTCCACCGGGTCAACTGTGAGAACATAAAGAAGCCTCAAGCCATCAGCAGAGACTGCAACCAGAAAGAGTGCTCACTACCCATGTACGTAAGCTATCACACACACTTTACCTGTCCTCACTACCCATGTGTGTAAACTACCACACACACTTTACCTGTCCTCACTACCCATGTGCATAAGCTATCACACACACTTCACCTGTCCTCACTACCCATGTGCGTAAGCTGCCACACACACTTTACCTGTCCTCACTAGTCACTACCCATGTGTGTATGCTGTATATGCTCACACACACACTTTATACTTTGTGTGCTCACTACCCATGTATGTATGCTGTATGTGCTCACACACACACTTTATACTTTGTGAGCTCACTACCCATGTGTGTATGCTACTATACACACTTTACCTGTCCTCACTACCCATGTGCGTAAGCTATCACACACACTTCACCTGTCCTCACTAGTCACTACCCATGTGTGTATGCTGTATATGCTCACACACACACTTTATACTTTGTGTGCTCACTACCCACGTATGTATGCTGTATGTGCTCACACACACACTTTATACTTTGTGAGCTCACTACCCATGTGTGTATGCTACTATACACACTTTACCTGTGCTCACTACCCATGTGTGTACACTACTACTGTGAGTTAGTGTGATAACCTTCTGTTCTGGGATGAGTGTGTTGGTTATTGCTGTGTGTGGTTTAATGGGATCAGTGATGGTGATGTACTGTTCTGGGATGAGTGTGTTGGTTATTGCTGCGTGTGGTTTAATGGGATCAGTGTGGTGATGTACTGTTCTGGGATCAGTGTGTTGGTTATTGCTCTGTGTAGTTTAATGGGATCAGTGATGGTGATGTACTGTTCTGGGATGAGTGTGTTGGATATTGCTGTGTGTGGTTTAATGGGATCAGTGTGGTGATGTACTGTTCTGGGATGAGTGTGTTGGTTATTGCTCTGTGTGGTTTATGGTGATGTACTGTTCTGGGATCAGTGTGTTGGTTATTGCTGTGTGTGGTTTAATGGGATCAGTGTGGTGATGTACTGTTCTGGGATGAGTGTGTTGGTTATTGCTGTGTGTGGTTTAATGGGATCAGTGTGGTGATGTACTGTTCTGGGAGTGTGTTGGTTATTGCTGTGTGTGGTTTAATGGGATCAGTGTGGTGATGTACTGTTCTGGGATGAGTGTGTTGGTTATTTCTGTGTGTGGTTTAATGGGATCAGTGTGGTGATGTACTGTTCTGGGATGAGTGTGTTGGTTATTGCTGTGTGTGGTTTAATGGGATCAGTGTGGTGATGTACTGTTCTGGGATGAGTGTGTTGGTTATTTCTGTGTGTGGTTTAATGGGATCAGTGCGGTGATGTACTGTTCTGGGATGAGTGTGTTGGTTGTAGCTGTGTGTGGTTTAATGGGATCAGTGTGGTGATGTACTGTTTTGGGATGAGTGTGAGCTCCTCTCGCCCCCCCCCCAGCTGGGTGACGGGGGACTGGGAGGCCTGCAGTAAGTCCTGTGGGAAGACGGGGTACCAGATGCGCTCGGTGCGCTGCATCCAGCCGCTACACGACGGCACCAACCGCTCCATCCACAGCAAGTACTGCAACGACGACCGGCCCGAAGCCCGCCAACCCTGCAACCGCCAGCTGTGCCCCGCCCAGTGGAGGGTGGGGCCCTGGTCACAGGTGTGTGCAAAAGTTTTTGTGTTTTTGTTCTACAGTGTTTCCATATTTTCTCAATGTGTGCAAAGTGGTACTGACCAGGTGTGTGTGCACGTGCGTGCGTGTGTGTGTTTGGGGGTGTGTGTGTGTGTGTGTGTACCTGCGTGTGTGTGTGTGTGCGCGGGTGCGTGTGTGTGTGTGTGTGTGTATGTGTGTGTACATGCGTGTGTGTGTGTGTGTGTGTGTGCGGGTGTGTGTGTGTGTGTATGTGTGTGTGTGTGTGTGTGGTGTGTGTGTGTGTGTGTGTGTGTGTGTGTGTGCGTGCGTGCGTGTGTGTGTGTGTGTATGTGTGCGTGCGTGCGTGTGTGTGTGTGTGTTGCAGTGCTCGGTAACGTGTGCCAACGGGACGCAGGAGAGGCAGGTTCTGTGTCACACGCGGGACAACACCATCGGCCTGTGTCTGGACGCCAAACCGGAGACCGTCCGAGCCTGCAGACTTTCGGCATGTCCAAGTGAGTACCCCTTGTCCCCCCTGCCCCCCCATGTCCCCCCCCGTCCCCCCTGTCCCCCCTGCCCAGCCCGGAACAGCTTCTCCACAGCACAATACTACCGGACAACCTCTACCCCTTACTAGCATTAAAGACTTAAATGCCTTTTCGTAACTGTGTGGGCATCCTTTTGTTTTTATACATCATATCAGTCTGTGCTGTTTATACGCTTCAGAAGTTAGATGTGCCACAGGTATGTGTTGAGACGCTGTCTGTGAAACTGATCCTGAATTCAGACCAGTGATGATACTGAACTCAGTCCGACCCTTTTAGGTTGTGGATTGGGCTCCTCTGGCCGGTTTATGTTGACTGAGTAATAGTTGAAATACAGAGAAGAAAATTTCCTCTTGTCCCTACTAAATGGCTGCAAAGATTTTAAACTTCGTGCAGTCTTTTACAACCGATGCAACTCAACCCAATCCACTCAAATGGACTGCATTTATATAGCGCTTTTATCCAAAGCGCTTTACAATTGATGCCTCTCATTCGCCAGAGCAGTTAGAGGTTAGGGGTTAGGTGTCTTGCTCAAGGACACTTCGACACGCCCAGGGCGGGGTTTGAACCGGCAACCCTCCGACTGCCAGACAATCGGTCTTACCTCCTGAGCTATGTCGCCCCTGTGACATAGCTGTGACACTCAAGACCAATACAACTCAACCCAACCCACTCTAAACCAATACAACTCAACCCTGCCCAGTCTAAACCAATACAACTCAACCCTGCCCAGTCTAAACCAGTCCATCTCCAGCCGGGCCATTCCAAACCCAGCCTAACTCAACCCTGATCACTATAAACCAGTCCTACGTGATCCAGACCATTCACAACCCAGTCCAACTGAAGCCTACTCATTCTAAACCAGTCTATCTGAACCCTACCCATTATAAACCGCAGTCCAACTGAAGCCTGCTCATTCTAAACCAGTCTAACTGAACCCTACCCATTTAAACCTCAGTCCAACTGAAGCCTGCTCATTCTAAACCAGTCTAACTGAACCCTACCCATTATAAACCGCAGTCCAACTGAAGCCTACTCATTCTAAACCAGTCTAACTGAACCCTACCCATTATAAACCTCAGTCCAACTGAAGCCTACCCATTTAAACCACAGTCCAACTGAAGCCTACTCATTCTAAACCAGTCTAACTGAAGCCTACCCATTTAAACCACAGTCCAACTGAAGCCTACTCATTCTAAACCAGTCTAACTGAACCCTACCCATTATAAACCGCAGTCCAACTGAAGCCTACTCATTCTAAACCAGTCTAACTGAACCCTACCCATTATAAACCTCAGTCCAGCTGAAGCCTACCCATTTAAACCTCAGTCCAACTGAAGCCTGCTCATTCTAAACCAGTCTAACTGAACCCTACCCATTTAAACCACAGTCCAACTGAAGCCTACTCATTCTAAACCAGTCTAACTGAAGCCTACCCATTTAAACCACAGTCCAACTGAAGCCTACTCATTCTAAACCAGTCCAACTGAAGCCTACCCATTATAAACCTCAGTCCAACTGAAGCCTACCCATTTAAACCTCAGTCCAACTGAAGCCTACCCATTTAAACCACAGTCCAACTGAAGCCTACTCATTCTAAACCAGTCTAACTGAAGCCTACCCATTTAAACCACAGTCCAACTGAAGCCTACTCATTCTAAACCAGTCTAACTGAAGCCTACCCATTTAAACCACAGTCCAACTGAAGCCTACTCATTCTAAACCAGTCCAACTGAAGCCTACTCATTCTAAACCAGTCCAACTGAAGCCTACCCATTTAAACCTCAGTCTAACTCAACCCTACCCATTATAAACCAGTCCAGCTGCACACTCTAAAGCAGACCATCTTCAGCATCTGAATTCTTTAACAAGTCTATCCTCTCCTCAGCTGGCTTTGTGTTCTGGAGCCAAACCTGAGTAATTCTCACCCATCACTTCTACTGCGTAACATAGCATGACATATTCCCTGGCCTCTGCTGCACTGTCCCAGGACACGTAATCAGCCTGCTAATGAGTGTGTGTGTGTGTGTGTGTGTGTTTCTCTCCTCCTCTGCGTCTCCAGAGAATTCTTCGGACCACAAGAACGGGAACTTCCTGATTCAGTGGCTGTCCCGGCCCGACCCAGAGTTCCCCATCCACAAGATCTCTTCAAGTAAACGGCCCCTTTATAACTCAGACCTCGGTCTCCAGTGCATGCCCATCCTCTCCTGGACTCTGCCTCTGTCCCTCTGCCTCTCTCTGCGGGGGAAGCTCCCCTGATCGTGGGCCTGGCTGCGTTTTTTTTTCCGGTCCCCCCCGGGGGGGGGGGGGGGTGTGTTTCCAGTGGCGTCCCTTGCAGGGGGTGGGGTCACGGCACCTGTGCTGTCTCTCTCTTTCCACTCCGCCCCCCCTCTCTCTGTCTCTCTCTCTCTCCTTGTGGAGCTCTGTGTTGTAAATCGCTGGCCTTTTTAATCTTGCCAGACATTTAAAAAAAAAAAAAAGGCTTTCAAAATGATTGGCGGCTTTGAGAAGTGGGAGGAGTTGACAGCCGGGGGTGGCGGCCTTTGCGATTGGGCGACCGCTTGCGAGCTGTGCGTTGCTATGGGTTACGCTCTCACGCGGATGCTACTCGCTAGCACCGGCAGAGCGATGGGTGAGGTTTTTTTGAGGATGTTTTAAAAAAGAAAAAATCTACATTTAAAAAAAAAAAAAAAGACGAAAGCTTTATTGTGAATGTGAACTTGTCACAATGAGGACATCTCTGCTAACACGCTCATTTCACCTTCCTGGTTCATTCTGACTTTAAAAAACGACGACAGAACAAACTTTAATCCAAAAAACGTAACAGAACTACAACAGGAAATGCAACAACAACAACAAAAAAATAAACTGTTGATTTTATGGATGGTGAAAATGAGTCCACGATGATGGGAAAAAAGAAACAGGGTAGTTTATATAGCGGACTGCTGCTTATCCCCATTCCATTTCACCCTCCATCTCCTCTTGACTGTTAACGCTAACATTCGGTAACCACAGCTTATTCGTGCTTGCAAACTTTATATATTGAAATATATGAATAACAATAATATGACTAATAATACATTTGAACATTAATAAGCTGTGGCTTATTTGCCTAACCTTTTGACTGCTATTGATCGCATAGATCGTCGACTGTTATGTGTATTTTTGTATTGATTTTACATGAATACAGAGGTATATATTAAGTAACGTGTTTCTGGGGTGGGGCTAGGCCTATATTATGCAGAACATGTTCAGCCAGTTGCCTGTCTTGTTCTTCAGAGGGATCTATTATGACGACCATTATGGGTTAATGTCATTTTATTATTTTTTCGTTTTTTTTTTTTTTTTTCCCCTCTAACGAGGAGAATCGCATTTCATCCGCATTTACGCATCTCACGTGCGAATGAGCGGACCGTCGAGGCGTGTCGGCGTGCGCGAGCACGTTCGTGTGTGCCTGTGAGAACCGTACGAGTGCATTTGCGTGCGTGTGTGTTCGCACGCGCGTGTGCGACTGTGTGTGCGTTTGTCATTTCAAAACGTGTGTCAGTGCGTCTTTCTGGCTAAAACGCTAAAAAAAAAAA
Source organism: Anguilla japonica (assembly GCA_025169545.1). Lineage (NCBI taxonomy): Eukaryota > Metazoa > Chordata > Actinopteri > Anguilliformes > Anguillidae > Anguilla > Anguilla japonica. Next base: position 7,489,298 of record CM045885.1, on the reverse strand, counting down.
AAAAAAAAACAGTCGGAAAGCGATACAAAATACCTCATGAATCTTCATTTGAGAAAAGAAAATCAAACTCATTTTTATGACGAACATTAGCAAAAGAACAATGCCTTATCTTGGACTGAATGTAACGGCATTATCTTTGGAAGAGATGGCTTTGCTCAATGGAAGTGTAGAAGTTGTAACTAGACTTAGAGGCAGCTTGTAAAATTACAACCTAACAAAAAAAAAAAAAACTTGAAAGATGGTGGCCTGAAGCCAGCCACACAGGTCCATTAACAGGGACACAGGGAAGTAACACCAGACATCTCAACACTTCAGACTTGTCATTGTATTGTGACCACATATTTCAGTTGTGAATATGTAGCGAGCTATCTACTTTTATGTGCTGGATTTGGAAAAATTTTAAGGACAGCAAGCCAGACCTTGCAGTGCGATACTGTACATAATATTGGTGTTGACTGTATTTAATAATGTTCATGACTGTTATCTCCTTACTTTGAAAAAAATATTATATACTATGGGTAACTGTTTTGTGGCTTCACTGACCTTTTCTGTGGGGCTAGCTAACGTTGGGAAAAACATCGTTCAGATGGAATACGTGCACTACGTCTATATGCACTTTGATTTATCAGGGAAACTTTATTAATGTTTTGTAAATGTTTAATATGACACTTAATGTGCCATTCCAGTTTTTACATCATCATGGGATAATTTATTTTATTTGAAGATGCAATTATTTATTTATTTTTATTTTTTTATTATTTTGTTTATTTACCGGTTGATTGACTGATTGATTTCCAGGTAATGAAGTGTTTTACCAAAGTGACTGTGAACTTGTACCTTTCTTACAATTTATTTTTCTTACGGAGAATAAAATAAGTGTGTGTATGTATGTGTGTGTATCCGTGTGCGTATATTTGCGCATGTGCGTATGTATATACACACGTACACGCACGTATATTTGAGAGCGGAACGGGCATCTCATTGTTTCAGTTTCTGTCATTACCAACTGCAGAAGTTGTAGAAATAAAACCGTGAAATACAGAAGTTGTGCTCTTTTTGTGAGTCTTTGGTCTCTTGCATTAAATAACAAGGTTTACAGCCACAAAAAAAAAAAAAAAAGATTTTCAAAGATCACGTTCAACCCCTCCCCCAACCTCAAAGGTCAGTCTGTTCCACGGGTGTCTAAAATATCTTTTAAAATGAGATAAAGGGTCACAAGAAATTTGCTTGAGAACATCATCTTCAAAACGCACGTAGTATGGTTCCACGATAAAAATAAAACTTGAGGAAGGCACTTGGTTGACGTGTCAAACGTGTACAAATCAGCCTTGCAAGTGGGTCAGATTTTAAATTTATTTTAAAAAGCGTTAATGTCAATGCATAACATCAATGCATATTGACTTTATCAGGTAAATATAAAGATATCTGGCACATATCATTGGATGATTGTGAGACAATCTGATATATTTTTTTATTTCATATTTAAGCTCAAGGCAAAATGGTTCTTGCACACTTTTTGTTTATAACTATATGTAATACACATGTGATAAAGGTGTAATAAAGGTGTAATACCTATATAATAAGCTCTCAGGCTTTTGGTGGCTATATAAGGCATATATATGTGTGTGTGTGTGTGTGTGTGTGTATAATATATATCCTCATGTACAGAGGGCAGGTACTCTGTACAGACCATGCAAGGAAAAAAAGCTCCTCAGACTCCCAAAACTACAATAAAAACACTGCTGCTGCTTCACTGAACGTGTCCTTCAGCAAAAGAGCTAACTCGACGGCCGCTACTGCCTTGGCTCTGCTAAAAACGATAAATAAATTTTTAAAAAACTTTCTGTCCTTTTTTTTTTTCTCTCCTCCCTGCATTTCCTGCTGTTCTGGCGGCTTTCCTCCCCTCCGCTCGCCGACACGCAGCCCCTTCCAGACTGGCCTCTGAGCGTCACGGCCCTCCTCCTCTGATCTTCTGCTCTTCTGTCTTGCAGGGCAGCGTTGCCATGGGGACAGGTCCGTGTTCTGTCGGATGGAGGTGCTGAGCCGGTACTGCGGCATCCCGGGTTACAGGCAGATGTGCTGCAAGTCCTGCGGCGAGGGCAACCACACGGCGCGCGCCAACGGCACTACGTCGCTCCGCAGGAAGTACACAGCGCCCCCTAGTGACCTGGATGGCAACTACACCACCGTCCCCACTCACACTGCTATGAGCTACACCCCGGCTCCCAAAAATACGAGCAGGGAGTACACCGAAGCCCCGTGGCTCACGACCAGCGCGCACTCTTTATTTTCCACGCCTACCGTCGCGAGCAAATACACCGGTACGTTCATCCCTGACACCTCCTCCTTCAGTTACACTACGGTTCCCAGCATGCCCGTCAGCGAAGAGGACACCTCAGTTTCCAGCACCGCTGTTGCTGAAGAAGACTCCACGGATCCTGGCGGTAGCGTCGGCTTTGATGGCACTACGGTTCCCAGCGGCGCTGTCACCAGCGATGATGTCATAATGCCCAGCACTATTCTTACTAGCCGTGACATCGCCGTTGCCAGTCCCACCGCGTCTGCTTGGTTCGACACGACGCACGCGCCCCAGCCTACCGTCGAACCAACCACGGAAGCTTCGAGAGAGGACGCAACACCGACAACCGCCACCATGACAACCGCCATCGTCACAACGGCGACCTCCAGGGCCTCGCGCAGTACCGTCGGTACCCGGCTTCCGAACAAGACGGAGGAGGCGAGGGAGAACAACTCCATCGACGTGCCGTACAGAATCATCGGCGTGGACAACGTCGAGGTGTCCCAGAACAACTTCATCCCGCGGGGGGGCAAGCGCCTGTATCGCGAGCGGACTCGGAACAAACGCATCCAGGAGCTCCTGGCCGAAAAACGCCACTCCCTGCGGCGGACGAGGAGGGGGCCGAGCGCGTGAGCGACGGCGCGGGAATTTCTCTTATAGAGATGCGTCTTCGTCAATCACAGATTGGACCTGTTTAATCCCGGATCTGCAATGGTGCTCCGTCTGGTGCTGGAAAAAAAAAAAATTTTTTTTTAAATTAATAATATTGAGGAAAAAAGTAAAACCCGGTACTGATTCTCCGACGACTTTTAACTGGAGAAATAGCTAACAAGATGTTGTGGAAATGAATAACCACTGGCAAATGTTTGCACAGTTGCTTTTAAAATCAAAGACCTTCCCTTTAGGATGTTTCTCTAAAGATGTTTGATGGAAGCAATATTCTGAATATGTTTGCGATTTCTCTGACAGCAGGTTAGGCACCATAGGCATCCTAGAAGTGACACTTTATCTCTCCAAACCCTTCTGAGGCCTCCGAGCGCCCGACAGAAGCTCATAGGAAAGATGTGAGTTCACCACAAACCCTTCTCCACTCCGCACAAATACCCCTGCACAAATGGCCTATATACGCACACTCTTCTTCGTCCAGCCAGCATCCATTTTAATTCTACTTTGTCATGATCTTTTGATAACCTTCTTCTCGAAGATTCGTGTTGGCAAAGTCATTCTACTCCTAAATGCACATGCACATGCTTTGACTTTGCCAGTATAGCCTCGGACTGCAGCACATTTCCTATAGATAGAAGCTAGGATGTGCCTAGAAATTATTTTATCTGTTTACGGATACAGTTCGCTTGTAGAAGCGACTCTTAAAGCAGCGCATGTGTATTATTTTTTAAGAACCCATCAGTTCTTCAGTTAAAGTCTGATTCCTCTCAAGCCTTGCTTTCTCTCTCTTTTTTTTTTGAACATTTCCATTTTATTTTTAAGGTAAAATAATTAACCAGCAAAAGAAAACGCCACAAAACATGTTTTATGACAATTTAGACATTTAGCAGACACTTATCCAGAGTGACTACCTTTTTGTACACACAGCTTACACTCTTTTTACACACTATGCATTTAATCAGCTGGTTATTCAGGTGAAGTAGCTTGCTCAGGTGCTTGCTCAATGACCTCAACTGGGCGTTACAATTACAACCTTGGAGGTGTTATCCCTAACCATTACGCTACACTGCCACGCTGCTCAAAATGTATAATTATAAACAATTATAAACAAAAATGATACAAAAAAAGCTTATGTATTTAAATCACCATGCTACAACTGCACATCGTTTATTATTTAGAGTATGCACCTACTCAGCAGGGTAGATTAGACAGAGCAGGGATTATTTACTACAGTAAAACAGGGTACCTTTTTTCTCTCGAGCCTTCTTTTAGTTTATAACGACTGTCTGCATTTCAGTTATCTGTGATTTTAATGCAATGATTGTGCTAAATTAGAGCAGGCTTCTCGCACACACACGTGTAGAAATTCTCTCTCTCTCTCTCTCTCTCTCTCTCACACACACACACACACACACACACACACAGACAATTGTCCTTCTCTCCCCCCACTTTTAAGACCACAATGGAAATAAGCTTTTTAGCTTTGTTGTGTTATCTTCATAGTTTTTCAAGATTGGCACTTGATCCTCTTGTATTTTTTTCTTCTTATATTCATCAAATAAATTCAGTCAGTCAATCAATCAATCAATGTCCACCAGGAAGCCACCAAGTTGGGTGCACAGACAGGGTTTGGAGAAATAAAGTTAATTCTGGACCTACCAGGTACGATTACAGCCATTCCAACGGCTTCAGCACTAGAAGTCTGTGACTGTAGTCCTACCCTAATAATAACTCTAACCGCTGAAGCAGTCATGTCCAGCTCTGGCTGTTTGTTGCACAATGACTCACTGCTTTTTAAATGCAAAGAAAATGAACAGGTCTCTGTGTAACTTTGGGTAGTGGAATGGACAGATTATATTTTTTTTTAAAACACCTTGGCACACCATAGTATTGTGCGTAAATGAATCCAAAAAGTGCTTTGAGTGTAAAGATTCAGAGTCGGAGTGTAAAGATTCAGAGTCGGAGTGAAAAGATTCAGAGTCGGAGTGAAAAGATTCAGAGTCAGAGTGAAAAGATTCAGAGTCGGAGTGAAAAGATTCAGAGTCGGAGTGTAAAGATTCAGAGTCGGAGTGAAAAGATTCAGAGTCAGAGTGAAAAGATTCAGAGTCAGAGTGTAAAGATTCAGAGTCGGAGTGTAAAGATTCAGAGTCGGAGTGTAAAGATTCAGAGTCAGAGTGAAAAGATTCAGAGTCAGAGTGAAAAGATTCAGAGTCAGAGTGAAAAGATTCAGAGTCGATCAGGTAACTCTCAGCTTAATTGCTTAGCGCTTCGCAGTGTTATACAGGTTTACTGTGAGAATATAATGGATTCATAACGGATCTTCTCCCATCTCGCCTCTCCTCGCACGTACTGACATGATAATACTCTCCAAAGTACTCCTGAGACCTTTTCATTCACTTTTGTGTATTACATTTTTAAAAACGTAAAAGAAAAAAGAATGAAAAATAAAAACTCTTATTTACCTACTGCATCACAACGGAAGCTCACAGGGCCAATTATTTCTGATGTCTGAGCGCTCTTTTTCGCGAACGGCTTCGAAAACAAAAAAAGCACAGAGGGTCTGGCTGTACGATATCTGTACATATGAATCAGAACTTTATTTTGAATATTTATTAAAGTTCAAGTGCCTGTGGTATTTTGCACATCAGGTGTTGTGTCGCTTTTCTGTCTCCTTTTGCGAAGGCTTGCGATTTTTTTTTTTTCGCCCCCCCCCACGAGCCGCAGTGCATGCTGGGACAGTGGTGGACTAAATGGGGGAATTTTGCTGCTTTGTCTCTCAAGGCCTGAAGGTTTTAGGGGGTGGAACGGCTGGGGCAAAGGGGTATCACAGATGCTCTGTCCAATCACGCGTCACATTCTGGGGAAGAATGGGGGGGGGGTGGCAGCGGTCTGCAGTATTACAGAGAAACACAGATTCCATTGGCCACTAGGTGGCAGCACAGGCTGTTTTTCTCCAGTAGGTGAATATATTTTTCTCCTAGAGGTGGATTTTGACAAACATGGTTTGAGTGGCCATTAACGTGCTTCTATCATATTCCTTTAAAAGTGGGCATAACCATTTATTTATTTATTTATTTATTTATCTATTATCCCTCATTTTGCCGGGACAGATCCCCAGATGAGCTGCAGAGTGGCTCGTTTGGTAAGTCCTCGCGGCCTCAGACCGAATATGGGCCATGCCGGGCCGTGGCCAAACTGTGGCCAAACTGTGGCTGGTAGCTCCACCGGGCGAGGTGCAACTGGGCGTGGCAGCGTTCGCTCGGCTAATTTTCACCTCTTTCCAACGACTCCGGCCGGAAAAAAAAGACCGCATCTCAAAGCCTAACGCGAGAGAGGTCTTCCTCAGAGAGGTCTTCCTCAGACAGCCACTCCGTGGTCAGTGGCCGAGCTCGCACAATGTGAGAAGAAGCAGAAAGCGATTCGGGAGCACTGTGGTTTTATTGCTCGAAATGTTATTTACAGAATTAGGCAGAATTTCTGGGTTATTTTCCCTCACTTTAAAAAAAACGGTGAAGGTGGGCTTTGCAAAGCTGATAACAAACGAGGCCACGCTTCCAGGACGTAAAATGGGAGGAGGAGTTTCTCAAGAGTGCGATCAGACAATTTATCCGGTCATACTTCCGATTTAAAACCTGAAAAGTTACCACCGTGAACACTATGAAGCACGGATATTCGCCCATCCATTGACAATGAGGTCTCCAAATACAGCTTCCGTCACAAAGCAACGGTTTCCATCTAAAATATTAGAACATAACAGTCACGTGTTCGAAAATCTATTTCGGGTCAGATGCTGACCCTGAACTGCCGTGTCAGGCTGGTCGTGAGAGTCATGACGTTCTAGAAGTGTGAATCTTCCTTTAGATCGCATTCATAAAATGCTATTTATATGGGGGGGGGGCACACACACACACATGCAGAAACATGCACTTTAATATGTATACATATGCTCAACCCACACACACACACACACACACGCAAAAACATGCACTTTAATATGTATACACATGCTCAGCACACAAACACACACACACACATTAACATTTACACACATGCTCAACACAAACACTCTCACAGACACACACACCCAAAAACATGCACATGTTAACATATACACACATGCTGAAACACACACTTACACACACACACACACACACACTCTCTAGCCCATCTCCAACTCAACTGGGGAAAAACACAATTAAGCATCGGGCTAAAATTAGCTGCCCTGCACTGAATGCCGCTCCTGGTCTCATAGCAACCTCAGGACTGGTTCACGTGCTTCTCTGTGCTATTGATTTACCTCTGGATTCCTTTCCAATCATTTTTCCGTTCTTGTTATTTAGATGGTGACTTGAGAGTGGGACAGGTTAGCTGTGCACATGGGGATGGACGGAGGGGTGAGAGCAGCTCCATAGCTCTATACCTCTACCTCCCTCTATCCCTCCATCCTCTGTACCTCTCCTCCCTCTATCCCTCCATCCTCTGTACCTCTTCCTCCCTCTATCCTTCCATCCTCTCTTTCTGTCCTTTCTTTCTTTCCTGTGTCAGAAGGCACCCCAGTCGAACCTGTCGGCAGGTGTGTCAGCGCACAGAGCAGAACCTGCTGTGCCTCGGTGGGAGAACGAGTCAGGTCATGCCTCTCTTAGTGTGTGTGCCTCGCACTACTGAAATATTAAATATCATTTTTTAAGTGCGCCATAAGGAACACATACAGCCATGCGTTTTTACACGCATGTCTCATCCATCGTTTGGTTTGTAGCTCACATATTTAGATTCAGTACGTCATTTTTTTTTTAGGAAGGAGCTTTTTTTTTTTAAGGGGCTTATTTTTAAAATTTATTATAGAGATTCCAATGAGCCACACATCACTAAAACCACTCAGAAAATGTCTGCCCTGGAGACCCATATATTTTTAAACTATGCTTCCGGAAGAAGAGAACATTCTGTTCCTGTGCCCCCCGTCCCATCAACTCCTCCAATCTTTCTCTCATCTTGACCATGTACATTTTCATATTTCAGGATTACCCATTAAAGTTGAAGTAGCATTTTGTAAGCTTTTTTTTTTTTTTTTTTGGTCATAGGACAAGAACTTTCTTCAATGGTTCCCACTTTTCCCCAGCAAAGTTCTACCTGTCTTTAGTCTGTGTCGGATATAAGTAAATGCAATGGTCCTCATGAAATGGCAGTGCCCCTTAAACTTTACCACATAAAACCTCTCTACAGGTCGTACTGGGAGGTGAAGCACTCAGTTCAACTCATGCTCTTTAAAAAAAACTGATGTTTGACAACTAAAAATGTAGAATATGCATATTGTATTTTAAAATATATGTAACATTTATATTTAATTTTAAATTTATGAAGTCATCAAGAAGATGAAATTTCCCTCCCTGAAAATGACAGAGAAAAGGGGGGATGCATACTAAATGAAACCCTGTTTTTTTTTTTGTTTTGTTTTTTTTCCCCCAGGTAAGTTCCAGGTAAGGCCAGGTTGCTCAGGACAGGTGGTGTCTCTGTGTTAGTCTGTCATTCTGCTCTTCCTCTGGGGCTGTGTTTGTCAGGGAGTCATTTATTTGTATTCACTTCATTGCAAACTGTGATCTTTTTTCCAGATTAGAACAAACCACAGACCCATGTTAACTTTAGTGAGGAGATATTTGGGACACCTTGAGCTAAACGGCACTGACTCAATTACATGTGTGTGTGCGCGTGTGTGTGTGTGTGTGTGTGGGGGTTTTTGTGTTAGCGTGTGTGTGTGTGGCTGTGCGTGTGTGTGTGTGTGTGCATGTGTGTGTGCGTGCGTGTGTGTATGTGTGCATGTGTGTGCGCGCGTGTGTTTATTTCTGTGTGTGTGTGACTGTGTTTCTGTGATGTCACAGAAAAGCATCTGATTTTCATGCCCCTAGTGTGTGTGTGTGTGTATAGGTATCCTGCATGTGTGTATGCATGCGTGTGTGTGTGTGTGTGTGAGCGTGCGTGTGTGCTTGTGTGTGTGCGCGCGTGCGCGATTGTGTTTCTATGATGTCACAGAAAAGCATCTGATTTCTCATGCATCCCCCCCCTCCGCCCGACACACACACACGGCTAGTGAGTGTGTGTGTGCGTATGTGTATTCATCGGCGAGTGTATGCATGTGTGAGTGTTTGTGTGTGTGTGTGTTTGCATATACATGCGTGTGTGTATGCATGTGTGAGTGTCTGTGTGTGTTTGTGTATCCATGCGTGTATGTATGTGTGTGTGCACAGATGGGCCCCAGCACAGGAAGCTTGAATCGGGGGGAGATGAGGTTGGGGGGGGGGGGGGGGGGGGTTTTGGGGGGAGTGGTGTACAGATGGGAGTAAATGGTTCCGTTGCGCACGGAAATGCATGAAACTTTAATGCTTCTTTCCCCTATCTTCTCCACTGCGTATACACCCCCCCCCCCCCCCCCCCCCCCCCCCCCCCCCCCCACAGCTCCATCAGCTTTTCTGGGGCAGCCAGAATGTTTACCATGAATATTCGAGCAAGAAATCAGGCTTGCGGGGCTAAAAAAAAAAAATTAAATAATAAAAAAACAGCCTTACGTAACAAATATTTTTTTTATGTAACAACTTACATCTTATATATCCGAAAGGAAAGAAAACAACCCTGGAGCACAACCTGGAACGCCGGCGTCATGTAGCTCAGTCAGAGCGGCCGACCTCAGAGTTTTTCCCATCGTGGGGACTTATGGGTAATTGACTTAGCGAGGCCCGAGCCATGGGATCTCCAGGGGGGGGCCGGGAGGGGATTTCAGTCTGAACCTGGGTGAACAGGGCCCGGCCTTCTCTCCTGCCCCCCCCCAACCCCCCCCCCCCCACTGTCAGGCGGGAACGCTGAGAGCCCTGTGCGATGTGAGACCTGTGCGATGTGAGCCCTGTGCGATGTGAGACCTGTGCGATGTGAGCCCTGTGCGATGTGAGCCCTGTGCGATGTGAGACCTGTGCGATGTGAGCCCTGTGCGATGTGAGACCTGTGCGATGTGAGCCCTGTGCGATGTGAGCCCTGTGCGATGTGAGATCTGTGCGATGTGAGCCCTGTGCGATGTGAGACCTGTGCGATGTGAGTCCTGTGCGATGTGAGACCTGTGCGATGTGAGCCCTGTGCGATGTGAGCCCTGTGCGATGTGAGACCTGTGCGATGTGAGCCCTGTGCGATGTGAGATCTGTGCGATGTGAGACCTGTGCGATGTGAGACCTGTGCGATGTGAGACCTGTGCGATGTGAGCCCTGTGCGATGTGAGCCCTGTTTGTTAACAGACCTGCTGCCGGGTATGAGGCCACAGAGCTGCCGTTCGGGGGAAACAGACGTGTCTGTCGACGTCGGTGGCACTGTATTTCTGCGGACGGAAAACGATGAGTGAAATGCAAGGGCAGAAGTGTAGCATAACGGGTAGCGAACTGGCCTCGAATCCTAGAGGTTGCAGGTTTGACCTCCAGGTAAGACACAGCCGTTGTGCCCCTTGTGCTGGGTTCTTCGCTCAGCTCGTTGTCTCACAAAGCCGCCTCCTTTTTTCCCCGCCTTTTTTTTTTTTTTCCCTATGTGTAAGTGTCCTTATGTATGTGAGGCTCACTAGCTGTAGCCCAGATTTGTTGCTTTTTCAACTGTATTCCTACACTGGGGGCAAAACAATTACATTTTAATGGAATGTTCTCATCGTTTTGTTCTCGTAAATACACCAATAAATCTCACTTTGTTTTCTTTTCTAGACAAATAAAGACCAGGAAGACTAAAGATTCGGATCTTTGTTTACGAAAAAAAGTTTGTCATGTTTACACAAAAAAATGTTTTATGGCCTAGTGTTGTTATCCAAACGTGAACATGATTCCAATTTGGCTGATACAGTTTGGCTGAGGAACGTTTGGAATTTGAAAGCTGGCACACTACACTTAAGCATGCTGTGATGGCAAATTTTTCAACGTCTGGATCCAGTATGGAGAATTTAAAGTCACGTTCCAGTGCCCTCCTTAGCCTTGTAAGGCGCAAGTGTGTGATTAGAATGTTCTTCACTGAACATTCCAATGCTGATGTCACAATCACTGCTGGTAACTGAAGAGCAGTGGATTTCTAGAACACTGACTTAGAATTTCGAAGAAGCATTCTAAGAACCTATTCTTCAAAGAGTTATGGTCTGCATGTGTTTCTGGTTGTGGTGAGAAAAGATTTCAGACAGAAGGCCCAGACAAGCCAAGGTGTGGCTCATTCCATGTGTCACTACATCACCAACAAAGTCTGTGGCCAATCACCATCCACCCTTTAACCCTTTGAAGAGTAGGCTTTTTTTTTTTTTTTTTTTTTTGAAAAGTCAGTGTTCTACGACTCTCCGTTGCTTTAAATCGCCAGTGGTGATAGTTAACATCAGCATTAGAATGTTCAGTTAAGAATATTCCAATCACATTATTTTCTGACCTCTGACGCCCTAAAGGGTGAGTGGAAGTGGATGCTGACTTTTCCTCTGCGTGGAAAAAAAAGAAAACATCTGCATTTAGCGGAGAGACAAACGGAGATCCAGTCAGATTGCGTTTCACGCTGAGGAAACATGGCGGCAGCTTGCTAAATCTGACTGTGAGATATCGGCGATGAAAAGAATGCCAGCGTAAGGCGAATCGAGCGATTTGATTCGCTGTAACGTGACCCCGGAGAGGGCCAACCAGAGCATCATGCACATCGAGACACTCGAGAGAAGTAGGTCTGCTCTTTTCCCTCATTATCCCTTCTTTTTTTCTATCTCTCTCCTTTCTTCACCCCATCTCAATCCGTCCATTCTTTTGAGGACAACGTTCCTCCTCATATACAGTTTTTCATATATATATATATGTATATATATATATATATATGTGTGTATATATATATGTATATATATATATATATATATATATATATATATATATATACGCTTTATTTGTGCGCTTCCTCCAGAGATAGCCGCTGGCATAAATGCTGCACACTCCCATCCTTGGGCCACAGCATCTCAAATCACGTTTAAGCAGTGGGTGTGATTTATGTTGGAGCACTTTCGGGCCACAACAACATTTTTTGTTTAGGGCCTCCGAAGCCCAAGGGCCAGCTCTGCCATAAAGAAGTCATGAAGCTCTGTCATAACATGTTTATTACTCCAATCCCTCCGCCTCTGTCTGTGTGTCCTATCTGTCCTGCCGTACAAAGACTCCACTGTTTTCAGTCTGCAGTGTAGCTCTCTCAGCTGTCCTCTGACGGTTCACAAACAGGAAAGATTAAATCTCTCAGTTCTTACAAACTCCACAGATTTATTTATTTTTAAACCTGAAAATGAAAACGTTTGACAAGTACGTTCATATCGACAGTTATTTTGGGTGAGTTTTTAGGCTGGTACCATTGTGGGCTAGAGAAGGGCTTGAACGCTTGTCTTAGAAATACCCTTTTGAGGCCCTTCTGACTGCAGTTTTTCTTGCTGTTAAGCACAATGACAGGAGCGGAAAATGGGAAATTTTATCACCTGTACCCTTCTACCTTGTTCCTCTAGAACTTTCATGTTACACTTGCATCTCCATCCAGCACTCGTATCGTCATCTTGATGCTGTAGCTCGTCGTCATGCCTCATTCTAGCTTGACTTAGCATGACTCCGAAGACCAGCCGTCTTGCCGGTGTTCACTCCAACCCTAACGAAGCACACCTGCAGGTTGGGCAGGTCCTGTCTCAAAGCAAGGTGTGTGTGATTGAAAGTAAACTTTGAACGTGAGTTTAAATCAAAGCTCAAAACGCATTAAGCTGAGGAGCACGCTCCTGCTCTTTTTGTGAGGCCTGCGTTTGTCGGGCGTGGCTCTGTTCGTGTGAGGGGACGCTTTGATGCGGATGTGTTAGCGGTTCGTCTCAGGTGCTTTGATCTCAGGGGGGGAGTTCTCAGCGCTCAGGTGTCTGTATCGATTCGCTCAGATCGTCCTTTCCCGAGGTGCGGGCGGATCGTTCTCCCGTCAACACACTTTCGTTCAGCGCGTGCCCCAGTGCACCTGACCCAGCAGTGTGTGTGTGTGTGTGTGTGTGTGTTTCTGTGTGGTGTGTGTGTGTTTCTGTGTGTGTATGTGTGTGGTGTGTGTGTGTTTCTGTGTGTGTATGTGTGTGGTGTGTGTGCATGTAAGAGAGGGAGAGAGAAGCATGTATGTATGTATGTGAGAGAGAGTTTTAGCATGTATGTGTGTGGATGCATGTATGTGTATGTGAATGAGAGA
>CM045885.1:7293615-7471115 GCA_025169545.1 Anguilla japonica | reverse complement strand
AACCAGCTCCCAGGCCCCGGCTGAAACCGGTATAAACCAGCTCCCAGGCCCCGGCTTGAAACCGGTATAAACCAGCTCCCAGGCCCCGGCAGAAACCGGTATAAACCAGCTCCCAGGCCCCGGCAGAAACCGGTATAAACCAGCTCCCAGGCCCCGGCTGAAACCGGTATAAACCAGCTCCCAGACCCCGGCTGAAACCGGTATAAACCAGCTCCCAGGCCCCGGCTGAAACCGGTATAAACCAGCTCCCAGACCCCGGCTGAAACCGGTATAAACCAGCTCCCAGACCCCGGCTGAAACCGGTATTTTTTTTTTTTTTAAAGAGGTAGATAAAGATATACTTTATTGAACCCCGTGGGGTAATTTGTCCTCTGCATTTTGACCCATCCTAGTTACTTAGGAGCAGTGGGCAGCCACAGTGCAGCGCCCGGGGACCAACTCCAGTTCTGAGGCCAGTGTCTTGGTCAAGGGCAACTGCAGGAGTGCACCTAACATGCATGTCTTTGAGTGTGGGAGGAAACCGGAGTACCCGGAGTAAACCCACGCGAACACGGGGAGAACACGCAAACTCCGCACAGAAAGGCCCCAAACCGAGATTCGAACCCACGACCTTCTTGCTGTGAGGCGACAGTGCTAACCACTGTGCCACCGTGTCCACCCTATAAACCAGCTCCCAGGCCCCGGCTAAAACCGGTATAAACCAGCTCCCAGGCCCCGGCTGAGAGGTCACGGGTGCGAGGCTGCAGCAGGCCCTGTTACCTGAACACCTGCCATGCCCAAACGAGCCACAGGTGGCAGCGGCGGGCTGGACGCCGCGGTCGTCTCATCGTTCGAGTGGGCCAATCGAGTTCCTTTACCTCCTGCTGTCGCTGATCTGATTGGTCCCGCTCCTCTGACCTGGGAGACCAGAGAAGACGCTTGTAGTGTGGGAACGCTTTTATGAATTAAGGTTATGTTTTAAAATAGGATAGTGCTAGGGTTAAGTTGGATGCATAAAATGTGATTATCATCTCTGGAGGTAAGACTATAGCCTTAGTCTTCATTTAAATGTAATTGTTCATGGCCAACAGAAGGATAGCGCGTCGACCAGGACCGTGATACACACGGGGAATCGGTATGAGGACTAAATTCAGGAGAAAATGGGAGTAAAATGGCGGGAAAAAAAAAAACATTTTAAAAAACGATTGTTCATAATAAATGAATTGAAACACGGATCCTACTGTAGTTATGCTCAGGACGATATAAATCAGAGCGGCTCTCCCTCTCAGACAGCGAGCGGGTGATTTTACGCGCGGCCTTGTGACGTTTGAGTTTCGGGTTTTTCCGCTCCAGGCGTGTGCGGACAGCGTGTTCTCCTCGCGTTCACGTCGCGCCCTCGCGCGTCGATCACGGAGTCGCGCGCCGGCGGCCTCGCCCTCGCCACGCGCGCTGGGCGTGCACCGCCGGAAAGCGCCGGCGAAACCAGGCGGCAGTGCGGCATGATGGGTAAGCGGCTGGTCTCGTAACCTGATGGTCGCAGGTTCGATTCCCAGGCAGGACACTGCCGTTGTGTACCCTTCAGCAAAGGTGCTTAACCTGCACTGCTTCAGTATATATATATCCAGCTGTATGAGTGGATGTAATGTAAATGCTATGTAAAAAAAATAAATAAATAGAAAAGAAAAAGTTGTGTAAGTCGCTCTGGATAAGAGCGTCTGCTAAATGGCTGTAATGTAATGTAAAAACGTTATAGAATTTGCATCCAGCACTTATTCAAAGTGACCAACACAGTTTACTTTTATGTACAGTATGACTTTTTCGAACAGGTGGACTTTTTAAGCAGTTCAGGTTTGATACCTTTCTCAGGGGCACGATGGCACCCCACCGGGGATTTCTACACGCCTCTTCTGGATCACTACGGCCGGTTCCCGAGCCACCTACGCTGTTTATCCAACCTTTACAGGGATGACTCCAGGATGAATGGGAGGAAGGGTCACGGTGAAGTCAAGGTAATTGGAAGTTTTTGACCGTCATACGCGAGCTCGGTCTCCGGTCTGTCCTGCCAACTGTTCAGATCACCAATATGAGATGAAAATTATTGTTTCTACTTCACAGCTGCTGACGTGATACTTTTTAAAAATTTATTTAAAAACTGAAATCCGGCAACGTTTACCGACTGGAGATGAAGAAATGATTGAAGGACGGTGGACATGGTTGGAGCAAATACCTGCAGACACTTTGGCCCGCAGGGCCTGCAGTTGAGTAGCCCTGCTTTACAGAGTCCTAGCAGACACCCCACAAGGCAGTTAAAAGAGCTGGAACAAAAACTGTGATGTATTTACCAGGCTTTATTGGTCTTTTATATCCCTAAAAAAAACTTTAAGCTTTCTTCTCCGTTAATGTACCGGGCAGGGAAAATGTAATCTTTCAGTAAGAACTCCATTAGGCCACAGAAAATCATTACCAGAAATGCCCGGACTGGAAAGGCTCGCAGCAAACATATTTGATCATCACTTATAATTGACACTGAGGTGCACAGAGAGGCTGAAATGCAGAGCGGAGTTTAAAACTTGGCTTCAATCGTCGGCCCTAGATCACAGAACTCCATTACAACCGGCGCAGCCGTCTGGATCCGTGAAATAGGGAGTAGCCGTTCCACTTGTGATGCGGTTCTGTGGTCAAGGCGTTTAAACCTGAGCTCAGCGTGTTGCAACTGGCCCCGGAATGCGTCAGTGAAAATACGTGGGGTGTTACAAACCAAACTAGCGGGTGTTAGCAGTGGACAAAGACCAGCAGAAAGGCTGCCAAGTCGCACCGCCCCCCGCCCCCCTGACCCCCTATTAGGGCTGCTGCTGGGTGATTTTCTGGCCCTGGGATAAAGTTATATTACATTCCTGGGGAGTGTAATGTTTACCAAAAGTACACAGACCATTGCCCCCCCCCCCCCCCGACAGCAGCCCTGGAACAATGTACCCAAATGCCCCTCCACCCCCCCCCCCACCCCCGTACCCCCCTGAGGACAGCCCTGCTCCCCACGCCTAAGTAGAGGTGCATAATGCTATGCTGCATGATTAGCCCACATACACACATACAGAGACACCATCATCATTCTGCAGCAGAGGTGGGCGGTGATAGTCCTAGAGAGCCAGTGTGTGCGTGTGTGTGCGCGCATGTGTGTGTGTGTGTGTGTGTGCACAGTTTCATGTTTCCACCAATCATTTACTGATTTATCTATTCATTTAAACAATACATTTTCAAATCATGAAAATGATTGGGCTAAAATGAAGGAAAAAATAATAATAATAAACAAAGAGCAGAAGTTGGCATGAAATCCAAAAACAAATACGGTATGGGCTTCCTTCCCCACTCCAGATTTTCCATTATCATTCTCTCTCCAAATGGCCATTACATCAATGATTATGCATTATACATGAGTGCAAAGATTTTCAGCCAACACGCAGCAATGTGTTCAGAGTTAGATTGACACCGAGCACATTTAACTCTCATACACTGTGTGTGATCTATGTGCGGACGTAAAGCTATTATTTCGCCAGCAGCCGTGTGCTATGCTCCACAACGACACAACGCAATCTCACAGTGACAAGGCTTATTCATTTTGTGCTCTTGCCGCACAGTTAATGTTTATGGATATTTTGTAATGATGCGGAACTACGACCCGATAGGCCCTGTCGACTGTAAAATATGACCGCTATTCTATTGAACGGTGAATAAAAAAGACACGGAATGAATGTCTGTACGAATGCTGAAAAAATGCAAATAACACTGATGAGGTTTAAAATGTGTAGTTTCTGCAAACGAACGATCGTCTGCGTGGGGGTGGACGGTGCTGAAGGGGGAGGTGATTCGTGGGTATGAACCAGACGCGTTGGCTGGAGTCTGCGGAGGACGAAAGGCGTTAAAATTAAATGAATCTTTTTTTTATGTCTTAAGTATGAAATGAAAAAGGAGTTCGAAAATAAAAACGCCATTCGGAAATAAGTCGTTCGGAAAAGTGTCATTATGAAATGAAAACAGCCATTCGAAAATACAACATATTAGCCTACGAAATTAGATCACGTTATTCAAAAACTATGATGATGGTGTGATTTTCTTCTTCTTTTTCAAAATACATTGAAATATTAATTTACCTGTTCATTTATATATTTGTTTATATATTTCTATATTTATTTGTTTCATTATTTATTTCATTTTGGCACTTAGTTGTCCACAGGAGCCAAGCATACAACGCACAACCCATCCCCCTCCCCCCCCCCTCGCGCCGCTCCATCGTCGTTCCCACCCTCCTCTCCTCCTCTCCTCCTCCTCCTCCTCCCCTCCTCCTCTCTTCCCGATCCAGGCTCAGCTGAGTGGGAGCGTATAAATACGGGCGCTCGCGCTCTGACTCAAACACAGGTCTTCGGCACAGCACAGCGCTTTTACTGTTGGTAGTTTCGTCTTAACTAGGGACTATAGTTTCCAGGTCAATAAACGCGGGCACTTCTCAACGCCGAAGAAGACAGCAGATTTCGTTGCAGGTAAAGCACAATTGCGCCGGTCGCTTTTTTCTACAATTTTTTGTTTTTTTGTTTTGTTTTTTTTCCCCAAAAAGTTGTTTTCTTTTCTGCAAAGCTACGACGCAGGGTTTGAATGGATTTTCTCCAAAATAACGACTGACAGCAGACTTAGCTAAGAAGCTGAGGATTACTCCTTGGGCTGGGCTGTGGTGTTAACTGCATTTTTTTTTTTTTTTTTTTTTTGGTGAGGTGGAAAAACACGGGACGTTTGCCAGTAATGGAAATGTACTGCGCTCGGATACCTGTAAACCGCGTGTTTGTCTTGCAGAATGGTTACTGTAAACAGCCGTGGGCGTCTCGCGGCCAGCTGTGCAAATGCTGCGCGCGGCCTCATCAGAATTTTGTCATCTCATGATTGCAGCCCTCGGCGTTGCGCGAGGACCGGACTGACCGCCGTCGGGAACAGCTGTCAACTGGTCAGGCGGTTGTTGTTTTTTTTCCCCCTGAAAATCAGTACTAACAGTGGTACCGCTGGCCGTTCACAAACCATTTGGACTGCTCTTAACAGCTAATCTTCGCTGATCTTCATCTCGGCAGTGCTCCAGTGGTTCTGCACAGCGACTATATTCGGAAAACGCTGACGTTTGTGGGCATCTCGTTGCTTGCTAACTAAATAGCCTAGTCAAATTAGGCTATAACTTTTGCGAAGGGTTCAAACCACCGTGCACCTGTATAGCGGTGCAAACTCCCGAATCCACAGTCCGTGCAAATTAGGCTCTGCTAAAGAAACATCGTCAGTAGGCTATGTCTACTCTAGAAACGAGTAATTGAGAGTGAACAGTGTTACTTACTGCTTATGTGCATCGGTGGCACTGAAGATGTTTCCTAAAACGAGGATCAAACGTACAGCTGTGCTTTTTTTCGGGGCCACTGAGGGGGGAAAGGCGTCGCTCCATACGGTTGTGAATGGGAGGGGTTCAAACGGTGCCAGAGTGGGACGGAGTTTAATTCTCTGGGATTTGAATTGTTACAGTTAACCGGACGGGGCGCTTCTACTGCGTCTTGGGCAAAATTGGCGATATGTTCAAAATGTAAACATTTAGGTTGTACTGCATACGACATCTGCGATTTAAAAATAGTAAAATAACAATAATAATAATGATAATATTAGTAGTAGTAGCAATAATAATAATAATAATAGAAAAGCTCGAACGGCTAGGCATTTTGTCAATTCAGGCTTTAATTCTTTGACAAAATCTTTTGAACTGATTCATTTTCGGCCCTGAGAAAGAAATGTGGCATGTTCACTTTTAGAGACATCGACAGAAAAAAAAGAGTTAATGATGGGGTCCGACAAAATGTCTTAATGCAGCATCCACGCCTGGGACGGGGTACCTCGTGCTAACGTTATCTACCCTCGTCCCGCCCGTCTAAGCCCCGCCCCTTTCGCTCTGTCAATAAAATCCATTCGTCAAATGAGAGTGTTCAAGAACTGCAAATGGATGGTGCTGCTATTTTTAGAAACCGAGGATGGGTGGGGGACAGAGGGAGAGCGTTAGCGCGAGAGCTCCAGGGCTGATGAGAGGTAGCCCCGCTTCTGTAACGGTCGTCAGCCAGGGACTGGTATTCGGCGATACAGACAACTGTAAGATAGTCGCTCGATACAGCTAAAAATAAATATATTTTTTTTTAAAACCCGGTGCGTTGAGAACGCGCGTCGAGGAGAGGAAGAGAAGGGTACACACGTGCAGGTGAGGCTCTTGCCACCGCCGCGAGCATCGCAAAAACAAAAACATAAAAAAATTACAAATAAAAGCAATAAATGGATGATGGAACATCTATGCATGGAGATGCATGGGTCCTTGACATTGTCTTGGATCCAGGTGCGGCATTGCATAACCGAACTACCGAATGTAGGGAAAACACCTCGCGCGGCGGGAAAGGCTACGTGCAAACGCAGCGAGCTGCAGAAAAAAAGTGGCAATGGGTGTGTGTGGGGGGGGGGGGTGTTTGTGTATGAATTACATTTTAAGACTAGGGGCTGAGAACACTGTTTGATCTTTGCATGCAGCATTGCCAAGCTGCAAACAAGAAATTTTGGGAGGGAGGGGGGTGAGGGGTTACATAATAGAGATCCGCTGCAAACAGGCACTGAAAACAGCGTTATTGTGATTTAATTTGGTTGTGCGTGCAGAACGTGCTCCTGACCAGCGCTGGTTTCTGCACGTATGGAAGTATACGACATGCAAACGTTAAGTATGTGTTATTATTTGCATTAAACGTGTCCATATTTATGCATGTGGTATACCCCATTATGTGCTCCTGACCAGCACTGGTTTCTGCATGTACGGTGGTATACTACATGCAAACGTTCAGTACGTGTAATGTTTGCATTGACGTGTCCATATTTATGCATGTACGTTTGTATCAAATGTGCATGTGGACCTGTAATAAGAGAGAGCAGAAGTGTGTGGCTACATTGCGTGATGTCACTGGTTAGCCATATAGGTCATCTCATATTGCATAATGTGCCCGATTCCTTCCTGTTGCAGTGCCATGCCACGGTGTGCGTGGCTGTCCCCTGGCGGTAGGGGTGGATTCTGGAGAGTTTAATTGGCTTTCCGTACCCAGAGTAAAGTGGGGGGGGTTGGCGCTGCGCGGTCGCGCGGTTCTCGACCCCCCCCGGGGGAAAGGCCGAGGTGGAGCTCTCCTGCCACGGACACAGGCATCCCGGGGGGGTTGTCCGCGGTTCTGTTGCCATGGAGACGTGGGGTAGCTAGCGCCCGCGGACTGCTCGTGATTTCCCGGGGATACGCGCGCGCGCGCGCGCGCGTGTGCGGTCTGCGTTATAACCGTGTGCCTTGCCCCCTAGGGTGTGTGGTTCCGGATCTTTCCGAGTATGACATCGATCGGGGACGAGGAACTGCCGTTTTTGCCTCTGTTGTTTCACTTCCTGCAAAATGAGCACTTCAGTTGCATAAAATGGCAGCGTCTGTGGGTGATGATGCATATGATTACGGGGGAGGAGGGACGTTAAATGTGCGGCCAATGAGGGGAATGCAGTTTCGCGACAAAAAAAAAAATGGGTGGAGCTACAATTTGCTGTCAATCACTGACTTTCTTGAAGCAATCAATGGTTGCTTTTTCACTTTGCTGCTCTTCAAAGCAAAGCACTATGATTGGTCGTGTTTGTATCCGAGTATCCATGCATTGCTTGAGCTGAAGTTTGTGATCGAGTCCCATTTTCTCCTCCTATGCCACTTATCTCAGGCAACATAGCTCAGGAGGTAAGACCGATTGTCTGGCAGTCGGAGGGTTGTCGGTTCAAACCCCACCCTGGGCGTGTCGAAGTGTCCTTGAGCAAGACACCTAATCCCTAATCCCTAACTGCTCTGGCGAATGAGAGGCATCAATTGTAAAGCGCTTTGGATAAAAGCGCTATTAAATGCAGTCCATTTACCATTTATCTGAGCATTTGAGGGTGACTTGTTTTCTGTCAGTTTGCCCTACTCCAGAGAGGCTATCATAGGGCTAAAGGGCACTAGATATCCTTCGTTTGGCTATCTGCCGTGTCTGTGACTGAAAAGCCCTGAAACCAAAGAGGGGAAATTTGATCCCTTGATTAGTTACAATGTGGCCAGTCTGAGATTGTTCTGTTTAACCCTTATAAGGTGTGAGATCGCAAATACGTGACTGGAATGTTCTTAGCTGAACATTGTAACGGTGATGTAACAATCGCCAGTCACTGCTGGTCATTTACGACAATGGAATTCTGGAACACTGGCTTCCAAGACGTTCCAAAAAAACCCTGCTGCTCTTCAGAGGGTCGAGCAGCAGCAGCCGAGTGCAGGGGGAGCCGCCCCTTGTGTCTCTGCGTGTCCGTGGAGTCCGTGCAAACAGCATGTGTGTGGTCTGGGTCCCTGTCCCAGATCCCGGAGGGGGGGGGGGGGGGTGAGGGGGGGTGCACATCGGCACGCCTTGGCCCTCTGCACTGTCTGCGTCGCGTGCTCCGGTAGAGCTGTCCCAGAATTCCCTGGCGTTCCGATGGGAATACCGCCGCTCGGCCTGTCCCAGTTTAGCGAGGGTGACGTGGCCGAAAACGGACCAATGAGCGGCCGGCCGAGATGTCACGTGATCGCTGCCCGGGCCGGCCTCCAGGTACGGAACTGGTAGTCGAGATCCGATCCGTCTCGGCTGCCCGGACTGGAACCGGGTCAGGGCGGGAGGGTTCAGAGCGGGACAGTCCTGCGACTCTGTGACGAGCCCTCGCTGTCCCCTGAGCGAAACAGGAAATAGCCGGAGTGAGCGTGTGAGCTTTCAGGAGCTGTTTTAACACCAGTGGGTCCTTTGGCCCCCGGAGTTTGGCAGAGCGACCGCCCTGTTTCACAAGCGCGTCTGACGGAAGCCACAGGTCGTTATGAAACCTGTCCTGTGCTCATTGTGTCCTGTAGCGCCCGCGAAACTCGGGGTCCTGTGACGACGTTCACACGCAAACGCACAGACTCCGCCCACTTTCACAGGCAGACTCCGCCCGCTTTCACACGCAGACTCCGCCCACTTCCACACACAGACTCCGCCCACTTTCACACGCAGACTCCGCCCGCTTTCACACGCAGGCTCCGCCCACTTTCACACGCAAACACGCTGACTCCGCCCACCTTCACACACAGGCTCCGCCCACTTTGACTGACCCCCTCCTCTTCCCCCGCAGACATGCGTCCGCGGTCCCGGCTCCTGGCCAAGAAGCGCCTGCCCACCATCCGGGAGGGGCACGAGGAGCTGCTGCAGGACATGAACCAGGCCAACAGCTGCCACGCCCCACGGCGCGGCCTGTCCTCCGAGGACTACCTGCTGTCCATCTGCCAGCTGGCCCGCCCCGCCTTCCCGCTGCGGGAGCCAGACCGCGACATCCTGACCCTGGGCCGGCTGGAAGCCCTGAAGCCCGGCCGGAGGCCCCCCCGCCCCCCCGCACCCCCCCGACCCCTGACCCCCACCACCCGCGGCGGCGGCGGCAGCGGAGGCTACCGGGAGGAGGAGGAGAAAGAGACGGCGGAGTCGCACGCGCTCCCCGGGGGCGTGGCGGCGAGTCAAAGCCGCGGCGGTGGCAACGGTTGCCGGGTGGCCCCCGACCCCCTCGAGCTCCTATACGGTGGTCGCCGGGACGGCCCCGCCTCGTCCACCTGCGTCGCCCGGGACACGGAGGGGAGGCTGAGCGAGGGCGGCGTACCCGAGAAGGGAGGAGCCAGGGGTCCGGGGTCCCGCCCCCTGCCTCGGTCCCAGAGCTTTCCCCGCCTCTGCTCCCCACGCCACGCCCACCGTAAAAGCAGCTGCCCTGAGATCCGGTTGGCGGACATGCCCGGCCCTGCCCCTTCAGGCGACCAGCCAATGGGAGGAAGCCCAGGGAAGAAGCCCACTGGTGTCACCACACTGTCCACTGAGGATGACCAGGAGATGACGGGCAGGTGCTCCCCTACTGGACAGAGAGAGAACTGCAGCGGCCCAGCAGACAAACAGTCGATGATCTCCAGCTGGATCGCAGACTGTCGCAATGCCTGGCACGAGGCCCGGATGAGAGCCTGCATGCTGCCTACCATCGCTGAGATATAAACACACACACACACACGCTCACATGCACACACATACACACACACACGCACGCTCACACATGCACACACTTACACACACTCACATGCACACACATACACACACACACGCTCGCACATGCACACACTTACACACACACACACGCTCACACATGCACACACTTACACACACACACACGCTCGCACATGCACACACTTACACACACACACGCTCGCACATGCACATGCACACACTTACACGCAGGCACATGCACACACACACACACACACGCTCGCACATGCACACACTTACACGCACTCACGTGCACACACATACACACACACACACACACACGCTCGCACATGCACACACTTACACACACACACACGCTCGCACATGCACACACTTACACACACACACACGCTCGCACATGCACATGCACACACTTACACGCAGGCACATGCACACACACACACACACACACACACGCTCAAACACACAGACAGAGACGCGCTCACACACACACGCATGCAAGCAAGAGTGAAATTACATTCCATAGCAAACATGTTGCTGATTTTACTAATTAAATGTAATATAATATTCTGAGTATAAAACTGTGCTCTATGCTACACTGTACATAATTACTGCGCACACTTATTACAGCAGAGATCTACCTTCCGTGCTTGAATGTAGGTAGATACAGTAAATAACAATGTTAATTTCATTTTCTGGTGTCTTAGGTTGAGACTAACATTATCCCTGCCTGTGGAGAGCACCTAACGTTTTCTTAGAACTGAGGTAAAAATCTCATCAGCTGAAAAGCAGACTTCGGAGTGTTACGTGTATGCAAAACGACAGTTTGAGGCAGACAGTGGCATTTGTGACACAAACTCAACTTTGACTTGATGTAATTTCTGTTTGTATTTTTATCTTTCTGTTTGACGAAGCCTTGCTATCCAGGGCGTTTCAAGTGCAGCACTGTTAATCTCATAGGGGCCAGCAGTCAGAAAGGCGTATTGGCCTATGAGTTGAAGGCAGCTATTGGGACTAAGGGAATATCAAATATTTCTGTGCATCTTATCATGGCCAATTATGGAGCTTTAGAAACCTTGCAAAGGATTATGGGAGATTTATATGTATACTTTTTTTTAACGACAAGAGGGAAGGAAGCTTGCGAGTATTTCTGCTGAGGTTGAAATCCACGCAAACGCGGTTGAAGTAGAAGGGGGGGGGGGGGGATTGTTCTTCACGACAAGGGGGAATGGGACGGAACAGACGCCTTCCTCAGGCTACCTTTCCCCTGCTCCAATCCGACTCGGGCAGAGTGGGGCAAAGCAAGGCGCCACATTCATTTAGACTTCTTCACCCCCCCCCCCCCCCCTCCCTCCAGTAGAGCATGAATGTAAAATATTAGGTGTTGTACTCAATGTGACTTGTGAAGAATACAGGGGGCTGTGTTTCAAACATACACTAAATTAAGGCTGGAGAAGGGCCGTGTGCACACCCTGCAGTAGGCCCTCCGGACCTGCAGGGGTCAGTATGGTTCTGTGGAGGGTCTTTCCTTTGTGATTTAAAATGTGTGTAAGACAATGAATCCATATTTCAGGGTCAGCATCTCATTCGTCAGTTCAGGGGGGTATTTCACGAAGCAGGATGACTGAGTTAGCTGTATAACGGCACTGAACAAAACCTGGAACTGTCCCAAAATCTGGACCATGGACTGAAGTAAAGAAGAGCTCTTCTGGGTTTTACTCAGCGCAGTTTTCCAGCTAATTTAGTAATCCGGCTTTGTGAAATACCCCCCCAGTTCTCTGGACTGTATCTTTGTGTATTATTATTATTATTATTATTATTACCTTGGGATCATGTGAGTATTTCTGAGTTGAGCTATCTTGCCTCTGGTGTGCATTTGCACATGTTGTATATAAAAGACAACACATGGAATGGCAGAAAACTGTGATGAATTTAGTATTTTACGGTGATCTGATACTCTGAATGTTTTTGTACCTCTGTCCACCATTGGTTAATGACTTAATAAACTCTGTTTTTTATGTTGTGTTTGTGTCCTGTCCAGAGACGTCTTTGTGTCCCGACAGACGACCGCTTTTTGGGGCATTATACTGGCTTTGTCAGAGACAACACGTCTCACAAACAAAAGTGTGGTCTAGGGCTGAGAATTCTGTTTGAGCAGCATTAGCAAACATCAGGAGGATCCTGTTTGGGTAGCTTCACCAAACATCAGAAGGATCTCACGTTAGTTTAATCACGTAGGTTTATACTTGGACAGTTCGATTCAGAACAGACTTTTATCTGTTTATTGATAAGGAAGTTTTTTTTTTTTTTTTTGCACAAGTATATTTATTGTGCATGTGTCAACATCAAGCAGTCCAATATAAAATATAACCTGTTTGTCTAATTCTATTGGCTCTCAAAACAACAAGTCTACAATCACAGCCAATAATATTCAGACTTCTCTGGGAAATCAAGGTCTGTGCAAACCACCTAGCACTGTACCTCACGTGAGTCTATTAAAAACAACAACAGCCACAGTACTTTTGGAGTGCAAAATGATTTTTTTTTTTTTTTTTTTTAACAACTGAACAAAACATGTTGTACCACTTCAAAACATCTTTTCACTTTTCTGGTTTAGTGCTTGCTCTGCCCACCTGTCGCAGGTGAGGCCTGAGAGTGCCACGGTTACAAACTCAGGTGTGGCCTTGCGGTCCTTCTTCAACCACACCTTTGTCACAGGAGCGTGGATTGCAGAGGTGGAAAATCCAGGTTCAGAGAGGAAAAGTCCAGTCCCTGGTATTTTTAGTTCCAATCGCCTGGATTTGCTAATCAGTGCAGGGGGTAGAAGTAATCAGTGGAATCAGCTGGCTGTGTCCTCAGAAGAAACACCTGGCAGGACTTTTTGATCCCCGTACTTTCCCGATCTAGTGTATCGCCATGTTAAGCTAGTCGTTCGGCGTTCCTGGGGCAGAATGCTCCGCGAACGTCCTTTAAAATTCACCTCCTCCCTCCGCTGCTGTTCGTGTGTCAAAGATGCGGGGGTCCTCCCGTTGCTATAGAAACAGCGGCCAGGATTCCGCGGAGGAGCCAGGCGGAACGTGAGATCGGCGGAGGGGAGCGCAGGTCAGCGCCGTGGGAAAACAAACACGCGGATGACGCCCGGCAAAATGGAGGCGCGGCAGGTAGGAGCTATCCGTCCCCGTGCGGACGTTTAACGCGACTACACCTGTGCCTCAAACGCTAAAAAGTGAATGTGCGCTTGTTTATCGTTGTGTTTGACGGAGACGGAAAGCGAACGTAAAAACACTAATGGAACCTATTGTATATTATGTTATCGATATATTTTCAGTTTTTTTTTATTTTCTAACAATTTAGTAGGCCCATTCACATTTACAGACCAATTCAGTTGTTTTCACCCAGAAGTTAAGCTAACCTGCGCAGTCGCTCAGTTTGAGGAATACACTTCGTGCGCAGACGGTCCACAGCCAATCATAAGAGTCGCCTTCGTCTAGTGAGAAAACGTAAACATTTCGTTAATAACGTGCCCCTTCCCCTTTTCTAATGGTGCATTCTGCTGGTTGGCCTCCAGAAGGCAGCAAAACGATGAACGTGTGTTCAATAGGGAGAAGAGAGAGCGTTTAAACCAGAACTGGAGAGGAAAAAGGGGATCTTTCACCAACATAGTGAGATTGGCAAAATTGTAATTCTGTGAGCCATCAACAAAAAATTTTTCTCATACTTATAACTTTTCGATTTTCTCATCGTCTGTGCATTCCCCATAATTTTCTGTGGCTTTCACAACAGGTTTGTTTTGTTATAATAATAATAATTATTATTATTGTTTATTATTATTATTATTATTATTATTAAAATCTGACCTCAGATTATTGCAGAACATTATCTTGAAGAACATGATAGAAATGATAAATCGACTGTCCTCTCTTGTAAGCCTTTTAAATTCACCTCTTATGTGGTTTCTGTGCAGATAATAATCTGGAACATTTACGCCAATAAATTACCCTGTGTTATGCTGTAGTACATGTTGTCATCAGTCTACTAAAATTTACTTCTACCCGGCGCCAGTTCGCATTTGGCAATTTGGCAACATCATTTTGTTTAAAAATAAAAACGCTATTAGGCCACTAAGGCTAAATGGAGGTGTTTTTATTAGAAAAGGAAAAAAATAACAGGGTCTGCATATACATGGGGGTGAGTGTGTGTGTGTCTGTGTTTGGGGGGGGGGGGGGGGGGAGGGAGGAAGTTGGCGTAAGTGTGTTTCAGTGTGGGTGGGTAGATGCGTGTGTGGTTGTCAGCTCAAATATGCCACGTCATTGAAACCCCCTAACCCCTTCCTTTCTCTGTCAGGAACACAGGACAGAAATACACTGTGTTCCATTAGCAATGCATACCCATCTACACACACACACACACTTACACTCACACAAATAGGCACACACCTACACTTACACTCACACAAATAGGCACACACCTACACTCTCACACACATACCCATCCACACACAGGTACACACACACACACACACACACACACACACACACCTTAACGTACACACACATCCCCCACACACACTGATAAGCTGTATTACAGATAGGAATTAAATTCCATTGGAATGGACTCCACTGTTTTTTTCCATCGCGCCGCTGTGGCCACAGTAAGAGCCCGTGCGAACAAGCGTAATGTAAACGACGTTCTCGTGAGTCAGTTGAGTCGGGCTTCATCGCGAGCTCCGAATACTGAAAACGAAAAAGCTTTCCCTCGTCTCGTAATCGACGGGGGGCTGAGCCGTGTAAGGTCCACTGCCGTGGCCTGTCTCTCGCTCACGTGTGCTTTAATGGGGCACGTGGAGGATGTTCCAGCTGGACCTGTACAGTACATCAGAGGGGACATAAAGAGGATACACTATATTGTTATTCTGGCTTCAGAACAGCTCGTTTTCTATTCTGTATGTGAAAGAAATAGCCTACATGGTGTTTTAAGTGTCAGTCTCATGGACACATTTGGTGTGGCTGTCTCAATTAAGCTTTAAAAAATTCTTAATTACCTATTTGGGGTAATGCTGAACAACAACATACTGTAAACTCAATAAAAATGAATGGCAGTATGAATTACTAGTTTGTTTATGTGGCCCAGATGAACAGAAATTATATAGGCCAACTAAAACCATATCTAGGCTACGTTTCCAGCTGGCACAGCTCCAAACTGACATCTAAACAAACCGACAGCTAAATGGCAAGTCATGTTAACACAAGGTCACTGCAGCAACACTGAACTGGCTTGATTTAGGAGATTAAATCGTATTCGCTGAAGCTGGAATAGAGTAAATATCAGACTGATATCTTGATCAGCATTTGGCATATTTCATTATTGTTACGACGTCCACCCATATGTCAGTAGACATATCTGTATTTATTATTGTGTGCCTTAATCTGAGTCGTCGTGTTGCACGGTTACCAA
The DNA here is from genome assembly GCA_025169545.1 of Anguilla japonica. NCBI lineage: Eukaryota > Metazoa > Chordata > Actinopteri > Anguilliformes > Anguillidae > Anguilla > Anguilla japonica. Next base: position 7,455,552 of record CM045885.1, on the reverse strand, counting down.
AAGGCAAGTCGTTTTTGACGCGTCTTTCGTTCATTTTGTTTTGTCTTTCCTGTAGCTGCATGGGAGTTGAGGTTTGCAACCGGAAGGACACAGGCGGTCATTTGGGTGGACGATGTTCTCGACGCCTGTGCGAGGTTTATGTAGCGCGGTGGTTAGCATCGAAAATGCGATGCGCGAGAGCGGGCAACTTCCTTCCTGTGTGTGGTGGAGAGCAAGGGGGTGAGTTCACAATCATCAGCCACAGTTTAGCAGAAAGAAGCATTTATTTATGTATTAACTACGCCACAACATAATTCACATATCGATTTTAATTAATGAGGACGATATGATAAAGTCAATTAAGTGCATTATATGGGTTGCTACACTCTCGTGGAATTTGTATGATGATTCTTTACACTCGAAAACAGATCCCAGAAAGTGTTTGTGGTGTAATTTCCCTGAACAAACCACGTGTTGTGGACGTTTTCTGTATGTAGTTCATGATTTTGCAAAAGGGGGAAGTAGTTTGTTTTCTGGCGGAAACATTCTTAAAGTTTTCGTTTTTTTTAAATGCCAATTGCCAAATCCTGACTTTCTTTTTTAGGTTGGATTTATCATTTTGAAACACACACTACTTTCGGTTATTTCTGTGCTCGTGAGAGCACTTTAGGGGATTCCAAAATTTCCTCAAGTTGTACAATTATATTCATTTAGATAGCATACTTTACTTTAAAACCCCTGCCTTTAAAGTGTTTGTATTTAATACCTATTTTGTATCACCTGACATTGCAGAATGTGGCGGAGAGATAACGGTCTCTTGGTACAGCAGACAACAAGAGCGGTTTCGAGTCATTATCTGACGTTATATCTTCATGTATTGCGAGATATTTACCGTTCTGGTTACATTATCTCTCTGATCGCGACCACAAAACATGCAGTGTTCTCTGAAGTCGCTTGAACTGTGGGAAGACTTGTTGGCAGCCTTCCAGCTGCTTAAGAGCAGGCCCACTGAACAACCTGTTGGCCTCATACACACAGGAGGCCCATAACTGCCTGGTGTGTGTGTGTGCTTGTGCGCGTGCATGTGCGTGTGTGTGTGCGCCTCAGTGAAACCCAAAATGGTGGTTCTCATTGCTGCTAATAAAAAGATAGTACCTCTCAGAATGTAAAGAATAGGAGGGCCATAACTGCCTGGTGTGCGCGCGCGTGTTTGTGTGTGTGTGTGTGCGTGTGCATGTGCGTGTGTGTGTGCACACGTGCCTGTGTGTGTGCGCCTCAGCGAAACCCGAAATGGTGGTTCTCTTTGCAGCTAGTGAAACGCTAGCTACGGTGGTGCTACGGAACATGGGAAAGTTTCTGTCGCCTGCACTTGCCCTGAACTCCGTGTCAGTTTGTTCCCCTCTTTGCTCGTTTCTGACATTTTTGGCGGAGTGTGCGTCTCTGCTTCGGCTGGAGAAGTTTCGTGAGTGCGAGGAAAATCCTGACGCCTGTACTTTTTTTGTGGTTCCCATTTCAGAGCCGGCAAGAACCTAGAAACCACGACGGTTGTTGATTTTGTGCAGATAGGACACTCTGTGCCTCAATGTTCATTTTTTTAAAACCACAAATTACTGATGATTTGTGAATAATATTGGTCTGCGTAGCACGGAGGGACTTGCGGTTGTCTGTAAGAATAACTTTAATACGGTCACAATTAGGATTGAGCTTATTCAACAATTAAGAGCAGAAGTTGGTTTAAAAAAAAAAAAAAAAAAAAATCCTGTAATGGATTGGCCCTCTAGAGCAGGGATGCTCTGTTTTAGCCCAGCACTACACCAACTGAGTCTACTTATCAAGGTCTTGATTTAAGATCATTTGTTGGGTGATTTGTATAACACCTGGAAGTCCCGTGTGATGGAAATGAAAGGGGGGGGGAAAAAAAGTTTTGGGCCCATATGTTTTATCAAATCAAATATTCTATTTATTTGCTCCTAAATTCTGAAAGAAAGTTGGTCATTGTTTTATTGTTTTTGTTTTTTTTTTTAAATTATGTTTTCACTGCTGTATTGGCATATCTTAGGGCTAATGTGGGGGGTTTCTTATTGCTATGACGGAATACGATTTTTGAGTGGTGAAAGAATATTTTTATGAATGCCCAGATAGACAGTATTTCCCATTATGTCACGGGTGGGGGGTGTAGTTGTAGACGAGACTGCAGGGAGGGGGTGCGTGTTAAATGAACGACCAGAGCGACAACGGTGGGGCTGTGCGAAACTCCGTATTCGGCATAGTTGTCGTTTGCCGTCCACTAATGAAACTAAAACGACGCGTTTCTGTTTTTATCTCACACTTTGGTTGCAGTAGCGCTAAATGTCTGAGTTCAGTAATTTCGGCCCGCCGGCGTGTCGACCACTAGGGGCTTTGCGCTAAGAGGTTAATACAGTCACAATTAGGATTGAGCTAATTCAACAATTAAGAGTAGAAGTTGGTTAAAAAAAAACAAAAAAAAAAAAATAAAAAAAATCCTGAAACCGATTGGCCCTCTAGAGCTGGGGTGTCCAATCTTATCCGAAAAGGGCGGGTGTGGCTGCAGGTTTTTGTTTTAGCCCAGCACTACAATAACTACTACTTATGTCTACTTATCAAGGTCTTGATAGAAGATCATCCATTGATTTGTGTAACACCAGAAAATCCCTTCAGATGGAAAAAAAAAAAAAATAGTTTTGGGCCCATACGTTTTATCGAATCAAATATTCTATTGACTTCTAAAGAAAGCTGGTCGTGGTTTTATTGTGGTTTTTTTATTTTTATTTATTTATTATAAATTTTGTGCAAAAAGCAAGATCGCAAGATGACAGAGGTGAGCTAACACGCAAAAATGGTAAAGATGAAATTAGAAATAACTACTTGAAAAGAGGTACAGGTCGACCTTTGTCTCAGAAGTCAGTCTATGACGAGTAGATCGAAGTTGTGCACCATTTCGGTGGCTTTAACAGGTCGAGAAGTGTCACTTCCCACTGCGATGTTTCCCCTCCGTCTCAGAAGGGAAACTTGTGAGAGAAATACTTCTGTGGCTTGCAGGTTTTCGCCCACAAGAAGGAGGAAGGTTATTGTAAATATCAACCTTCCTACTCGCTCCTAGCCCAGAAGCTTTCTGACTGGATTCCCAACAGGAGAGCTTTGAGTGAGCTCATCTTTTACTACTGAGATTGCAGAGAGGGAGATTGGGAGGGGGGGGGAGGGGAGGGGAGGGGGGGGCAAGAGGTGGAATTGGGGGCAGGTGTCAGACTAAGGGGGGGGGGGAGGGGGGGGAGGCAGGTGACGCACGTCTATGGGTAAATCATATGCAAATCATGTTGTATTTGTTTTATTTTATTTTTTTAATTCACTTTACCTTTATTTACCAGGAAGCCTCTTTGAGATATGGGATCATCTCTCTACCAAGCCAGACTTGGGCTGTGAAATTTAGAAACCCAGAAGGGATGGACTAATGTGAAAAGTCCAGCTTCTGAATTTACTGGCTGGATTACCTACTTCTAGTCTTATATAATTAAATGGAGGGGCTATATCTAAAAAGTGCTGTAATTTCTACATGTGAAACCAAAATGTATTTTAAAAAATACCCTTTGATAAAAGCTGAGAATCTGCACTTTGAACCGTGTGAATTGTTTACATTGATTACAAATCAAATAGCGGAGTACAGAGCCAAATTCAAGAAAAAAGATTGTCTTTGTTCCAAACGTTATGGAGGGCGCTGTGTGTGTGTGTGTGTGTGTGTGTGTGTGTGTGTGTGTGTGTGTGTGTGTGTGTGTGTGCATATAATCATGTGTATGTCTGCATGTGCATACACACGTGTGTGTGTGTGTGTGTGTGTGTCTGCATGCATTTGTGTGCACGTGTATGTTTGTGTGTGTGTCTGCATGCATTTGTGTGCACGTGTGTGTGTGTGCTTGTGTTTGTGTGTACGTGTATACGCATGTGTGCACATGTATGCTTGTGTTTGTGTGCACGTGTATACGCGTGTGTGTGTGTGTGTGTATGCTTGTGTTTGTGTGCACGTGTATACGCGTGCGTGCGTGTGTCTGTATGCTTGTGTTTGTACGCACATGTGCACGCGTGTGTGTGCATATACACGTGCGTGTGCGCGGTGAATAATAGCACAGTGTACCTGTGTGGAATGAATGTGCAAAGTGCAGGCCTTGTGTGGCCAGACCCCGCCGAGCTCACCGCTGCCACCCCTCTCTCTCCTCTGCGATACACAGGACGGGGGAAAACCGACCAATCGCAACGCGCCTGAGATCTCAGCCCGAGCCCCGAGAAGTTCTGTGGCTGACTGTTATTCTTTTTTTTTTTTTTTTTTTTTTTTTTTTTTTCTTTTTTCTTTTTCTCACATCACGAAACCGGACTGTGCAGGCTTCCAGGCAACAGAGCCGTAAACAGTCAGATCAACGCTCGCGCTCGGCCACAGATGCGTGGCTTTTTTTTTTCACACAAAAAAAAAAAAAAAACCTACCTACGCGAGACCACAGGTGCAAAAGTGGAGAGCAAGGTCTCAGTCACAGTGCACTGTGGGTGTCATAAATGTGTGCTACTATTCCTTGTCTAAACGGGGCAGTAATCTGTCATGGAATGTGCAAGTCTGTCTAAGCAGGAGAGAATAGTACACTGTATGTAATAATAATAATAATACATTTTATTTATAAAGCACTTTTCAAGCAGTATCTCCAAGTGCTGGATATAGTATAGTCTATAGTATACCGAGGGTGGAGTATAGCATGAAGACTTAGTAGAACAGGGCTGAGGGCTGCCCAATCGTGTTCCTGGAGATCCACCATCCTGAAGGTTTTCACTCCAAACCTAACAAAGCTACACCTCAGTCAACGGCTACATGTCTCGTTGGACTGCTAATTAGCATCAGGTGTGCAGGGAGGGCTTCTACATTTAGAGTACAAGTATGTTTCTGGTAAATGCCGAAACAAATCTTTTAGGAAATGTAAGTTGCCGTTTGCATTATGTTCATTGTTTCTGTTAAAGACCTGCAAAATCACCACAGAAATGGAACAATGGATAATGGACATGACGCATTGATTCAGATTTTACCAGTTTTTTTTATTTAAATTCAATCGCAGATTACAGATATCTCTCAGTAGATAGAAGCATAAAATACAACAACTACAACGAGTAATGATTTTAACATATATCCATCCATTAACTATACCCGCTTATCCTGGGCAGGGTCACAGGAGATGCTGGAGCCTATCCCAGCATGCATTGGGCAAGAAGCCGGAACACTCTCTGGACAGGCCGCCAATCTATCGCAGGGCACACACAGCATTCACACTCTGTTCCCACCCTCGTACCCTGGACCTTCTTGCTGTGAGGTGACATTGCTACCCACTGCACCACCATGCCACCCCCCCTATTTAATATATATATATATATATATATATACGCACACAAACTATAAAAGTACAGTGAAAGGACAGGAATGTAGCTTTTTTTTTTTTTTTTTTTTTTTTTTTTTTTTTTTTTTTTTTTTTGCAAAGGTCTTAGCTTGGATATGGAATTTGCCAGAAGTTATTCAGGAGGAAGCTCTGAGTGCTGAACTCTTATTTGTGATGATGTGATGATGACGTCAGACGGGGCCCTGGTCGTCCGCTGAGCCGTCCTCGGGGGAAGCAGTTGGCCCGGGATTTCTGCTTAAAGACGGGGGTGGACAGGGACGGGACGGTGAACTGGTCTGCCGTCACCTGATTGGTTAAAATTATTAACTGAAACGGGCGTGGATTACGTCACATGTTATATTACAGAAATGCAGCGCAAGTGCCAGCATGGGGTGTTGGGGAAAAGAAGACGGGTTATAAAGGGTCTTGTCCGGAGACGGGGGGTATTTTGGGAAACCTCCCTCTATGGGCCGCACTTACTTGGTCTGCAGGTGCCTAATCAGCTCCTGGACCTTCTTCACTTTCGGATCCAAGCAGTACTGCATCCCGTTTTTTTGGAAAACGCTGCAAAAACATGGGAAGATGGGTTGAAATACGCAGTGAGCAGGAAACGTAGAAAACCGATAAATCATAACAAGGAGATATATATCGCCCACAGTTACAGTAAAATATACAGTTTTATGTCATTTAAATAAGCAGTATAATATTTACTATTATATATTTATCATTAATATATATATATATATATGTGTGTTTATAATGAATGTAATTATTTACTTATTTAATAACTGGGTGGGCACATGTATGACACCAGCTGATCCTACTGTAAAAACGGCCCTGGTTAAATGACTCACACAATCTCCATTTTATCACAGGTGTGGGAAGGGGGGTAGATCTGGATGTCCTGGATGGCCCTGGGGTCCCCGAATCCTGCGCGGGTACGGCGACACAGGCAGTTTCCCCTGGGACCATCTGGAAAGAGAGAGGTCGTTTAAAACAACAACAAACAACAAAAAAAAAAACTTTTTTTTTAAAAATCTACCAAAATACCTTGCCATTGTATTAAACAGACAAATAAACTTAAAAAAAATAACACCACTATTATTTTGTAAAGACAAAAACATTTTTAAAACCCTGGTTGTTGATCACTCTACTCATCAGTTTTTCTGTGAAGCACGTTAGCCCGATAGCATATCTGTTAAAAAAAAAAAAGCAGCACCCAAATGAACGGAATTGCAATGTTAAGAATGCTCTTGCTTCGTTGAGAGCGGGAAGGAACGAGCGCAAAGTTACACGAACAATGAAATTATTAAACCGAGCGTCACTTACACTGTGCAAGTGCCAGGCAGCCGAGGAGGGCGATGACTAGGAGGACTCTGGTGATCATGGTGGGGGGGTCCGATCTGCTCTTCTTTCTGCGGTGGATGTCTGAGCTGAGAGAGTGAGTGAGGCGTTGGGGTGAGTGTGTCAAACTAATAAACAGCGAGAGAGAGAGAGAGAGAGGAGGTGCTGTTTGCATCGCTAGGGAGCGTTTATATACACCTTGATAAGCGCTTACCTAGTGCTCTCTCTCGCTCTCACTCTCTCTCTCTCTCTCTGGGGGGAATTCCCCTCTCTGGAAACTTTAAACCCAGATCTCATTCTAGAGAACACTCTAGAAAATGCACCCCCTTACATCCCCTACCTTTACAAATTTACCTTGCTTCAGTCAAAGTATACAGTATAACTGCAGCACAAAAGTCTAGCAAATGTAAAACCTTCAAAAAGAGATGATTTGATGATGCTGTGCATTATCTTTCAACTTCAATCAAGAGGAATGGCCTTCAGTGTATTCTAGCGGCTTGCCAAAGAGACAATATGTCAAAGTGTTGTGTTATTTTGTGGTTGTTCCAAGAACCTTTGTTCTCTGAACTTAAATTCATGAGGGCAGGCGGTCAAATTTAATGAATAAGAGGTCAAATTATGACTTAGCAAGAATCATAATAAAGCAAGTCATAAATGTGTGCTACTATTCCTTGTCTAAACGGGGCAGTAATCTGTCATGGAATGTGCAAGTCTGTCTAAGAAGGAGAGAATAGTACACTGTATAGTATAGTCTATAGTATACCGAGGGTGGAGTATAGTATGAAGACTTAGTAGAACAGGGCTGAGGGCTGCCCAATCGTGTTCCTGGAGATCCACCATCCTGAAGGTTTTCACTCCAAACCTAACAAAGCTACACCTCAGTCAACGGCTACATGTCTCGTTGGACTGCTAATTAGCATCAGGTGTGCAGGGAGGGCTTCTACATTTAGAGTACAAGTATGTTTTTGGTAAATGCCGAAACAAATTTTTTTAGGAAATGTAAGTTGCGGTTTGCATTATGTTCATTGTTTCTGTTAAAGACCTGCAAAATCACCACAGAAATGGAACAATGGATAATGGACATGACACATTGATTCAGATTTCACCAGTTTTTTTTTATTTATTTAAATTCAATCGCAGATTACAGATATCTCTCAGTAGATAGAAGCATAAAATACAACAACTACAACGAGTAATGATTTTAACATGTATCCATCCATTAACTATATACCCGCTTATCCTGGGCAGGGTCACAGGAGATGCTGGAGCCTATCCCAGCATGCATTGGGCAAGAAGCCGGAACACTCTCTGGACAGGCCGCCAATCTATCGCAGGGCACACACAGCATTCACACTCCGTTCCCACCCTCGTACCCTGGACCTTCTTGCTGTGAGGTGACATTGCTACCCCCTGCACCACCGTGCCACCCCTTTTAACATATATATGTATACGCACACAAACTATAAAAGTACACTGTGAAAGGACAGGAATGTAGCTTTTTTTTTTTTTTTTTGCGCAAAGGTCTTAGCTTGGATATGGAATTTGCCAGAAGTTATTCAGGAGGAAGCTCTGAGTGCTGAACTCTTATTTGTGATGATGTGATGATGACGTCAGACGGGGCCCTGGTCGTCCGCTGAGCCGTCCTCGGGGGAAGCAGTTGGCCCGGGATTTCTGCTTAAAGACGGGGGTGGACAGGGACGGGACGGTGAACTGGTCTGCCGTCACCTGATTGGTTAAAATTATTAACTGAAACGGGCGTGGATTACGTCACATGTTATATTACAGAAATGCAGCGCAATGCCAGCATGGGGTGTTGGGGAAAAAGAAGACGGGTTATAAAGGGTCTTGTCCGGAGACGGGGGGTATTTTGGGAAACCTCCCTCTATGGGCCGCACTTACTTGCTCTGCAGGTGCCTAATCAGCTCCTGGACCTTCTTCACTTTCGGATCCAAGCAGTACTGCATCCCGTTTTTTTGGAAAATGCTGCAAAAACACGGGAAGATGGGTTGAAATACGCAGTGAGCAGGAAAAGTGGAAAACTGATAAATCATAACAAGGAGATATATATCGCCCACAGTTACAGTAAAATATACAGTTATGTCATTTAAATAAGCAGTATAATAATATTTACTATTATATATTTATATTTAAGATACTCTATATATATATATATATATACATACATATAGTGTTTATAATGAATGTAATTATTTACTTATTTAATAACTGGGTCGGCACATGTATGACACCAGCTGATCCTACTGTAAAAACGGCCCTGGTTAAATGACTCACATAATCTCCATTTTATCACAGGAGGGAGAAGGGGGGTAGATCTGGATGTCCTGGATGGCCCTGGGGTTCCCGAATGCTTCGCGGGTACGGCGACACAGGCACTTTCCCCTGGGACCATCTGGAAAGAGAGAGGTCGTTTAAAACAACAACAAACAACAAAAAAAAACTTTTTTTTAAAAATCTACCAAAATACCTTGCCATTGTATTAAACAGACAAATAAACTAAAAAAATAACACCACTATTATTTTGTGAAGACAAAAACATTTTTAAAACCCTGGTTATAAAGTGACCCTGTTGTTGATCACTCTACTCATCAGTTTTTCTGTGAAGCACGTTAGCCCGATAGCATATCTGTTAAAAAAAAAAAAGCAGCACCCAAATGAACGGAATTGCAATGTTAAGAATGCTCTTGCTTCGTTGAGAGCAGGAAGGAACGAGCGCAAAGTTACAGGAACAATGAAATTATTAAACCGAGCGTCACCTACTCTGTGCAAGTGCCAGGCAGCCGAGGAGGGCGATGACTAGGAGGACTCTGGTGATCATGGTGGGGGGGTCCGATCTGCTCTTCTTTCTGCGGTGGATGTCTGAGCTGAGAGAGTGAGTGAGGCGTTGGGGTGAGTGTGTCAAACTAATAAACAGCGAGAGAGAGAGAGAGAGAGGAGGTGCTGTTTGCATCGCTAGGGAGCGTTTATATACACCTTGATAAGCGCTTACCTAGTGCTCTCTCTCGCTCTCACTCTCTCTCTCTCTCTCTGGGGGGAATTCCCCTCTCTGGAAACTTTAAACCCAGATCTCATTCTAGAGAACACTCTAGAAAATGCACCCCCTTACATCCCCTACCTTTACAAATTTACCTTGCTTCAGTCAAAGTATACAGTATAACTGCAGCACAAAAGTCTAGCAAATGTAAAACCTTCAAAAAGAGATGATTTGATGATGCTGTGCATTATCTTTCAACTTCAATCAAGAGGAATGGCCTTCAGTGTATTCTAGCGGCTTGCCAAAGAGACAATATGTCAAAGTGTTGTGTTATTTTTGTGGTTGTTCCAAGAACCTTTGTTCTCTGAACTTAAATTCATGAGGGCAGGCGGTCAAATTTAATGAATAAGAGGTCAAATTATGACTTAGCAAGAATCATAATAAAGCAAGTCATAAATGTGTGCTACTATTCCTTGTCTAAACGGGGCAGTAATCTGTCATGGAATGTGCAAGTCTGTCTAAGAAGGAGAGAATAGTACACTGTATAGTATAGTCTATAGTATACCGAGGGTGGAGTATAGCATGAAGACTTAGTAGAACAGGGCTGAGGGCTGCCCAATCGTGTTCCTGGAGATCCACCATCCTGAAGGTTTTCACTCCAAACCTAACAAAGCTACACCTCAGTCAACGGCTACATGTCTCGTTGGACTGCTAATTAGCATCAGGTGTGCAGGGAGGGCTTCTACATTTAGAGTACAAGTATGTTTTTGGTAAATGCCGAAACAAATTTTTTTAGGAAATGTAAGTTGCCGTTTGCATTATGTTCATTGTTTCTGTTAAAGACCTGCAAAATCACCACAGAAATGGAACAATGGATAATGGACATGACACATTGATTCAGATTTTACCAGTTTTTTTTTATTTATTTAAATTCAATCGCAGATTACAGATATCTCTCAGTAGATAGAAGCATAAAATGCAACAACAACTACAACGAGTAATGATTTTAACATATATCCATCCATTAACTATACCCGCTTATCCTGGGCAGGGTCACAGGAGATGCTGGAGCCTATCCCAGCATGCATTGGGCAAGAAGCCGGAACACTCTCTGGACAGGCCGCCAATCTATCGCAGGGCACACACAGCATTCACACTCTGTTCCCACCCTCGTACCCTGGACCTTCTTGCTGTGAGGTGACATTGCTACCCACTGCACCACCGTGCCACCCCTTTTAACATATATATGTATACGCACACAAACTATAAAAGTACACTGTGAAAGGACAGGAATGTAGCTTTTTTTTTTTTTTTTTTTTTTTTTTTTTTTTTTTTGCAAAGGTCTTAGCTTGGATATGGAATTTGCCAGAAGTTATTCAGGAGGAAGCTCTGAGTGCTGAACTCTTATTTGTGATGATGTGATGATGACGTCAGACGGGGCCCTGGTCGTCCGCTGAGCCGTCCTCGGGGGAAGCAGTTGGCCCGGGATTTCTGCTTAAAGACGGGGGTGGACAGGGACGGGACGGTGAACTGGTCTGCCGTCACCTGATTGGTTAAAATTATTAACTGAAACGGGCGTGGATTACGTCACATGTTATATTACAGAAATGCAGCGCAATGCCAGCATGGGGTGTTGGGGAAAGAAGACGGTTTATAAAGGATCTTGTCCGGAGACGGGGGGTATTTTGGGAAACCTCCCTCTATGGGCCGCACTTACTTGCTCCGCAGGTGCCTAATCAGCTCCTGGACCTTCTTCACTTTCGGATCCAAGCAGTACTGCATCCCGTTTTTTTGGAAAACGCTGCAAAAACACGGGAAGATGGGTTGAAATACGCAGTGAGCAGGAAACGTGGAAAACTGATAAATCATAACAAGGAGATATATATCGCCCACAGTTACAGTAAAATATACAGTTTTATGTCATTTAAATAAGCAGTATAATATTTACTATTATATATTTATCATTTAATATATATATATATATATAGTATATAGTATGTCTATAATGAATGTAATTATTTAGTTATGTAGTAACTGGGTGGGCACATGTATGACACCAGCTGATCCTACTGTAAAAACGGCCCTGGTTAAATGACTCACATAATCTCCATTTTATCACAGGAGTGGGAAGGGGGGTAGATCTGGATGTCCTGGATGGCCTTGGGGTTCCCAAATTTTTCGCGGGTACGGCGACACAGGCAGTTTCCCCTGGAACCATCTGGAAAGAGAGAGGTCGTTTAAAACAACAACAAACAACAAAAAAAAAACTTTTTTTTAAAATCTACCAAAATACCTTGCCATTGTATTAAACAGACAAATAAACTAAAAAAATAACACCACTATTATTTTGTGAAGACAAAAACATTTTTAAAACCCTGGTTATAAAGTGACCCTGTTGTTGATCACTCTACTCATCAGTTTTTCTGTGAAGCACGTTAGCCCGATAGCATATCTGTTAAACAAAAAAAAGCAGCACCCAAATGAACGGAATTGCAATGTTAAGAATGCTCTTGCTTCGTTGAGAGCAGGAAGGAACGAGCGCAAAGTTACACTAACAATGAAATTATTAAACCGAGCGTCACCTACACTGTGCAAGAGCCAGGCAGCCGAGGAGGGCGATGACTAGGAGGACTCTGGTGATCATGGTGGGGGGGGTCCGATCTGCTCTTCTTTCTGCGGTGGATGTCCGAGCTGAGAGAGTGAGTGAGGCGTTGGGGTGAGTGTGTCAAACTAATAAACAGCGAGAGAGAGAGAGAGGAGGTGCTGTTTGCATCGCTAGGGAGCGTTTATATACACCTTGATAAGCGCTTACCTAGTGCTCTCTCTCGCTCTCACTCTCTCTCTCTCTCTCTCTGGGGGGAATTCCCCTCTCTGGAAACTTTAAATCCAGATCTCATTCTAGAGAACACTCTAGAAAATGCACCCCCTTACATCCCCTACCTTTACAAATTTACCTTGCTTCAGTCAAAGTATACAGTATAACGCAGCACAAAAGTCTAGCAAATGTAAAACCTTCAAAAAGAGATGATTTGATGATGCTGTGCATTATCTTTCAACTTCAATCAAGAGGAATGGCCTTCAGTGTATTCTAGCGACTTGCCAAAGAGACAATATGTCAAAGTATTGTGTTATTTTGTGGTTGTTCCAAGAACCTTTGTTCTCTGAACTTAAATTCATGAGGGCAGGCGGTCAAATTTAATGAATAAGAGGTCAAATTATGACTTAGCAAGAATCATAATAAAGCAAGTCATAAATGTGTGCTACTATTCCTTGTCTAAACGGGGCAGTAATCTGTCATGGAATGTGCAAGTCTGTCTAAGCAGGAGAGAGAATAGTACACTGTATAGTATAGTCTATAGTATACCGAGGGTGGAGTATAGCATGAAGACTTAGTAGAACAGGGCTGAGGGCTGCCCAATCGTGTTCCTGGAGATCCACCATCCTGAAGGTTTTCACTCCAAACCTAACAAAGCTACACCTCAGTCAACGGCTACATGTCTCGTTGGACTGCTAATTAGCATCAGGTGTGCAGGGAGGGCTTCTACATTTAGAGTACAAGTATGTTTTTGGTAAATGCCGAAACAAATTTTTTTAGGAAATGTAAGTTGCCGTTTGCATTATGTTCATTGTTTCTGTTAAAGACCTGCAAAATCACCACAGAAATGGAACAATGGATAATGGACATGACACATTGATTCAGATTTTACCAGTTTTTTTTATTTATTTAAATTCAATCGCAGATTACAGATATCTCTCAGTAGATAGAAGCATAAAATACAACAACAACTACAACGAGTAATGATTTTAACATATATCCATCCATTAACTATAGCTTATCCTGGGCAGGGTCACAGGAGATGCTGGAGCCTATCCCAGCATGCATTGGGCAAGAAGCCGGAACACTCTCTGGACAGGCCGCCAATCTATCGCAGGGCACACACAGCATTCACACTCTGTTCCCACCTTCGTACCCTGGACCTTCTTGCTGTGAGGTGACATTGCTACCCACTGCACCACCGTGCCACCCCTTTTAACATATATATATATATACGCACACAAACTATAAAAGTACACTGTGAAAGGACAGGAATGTAGCTTTTTTTTTTTTTTTTTTTTTTTGCAAAGGTCTTAGCTTGGATATGGAAATTTGCCAGAAGTTATTCAGGAGGAAGCTCTGAGTGCTGAACTCTTATTTGTGATGATGTGATGATGACGTCAGATGGGGCCCTGGTCGTCCGCTGAGCTGTCCTCGGGGGAAGCAGTTGGCCCGGGATTTCTGCTTAAAGACGGGGGTGGACAGGGACGGGACGGTGAACTGGTCTGCCGTCACCTGATTGGTTAAAATTATTAACTGAAACGGGCGTGGATTACGTCACATGTTATATTACAGAAATGCAGCGCAGTGCCAGCATGGGGTGTTGGGAAAAAGAAGACCGGTTATAAAGGATCTTGTCCAGAGATTTTGGGAAACCTCCGTGTATGGGCCGCACTTACTCGCCCTGCAGGCGCCTAATCAGCTCCTGGACCTTCTTCACTTTCGGATCCAAGCAGTACTGAATCCCATTTTTTTGGAGAACGCTGCAAAAACACGGGAAGATGGGTTGAAATACGCAGTGAGCAGGAAACGTGGAAAACCGATAAATCATAACAAGGAGATATATATCGCCCACAGTTACAGTAAAATATACAGTTTTATGTCATTTAAATAAGCAGTATAATATTTATATTATACATTTATAATTAAGATACTATATATATATAGTATGTTTATAATGAATGTAATTATTTAGTTGTAGTAACTGGGTGGGCACATGTATGACACCAGCTGATCCTACTGTAAAAACGGCCCTGATTAAATGACTCACACAATCTCCATTTTATCACAGGTGTGGGAAGGGGGGTAGATCTGGACGTCCTGGATGGCCTTGGGGTTTCCGAATCCTTCGCGGGTACGGCGACACACGCAGTTTCCCCCGGGACCATCTGGAAAGAGAGAGGTCGTTTAAAACAACAAACAAAACAAAAAAAACTTTTAAAAAAAAAATCTACCAAAATACCTTGCCATTGTATTAAACAGACAAATAAACTAAAAAAAAAAATAACACCACTATTATTTTGTGAAGACGAAAACATTTTTAAAACCCTGGTTATAAAGTGACCCTGTTGTTGATCACTCTACTCATCAGTTTTTCTGTGAAGCACGTTAGCCCGATAGCATATCTGTTAAAAAAAAAAGCAGCACCCAAATTAACGGAATTGCAATGTTAAGAATGCTCTTGCTTCATTGAGAGCGGGAAGGAACGAGCGCAAAATTACACTAACAATGAAATTATTAAACCGAGCGTCACCTACGCTGTGCAAGAGCCAGGCAGCCGAGGAGGGCGATGACTAGGAGGACTCTGGTGATCATGGTGGGGGGGTCCGATCTGCTCTTCTTTCTGCGGTGGATGTCTGAGCTGAGAGAGTGAGTGAGGCGTTGGGGTGAGTGTGTCAAACTAATAAACAGCGAGAGAAAGAGAGAGGAGGTGCTGTTTGCATCGCTAGGGAGCGTTTATATACACCTTGATAAGCGCTTACCTAGCGCTCTCAGTCTCTCTCTCCCTCTGGGGGAATTCCCCTCTCTGGAAACTTTAAACCCAGATCTCATTCTAGAGAACACTCTAGAAAATGCACCCCCCTTACTTCCCCTACCTTTACAAATTTACCTTGCTTCAGTCAAAGTATACAGTATAATGCAGCACAAAAGTCTAGCAAATGTAAAACCTACAAAAAGATACGATTTGATGATGCTGTGCATTATCTTTCAACTTCAATCAAGAGGAATGGCCTTCAGTGTATTCTAGCGGCTTGCCAAAGAGACAATATGTCAAAGTATTGTGTTATTTTGTGGTTGTTCCAAAGACCTTTGTCAAGGGCAGGCGGTCAAATTTAACGAAAAAGAGGTCAAATTATGACTTAGCAAGAATCATAATAAAGCAAGTCATCATGAAACTAATACAATCATTACGTTAAACAGTTTCGTCTAAACATGTATGATACGTGCCCTTAGAAATTATGGACCTGTATATGGAAGGAAAGTAGGTCACAAAAAAAAAGACTAAACCACATACCTGTGGAAAAAAAAACATTTGGTCATCACCTTATAGCAGTCAGAAATGGTCTTATTTATTACTTATATCATTATTACTAATGTAAAAAAAAAAAAAAAAACATATCCTGACTGATGCTGGTTTGATTATGCTTTATTCATTTTATTCTACATTGATTAAACAGGGAGGATCTCTGAGAGTAAGTAGTCACTTTCAAGACCCACATCACGGAAAATTTGTTGTGGACTTTGTAGGGACTGAGCCAGCAACCTCCTGTGTTGAAGCCCATGTTCAGTGTGGAGAGCTACGGTATGTTTGGGACAGTTGTGAGCATGCACAGGGCATCGAATAACAATATAAATATTGTCTCCGTAACCTATTGCGGAGTCAGTGTCAGCATATCCCATACTGAACCGGACTGAGAAGTCTGTAAAATATCACATGATGTCTTTCCTTAATGACACCATCAGATTGTGGCTGTTCCCATGTCCTATTTATCCAGAGCAGGACTGCACACGTACTGTATAACATGGCAACTGTGCGTTTGAATGAACTGCCCAATGTGTCTGTGTTGGGTTAGAGTTAGCGAAAAAGTCACAAAACTATAGCTGGTCTACGCTGTGCGCTGCACGGTTTCGGAATCGATACTGAGAAAGTGGCATATCGTATGCAAGCTCTGGGTATGACTGTATCCCTATGAATCTATCATTTCTCTGTAGTAATGGGAAGTTTTGAGGGGTTTCTTTTTGTCCACCTCTGATAATCTGCCACCTCAGAGAGCTTACCTTTTCACACAGAACGGCCTGTTTAAATAGATAAAAGCTGTAGTATCTTTTTGCCGCTAATTGTCAGTCAGGTAACTAAGCACATAGATTGATAGAGCGGTTGCAGTTCTTTGTGTGTGTGTGTGTGTGTGTGTGTGTGTGTGTGCGCGTTTGAGTGTGTGTGTGTGTGTTTATGCATGTGCTTGCTTGTGTGCCTGTTCATATTTGATTATGCTTGCTCGTCATTGTATGGTTGCAATTTATGAGAATGCAAGTGTGAATGCATGTGTGTTTCTGACTATGAGTAAGCATGTGTATGCATATTCTCGCATCACTGTGAGTACTTATGTGTGCGTGCGTGCGTGTGTGTGTGTGTGGACTCGTGTGTGTGTGTGTGTGTGTGTGTGTGGGCGCGCGTGTGTGTGTGGACTCGTGAGTGTGTGTGTGTGCGCGTGTGTGTGCGTGCGTGTGTGTGTGTGGACTCATGAGTGTGTGTGTGTGTGCGTGCGTGTGTGTGTGTGTGTGTGCGCGTTTGAGTGTGTGTGTGTGTGTGTGTGTGTGTTTATGCATGTGCTTGCTTGTGTGCCTGTTCATATTTGATTATGCTTGCTCGTCATTGTATGGTTGCAATTTATGAGAATGCAAGTGTGAATGCATGTGTGTTTCTGACTATGAGTAAGCATGTGTATGCATATTCTCGCATCACTGTGAGTACTTGTGCGTGTGTGCGTGTATGTATGTGTGTGTGTGGACTCGTGAGTGTGTGCGCGTTTGAGTGTGTGTGTGTGCGTGCGTGTGTGTGTGTGGACTCGTGAGTGTGTGTGTGTGCGTGTGTGTGTGTGTGTGTGCGTGCGTGTGTGTGTGTGGACTCGTGTGTGTGTGTGTGTGTGCGTGCGTGTGTGTGTGTGGACTCGTGAGTGTGTGTGTGGACTCGTGTGTGTGTGTGTGTGTGTGTGTGTGTGTGGACTCCTGAGAGTGTATAGGTCAGTTTGTTCAGGCGCGTTGGGGAGTTGAGCAGGGCTGGTACACTTCGGCCAGGGGCCACAGGGCCTTTCCGTCACTCAACACCTCTCAGGGGCGGGGCCCAATCCGCGGTTTACCCCGCACCTCCTCCACTACCTGTCCTGCAAAGGCTCGAAACAACCTGGCTGCAGGTTCAAGGAAAACTTGCACGCTTCCTCCTACGGGGTTTTTCAGGGTTGACGACCTTTGCTAAATTTAGGATCTTGACATCAGCAACATTTCCAGACGGATTGGGTGAAACTGAGCGTCATGGTGGCGTACTGTGACCTTTGAAAACGTTCAGCGACTGATTGAGAAGACGGTCGTCACAGTGACTGCAGCTCTTTAAGATCCTCTGTGTTTCAGAACCACATTCACGTTTATAATGATGAACGGAAAACTCCTCCTGATTAAGAAATTCACTTTTAGAGCAGGGTGTTAACATCAGGGATGAGGCCAAATCCCTTACAATTCCCCAGATTCTAGAAATTAACTTAAAATTCAGTCGATTAATTTAAAAATCTACATAGAACACATTATGGCTATTTGTCAGTTCATTAACCCACTGAAGAGCAGGTTTTTTTGGAATATTTTTTTCAAAATTCGAAGCCAGTGTTCTAGAACTCCGTCGCTTTCAGTTACCAGCAGTGCTTGTGACATCAGCAACAGAATGCTCAGTTAAGAGCACTCTAGTCACATATTTGTGACCTCACACTTTAAAAAGTTAATTGCATCTCAGTTGATTTCCTTCAACTGAAATGGAATTGACTCATTTGATTCTGGTTATTAGTTTTCAAGTGTTTGGCACCAGTGTTGAGCGAGGTGTTGAGTATCATTGCTGAGTTAAGTCTCAGTGTTGAGGTGCTGAACATGAGAACTGGAGTGTGGATGTCCAAGGATGCACCCTGGCCTTTGGACCCCCAGATCTGACCTTAGTGAGACCTTTTTGAGAGAGTCTGCATTTGCAGGGTACAGGGTCCTGAGAAACAGAGACAGGAAAGTCACAAAACCAGGCGAGACAAGTCAGCTGTTCTTTCAGTCGATAACTTAAGTACCGAATAACAACGTAATCAAACACTGCCTCCAAGAGGCCCTTTAAGACCAGAGTAGAGAAGCTGTATTATCCGGAACCTGGAGATCATAGTGGTCTCACTCTGGCAGGGTGAAACCGCACACGCACATGTTGTTTCCAAACTGCTGAGGACAAACCAGTGAGTGCGAAACTGGCCACATAGAGAATGAGGTCATCTCCAGGTAAAGCCCTGTGGTCTGGGGTGGGGAGGGGGCGTTGAAATTGAGTCAGTACAAATGGACAAAAATACTATAAAATTAAACTGGGGAAAGGGAGCGTCGGTGAAGTGGAAAATTATAGAAGAAATCAGAAATAATAATTAATTGACAGGGCTGTTGCTAGGAATTCTGGAAGAATATTGGTGTGGGCCCCTGCCCCTCGACTTTACCTCGCCAAAGATCAATTTTACACATCTTTTTTTCAGAGAACACACTTCCTGCTTGACGGCCTTTGGGTCACATGAGGTCACATACAGCCTTTATATGATTTACAGTTTCATGGTTGTTTATGTCTTCCTGTCTGATAAGTTTGATTAAACTCAGTTCTATCTTACCAAGAGGTCTCTGAGTCTCTCTCTGGATGAGTTTGGAATCTAAAAGGAATCATTTAAAAAAAATCTAAATAAAAGGAATCGTTTTATGAACCACAACTGTCGAAACTATAAGAATGAAGTTGACGTTGACCTGCATGTTTTGGTGACTTTTTGACAGTCTCTACTTTGACCATAAGTCACTGGGGCTGCCCAGACAAGGGGGGTATTTCCAAAAAACAAGGACTACAGGATGTCTTTTGGGTGCCTTTCCTGTCTGTGTGTGTGTGTTTGTCTGTCTGTGTGCGCGTGAGAGAGAGAGAGAGAGTGTGTGTGTGTGTGTGTGTGTATTGTGCTCCTTAAGTCAATTAAGTTATTTAAAAAGTACTGCATTATTTCATAAACAACCAGGTTTATTTATGTTACAGAAGAAAAAAAAACATTTAATGTGAAGTTACTGCTAATGAGCAAATGAATGTTACTGCTAATTTGACACATTTAAGCAACATGGAGTCAGGTGCTAATAGTAGCTGTTATCAATAGGAAGGCTGAGAAGCTGGCCTGAAAATTAAAGCTGAACTCGCAGAGGAACTGTGTGCACCATCTCAATTTCCGTTTTTTTTTTTTTTTTTTTTTTTGTCGTCCTTGTGGTTTATTTTCAACAGGAAGTGCAGGCCAAAGTGAGCCAACATGTCAGCAGGTGGAAATAATGGTGCATGAGCATTAAAGCCGTTCAAAATGAACACCGCCATCCTACACTGGAAACAGTACTCCAACATTAGAGAAGGCCAGATAAATGATCAAAACCTGGCTTGCCAGTTGTAGTTCTGTATTAAAGATATTTTTGAAAGGATGGCAAAAAGCAGTTGTTTGGGAGCATTTTCTAGAATGTTCTTTAGAATGAGATTTGCTTCGTCTCTCGTTTAAGGTTCCAAAGAGGGAAATGTCCCCCAGAGAGAGTGAGAGCGCAAGGTAAGGGCTTAACAAGGTGTATATAAACACTTCCTAGTGATGCAAACAGCACCTAATAGGTGGGACATAAAAATCAAATCTCTCTCTTTTTCTCTGTCACCCCCCCTCTTTCTCTGTCTCTCTGCCCCCTCTCTCTCTCTCTCTCTCTCTCTGTCTCCCCCATCTCTCTCTTGCTCTGTCTCCCCCCTCTCTCCTCTCCCTCTCTTTCTCTGTCTCCCCCTCTCCCTCTCTCTCCCTGTCAATTTCAATTTCAAAATGCTTTATTGGCATGACAAATATAGGCACTTGTGTTGCCAGCAGTGGTTACTATATACAATGAATCCGTTATATAAAAAATATAAAAATATCAGTAAGTGATGTGTGTGTGCATGAGTGAATATGTGCTTGTACGCGTGTATGCTGTGTGTAAATGTGTGCATGAGGTGGTCACACATTGTCCCTCAGAGTATGGCAAGAGAACACAAATTGTGCTGCTAGTATGCAGCAACCTTTTTCTTCTCCTAATAGGTAGGCACTCTCCCTGTCTCTCTCTTTCTGTCTCCCCCCTCTCTCTCTCCCTCTCTTTCACTGTCTCCCCATCTCTCTCTCTCTCTCTCTCCCCCTCTCAATTTTCAATTTCAATTTTTCAATTTAAGTTGCTTTATTGGCATGAAATACAAACGTAATTATTGCCAAAGTATACATATATAATATTAAAATAATAATGGTAAATGTAACAATATATACAAATAACAGCATTGACAGCAACAGAAGTAAATCAATAAATATGTACGATGTTTATATGGGGTGGGTGGTCACTCACTGTCTCCCCCTCTCTCTCTCTTTCTCTGTCCCCCCCCCCCTTTCTCTGTCTGCCACCTTTATCTCTGTCTCCCCCCCCTCTCTCCCTCTCACTCTCTTTCTCTGTCTCCTACCTCTCTGAAGTGTCGAAGTGTCCCTGAGCAAGACACCTAACCCTAATTTCTCCCAACGAGCTGGTTGGTACCTTGCATGGCAGCGTTTCACCGTTGGGTGTGTGTGTGTGTGTGTGTGTGTGTGTGTGAATGGGTGAATGAGAGCCATCAATTGTAAAGCGCTTTGGATAAAAGCGCTATATAAATGCAGTCCATTTACCATCTCTCTCTGTCTCCACCTCCCCCCCCCCCCCCCTTTCTCTGTTTCCCACCTCTCTCTGCCTCCCCCCCTCTCTCTCTCCCTCTCTTTCTCTTTCTCTCTCTCTCTGTTTATTGGTCTGTTTATTAGGCACACTCACCCACAGCCTCGCTCGCCCGTGACATCCTCTGCAGAAAGAAGAGCAGACTGGACCCCCCCACCATGATCACCAGAGCCCTCCTAGTCATCGCCCTCCTAGCCAGCCTGGCTCATGCACAATGTAGGTGACGCTCGTTTAAATCTTTTCTGTTTTATTCATCACTCATTCCAGCATTCTTAATGTTCCAATTCAGTTCATTTGTGTGGTGCTTTTTTACAGAGATGCTATCGGGCTAGCATGCCTGACCTGATAAACAGTGATGTGCAGGGTGATCAAACAACAGGGTCCTTTTCTAAAAGTTTTTTTTTTTTGTTGTTGTAATTTTTTTAGTGATGTTCTGGGTCAAATACGTATTTGTTTTGGATTCAAATGCTTCTCTACGCTTTACTGATCTTGTCTGGTGCATTGGAACCAATGAAATACTCTCAAATGGCGCTTCTCCATTGTCCAGCAACAGCACGGTACAGGACGGCAAGCATTCGCATCCTACCCGTGCCGTGTTGCCTGTTGCGCTTCTCCATTACACAACAGACCCGCGAAGGTAGGATATTTCACACTGTAATGTAAGCGTTAGTTAGTAGTGTAATAGTTTTTGTGATGCATGCAACAGTGATGACGAGAGTGTTGGAGCATTGCCAAAACGTGGTGGACGGTGAAAATTGTTTTCATGTCGTCCCATCCCCGGCCCATACAAGAAAACATACGAAAGTACAGAGTATAGAAATACATACAATAGTTAATTATTACACATTTAGGATGCTTTCCTCTGCTTTACTCCTCCCATGACTCCTCCTACCTTCACGGGTCTGTTGTGTAATGGAGAAGCGCAACAGGCAACACGGCACGGGTAGGATACGAATGCTAGCCGTCCTGCACTGTGCTGGTAAATGGAGAAGCGCCATTACATATATATATATATATATATGTCTATGTTGGTACCTACCCCGGAGCAGTAGCTAAAATCGGCATGGCGTGGTGGTGGAGAAGCGCCAAAAAAGTGCAAACCCCGCCTTCTGGTCAAATTGGCAGGCTCAGTTACACCAGGCAAGATCAATAGAGCGCAGAAAGGTATCTGAATCCAAAACGAATAGGTATTTGACCCAGGTCTGTTTGATTTACTTGTTTAATGCCGTTGCCAAGGTATAGCCCTGACAACGGCCTTTCCCTTTCAAACTGCCGGCCCGGGTGGATCCAGGGGTTCGGGCGGGTCCAGGAGAAGGTGCCTGTGTTACGGTACCCACGACAGATTCAGGAACCCCAAGGCCATCCAGGACATCCAGGTCTACCCCCCATCCCACTCCTGTAATCAAATGGAGATTGTGTGAGTCATTTAATCAGGGCTATTTTTACAGTAGGATCAGCTGGTGTCATACATGTGCCCACCCAGTTATTATTACAAGATAAAATATTTATTATATTCATTATGAACAAACAATGTAAATATAGAAATCTTATTTATAAATATATTATTGTGCACATTATATTGCTTATTTAAATATTCATACAGCATATGAATATCTATATTTTTATAGTAACACAAAAAATACAGTTCAAATTTTTTGTGGTAATTTATTGTAGCATATATCATACTTTATGACATTTTACTGTAACTGTGGGCGATATATATCTCCTTGCTATGATTTATCAGTTTTCCACGTTTCCTGCTCACTGCGTATTTCAAAATGTTTTCCCGTGCTTTTGCAGTGTTACCAACAAAAACGGGATTCAGTACTGCTTGGATCCGAAAGTGAAGAAGGTCCAGGAGCTGATTAGGCACCTGCAGTAAGTGCGGCCCATAGAGGGAGGTTTCCCAAAATCCCCCCCGTCTCCGGACAAGATCCTTTATAACCCGTCTTCTTTTCCCCAACACCCCATGCTGGCATTGCGCTGCATTTCTGTAATATAACATGTGATGTAATTCAGTTAATAATTTTAACCAATCAGGTGACAGCAGACCAGTTCACCGTCCCGTCCCTGTCCACCCTGTCTTTGAACATGAATTCTGTTTCGCCCAAGGAGGGGTCAGTAGACCTCTGGGCCCCCGTCTGATGTCATCATCACTGACCAATAAGAGTCCAACACCTGGAACTTCTTCCTGAATAACTTCTGTCAAGTCGAGTTGAGCTGGTACCATGCGGTGGAAAACCGGCTTTAGAGTGTTCAGTTAAGAACATTCTAATCTCATTATGTCTTCCTGTCTGATAAAAGTTTGATTAAACTCAGTTCTGTCTTACCAAGAGGTCTCTGAGTCTCACTCTGGATGAGTTTGGAATCAAAAGGAATCATTAAAAAAAAATCAAAATAAAAGGAATCGTTTTATGAACCACAACTGTCGAAACTATAAGAATGAAGTTGACATTGACCTGCATGTTCCGGTGACTTTTTGACCGTCTCTACTTTGACCATAATTCACTGGGGCTGCCCAGACAAGGGGGGTATTTCCAAAAAACGAAGACTACGGGATGTCTTTCTGGGTGCCTTTCCTGTCTGTGTGTGTGTGTGTGTCTGTCTGTGTGCGCGTGAGAGAGAGAGAGAGAGAGAGAGAGAGTGAGTGTGTGTGTGTGTGTGCGTGTGTGTCTGTCTGTCTGTGTGCATGTGAGAGAGAGAGAGTGTGTGTGTGCTCCTTAAGTCAATTAAGTTATTTAAAAAGTACTGCATTATTTCATAAATAACTAGGTTTATTTATGTTACAGAAGAAAAAAAATATGTGAAGTTACTGCTAATGAGCAAATGAATGTTACTGCTAATTTGACACATTTAAGCAACATGGAGTCAGGTGCTAATAGGAGCTGTTATCAACAGGAAGGCTGACAAGCTGGCCTGAAAATTAAAGCTGAAATTCCTTTCTTTTTCTTTCACAAAAGTTATGTTTTTTTTCTTATTGCAAAAAAAAAAAAAACCTTTCCAATCACAACATGCATTGGGCTAGATGCCAAAACACACCCTGGCCAGGTCGCCAATCCATCGCAGGGCCCACACACCAATTCACACACACACCCATACCTATGGCCAATTTAGACTCTCCCTATTAGTCTAACTCGAACCTGGGACCTTCTTGCTCTGAGGCGACAGTGGTATCCACTGCACCACCATCCAAATCTACGTTTTCCGGTCTCAAAACTTTCCTTGAACTTTACCGTCGTATCTTGGTTCACAGAGGAACCATTTGCTTGTAACCTTTCCAATTTTTTACTTGCAGTCAATGATTAAGAATATGTAATTACGTGGTAGGAACATAACTGAAAGAATTAAAATGCATTATTATGGAAATATTTCTGGATATGTGAAAAATTTAATTCTGAAAACCTGGCAGCGTTTGTTTGTTTGTTTGTTTGTTTGTTTAAATTCTACCAGAAACACTGAACAATCTTCGCAGGAAACAAAAGTACACAGAGGAACTGTGTGCACCATCTCAATTTCTGTTTTTTTTTTTTTTTTTTGTCTCTTGTGGTTTATTTTAAACAGGAAGTGCAGGCCAAAGTGCAAAGTGCGCTTTACTCCGCAGCAGGTGGAAATAATGGCACCAGAGCACGAACATTAAAAATAAACACCGCCATCCTACACTGGAAACGGTACTCCAACATTAGAGAACTCTAGTGTGTTTCTTTTGCACCTCTGCACCTTGAACCAATGCACTTGTTGTACGTCGCTCTGGATAAGAGCGTCTGCTAAATGCCTGTAATGTAATGTAATGTAGAGAAGGCCAGATAAATTATTAAAACCTGGTTTACCAGTTGTAGTTCTGTATTAAAGATATTTTTGATAGGAAGGCAAAAAGCGGTTGCTTGGGAGCATTTTCTAGAATGTTCTTTAGAGTGAGATTCGTTTCGTCTCTCGTTTAAGGTTCCAAAGAGGGAAATGTCCCCCAGAGAGAGTGAGAGTGCAAGGTAAGGGCTTAAAAAGGTGTATATAAACACTTCCTAGTGATGCAAACAGCACCTAATAGGTGGGACATAAAAATCAAATCTCTCTCTCTTTTTTCACCCCCCTCTTTCTCTGCCTCCCCCCTGTCTCTCTGCCCCCTCTCTCTCTTCTCTGTCTCCCCCTCTCTCTCTCTCCCTCTCTCTCTTTCTCTGTCTCCCCCTCTCTCTCTCTCCCTGTCTCTCTTTCTGTCTCTCTCTCTTTCTCCCCCTCTCTCTCCCTGTCTCCCTCTTTCTGTCTCCCCCCTCTCTCTCTCCCTCTCCCTCGCTGCTGTATGCTGGGAGTGTGTGTGGTGAGTGAGAGTGGCTGGAGAACGACTGTCAGTGAGTTTTCCAAACTTTCCTTTATTTCGCACTGGTGAGGGTCTTTCATGACTTGTACTGTTTTTTTCTCTCTGTTATACTGTTCCTAAGCACTGTTTACTAGTAGGTAGGCAATGCTGTTTTAAAGAAGTCGACCAGCTTTGCTGGTCGGTATGCCAGCGTCCCTAGGAGGCGGCTCACTCTGCGAAATGGCATCAAAGTCGCCCCGAGTGTGCCGTGGTCGGTAGAAGAGTGCATATTAACGATAGCGGAGGTGGTTGGACACGAGTGTATTAAGTTCGCGTCAAGAATGAATAAAGGAATCGTGGTGTTTCTCGACAGCATTGACAAAGTTAATGCCGTAGTTGAACATGGAATTGTTGTTAAAGTTACAATCTCGAAGATCTCAGTTTCGTTCTCTTTGGCGGTACCAATGGCGAGAAGCAGTAATTGCAGTTGTTTTTTTCGACCTCACTTCCCAACTTCCAAACAGTGTCGCCTGTGTGACGTCAGTCATTTGGCACGTTGGCCACGGTAACGGTAGAACTTACTATCGACTGAATAAAAAAATGGTTGTTATAAAAGTAACGTTATGTACATACTCATTCATTGTCTAACATTAGGCTAACTTAAGCTGTATTTACACTGCCGAGCCGGGTTAAAATGCTGTAGCAGACCTGGGGTAGAATTAGTGATGATCAATTTCCACACACGTTCTTTATCCACCTTTTGCTCGGTATGAACATCTTTACACGGCAGAGAAGAATTCGCGGTATTCGCTGTGGCTCGTGCAATTATGTATCTCGTGCACAATAAACATTGTCTTTCTCGTGAATGATTGTTGTGTGATATAACAACTGCCTTGCAAAATGTTTCCCCTGGTGTTTCTGGTTTTGCTAGCTAAACTGTTCGAGAATAAAGCGGAGCTGGGTGTTAAATTAGCAATCAGAACAAGAAGAATAAAACAAAAACAAAACAGATTTCGTCAAAAAAAAAGGGCATCAAGGCTGAAGGAACATATAAGGAAGCGTAATAAAATAATAACAACGCTAATCCATACTGCCGTATTTTTTATTTAGTTTCCTCCGGCTTGACATCTTTACACAGAAATCAGACCCGGCTCTGCTCGACCTATACCCCGAGGTTAATGCTCCGTGTGAAGACCGCTTTATTCCGATCATTATAAATTATATAAATATATTGATGGCAATGTAAATAACGGTAACGTTAAGGCCAGTTCAGATCAATGATGCGCAACGAGACGAAATGGTTTTAAGATGTTGCAGAGAAAACTGCAGTTTTGTCTGCAATACACTGTAAATGTCACAAGAGACATCACCCAGTCTATGGAGGCTCTGGAGAGCGAAATAGAGGATCTCCAAACTTTGGTGGAGACCTCTGGAGGAAGAGAAACAATTGGTGTTCTCAAAGCCAAAAAAACGTCTTTGGTTGACCTGCTGAGCATACAGGCTCAGGGAGCGCTGGTGCGGTCAAGGTCCCAGAATATAGCAGAGATGGATGCCCCATCAAAGTTTTTCTTTGGCTTAGAGAAGAAAAGTGGTCTGAGTCAGTTTATTCACTGTCTGAAATCCGCCATTAGGTCAGGAGCTCACAGAGCTTACTGCAATTCGACGGAGGGCAGTGGAGTTCTTTTCAGAGCTTTACCTGAGTGAATATAGAGAGGAGGCAGAGATAGCAAATGCTTTCTATGACGTGCTTCCAACCGTTCATGCCAGTGGGGATCTAGGGGGGTTTCTATCTCAGCAGGAACTATACACAGCACTTCAGGGCATGGCGAGTGGGAAGGCCCCAGGTATTGATGGGCTGCCAGTAGAATTTTATAAGGGCTTCTGGCAGGTGGTAGGTTAAAACTTGCTATCCGTGCTCAGTGACAGTTTGGCTGGAAGGTCACTGCCATTGAGTTGCAGGAGGGCGGTTGTGACCTTGCTCCAAAAAAGGGTGACCCTAAGGAGGTGAAGAACTGGTGGCCCGTGGCATAGCTCTGTACCGATTACAAACTCCTCTCCAAGGCTCTGGCTGACTGACTGAAGGAAGTGATTGGGCAGGTTATTGGTGCTGACCCAAACCTACTGTGTGCCTTGCAGGATGATAACTGACAATGTAGCTTTAGTTCGGGATGTTTTGGCCCTCTCTGGACAATTGGGGATTGACACTGGTCTCATTTTCTTAGAGCAAGAAAAGGCTTTTGACTGGGTGTAACACCAGTACCTTTGGAAGACCCTTGAGGCCTTCCAGTTCAACCATGGTTTTATTGCCATGGTTAGGGTGTTGTATCAGAACATTGAGAGTGTGTTGAAGGTAAACGGTGGTTTGAGTGCCCCTTTTAAGGTGTGTAGGGGCATACGACAG
The DNA here is from genome assembly GCA_025169545.1 of Anguilla japonica. Lineage (NCBI taxonomy): Eukaryota > Metazoa > Chordata > Actinopteri > Anguilliformes > Anguillidae > Anguilla > Anguilla japonica. The sequence goes on along the minus strand of CM045885.1, from coordinate 7,427,541 downwards.
GGGTGCGCACTGAGTGGGATGCTCTACTCGCTGGCCATCGAGCCCGGCTGGCCGGGAGTTGGACCAGGTGGGGGATTTTGGCACGCGCCTTTGGGTGCGGTCGGGGCGGTATACCTCCAAGGTGCTGCTGGGCTGGAGGCAGGCCCTAACTGAGGCGGAGCGGCACCTGCTCAGAGACTGTGGACCTAACCTAGGCCAGCATAACACAGGAGATCCATTCCCTAGGCTCCTGCTGTCCTCCAGGTTCTCTGATGCTGCACGTAAAGGTCCCCTGTTAGAACATCGGAGTATGGACAATGTGGCCCTGGACATGCACATGGAAAAACTCTGTATAACATGGTGGTGAAAGTGGTGCATGAAAAGAAACTGATTTCTCTCACAGACACACCATGGAGGTCTTACTTGGGGTTAATGGAGGAGGAAAAGCCACAGTGGCGGGCATTATACAAACCACCATTAGCCAAGACGGTTGGGGATTTACAGTGGAGGGTGCTGCATGGGATAACTGCAGTGAATAGTTTTATTTCTGTAATGAACCTGGCGGTTTCCCGCCACTGTCCTTTCTGCAATGAGAGGGAAACTGTTTTTCATTGTTTTTCTGTATGTGTGAGACTTCGACCTCTGTTCGCCTTCTTGGGTCGACTGTTTAGGTCAATGGGGGAAACTTTTTCAAAAAAGGTTTTTATCCTGGGGTTTCCATACAGTTGCAGACAGAGGGCAAAGTCTCAGCTCATTAACTTTGTTTTGGGGCAGGCAAAAATGGCAATTTACCTGAGCCGTAAAACCATGGTTGAACGGGGGGATGCACAAGATACGATAGCTATGGTCAGGGGCATGATTAAGGCCAGAGTCATCGTAGACTTCAGGTACTACAAGGCCACGAGGACACTAGAAGTTTTTAAGAGTGTATGGTGCTATAGGGGAGCAGTATGCTCAGTGGAGGAAGGAGAGCTTCTGTTTGCTGAGGGCACTGGGTGACTGAGTAGGGGCGGTTTTTATTTTTTATTTTTTGTCTTCTTTGCTTTTGTTCACTTAAGTGAATTTATTGTCAGTGATGTGTAAAAATTGGGTTTTGAACTCGCCATTGCACTGAAAAATAAAGGATGGTTTAAAATTCAATTCTCTCTCCCTGTCTCTCTCTTCCTCTGTCTCCCCCTCTCTTTCTCTCTTTCTCTGTCTATCCCTCTCTCTCTTTCTCTGTCTTCCCCTCTCTCTCCTTCTCTCTCCCCTCTCTGTCTCTCTCTCTCTGTCCCCCCTCTCTGTCTCTTTGCCCCCTCTCTTTCCCTCTCTTTCTTTCTCTCTCTCTCTCTGTTTATTAGGCACACTCACCCGCAGCCTCACTCGCTCGCTCACCTGAGACATCCACCGCAGAAAGAAGAGCAGATCGGACCCCCCCAACCATGATCACCAGAGTCCTCCTAGTCATCGCCCTCCTCGGCTGCCTGGCTCTTGCACAGAGTAGGTGACGCTCGCTTTAATAATTTCATTGTTCGTATAACTTTGCGCTCGTTCCTTCCCGCTCTCAATGAAGCAAGAGCATTCTTAACGTTGCAGTTCCGTTAATTTGGGTGCTGCTTTTTTTTTTAAACAGATATGCTATGGGGCTAACGTGCTTCACAGAAAAACTGAAGAATAGAGTGATTAACAACAGGGTCACTTTATAACCAGGGTTTTAAAAATGTTTTTGTCTTCACAAAATAATAGTGGTGTCATTTTTTTTTTAGTTTATTTGTCTGTTTAATACAATGGCAAGGAATTTTGGTAGATTTTTAAAAAAAGTTTTTTTGTTGTTGTTTGTTGTTGTTTTAAACAACCTCTCTCTTTCCAGAGGGTCCCACGGGAAAGTGCCTGTGTCGTCGTACCCGCGCAGGATTCGGGGACCCCAGGGCCATCCAGGACATCCAGATCTACCCCCCTTCCCACTCCTGTGATAAAATGGCGATTGTGTGAGTCATTTAATCAGGGCCGTTTTTACAGTAGGATCAGCTGGTGTCATACATGTGCCCACCCAGTTATTAAATAAGTAAATAATTACATTCATTATAGACATACTATATACATATATATAGTATCTTAATTATAAATATATAATATAAATATTATACTGCTTATTTAAATGACATAAAACTGTATATTTTACTGTAACTGTGGGCGATATATATCTCCTTATGATTTATCGGTTTTCCACGTTTCCTGCTCACTGCGTATTTCAACCCATCTTCTCGTGTTTTTGCAGCGTTTTCCAAAAAAACGGGATGCAGTACTGCTTGGATCCGAAAGTGAAGAAGGTCCAGGAGCTGATTAGGCACCTGCAGAGCAAGTAAGTGCGGCCCATAGAGGGAGGTTTCCCAAAATACCCCCCGTCTCCGGACAAGACCCTTTACAACCCGTCTTCTTTTCCCCAACACCCCATGCTGGCATTGCGCTGCATTTCTGTAATATAACGTGACGTAATCCACGCCCGTTTCAGTTAATAATTTTAACCAATCAGGTGACGGCAGACCAGTTCACCGTCCCGTCCCTGTCCACCCCGTCTTTAAGCATGAATTCTGTTTCACCCAAGGAGGGGTCAGTAGACCTCTGGGCCCCCGTCTGATGTCATCATCACTGACCAATAAGAGTCCAACACCTGGAACTTCTTCCTGAATAATTTCCGGCAAATTCCATATCCATGCCAAAACATTTGCAAAAAAAAAAAAAAAAGCTACATTTCTGTCTGTAGGGAAAGTGCCCCTGTTGCCGTACCCGCAAAGGATTCGGGAACCCCAAGGCCACCTGAGGACATCCAGATCTACCCCCCTTCCCACCCCTGTGATAAATTTGAGATTCTGTGAGTCATTTAACCAGGGCCGTTTTCACAGTAGGATCAGCTGGTGTCATACATGTGCCCACCCAGTTACTACATAACTAAATAATTACATTCATTATAAACATACTATATATATATATATATATATATATATATATATATATATATATATATATATATATATATATATATATATATATATATATATATATAGTATCTTAATTATAAATATATAATAGTAAATATTATACTGCTTATTTAAATGACATAAAACTGTATATTTTACTGTAACTGTGGGCGATATATATCTCCTTGTTATGATGTATCAGTTTTCCACGTTTCCTGCTCACTGCGTATTTCAAACTGTTTTCCCGTGCTTTTGCAGTGTTACCAACAAAAATGGGGAGCAGTACTGCTTGGATCCGAGAGGTATGAAGCTCAAGGAGGTGATTAGGCGCCTGCAGAGCGAGTAAGTGCGGCCCATAGAGGGAGGTTTCCCAAAATACCCCCCGTCTCCGGACAAGACCCTTTATAACCCGTCTTCTTTTTCCCAACACCCCATGCTGGCATTGCGCGGCATTTCTGTAATATAACATGTGATGTAATCCACGCCCGTTTCAGTTAATAATTTTAACCAATCAGGTGACGGCAGACCAGTTCACCGTCCCGTCCCTGTCCACCCCCGTCTTTGAGCATGAATTTTGTTTCACCCAAGGAGGGGTCAGTAGACCTCTGGGCCCCCGTCTGATGTCATCATCACTGACCAATAAGAGTCCAACACCTGGAACTTCTTCCTGAATAATTTCCGGCAAATTCCATATCCATGCCAAAACATTTGCAAAAAAAAAAAAAAAAAAAAAAAAAAGCTACATTTCTGTCTGTAGGGGAAGTGCCCCTGTCGCCGTACCCGCAAAGGATTCGGGAACCCCAAGGCCACCTGAGGACGTCCAGATCTACCCCACTTCCCCCCCCTGTGATAAAATGGAGATTGTGTGAGTCATTTAATCAGGGCCGTTTTCACAGTAGGATCAGCTGGTGTCATACATGTGCCCACCCAGTTACTACATAACTAAATAATTACATTCATTATAGACATACTATATATATATATATATATATATATATATATATATAGTATCTTAATTATAAATATATAATAGTAAATATTATACTGCTTATTTAAATGACATAAAACTGTATATTTTACTGTAACTGTGGGCGATATATATCTCCTTGTTATGATGTATCAGTTTTCCACGTTTCCTGCTCACTGCGTATTTCAAACTGTTTTCCCGTGCTTTTGCAGTGCTACCAACAAAAATGGGGAGCAGTACTGCTTGGATCCGAGAGGTATGAAGCTCGAGGAGGTGATTAGGCGCCTGCAGAGCGAGTAAGTGCGGCCCATAGAGGGAGGTTTCCCAAAATACCCCCCGTCTCCGGACAAGACCCTTTATAACCGGTCTTCTTTTCCCCAACACCCCATGCTGGCACTGCGCTGCATTTCTGTAATATAACATGTGACGTAATCCACGCCCGTTTCAGTTAATAATTTTAACCAATCAGGTGACGGCAGACCAGTTCACCGTCCCGTCCCTGTCCACCCCCGTCTTTGAGCATGAATTCTGTTTTACCCAAGGAGGGGTCAGTAGACCTCTGGGCCCCCGTCTGATGTCATCATCACTGACCAATAAGAGTCCAACACGTGGAACTTCCTCCTGAATAATTTCCGGCAAATTCCATATCCATGCCAAAACATTTGCAAAAAAAAAAAAAAAAAAAGCTACATTTCTGTCTTGTCACAGTGTACTTTGGGTTTGTGTGTATACATATGTTAAAGTCATTACTTGTTTCATTGTTGTTGTATTTTTTTGCTTCTATCTAGTGAGTGATCTGTAATATGCAATTGAATTTAAATAAAACAGCTTTACATTATTTTACATTAATGTGTTGTGTCCATTGTCCCTTTTTCCATTTCTGTGGAACTGCGAATCACAGAGGAATTTGTAAGTGGTGTAAATGTTAATGTGTAATTTACCAAACACACCTTTGAAAGGAAGTCACATAAAATACTTAACAATCATGTATAAGGGCCTGGTCTAGTGAGAAGCCTGGCACAAGCAACAGCTGGTCTTCTATAGAGTTACGTTTTTTTTTTGTTGTTTTTTTTTGGAATGTTTCCTTTTTATTTTTATTTTTTTATTCGTAGCCAGCGTTCTAGAACTCTGTTGCTTTCAGTCACCAGCAGTGATTGTGACATCAGCATTAGAGTGTTCAGCTGAGAACATTCTAATCTCATATTTGTGATCTCACACCGAAGGGTTAAGCCATATAGGAGTGGCCTCGTGCATTTGGTTCTTTGGCCACATAGATATGTCACACAAAACATTATTTATCATTGACCAATGGTTTTCGGGATGTCTCAAAAAGAAATGCTTTTTGGGGGAGATTTATTTGCCCAAGAATGAACACTATGGTTCTGGTTCTGATGGGGTTTGCAAACTCCATCACAAAAATGATAATATATTTCAATAATTTTATTTCAATAAATCATAACAGATGTTTAAAACATTTGGCTGTAGAGTGAACATAAGAAGAGGTATCTCAGTATAATTGTAATAATATAATGATGATGATGTATTTAATGTATGATTAAGCATTGTGGCTCATTGATAATTGACCGTAACTGTTTTTGCAAAAATTGATGGAAAGTACCTAAAAGCAGCCCAGACTGTGCCTGTAACTAATGTAATGATATATTTACTGTATTGTATCATGGCAACAGTCTTTATATTTACTGTAAAATTGCAGCCTATTTTGGGACGCCTCGAAAAGAAAACTATAACTTCAAGAAAGGAGAAAAAATAAGCAATTTTTACACAATTTTATACACTTGAATATGTAACATGACCTCATGAGGCCAGAACATATATACAGTATTTTGATGGTTGTGTTTTTAAATTTATCACACCAGTGTGAAATCAATGCTCAATAAGACCTATTCATATGAGGCCTGTGTGAATCATTTTGATGGAAAAAGTCAGTTTTGAGAAGAGAGAACATGGTTTTGAGTGCATGAATGCATTTTGCAAGAGATTTGTGTAGTTTTGGCAAAAGGTTAACTGTTGCTGTGCTTTGTGTGTAGTTTTGAGAAATTGAGCTATAGTTTCAGGAAACGCGTTTAAACAATTGAAAAAAACCGTAAGTGAAGTTGAGCAATGCCGAACAGTGCCCTCATGTGGCCATTTGTGGAACAGCTACATTTATGATCAAAGTTCTTTGCCAGGGTACATAGTCTCATTACATTACATTACAGGCATTTCACAGACGCTTTTAGTTGTTGCTTTTTGTTGTTGTTGTTGTTGTTTTTGTATAGTATCTATTTATACAGGCGTGTGTACACTGAAGCAATTCTGGTTAAGTACCTTACTCAGGGTACACTCTCAAAAAGCATGTCTAATTAATAGCCAACACACTTTTTGTGTTACTACTTCTGTGTTACTTTCAACACATTTTGTGTCAAAGCTACTACTTTTGTGTTGTAAATATACAATTTATGTGTTGCAAAGGGAGAATTTTTACACAGACTGTGTTGAAAGTAACCCAAAATGTGTTGTCCATAACTAGACATGAAGGTATGTTTAAAAAACGACACATTTGGTGCATTTTTTTAATACATGATTTTTGAGGGGGCCGGCTAAGGTAACGTAAAAATATCAAATTAGGAATCATGACTAGGTGTGGGCGGAGCTCCAGTTAGAAGCACCAATTCCAACCAACGCAACTACCTGTGACATAATGCTGGCTGACATTTGGGACAACCAATCTGATTAAAGGTAACTAATCTCAGAAACTGCAAGTTCCCCTTTTTGGACCATCTACACCAAGGGAGTGAGGGATTGTACAGAATTTGTGTTCCTTAATTTTCTTATTTCTTCTTTTCTGTGTGTGTGTGTGTGCTGCCAGGGTTGCACTATGCATCTATGCAGACAGTTACCTTTCTGTTCAGCACATTCCTGTGAGAAGCATCTAGCATGTCCTACAAGTTTCATTCGGGTTTTTTTTTCACGGCAGACACAATGGCAACGAATCTACATTTGTTTGCTTTGTTTCGACGCATTCCTTATGGGCAGGACAGTGCAGGGACAGAGAGACAGGGAAGAATGGGGAGGGGGAGAGGGAGAGAGGGAGGGGCAGACACGCGACGAAGGTCACGAGGAAAGGTCATTCGAACCGCCTACAATCACGGTCTGTAATTAGCTTGCGGCCAACGCTCCACGCGCTGCGCCGCCAGACGCCTCCACGAACTTGCGTTTGTGATGAATCGACGCATGCAGTGAACCGTCCCGCCGCGTGGGACTGTGTCGCGTGGGTTCTGCGACCACAAATCCAGCCCCCGACGAGAGAACGCTAGTTCGGGTTAAAACGCGTCGAGTTTGTTAACCATTGTTGTTCGCGTCACAGCGCGGTGCCACCATTTGCCTCTGATGTTTTTAAATGTGTCCCGAGGACGTCGTCCAGCAGTAGTTACCCACGAGACCTCATGAGTGTCTCAGGTTTGCCCCAGCAAAGGGGCATTTCCGAATCCTGAAACATCCTGTTTCATTCAGCATCACCGTATGAAATTATTCTGCTTTCAGTTCCTCTCTGATCTCCAGTTAGGGGTTTACAGACATACAGACAGACACCAGACAAAAGAGACAAGCAGATAAATAGATAGATTTTTATCTATCTATCTATCTATCTATCTATCTATCTATCTATTAGTCCTATATGCAAATGACTTCAGGCAACATCTGAAATTTGAAATGTGAAAAAAAATCAACAGTGAATACTGTACCTGTAACCGTAATGGTTCAGTAAATAAGAAAGCCATTTCTTTTTCATTTTTACCAAATGAATCAGTTACATTCTGGGAGCGTATATACTGCAGTAATCTGACACCAATGGCATATCGTGGGGTATAGAACCGGGCCTGCTGAAACCTTACCTTTAAACAGGTAAAATCTCAATCTGTTTATTATGATATAAATTGTATTATATCATAATTAACATTTCTCGGTTATCAGTCAAGCCCAATACTAAACAACTAAGCACATTTTCCTTCCTTAATTTCACATTTTCATGATTTTAATATTACGCTATGAATTATATTTAGTTGTTCCATTGGACTTGATATTTGTGTCACATTGTACAAGATACTGAAATCCCACAAAACGAATCCATTTGATGACTGGGGGCATTTGGGGGGTAAAAATAGCCGAGTGGAATCATTTCGAGTGAGGCAGTGGGATTTTTTTTTTTTTTTTTGAAGACAGTGTGAGTTCTGTTTTTTTCTGTTTTTTTTCTGTTTTTTCCCTAGTTTCAGTTTCCACTACAGTTGACATTTCCCCCGTTAGAGAGGGGTGTGCGTTCAGGGCTGAGAGAGCGTGTATATAAGCTGCCACTCTGCCACCACGGACCACCGCACCTCACCCTCTCTGCCTCGACTCTGACATCATCACCATCAGCAGCAGCGGCATCGGCCCGGCAACCACCATGACTACCAAAACCCTCCTGCTCCTCGCTCTCGCCGTCTGCGCATCTACTGCACTGAGTGAGTGTCCCTCTTTCTCTCCATATCCATACCCCTCTCTCTCTCTCTTTCTCTCTCTTTATCTATCTCTCTCTCTTTCTGTATCCGTCCTCTCTTCTCTGCCTGTGGTGGTTGTTTGGTTTAGTTTATTCCTTGTTGTTGCTTGTCTATTCCTGTATTTTGAAGTACAGCAATTTCTGTGTTTGAACAATGTCCCAGCAAAAGGGTTTTTTGAAATCTCAGCCTCTTTCTCGCTCTCTCTCGCTCTCTCTCTACATACAATATCTTTAATATCTATCAACAAGAAATTAATCTTTCTACTCATCTATGTACCTCTGTCTTTCTGTCAGTGTTTCTGAGTGTTTGTCAGAATGTCAGTATATTTTTAGGTAATTTACAAATATATAGTGTATTTAATTTATACACGTACATATACATACACATATCTGCAGCCAACAGGACGGCCCCCATCTACTTGCAGGACATGATTCGATTCTATGTGCCTGCTCAACCACTTCGCTCTTGTAACCCCTCCCACCCGCCCAAAGGGATCACAGAGCTTCTCCACCCTAGCTCCCCAGTGGTGGAACAAACTCCCCGTCCCTCTCCGAACCTCGCCCTCACTACCCATCTTCCGCCGTGGCCTGAAGACTCATCTCTTCAGACTATACCTAGACTAACTACCACCACGCTGTATATTTCACGCTAAATCCACCCCCCCCCCCCCCCCCTTTTATGACACTTGTTACATGTTGCCCCATCCCAGCACTTTTGGTAATTTGTATTTGCCCTAATACTGTAGCTTATTCTTCTGCCTAGTTGGCTTTGCGGAGGTTAGGTCTGAACAGTGTTCACTGTGTGAACTAAACCGTGTTCTTGGCTAGAAATAGCGGTACAAAATAAGGATGGTATCTTACTGAACCTGTGTATAGTAGTTGACTATGACCATGAAATGCACTTTTTGTACGTCACTTTGGATAAAAGCGTCTGCCAAATAAATGTAATGCAATGTAAGGTAATCTGTTTGTCTGTGTCCTCGTCTGTGTGCCCATCCGTTTGCTGTGTATGAAGTGCGATAGTGTGGTTATTAATGAGTCACCTGTCCACCTCGTGCGCAGGTATCACTGGGGGGAGTACGCGGTGCCTGTGCCAAAGCTTTCGGGACGACATGGCACTGCCCCGAAAATCAATCAAGAGCATGGAAGTCCTCCCCCCGTCCAACTCCTGCGACCAAATGGAGATCATGTGAGTGATGGGGGGGGGGGGGGGGGGGGGGGGGGGGTCTTTACACGTGTGTTATTTGTCCGGACATGAGAAACTATCATAAATCAAAAACTTGACAATAAGTCTTAGTGACAATATGTCCACCAGTGTTCCTCCATTACAACTTAATGAGGAAAATTTTAAAGCTTGTACAGTTTTTTTTTTTTTTTTTTTCAGAGAAACCTTGGTGCTTTAAATGACATTCAAACTGAATTATTTTTTCATTTATTAATTTAAATGCTTTAGCGTTTTTTATAAATGTTTTTTTTTAACGTGTATATATGCATATTTGAGCCAGGTTTTTTTCTGGGCAATAGGTGTCAAACTTAAGGAATAATTTCCACCTGAACTTTGACCTTTGATGCAGTACGTAAAGTGCCATTCATTACTAGAGCCAATAATCTCCATTGGTGTTCTTCCAGTGTGAACCTGACCAATGGGATGCGGATTTGCCTGAACCCCAGCGCAAAGAAGATTAGAGAAGTCCTGAAGAAACTCCGATCGTGAGTGGATATAATGTTGTTCTTTGGGGTGGGGGGTGGGGGCTTTGGGGGGGGGGCTGACTTGCAGCTTTACATCTCACACAAGTAGATATTAGTTCAGATAATTACTGAGGCTATTTGCCTTGAGGGGTTTTTTTTCTTCAGATATTCGATTCCACAACCTGTGTGTTCTGTGTTCCGTTGATACTGATTGGTGCATTTCTGTCTCCTCACAGGAAGAAAAGTATCTCTCAGGCCTAATGATGATACTCCTTCCTAAGCTACTCTCCTCCTATAGTCTAAACTGCAGCTTACTGTTATGCATGTATATATACATATGTACATTGTAAATTCATTGTTGGTTATTTTATTTTATTTTTATTTTTTAAATTATTGTCTTTGTACTAAATGCTTGCAAAATAAATTACCTTTTTGAAAATAAAATATGTCATCTGTTCATGTACACACATGCAGACGTGCACATACACACACATCAGCTGTCGCCTTGAATGTTTTGCACTTGTTATAGGAAATGATTGCATCACAATAACTCTCTTGTGCTGTCTGACTGAATTTGACAGAACAATTCAACAAAAACAAAATTATATTTTCTTTTACAGACATTATATCACTGTGCAATGCAAAAACAATCAAAATATTTATTCTTGTAAAGCCAAGTGTGAATGTAGTTTCCTTCAAAGAATATGAACATAAAAGTGGGCAGCAGTGTAGGAACTGTTCTTGTAACCTGAAGGTCACAGGTTTGAATGCTGGGTAGGACACTGCCATCTTACCCTGTATTGCTTCAAAACATATATCCAGCCATATAAAAGGGTGTATTCCTACCTCTCGCCCAATGCACTCTGGGATAGGCTCCAGGATCCCAGATAGCAAGCGACTCCGGGCAAGATCTGTGCCAAGCCTGGCCCAGCAGTGCTGGCTTCAGTTCAGAATCAGCCCAAATCAGGCCCGGAGGCGCTTGCTATCAGGGATGCAATGTAAATGACATGTGAAGAGTTGCTGTGTAAGTTGCTCTGGATAAGAGCATTTGCTAAATGCCTGTAGTGAAATAATAATAACAATAATGAAAGTTATACATTTCTTGACAGCTGCGTTCAGAGTCGCACATGTAAGGCATGTGTAACTTCAGTTGTGATTACAACAGATTATCTGTGGATAACAAGAAGCTTTACAATCAAACTGGACTAGATGTAGAAATGTACGCTGTAAATATTCACACAGTGTGATTGGTCTATAGAGAAAAAATGCACTTGGGGACAAAACAAGCAAAATATGTTTGTAGTACTACAGTAATACATTCTAAATTTTATAACTGTAAAAATATATAAAATATATATTTTATATATACTTGTTTTTTTAATTTGTGCCCATAATTTCAGATCCAATATACTGTATAAAATATCGAGAACAACTGCAATAACACTGTGGGTTTAGCTGAAGGGGCAGCAGCGTAGCATAATGTCTAAAGAACTGGCAGTAATTGTAGGTTTAATTCTCAGTTGGGACACTACCGTTGTACCCAGGAACAGGGTGCTTAACCTTAAGTACTTTATCTAACCTGAGCTATACTGAGCTCTCGTTCTAGGCCACAGACAGGCAGCCCACTCGAGTGTGTGTTTCCAAGCATACTGTAATCTGGCACGCCAAATCACTGTAAAAAAACAAAAATTAACAGATTTAATATTTATATTTTTAAACGGGCGTTCTGAGTAAACGTGAAAGGTTCCTGGGGAAAGTCACACCTCGTATTCAGTGCTTTATTTCCATTGTGGGCGGAGAGATGTGTCATATTTGGGGGGGGGGGGGGGGGGGGGGGGGGGGGGGGGGGGGGGGGGGTCTGAAGCCAGGGGCTGAGGCACGCCGTTTGCCGGAATTAAATTGCCTTCACGGTAAAAATGTTCCATGTTGAATCAGCTCTTACCGAATGCACGTGGTCCATACGGTTTCGAATTGTGTACTCCGTTAGAGTTGAATTTACACTGGACATCTTACAGTGCTGGCATGGTGCTAATCTCGTCAAACAGCAGTCGAACCTTTGATTGTTCTTTCTATATCACACGTACGTTATTTATTTTACAGGCGATCCGGAACAGCATACCGTGTGGTGTATCGTGCTATGTTAGATGCTAATACTTAGTAATGTTTCTCGCTGAGCCCTGACACCTGATTAATTGAAACTTCCTTTTTTTCCAGAGTCTGTAGTTCTTTGCAGTTGTTCGTTTGATGCTCATTCAGGAAGTTCTTGTTTGTATAACTTTGTTTAATGTTCAATAGGGTAGCAGACAAGTTGTTGATCTTGTCCCACGTCTTGTGTTTGTTGTCTCTCTTTGGACTATACTTTCTCTTTTACACATTTTTTCTGCCTAATCTTTGCACTTTTGTTGACATTGTAAGTTGGTCTGGCTAAGAGCGTCTGCTAAATAAAATAAACTAGAGAAGCAAATTAGATGAATTCCAGTATCAATAAAGAAATTGATTGCAACGCTATAAAAACAAACCAGGATCACTGAAAAAATATAAATAATATGCAATAATGCTGCAATTAATCAATTGTTTCACATACTCTATGCTGCACTTAAGGGGGAAATGTGAAGTCAAATTCAGAGTAGAAGAGATAAGTCTTAAAAGTTAAGTGCTAGTCATGAGATGGCAGAAGACCTGAGAATTTTATACCTTGAGTAGTCTAGACTAGATCCACAAGATCTAGAACTGTCCTTCGCTCCATGGTCATGGACTGCTTCAGCCCTGTTCCTCACCTGCCCATGCCTTGATGCTGTCTGGAGCTCCAGATCCATCATCCGCCTCCTCTAAACGGCACTATGCTTAACTATACCATTTTGTCTTCTATTATTCCTGTTAGCTTTCACCTCAGCTGTAACCTGCTCAACCCATTTTATTTGTTGTCTGCTATTTTACACCAGGCTGGCCAGTGGAGGATGGGCTCCCCCTCTATTGCCGGGTTCCTCTCGAGATTTATTCCAATTAGAGAGTTTTTTCTCGCTGCAGTTTGAGGGTGTTCTCCCCATTGGGAGATTTTCTTTACTTCATGTACTTGCTATTTGGGGTTTCAGGCCTGGTGTTTGCTCTGATTGCTCTCTTTGCTCTGTCTCTTGCCAGGCTACTCTGTAAAGTGTCATTGTGACAGTTCTCTGTAAAAAAAATACATTTAAAATTTAAAAAAAGAACGCTATACCAATACAATTGAATTGAATTTAATTGAATAGACTGATGGATTTAGACAGAGTGGCTGTGTAATACAATGTTTAGGGAACTGGGCTTGCAATCTAAAGGTAGTGAATTAAATTCCCAGGTAGGACACTGCTGTTGAGTTGCTTAACCTAAATAAATTCAGTATACAGTATATCCAGCTGTATAAAATGTTTGGGGGAATTTTAATTTTAATGTAGATAAGTTTTCTCAGTGGTTCCACACTGCCTTACTGTGGTTGAATTTGGTACTGTAGTTTTTATTTATTTATTTATTTATTTATTTATTTTTATTTCATTTCATTTCAGTTTATTTTATTTTCACTTTTTGGTGCAAAACAAGAATGTCCTAACTTGGCTTTGGGTAGTGTTTCTATATCATGTAAAATGTTCTTACAACTGCTTGGTATGAAGTAATTGAAACATATTTGAATGTTTATTCAGTGATTTTGAGCTTGTTTTAACAAGATGTCGAGAGTGTTTAGTTCAACACCATCCTATCACAGAGTTTCCCATTATTATTATGAAGCCTTGACTTTTTTCAGCTATAACCTGTACTCATCTGTGCTTGCATCACAACTTTGTTGAAAGCTGACCAAAATATATGCATCTTTGTAGACATATGCTAGACTCCCACGTCATAAAAATAATTCGTAAATTACTGATGATCTCGAACGCATCGTCCCGAAAAGGCAAACACGTGGTGTATTTATTTATTTAGGTCATTTGCATGATTGTGTTAGGGAAAGGGAAATGGTGACACGAGTAGCCTATCTTCACTTAATACTGGCCGCTGTGCGGAAAATAAATGTCAATCGATATCCAGTGTCGTTGAACCTGTCCCTTTTCGTCATGCTTATTTATTCTTAGACAAACATTAACCGGCTTGAATATTTGTGACGTAAATTGCGTTAACTAGCAACAATTTGGCGAGCTGTTACTGCGCGTGCACCATTGCGTACTGAAGTCGCAGTCCTGAGACGTCTCAGTCGGAAATGGAAGAGCGATGTGCTTTTGATTGAATTTCAAGGTGTGCTTGAAATAGAATGGGCACTGCGTGGTGGACAGGTGACTACATTGGCTCAGTAGCGCTGTCACATACCGTACAGGCATGTCTCGCGAGACACGTGACTTACTGCACGCACACAGTCTGCATCTGACTGGTCAGTCGGAAAGTCAGGAGTGGTGTGGTAGTATTACAGTACATGTGAACCGCAGCAGTTGAAACATAATTCTCGCAGTAGCCTACAGTTAGAATTTTCCTCGGACTTTTAAGCAAAGAAAAGTAGAATTATACTTTGGGTGAGTAAAATAAAAGGGGTTTTCTGTCTAATCCTTTTTTTTTTTTTAAATATCAATATAGTTTGAATGACTACGTGCGGGGTGAAGAGGTTCTGTGACATAGTTTGTGAGATTAGATTACATAAACGGTATTTGTCATTAATCTCAGAGTAACTATATATAGTCGTTCGACAGTACTTAAATAACATACCCACGGGGAAATAATTTAAACGAGGTCTGTCTCTGCAGCAATCCAGTCGATTTAAATGTGTACAATTATTTTGCATAGTTATTTTAGTTGTTTTCCTTCCACATTCTACCGGGTTAAATTATGACAGATCTGGTGAAAAAAACTAGCGGTTTATAAAGGATAGACTTGCAAGCAGTCGTTATTAAACAACTTAATGAGTTGCGTTGCACTGATTACAGTTGAATTCTGGCAGCCAAACTATTGGCGAGCGAACTGTGGCACGACTGATTCGCGCGACGAATTTCCTGAATTGACTGTGCAGATCTCCATAAAACGGTTCATTTGAGAAAACTTTCAATATTGTTGCAAAATAAAATGCTAAATGAACGCTTCATGTGGACAAATTCACGAGATACCGGGTCGATGTCATATATTAAGTTTATCCTTTTAGGACAGTTATGAAACGGAAACTAAAGAATTAAAGGTGTGACGTGCCTTTAATACTGAGGTAACTTTTGTCTTCACGATTTGACGCACACCAAGGGGCTGTGTATGCTAAAACATCGTAACTGCAGACAGACCAGCTGTGCGTTTATGCACACATCCGTGGCATAGGTGGGACGGCGCGCGGCTGCCAGTGGCTTGGGCTTGCATGACTTCGACTTAGTGTTCGTTTTGTCCCTACAGATCTCTCTGGTATTTACAGCTATCCAGTTGTCTGTCTCCCGTGCCCCGGGACGCGCAACAATGCTTGGTCTTGAAGACTACTCCGATACTGTACACCGACTTTATCTAATGACACTGCAGGGATAACTTTGGCTTCTACGCCCACAGCGGTAAGTGCCAGCGACAAAACATTTAGAACATTGCCCTCGTGCACATTTTGGCAGAGCACTTCATGTTAACAATTGCTGACCTCCAATGGCCGACAATCGCCTGGAATCTTCTGTCTGTGAAATCCAGTTTTGTATTTTCTCCTCTGTCAGTATTTTGTTCCCGGGCTCTCCTCTGTCTCGAGAAAGTTCAGATTTTCTATAATCACCTCTCAGCACTTGTGCCGTGATCTGTGTTCCCCAACGCATTTTCTGAAAGGTAATTCAACCGCCTGAATAGCAGGAATGTTTTGAAGCTGCACGGTTTTGTGAGCGCATGTAAATAATATCAGGTACAGTATGTTTGTGCTCTCCATGGACAATTGTATTTTAAACCTTAAACAGTGGCAAATATACAGAATACGTATGACAGGATATAAAAGAACTGCGGAATGAAGTAATGAGAAAATAAAACTTTTTGCACAATTTTTCCCAAGGACTTCAGGCTGGCGTTCAATATTTTATTGAAAAAAATACTCAAGAATAATATCAAATCATATTGTAATGGTCAAAAAATAAAGCATGCTTTTTCGTAAATTGAATACAGGTGCATACCTGCCACTTAAAAGCGTTCATATGCTTAGAATCCTGCACATACACACCTCGGGGGGTACAGAACAGCTGAAGACGTGATAAACGTGATGTATCTCGCATATTTATTTTCTTTTTATGAGAGAGAGACAGACAATAATAAACAGAGCTTAACCACTCGCTCCCTCGGGTTAAAAAAAAAATTATAAACAACAAAGTAAAAATAAACCAAAACCAAAGTACAGATTTTCAGCTGGACTTCTCGCTCTCTCTCTCTCTCTCTCTCAATCTCTCCCTGTATGCCTTTTTCTCTCTCCCTCTTCCTCTCTCTGTCTCTCTCCCCTCTCTCTTTCTCTGTCCATCTCTCTCTCTTTCTCTCTCTCCCTCTCTTTCTCTCTCTCTCTCTCTCTGTCACTCTGATGTGAGCTGAAGGGAGACTGCCTGTGCTCTGCTGAGGAAGGCAGGGGGCAGATGGGCTGGGGGCTGGACTGGCACCTGTTTGTGATGAACCTACGTGGGGGGGGGCAAACACTGCAGGTCTTCAGATCTCTGCTCTTCTGTGCTGGGGGTGTGGTCGGCTGTTTTTATTATGCAGTGAGGGGAACCTTTGGGGGCTGGAAGAGCCTCTGTCCGATAATTGTGACCGTCGCCGCGAGTCCTGGCTGGCCCCAGGGGCAGCTTTGTGAGGGCTGGTGTGGTGAAGCTGGCTGGCACGGCTGTGAAGCTTGAGGCGTGGGGTACGTGCTGCAGCTGCAGGGAGGGGGTCCTGGTGGGAATAAGGGCTGCTTTGCCCACGTCGTGCAATGAAGACGGCGCAGTGCGTGCGTCTCGGTTTACAAAGGCCCCTGCTCTCCCAGGCGGCGGTGGCGGACTGGCTGGAGGAACAGGGGACGCTGTTAGCTTTCAGGACGCCCTTGCTGGGGGGTTTTTAAGGCTGCGAGCAAGAAGGCCTTGTATACAGCGTGTGTAAAGGTTCGGCACCTCCTTTCCCTGGAAAAGGTGAGGGCAGGTGTTTGACAGGGTTTGGGACCAAATTCTGTACCGGTTTTGAAGAATTGGAGATTGTAGTATAAGGCACCATTTCCAGAGTGGTCAGGAGATCTCCACTGGAGGCTTATCCATGGAGCCATAACCACCAGTAGACACCTGGCGCTAACAGGTTAAGAAGAAAGCACAGACTCAATATCACCATAGTGCTACTACCAACAGCCTTAAATATACAATCAATCCAGTGTACGGAATTCTTATTAATGGCTCTGAAATTAACAAAATGGGGGACCTAAGGTACTGTAGCCCAGTTCCACAGTGTACTATGCAGCCCCCCAGCCCGAAATGGCCATGCGCATTAAACAGAAATTCAAAATCAGTGTTCTAGAACGTCATTGCTTACAGTTACCAGTAGTGATTGTTACATCAGCATTAGAAGGTTCAGTCAATAAGATTCTAATCACATATTTGTGACCTCAGGCCTTAAAGGGTTGGTTCTGCGGGTCCAGTGGCTCTTGGCTCTCCTCTGCTGGACTTCGTCGTTGTCTCGACCTGAGTGGTTCCGCAGCGCGATGGCGTCCAGTCCGGGTAAGGAAGTGACTGTGCCCCCAGTAAGCCTTCATTCCTTGTGCTTTTGAGGAAAGCCTTTGCCAGGTCCTGATTTACTGCCTTTTGTTATCTCTGACTGTGGCCTAGCACTTTGAGCTGCGTCAGGCATTCCAAAGGTCCTCAGGTTTGTGTCCTGTATCTGTTGTACTTTGAGAGCAAGCTTCTCTCTCTGATTAGCTTTAGTTAAAATAATCAGCTTTATCGTATTAAATATAATGTGAATACATGAAATGGACAACGAACCCCTGGTATTCCATTTTATTCTATTCTGCTTTATGCTGTGTATAAAATTTTCTTGATAAGGGTGCATGTTTCGCAAGAAATTTTTTTTGTTTGTCTTTAAAGTTCAATTGAGAAACAGTCCACCAGTTCACTTGACAAAAAAATATAGATAAGTGTGTGTGTGGGTGTGTGTGTCCGTGTGTGTGTGTGCGTGCGTGTGTGTGGGTGTGTGTGTGCATGTGTGGGTGTGTGTGTGTGTGTGTGGGTGTGTGTGTGCACGTGTGTGCGTGTGTGTGCGTGTGGGTGTGTGTGTGTGCGTGTGTGCGTGTGGGTGTGTGTGTATGCGCGTGTGTGTGTGCGTGTGTGTGTGTGGGTGTGTGTGTGCATGTGTGTGTGTGTGTGTGTTTGTGTGTGCGTGTGCGTGTGTGTGTGTGTGTGCGTGTGGGTGTGTGTGTGGGTATGTGTGTGCGTGTGTTGGATGTGATGCAGGTTTAAACAGCGTTGTACTTTGTGTGCTCGACCCTTGTCCGGAAGGCCTGCGTACCTGTTTGTTTATCTTAGTTTCTGTCTGTCTGCTGATCCAACCTTTAGCACTGGAGCTGGGTAGCGCAAAGGAGCTAATGGGCGAGATGCCCCAGCCAATCGGAATGATGCGACGAGCCTCCAGCTATGACGCGTCGCTGGACACGCCCATGGTCTCCATCCCAATCAACACGAGCTTCAACATCCTGTGGAAAACGCCTGTGATTCCGGATAAAAAGTCCCGGTGCTTATCTGAGGTAGCCCCCCCTCCCCCCCCCCCCCCCCACAAAAAAAAGACGTGGCTTTTATTCTTTCTGTGCATATTGGTTTTTTTTATCACTTGTAACTCCCCCTGCATTCAAAATAACTGAATACTTCTTTTCTGGACATTCTGTGGGATTCTCTTTCTCAAAGTGCATCCCTTTTGCCCTTCAAGAAAGCAGCCCCTAACCCTGTTGTTTTTAATATGAAATTTGGCTCAATTTGCCGATCACCTTATTCCCCCTGCAAACTGGAGGTCGTTCGCATTTTTGTGTTTGTTGCCATTAGGGTGACGACCACGGAATCACCTTCAAAGTTTCCCCCCCAGAACCTGCCCACCCCGTGGTCAAGACCAAAGCATCTTCCTCCATCTTAAATTCCCTTATGTGCAGTGAGTATGGTGTGCATCCTACTGCTACATGCTAACACCGAGTAAAGAGAACAGTGCCAGCCATTGTGTGGCTACATGTTTTATGTTTAGCTTCCGTGTGGACCTCTGACTTTAACTCACAGTTGTGGTCAAAAACCACATTTGTGTTTGTGGGATTCGGTCCGGGAGTGTATCATGGGCAGTGAAATGCCCCTGTAGTGTAGTTTCATGACTTTAATGTAACTCTGAAATCAAGCCAAAAATATGGTTATGAAGATATTTGTCTGACCATGAAAGAAAAAAAAACTAACATGTGACCAAAGGCTGGTGGCCCTGTTCTGCACGGAGAAATTGCAACCAATTCAAACGGGAGTTTAAGTCTCGGATTTGAGCGTCTGGCCCGGTGGTTCTCAAACTCGGTCCTGGGAACCTTTATTTATATGCTGCTTTTTGTTCCAACCACAACTGCAATCCCAGAATTTTTTTAAAAAAGCTGTTCATTTTTTTCTTAATTGCTCACCTTTATTCAACGGCGACTGGTGAGCTGAAAATCAGTGGGGCGCAAAACTTTCCTTTAAACTAATCATTGATCTCAACCTGTTTTCATTCATTTTCCTTTATTATCAAGCGTGCCAACGTTCGGACTATTCAAATGGCAAATAGCCTAACATAGAGCGTCTTCATACCGTTTTAGGGGGATTAAATCATAAATTCAATTAATCTGTTAAAAATCTGTTTTAATCACCAAGTAGTCTACGCTTAACAAACAAGACACACCAGTCATCTACCGTGTTAGCTTTCAGAATAACCAGAAAAAACAAAACCTGCACTTCAAGATTGTTTACAATCTACGCATTGCAGATATTTGCCATGAATACGAGTGCGGAGAAAGAAGTGCATGTATCCGCAAATAATGTTGATTAAAAATGTGCACAATTTCATACTGCAAATGAAAATAAATGTAGGCTATAAGACCTAGGCTGCTTAGTGATTAAAACTGATTTTTCTAAATCACATTTATCATTTAATCTCCCTAACACAATGTGAAGAAGCTGTGTGTCACTTTCCAATTGATTAGTCAGATCATTTGCATGCCTGTTAATCACTGAAAGTTAATTAAATCAGTTTGAGATCAATGATTAGTTTAAAGGAAAGTTTCTCCCCCCACCAATTTTCAGTCACCGCTGCCTTTAATGTTCTGAAGGATTATTTACCCTCTGAAGCAACAATAGGTCCGAAATAGCAAGGGGGGGTGGGGGTGGTGGGGGGTTCCAGCAGAAAGTCAACCCAGCTGAAGGGCGCGGTCACGCATGCGTGAAATTAACATGGGCGAATATTCGCCTCCCGTTCACTTCCATTCTATGCGAGCGAAGGGGCGAATAAAAATCCGCTTCCGGTGGCGAAGCAAATTCCCATCTTCGATTCGCTTGGAGTTCAACTTTGGTGAACTTTGACCGGCGAATTCGCAGCCTCAACCAATAGCAAAAAAGTTGTGTGTTTGACCCCACGTGGCTGTAGTTTTCTTAGTGAGCCAGGATGGAGAAGACTTTGAGTGTTGCTGTGTCTGTGTCTTGTATTGCACGATCTTCAGGATACATTTTCCCGTCGCAAAACCAACAATCGCTCATGTGTGACCCACAATCACTCAAACAGACTACAAAACCAGCAAACTGATTTCCGTATGCATCACACCTTGCACTGCCAACATTCAGCACGACAAGATACAAATTTCGCCTTCGCCTGCATTCGCACGTGTGACCGCGCCCCAAAAACTTGACCCTTGAATGTGTTTGTTCCTCAGAGCAAACCCAGGATAACATACAGAGGTTCGAACAGAAGGCTGGTCTGAAGGACGCTGGGTACACCCCGCACAAGGGACTGACCGCGGAGGAAACCCGCTACCACTACATGGCAGAAGCGCTACACGTGAGTGCAGGGCTGGTGTGGATGTACGCATGTTTGTGGGAGGGCCGGGAGAGCAATCACAGGTGTGTCAGTGCGCTAGGCGACGGAACAACGTGGCGTGGGGGTGTGGCTGTTTATGCTCCGGTTACGGGGAGGGCCACATACATTACCCGATAAACATGTTTACGTGGAGTGTTCAAGCTGGTGGATGGTATTAGCTTAATGAAGTTGGATGAGCTGGTTCTGAATCCTCCAGTACCGCGCGTGTGAAACTACCGCCAGTTTATTCGCGAAGGTGAGTGCTGCTCCTGGCGGGGAAATAATATATATTTTTTTTTTCATACATACTGTTCTTTTTTTTTTTTAGTTCCATACAGCGTTCTTAGATACATCTGGAATTTAAATGCAAATCGTTTAGATTCCTCTAAATTGGCGGTGAGGTAGTCCCAAAGGCATATCCCATTTTGCCTGTTTCTTTCACGCTGCTGGCTGAAAGGAGCCGGGCAGTACACTGTGTTCTATTCTGGAACTTGTGTGCATGGTGTCCAGGCAACAGGCAGTCTAGGCGAGCCCCTTATTTATCCGAATCAGCCAATCAGGTCGCGCCGGAGCGTTGCACTGGCTCGTATCCAGCGCCTCGGCTGCAAGCAGGAAAACAACAAAATGGGCATCAAGGGTCTATCAAAGGAGGACGAAAGAGAAAAACACGTTCTTATGAAAAGGTATTTCTCACGTTACTTGGTGTGGTTGCTGTACTGCTGGCCTGCCGTGTGGATCAGGCGTCTTGTTCGATGCATATGTCATTGTTTTCGCGTGTTTCGTTTTTGTCTGTGGCCTTCGTTAGCTTTAAAGCCTGGGACTCGAGTGAATGGCTAGCTATGACTGAGCTGGCTGACGTGTCCTCGGTTGTTTACGTGCATAGTAAAAAAGGGTGTTTTGGGACAATTTCTCTGTTTTCGTTTTATTGCTTGGCTAATGTCGTTTTAAAGTAGCCCTGGTTGACAAGTAAGTGTGTCATTTTACGAATATTTACCGTTAGCACACTGGCTTTAGGTTAATAGCTAGAACATGGTGGCCTACCGCTTATCTTTTCAGCTAATGGAAGCTAGCTAACGTTTTTAGCCTTGTTGTAGGTAGCTGGTATTGCTGCTTAGTAAGCCTCGGTCGTATTCTTTATCATACTATATCAACGCTCAAAAATTTCCCCAAAGAATTGTGATGTTATATCATTAATGTCTGGTTAGTGCATTAATGTTACGTCGTAGCTAGCTAGTTAGCTTAAAAAACCTACCGTTATGCTAACATGGTCTAAGTTAACAGAAAAGCTATAGTTAGACTACATATCACCGCCCTAATTCCTGAATCCCCATACTGTATATAAGTTAAATCGTATAATGAATTTGTTCACGGATGCTAGTTCACTATAGACTAATCAGTCTACATAACGTTAGTTATTCCCGTTTGTGAATATGGCTACCACTCATAAACGTTATTACGTTACATAACGTTAATTCAACAAAGAATTGTGGAAAATTGGCACAGGGTTGTCCAAGTTACCAAAACGGTGACTGCAGTTCAAAACGCAAAGGCCATATTTTAAAACTTGCTTTCATAAACAAATTGATGTTTAATGTAAAAACTCTATATACGTTTCAATGTTCTAAAGTTTAAATGGAATGATTGAATATTGAAAGTATTTGTTGTGTTCTAAAGTGATTCACAAAAATAATTCACTTAGTCTAGTTTTTTTCACCGTTGTAAATTCAAAAGTACCAACACATGCAGTCACATTGGCGCACCCCGAAATGTTTGAATTCTATGAATATTATGTAATAATCGGCTAGAGGGGGGAAAACTTGCGATTTATGACGAGCCGGCAGGGCTGAATTGAGTTAAAGATCAGCATGACGAAAAGTTTTCAGTTCCCCCTGGTTGTTGTGTTTGCTAATTGAGCAACACCTGCGGATCCAGGATTTTTGAAAGGGGGTGACTGTTGTGAAGATTGTTAATCTATCTATTATTAAGCGAAGGATTCTGCGTGCTTTCGTGTTTAAACTTGCCCGTACTATGAACGTACAGTCTTAACCCGTTGCACACACAAACCAGTACGCATCTACTTAGCCTGTTTAGGGAGCGCGTCTGTCCGCTAAATGAAAGGTATAATGTAAACGCTGATGGTTGTTTTTTTGTCGTCGCCCAACGGGGGGATGTACATCTCCGCTGACGTGGGTGGGCAGCGGTCGGACAAGGACTTCAGCTATTTGTCCAGCCGAATGTGTTTACCTCTGAACATCCAGCCACAGGACAGCCCTCTGTACACACCCCCGTGCTTATCACGCGCGCGACCTCTCCCCTAACTTCTCGTGGGTTTCAGGACACCGGGTATCGGGTTGCAGTTCATAACGGGTCCCCACAGAATCGCGATCAGGACCCTTCCAGCCGGCTGGTCTTTTTTTTTAGTTATTATTTATGAATCGTACTCCTGGCATCTTTTTAAATCTCTTAGCCGTTTTCCGTGAATGTTTGGACTTGGACATTACGTTATTTTTACATTTTACACCGGACGTGTCAGTGAAGATATAGTCTCCAAACACCAGCTGATAGTGTCCCAACAGCTCTCCGGAAGATGCACCTTGTGAGTTAATGTTACTTTTTCAGCAGTTTGTATATTTGAGAGATTGATGCATGCCTTCTGTTAGTTTGTGGTTGTACAGACTTGGCAAAGGTGTCCTTTTTAAAAACCTGAAATGTTGAATACTGTGCCAGCAGGTAGGGCATACAAAAAACATGATATGGGTTGGGGAAAATTAGTCCTATATTATTATTATTATTATTTAGTCCTATATAAAATGGGTCCGTGTGTATGTACAAGTTGAACAGGCGGTCAGTGGTACATTTGTGGGTGTAGTGTAGTGGATGTAGCTCGTCTACAGTAGTTTGTTAACAACGCACAGTGAGGTGTGGTAAAGGCGCGATGCCCTCCTGGCAGGTTACCGTGACGACGGTCCTTGGCGACACAACCCTCGGGTTTAAGATGACGTCGTCGAGGCGATTTTGCTTGCAGCTGACTGGTGACGCGGCTGCCTTTGGAGTCTCTGAGCCAGTGAGAGGCTGGGGGTCACCCCCCCCCCCCCCCCCCCCCCCGGGACCTCAGGCACACCTCCTTAACCTGTTACACAGTGCCCCCCTTTCACAGTGGAGTCCCAGGCCTGTGTCTGAGGGTGGGGGTAACGGAACCCTGAGGGAACCAGGGGTTCTGCACCAAGAATGGGGGGTTCTGCTCTGAGTGTGGGGGGGTTCTGCACCAAGAATGGGGGGTTCTGCTCTGAGTGTGGGGGGGTTCTGCACCAAGAATGGGGAGTTCTGCTCCACGAACGGGGGGGGGGGGGGGGGGGGGGGTCTGCTCCGAGCGGGGGGGGAGTTCTGCTCCGAGCCGAGCAGGGGGGGGGGGTTCTGCATGGTTCTGTGGCTAACCGGCTGCTGCCGCCGTTTGTTTTGGCAGAAGCTGAAGATGCCGAGCGGGGACTTCCGGGAGGACAAGCAGAGAACGTCCGCGCAGTCCACGCCCAGCGCCACGCCCAGCGCCACGCCCAGCGCCACGCCCAGCGCCACGCCCACCGTCACCCCCCACGCCTCCCCCAGGGCTAATCGCAGGTATGGGCTCTGCGCATCCGCAGCCTGCTGGACTGCCGTTCTCACCTGTGTGTCACATAACATTCTTTTTTAAAATTTGTTTTACATGCTTGTGAGCCAAGGACAGTTGGTTTAGCAATATGATTGTACTTTGCTCTCACTGGAACTTTGCAATCTCTGGGTTTAATGACTGGTTTAAAGGTCCTTTGGTTTAGGCCTTGTGAGTGCCCTGCCCTCTGGAAAGGGCTGGCACAAGTGTCTGCTTCCTCCACCTGTAAAAAGTCCCTGTAGCCTATATGTGATTAGAATGTTCTTGTCTGAACATTCTAATGCTGATGTCACAGTCACTACTGGTGACTGAAAGCGACGGAGTTCTAGAACACCGACTCAGAATTCTTTAAAAAAGCGTGCGTCGCTTCTCCGAGTTTGCTTTGAGAAGGCACAGGTCTAATTTTGGGGGAAATAAATAGTTTCTCCAGGACTATCTTGGCGTATTTATCCAAGCGTTGGATGTGCTCGTGGAAGTGTTGGCAGGCGGGAGGTATCAGAGTGCAGGGCGGGTGCATTTACGCCCGAGGTCATTTTCGGGTGCCAGGCGCGCCCCTTCGCTTCGGTGGCGGCTGACGCAGTGTTTCCATGGCGCCCGTGTCCGCCTCCCTCAGGAGCTGGTTCGGCCAGAGTTCCGTCGCCTATCTTCCCATCTCCGAGTTCGACACCGGTGACGCAGGCTCGGGAATGGGCGGGACCGAGGGCGGAGGCGGGGACAGCTGGCGCCTGTTCGGCACGCGATCCACGGTGTCCAAATCCTCCACTGACCCAGGTAGGCGCCGTCGCCACACCCGTGTGACGCCCGTTCCACCTCAATTCAGGCGTTTTGCGTGTCAGACCAGCGTGCAAATGCGCGTGTTACGTAACCAGTTTGCACAGCTGAGCAGGCGACCTTCGCTTCGCCTGGTGTTGCGCTGGCTGGTGCCAGGAAAATGAGGCTTGTGCTTTGTCTGTTTTTGACCTTGTGTGTAAACTGCTCTCTCTCTCTCTCTCTCCCCCTCTCTCTCTCCCTCTCTGTCCACAGACAGCCTGAGTCTCCAGTCTTGCCCGGGGAACCAGAAGGCCAACCCCCTGGAGATGATGAAGACTCGGGTGAGCCAAGAGCCCGTCGTGC
This sequence comes from Anguilla japonica, assembly GCA_025169545.1. Classification (NCBI taxonomy): domain Eukaryota; kingdom Metazoa; phylum Chordata; class Actinopteri; order Anguilliformes; family Anguillidae; genus Anguilla; species Anguilla japonica. The sequence continues at coordinate 7,401,643 of CM045885.1, read as the reverse complement.
TCAAGGCGCCGAAGATCGAGCTCCCGGAGCTGGAGGTCAAGAGAAACATGCCCCGCCCCCACAAACTCAAACCGCGCGACATGAACGTTCTCACCCCGTCCGGCTTCTGACCCCACCCCCCCATCCCTCTGTTCTGACAAAGACTTTTTTTTCTTACGACTTCCCTGCTTCCTCGAACTGGCACCCAGAAGAACAGCATTTTCTTGAGGCTTCTTGGGTCCCTACAGACTTTGAAACGACGGTGCCAATAACGAATCCAAGCATAGCAAGGAAGGTCTGAATTACGGAAGGTGTCATGCTGTGAATGTTTGTGGTATTTTTATTTTTTATTTTTTTCTCAGTAGTCCTCCCCTCTTCTCCCCACTAGATGGCAGTGTTGTTCTACACACTAGGAGGCGCTGCTTTTTTTTTTTTTTTTTTTTTTTAAATATGCACCTCTAGTTTTTAGTGTTCTCTTTTTTGTTGAATGGACAGATTCTGAATTTCTTTTCCTTTTAGTGAAATTGGAGCATGCACAGGATGTGTGCCACAGGAGAGACTTGCTTATTCATTTAAAAAAACATGGATTGTTTAAAAGAGGGGGAAAAAAAAACCAGCCAGCACAAGCATGGCACACTCGCTCGGTGGGAGCTAGTTTCTGTTCTGGCATTATGGTGCAGCCATAGTGTAGCGCTTCTTGTGTTAATAAGCTTGACGTGGGCCTGCCACTGCGGACATCAGCAGAGTCCTACTGGGGGGGCCGCGTCGATGTAAATACTTGGGTCCACGCATTGCACAATAACTAATGAGACGTTTGTTATATGTACCATTGTTTCTCCCACAAAGGTGTAGTTCATTTCCTGATTCACGCAGTCCGTTAGCTGTGAAGCAGCCGCCGCTAACCTGAGCCGAAGGGTTTGGTTTCCACATTTCTCATTTCCGCGCATTCTTCAGTTAATAAGCTTTCCGATTAAGACTTGCCTGCTGCCTGACGCGTGGTCTGATTTAAACACTAGCCGGTCGGTTATACCGCAATATCATTGTATAGCATCAGGATTATATTGTAAATTTCATTAAGGCATTCAAATTGTATATTTGATATATTTTTTATTTAACGTGCTGGTATCTTGAAAGGAATGCATTTTTTTGTCGCAAATGTCAGTGTGCTGTCATTTAAATAAATGCTTTAATGAGTTTTCAGATTTAACCAGCTGGGAAGCACAGAATAATCAGTATTTATTTGAACTTATCACACATTACGACTATAAAACTAAGATTTATTAGAACGAGTGCCACACAGCTTTTGCATTCTTTTACTTTAGGGGTGGGGTTAGGAAAGAAATGAACATCACCCCCTTACATTTATTGAATTGGCTGTCTGAAGATTTGTGAGACAAATGTCGTAATTGTATTGTGTGTGATAAAATACTCAGTATTTTCCCATATTTATAACATGGTGTTCTCCGTTTGTTTGTCCACAGCAGAAGTGTACACATTGCATACATACTGCACATATACACAGAGGTGTCAAAATGTTGCCATGTCAACTGTTACCCGCGGGTTTACTCTGCACGCTTATTGACTCTGTCGCTGGCGCTGTTTTGCGATTCTCCTTTCCTAGCCCGGCTGCTGCGGCTCAATGCCACGTTCACATGGACGTTTATGTATACCTGGAAAGAAGATGCGATGCGTAGGGAGAGGGAAAGTAACGAGTAAAATATGTTTCGGCTGTTTTTTTTTTTTCGATTGGTGGCAACCGCTTACAGAATAGTTAAAGCAAATGGAATGCCCTCGCGGGAAAGCTTGCATTCTTTTTTTTTTTTCCATCGTCCTCGTGGTCGGTTGCGGGCGGTAACATCAATCGTCCACTCAAGTGCCGGTTTGATTACATTTTTAGTGTGCGCGTGCTTTTCTGTGGCGTAGCCCAAAAATATGCAGGTCTTTTTTATTTTTAAACGCAGTAGAACTAGGGATTTTATGTCCACGAGTCCATTGGATTTATGCTACAAGTAATAACCACTAGATGGTGAAAACGGCTCATTGCTCGCGATTAAGCTTTATAAACTGAACTGAAATAGATTTGATTATCTACCACTCGACCTCCCCCGAATTGAAAGTGTGGCAGATAGGAGCATGGGGACGCTGATGTGCTTTGCGCACCATATTATTATTGTAAATTAATATTGTAATGCCCGTTGCTACGACGGAATGCGATCAGAGGGGATACGACTCAGTCGACTGCGGTTACCAGGAAGAAGTCGTCCAGCCGTTAGGTCCTGTGTGTCCCACTGATAATATTTGCTATTCTTGCGGCGCTCCGTGTTTATGCAGCAATAACTCTTCCTGAAACGGACGACATTGTTTGAATGGTACGGGAAAACGAGATCAGCTGCGCGCCACTGTTTCACTTCTAGTGAAACGAGTTTGAGATCAGAACCGACATGTTCTGACACGATACTCGAAGCGAAGATGTCAGTTTTTAATATTAAAAAAAGCTCTTCAGTGTAATACAGAAGTAATCGTTCTCTGGCGTCATCGGGCGCATAAGGTTCCAACTGTCTTGAGCCGGTGAGCTTGTGTATTTTAATAGGAGTTTCACAATCAAGAAGCGTATTGCTCATGTGAAATAGCCTACTGCCGTCTCGGAAGTGTAACTGCGAATTAGAGAATTAGCCGAGCTGCAGTCATCGTAGGCTTAAAACGCTTTGCACGGTTCAGTAAGCGTTTGAACCATTCCCGTAAAGCCAAGCAACTAGAGTCGTAGCATGTGCCCGAATGACTATCTGTTCGTTGCTTCCTCACACACAGACTGCACACACATTTTTGTAACGAGCGCTTTCTGAAAAGATTTAGACAGATCAAAGGATGATGTCACTTTCTGCATCAGAGACCGCCCCATAGACCGTACCCCGGACAACACGCTGACCAATGAGCTCTCTTGCGCAAAGAGTTAGAGTGACGTGTTAAAAGTAGATTCCAAACAGTTATTGTTAGCATGATAGGAGTTTGCCAAAACATTTAAAAATATTAAATATAAATGTTGGATGGCCCCCTTTCCTTCCCACCTATTCCAGAGTAAAAGTACTGTACACAAAAAAAGTATAATGTAGTAAACACAAATTTATTATAATAATAATAATAATAATAATAATAATAATAATAATTAATTATTTAATAGGAAAATTGACAATTTAAACTGTAAGATAGATCTAGATAATGAAGGGGATCAAAATGGAATTTCCTTCTTCAAAAGCATGAAATAATAGAACAGTGATCACTGAAGAGGTATAGACCCTGCCTCTAATTTTGTGGTTGACCGTGGCTGTTTGCAGGGGGGTAGTAGAACCGAGTACCCAGACGGGGGGGGGGGGGGGGGGGGGGGGAGGAGGGGGACTGAAAAGGCCTGGACTGAAAGGGGGAAGGGGGATTCTCACACTTCTAAGACCCGCTGGTTGGAGTGGGAGTTCACTATAACCTCTGAAATAAAGTGAATTTGGGGCGACAGACAGCATGTGTCATGGCAGGTCACCCGTCCAGTAAAGCTGTTCTTCTTCTCGGGGGGGGGGGGGGGATGCCGCAGTGTATCCTGGGAGGGGTTTTTTGGGGGGAGGGCGGTCGGTCGCCGGAGTTTGCGGGACCCACGGCCGGCTCCCTGCAGTGTTGCAGCGGCAGCCGCCGCTCGGGTTGCCAGATCCGGGTTGCCAGATCCGGGTTTTTTTCCTTCAACGCGAGGACCCGGGGGGGGTCCGTCCGTCACTCTGTCGCTGATTTCCCAATCTCGCCTGGAGCGGTCCCATTACAGACTTCGCAGAAACCACCACCCCACCCCCCCCCCACCCCCGCAAACCTCACCCCCCACCTCTGTTCCAGGCACTCTGACGTGCCAGCATATGTTAATCATAATGGGGCATTCCTTGTTAGTATGCCCCTGTGACGCCCCAGCATATGTTAATCATAACCCCCCCCCCCCTTCCCCCATCCACTTTGCCGGGGGTGTCCGCTAGCTTTTCCTAAAGTGACACATGTTTCCGTGTGCCCGGGGGGGGGGGGGGGGGGGGGCTAGGGGGGGCTTGGGGTTAATGAGGAGACACAGGCGAACCTGAGTTTCCCCCCCCCCCCCCCACTACCCCCCGTGACTGAGCTACAGTCATCTCTATCATCTCTGACTCACACCAGCGGTACACTTTGATGGGCGATGGGATCAGATCTCGGCCTTTCGACAATGAAAAACAGCAGGGAACTAAAACGAGAAAACCGAAGCCCCACAGCGCTGGTCTCCTCCTGTTCTGTATGAGAAAGGGACCATAGAGGTCCAAACGCTTGTCACTGGGGTGGTACCGTAGAGGCACATAAAATTGCACCCCTACCTCGAAATACATCATTCGTTTTTGTGCTTTTTTTGCTTGTAAATGCTTGTACATTTGACTAATTTGCTGCCTAAAGAACAAAACTGCACCGCCTTTTTTTCTCAGTGTGTGAGCGGTCGGCGCTTCTGAAAATCCTTGTTCGTTGTTGTTCGACTGTTACTGACCACCGAAGCCACACATCCTCCAATGAGAATCGGCTTCACCGATTTTTCGCATCCGCTAGGCATGCTGGGATAGCTGGCGATGCATGGCAAGCTGGGAACCGGAGTGACCCGAAAGACAGGGACCGTGATGCGATAGCCAATCAGATTAAAGATCCGCTGTGTGACCTGGTTTCAAATTTTGTTTCCCCGTTGCATGACTCTTTAATTATTGCTGTGTGGGGATTTCCAAAATATACGATCGATATGCATTTAAGGAACATTGTCTTAAAAAATAGAAAGCACGCCCACTAGCAGCCGATTGTGGGAGGGGACAGCGGTGCCAGGTGATCTCATTGGAGGATGTGTGGTTTCAGGAACCACCACACGGGGAGTAAGCCCCGCCTCCCACTGCCCCATGATGCTCCGCCCACAAGCTCAGAGCCCCGCCCAGAGTTCTGCACAGCCTGCCCCCGAGCTCAGAGAGAGAGAGCTGTCCCAAACAAGTGTTGCCTAACATTGCAGGATGTTGTGGCATGGCTGGGAAGCTTCTCTCGCTCTCTCTGTCCCTCTGGCTTGCTTTTTTTCTCCTTTCACTCACTGTCTCACTCACTCTCTCTTTCACTTTCTCGCTTTCTCTCTCCTTCCCTTTCTCCTGCCCTCCTTCCCCTCTCTCTCCCTCCTCCTCTCTCTCTCTCCCACCCCCTCTCTCTCCTCCTCCCTCTCTCTCTCTGGCAGAGTTCTTTTATAGTTTTCTGAACACAGCACATTTAGTTCAAAGTTCACTGTTTTGCCAGCAGTGGATTAGCCTTAATTTGTGGATCATGAGACCTGTGACCTACATACGCTGCACCCTGGAGATCTGTAGCTCCTGTTCCACCTGGTCCAGGGTTGTTGTAGCGGCGTCTCACTGTTAAAGAAGAGTTCTGTGTCTCCTGTTCCACCTGGTCCTAGGGTTGTTGTAGTGGCCTCTCACTGTTAAATAAGTGTTCTGTGTCTCCTGTTCCACCTGGTCCTGGGTTGTTGTAGTGGCCTCTCACTGTTAAAGAAGAGTTCTGTGTCTCCTGTTCCACCTGGTCCTGGGTTGTTGTAGCGGCCTCTCACTGTTAAAGAAGTGTTCTGTGTCTCCTGTTCCACCTGGTCCAGGGTTGTTGTAGCGGCCTCTCACTGTTAAAGAAGTGTTCTGTGTCTCCTGTTCCACCTGGTCCAGGGTTGTTGTAGCGGCCTCTCACTGTTAAAGAAGAGTTCTGTGTCTCCTGTTCTACCAGGTCCTGGGTTGTTGTAGTGGCCTCTCACTGTTAAAGAAGTGTTCTGTGTCTCCTGTTCCACCTGGTCCTGGGTTGTTGTAGTGGCCTCTCACTGTTAAAGAAGTGTTTTGTGTCTCCTGTTCCACCTGGTCCTGGGGTATAGCAGTGGCCTCTCACTGTTAAAGAGGAAGCACAGGGCCCTTGTGTTCTGTTTGCTTCTTAACCCCGATTCCCTCCTCTCTAAACAGCTGCCTGCTGCCCTCAACCCAGCCAGGGTGTCGTATGCACAAGCTGTGACTGTGTGTGTGTGCAGTTGTGTGTGTGTGTGTGTGTGTTGGGTTTCAGTTCTATAGCAGCCTCTCTCAACCACAAGTGGGATAGCCCTAACATGTTGTGGTTAGGAAGTGGGTCAGCGGGAACTAGGGGGGGGGGGGGGGGGGGCTAACTCCAGGTGGGGTCTGGGGTGAACTCAGGTTTTTTAGTGTAGAGTTGTGAGGTCCTATTCTGAGCTGGGCTTTTTTGCGCAAGAATTCCACCCCAACCCCCCCCCCCCCCCCCCCCCACCACCACCACCACCACCATTACAGTTCATTTCCAGTGTTGCTTTCATCTCAAAGGAACCCACTGTTCGGCCCTAGCAGGGGGGCGGGGGTTTTGGGGGGGGGGGGAGGGGTCAATGTGTCATAGGAATCAATTGAGCCCCAAAATCTGCTGAAGTTTGCTTTGAATTCAACCCTCCTGAGTATGAGAAGCTGGTTTTGGGCTCCAAACGCTTATGTGATGCGTATGTACGGGAATATTACAATGTGCCTGCAGTTAAGCCCGCTTATGAATTTTTACTGTGAATATAAATGAGTCGTGTTTTCATTCCGATTCCTAAGAGAATTTACTGTACGAAGACAGAGACATTTTGTTTTTAGTCGCATGCGCAGGACTGGCATTTCCATTGTTGTGAGGAATGGCAATCATATCATTTGAGCAAGCACCTCCAGCTTGTGTTCACGGAGTTGAATGGTGTTTTTTTGTTGCACAAAATGAAACGGGTTCACCAGCTGATGTATGCAAATCTAGGCAAGTTATTTTAAAGCCATTAGAAATATTAGAAAAGGTGTGTTTGCCTATTATAAGGTAGCATTTAAAAAATCATTTTCAGATGCATAATCTCGAGTTACATTAGGTGGTGGTGGTGCAAAGTTGCTTGTGTACTTTCTAATGTGCTTTATAAGTCACTTCATGTATTTAATAAGTCAAATAAATTTATGCTGATGGAACAGTAGCTATTGATAATTTAAAAACAGGCTTTGCATTTCCCCCTGGGCATATTGAGTAAAATGAAACAAAAAGGAAGTCAGTTGCAATGTTTTACACGCATTTAACTTTGATTACCAAGCTCTGCTCAGTGTACAGTGTTTATATGGTTGTTCCGGGCTGAAATACAAAATGGTGGCAGAGCATAAAAGTGCTTGCGCACCTGTTGAATGAAGTTGGACAGCTTCCATACACCACCAGCCTGGTCAACAGAGGGTGTGCCTCATTTATTGTGATCTTTATTGCTATCTTTCTTTGAGGATATCTAAGGTATTAGGATGACTATGTGAGCCATAGCGTGCTAACTGTTAGATATGCCTCCTGTCGGGTCAATGGGGGGAAACGCTGACAATGGGAAAATAAGGAATGTGGTTTAGATCATTAACATACCTGCGTGCGTCGTGCTGTTTCAAGCTGTCAATCACTTAAATATCTGTGGACGCCATACTGTCCCAAAGTGCGGATAGTTTAAATATCTGTGCGTATTATACCACCTCAGAGTGCAGATGACAACCAAATTTCCATAATTATCCATAATCCAATTATTAAAAATAAAGTAAATGGCAAGGACTGGAATTCATGTTTAGATGACAATAATAATTAATTATTATTATTATGATAAACGCAAGCTGGGGATTGCACGGAAATGCTAGATGGTTAAAAAAACAAAGTCTGAATGTTTCAATTTTTCATAATTTTTTTCTGCTTTTACATAATTAATGTCTTCTTTCTCCTTGACAAACGCTCAAGGCTTCTACAATCAAAACTTAACTTGGAAAGCACTTCAAAGGGAATGAGTTAATTGCTGTAATTGTATTTTGACATTAACTTTGGCCCAGGTAGTTTGACAGCATGCTTCACAGAGCTGCACCTGCAAGCAGTCAGCCAGCTTTTCTGCATGCATTTCAAATGCACTTATCAGATTGAATATTAATTTTTAATTATTTTTGCCTAGAAATTATTTACATTACCATAAAAATCTATTTTAAGCAAAAGAACAACACGTAAATAATGAAGTGCACTTTGTTCAAATCAGCATGCATGTGCGTAGTGAAAACCACAAAAGCAGTTTGGCTTGTTTTGTGGTACTGTGATGTCACCACACTGAGTGAGTAAGTGAGTATGTTTGTAAAATGTAATGAAAATGTTTGGTATATCCCAGAAAGAATATATTATGGTTACACAACCACAAGTACTGCTAGTACATGCCTAAGAGTATTTGGAAAAATATGCATGCGTTTCCACCATTGTATCTATGAAAAATGAAGACTTTTTGTTGAATGACTGGTTTTTAATTAAGGGAGTGCCTAGGTGAAAATCATGGTAGACTAAGCCCCATTCTGTGCATTAGCACAGATTTCTTGCCATGATTATTACATTCGATTATTAATATGCTTAGCAGACTGCATTTCCTGAACGAGTGAGAGAACTCACACTGCTGGGGTTATTAAATATGCATTTATTTACATTGATATCAAGTTATGCAGATTTTAGAGATGCAGTTCACATCAAGTGTGTTGCAGTTGCAGTGCCTTGCCTGAGATTTGATCCTGCAACCACTTCTACTTTCACAGATTCACAGCACAAATTGTCGGACTATATTGAACAAGGAAGCATGAGTATGTAAGATTTTCTATCATATTTGTCATCAAAAAATCACCAGTTTATTTTTCTTTCTTTATTTTGAGTTTTTAGGGTTGAGAAGAAAAAGCTTATCAGCTGTTTATTTAAATATATCTCTGGCTTGATTTGATTTTTGAAATCGGCCATTTGCCTCAATAACAATAGCCTATAATGAACAAAACCTGGTTTCACTGCATGACTAAAGGCATTTCACTGTCCCTTAAGCAATTCAAAGAGAACAAACAAGGTAGTTTGCCCTGTTAAGCACAAGAAAATTGTGCACACAGAAAGCTGCTAGCCACATAAATGATTACAGTGCATAGTTGTGGGTGAAAAATAGGTGTGCATGCACTGGGTGTCCTATATCTGACATAAGGAAATGATCTTACCTCCAAAGGTAGAAAAATATCTGCTACTTCCGGGAACACATCCATGCAGCGATATAAATCAAAGCTGTGCGCTTTTGATGGGGAAAACCCGTTCTTCTCAGTTTCCCTATTGAGTGTGCTATTGTTAGAGCTATTATCAGAGCTACAATAAAAATATGCATTTTAAACCCAAGTAAACCCTGGAGAAAAGGGAGTCACAGGGAAAGGGTTCTAGAACTCCACTGCCTTCAGTCGCCAGCAGTGATTGTGACATCACCATTAGAATGTTCATTTAAGAGCACTCTAATGCTGATGTAACACTCATTACTGCTAACTGGAAGCAGTGGAGTTCTGGAACACTTTTTAGAACACAAATTTTTAATTAGTAAGATCACACCATAAAGGGTTAATGGCTGTAAGTTGTGGAGATGCTGTTCTGACTGGTGCTGGGATGTGCTGTTGTCACTATAGCTACATTGCCCAAGACCTACTGTGCACCGTCCAGACATCTGGCTTTGAGGAAGGGACTCTTGGAATGCTTTCTTTTTTTTTTTTACCATGACCTTTGACCTGGTCCCCTGAAACAACCAATGTCCTTTAGGTTTTACCTGCCCACCTCCTGCCCCTTGTAATTAGGAATAATGACAGGAGAAGGGGGCTGGTACTGTCGTTTTTCAGATGGCACAGAGAGGAAGCTGACGTAATAGGGTCAGGCGGTGGGGCAAGTCCAGGCAGGGCTGGAAGCTTTTGCTTGTGTTTCCCCAGAAAAAGTTCAGAGTTCCCGCGAAACGAGAGCTAGGACTACATTAGCAACAAGCTACTGAGAAGGGGAGAGAGAGAGAGAGTGAGCGAGACAGGGGGGGTGAGAGAGTGAGAGAGAGAGAGAGAGTGAGAGACAGAGACGAGAGAATGGTTGTGAAAGAAATACAAACGTGACAGAATAAATGTGGTCGACATCATACTACCATCGTGCTAATCTGCTAAACAAATGAAAATGAAACAAACGGATGGATGAATGTTGTGTTGATTCACTAAATAAGAGAGGAGTTCATGTTCGGGGGGGTTTTAAAGCTTCTGAATGAAAAGGCTTTGTACGTGACAGTGGTTCGGCCCGGGGGTGCGGCGAAATAAGGGGGCTGTATTATGTATTATGTGCCGCAGCTGACCAGTGCACTACAGTATATCTCCTATCCTTTTAGCTGCATCTCAAAATATATGACCAATTGACACCTTGCTTTTAGGTGGCTGCTGTTTATGCTGCGGCTAGTTGTCTCACATCGCACACTGATGCAGAACATGCATTTTCAAATGAATTGAAACTTGTGTGCGTGCGTGTGTATGTGTGCGTGTGCGTGTGCGTGAAAGAGAGAGAGTCAGAGAGACAGAGAGAGATGCAGGGAGTACTGTTGTAGAGTACTGTTACAGTTTCACATTTTGAAGCAGTGAAAGAGAGCGTGAGAAAGAGAGCGAGAGAGAGAGAGAGAGGGGGGGGGGGGGGGGGGGTATGGAAAATCACAAAGAGAGCCTGAAACTGGGAAGAGGTTTTTGCAGTGGTGAGGTTCACCTCGGCCAAAGCAATCAGCCCGGCCAGCCCAGCCAGATCGGCCTGGAGGAACAGGAAGCGGATGTCAGCCGGCACCAGAGCAGCAGCTGCCCGCGGAAAAGTAAACACCGCGCAGTCGCGTGCGCGGTGGCGGAGGAAGCCCAGCGGGGCTGTGGGGAGACCCAAAATCTCCCCGTCCCCCTGGGGGCGGGGCGGGGCGGGGAAGGGGGGGGGGGGGGGGTCCTTGGATCACGCTCTCTGGGGGTTTGGAGGGTGGGGGGAGTCACGCTGGGTGAGGAACGAGAGCAGGGCAGACTTTTTGGGTCCAGACCGTGTTGTCATTCTTCCAGTGGGAGTGTCTTAATCCTCTGTTAGACGTACCATAATGCAATGCTCCCCCCCCCCCCCCCCCAGCCCTCGCATGGGTTTTTGCCAACATCACACTGTCCACATAACACGGAACTACGTCCCCATGTGAGAAGTGTACACAGTATGGATGTTAGAGAGAGAGAGCAAGATAGAGAGAGTGAGAGGTGAGAGATAGAGTAAGTGAGAGAGAGAGAAAAAAAAAAAAAAAGAATACTATATAACTCCTAACTATTTACGCAGCTTGCAAGATCAGTTAGGAAATATCCTTGGAAAACAGGAAAAAAGTCTTTTTTTCAGACATCAGTCTGACTGCACTGGTGATGACGTAACAGAAGTGACCACCAACAGTATTACAACACCCAGATGAGTAAAGCTGGGGGGTTGTATTTTCTTTTTTTTTCTTCTTTTTTTTTTTACGGGCACTCAAAACAATTTTACTAACTGGAGCCACATGTGGCAGCCAGAAAGCTCCTTCACAGCCATTTCAGCGCTCAGAGGGCCTTGGTTGTTGAGGCAGAGGATGGATCATTTCTACCCTGGGGAGGTTATGACCACAGACCCCTCAGGGTTCACCATTCAGTAGCACGCTCCAGTGTGACACGGGTCTGTTTAATCAAAACATAAATTTGTACGTTCGTTATAACGACATACGTAAAATAAAATTAAAAAATAAACGTATGTGCTTTCTTGCGTGCATTAACATTTTACGTGGCTGAACCTCTGCTTTAGATCACCAGTGTCCATTCAGACTGGTTGCACTTTGCTGCAATTAACTACAGTGGTAAGACACGGAATGTAATTTGTAAAGGCTCATACAGGAGAGAGAGTAACAGGAGAAAGAGAGAGGGGGGTGGGGACAGAAATGGACAGAGATTTTTTATGTCCTCTTGTATTTACAGAAAACAAAAATGCAATAACTGGCAATCCATAACAATGTACTTAAAAGAAACTAAAAAAGGACAAAAGCTAATAAATCAATGAGATTTAAAAAAAAAAAAAACTAAATAAAACCACAATGAAACCAATGCCGAACTATCAAACCATAAGAAAACTGACTTCCAGTCAGACAATGAGAGAGAGAGAGAGAGAGGTACACCACATGGCCAAAAGTATGTGGATACCCGAACATCACGCCCATTTGTGCTTGTTGAACATCTCGTTCAAAAACCATGGGCATTAATGTGCAGTTGGTCCCCCCCTTTGCTGCTATAACAGCCTCCACTCTTCTGGGAAGGCTTCATACTAGATTTTGGCACATAGCTGCAGGGATTTGCTTCCATTCGGTCACAAGAGCATTAGTGAGGTTGGACACTGGTGTTGGGCGATTAGGTCTGGCACGCAGTCGGTGTTCCAGTTCATCCCAAAGGTGTACGATGGTGTTGAGGTCAGGGCGCTGTGTAGGCCAGTCATGTTCTTCCACACCAAACTTGGCAAACCATTTCTTGACCTCGCTTTGTGCACGGGGGCATTGTCATGCTGAAACAGGAAAAGGCCTTCCCCAAACTGCTGCCACAAAGTTGGAAGCACACAATTTTCTAGAATGCGATTGTATGCTGTAGCATTAACATTTCCCTTCATTGTAACTAAGGGGCCTAGTCCAAACCATGAAAAATAGCCGCAGGCAATTTTTCCTCCAACAAACTTTACAGTTTGCATTCGGGCAAGCAGCATTCTCCTGGCATTTGCCAAACCTGGATTCGTTCGTCAGACTGCCAAATAGTTAAGTGTGATTGATCACTCCAGAGAACCTGTTTCCACTGCTCCATAATCCAATGTCGGTGTGCTTTGCACCACTCCAGCCGACGCTTAGCACTGCGCATGATGATTTTAGGCTTGTGTGCGGCTGCTTGGCCATGGAAACCCATTTCATGAAGCTACTGACGAACAGTTCTTGGGCTGACGTTGCTTCCACGGGCAGTAGCGAGTGTTGCAACCGAGGAGGGATGATTTTTACGCGCTACTAGCTTCAGCACTCGGCAGTCTTGTTCTGTCAGCTTGTGTGGCCTAGCGCTTTGTGGCTGAGCTGAGCTGTTGTTGCTTCTAGACATTTCCACTTCACAATAACAGCACTAAAAGTTAACTGCTCCATCAGGGCAGAAATTTGACGAGCTGTCTTGTTCGAAAGGTGATATCCTACGACAGTGCCATGCTGAAGGTCACTGAGCTCCTCAGTACGACCCATTCTACCGCCAATGTTTGTCTATGGCTGTGTGCTCGATTTTATGCACTTGTTAGCAATGGGTGTGACTGGATCCACTAATTAGAAGATGTGTCCACATACTTTTGGCCACGTAGTGTATTTTTCTATTAGTATTTTTTTATATCCCAAATCAAAGTTCTTGTTTTCATGTGCAGTTACTGTTTATTTGTCTTTCTAGTCTTTAGTAGCCTATTGTTCAGTGTTAAATGGATGTTTCCTTCAGTGCTGTAAGCTTTGGCAATACAAAATGTAGTGTTTTGTCAAGCCAATAAAGCTAATTGAATTGAATTTAATTGAATTGAAGAAGAAGAAGAAGAAGAAGAAGAAGAAGAAGAAGAAGCCTGCTGGTTGACAGAAGAACAGAGAGGGCAAGACGAAGGTGCTGCAGGTAGATCACTGCAGGAAACGCTTTTAAGGTTCAGGTTCTGGAACCGAAGCCGGCAGCCGAGGATAGTGTCGCACGTCGCATCCTGTTTGCGGGTATCGGGGAAGGAGACCTAACAGCGACACACTCGTTCAGCGAGTTTAGCCCTGACGGCACCGCCAGGTGCGTTTCTAAACATCGTTTGTTTTCCCTTGGCGGCGCATCCTAGTCAAATAATGACAAAAGTAACGGTTAGCACACACGGGGAAAAAGAGCGAGCCGGAGGACGGCTAATCGCAGCCCGCCGGCGATCCTGCTTTGAGGTAAGACAGACGGGCGTGCGGAAAACTTCCTGCTTGCCTCTGAAGAGGGCATCGGAGGTTTTGGGTCGACGGGGGTCGTAGTTCCGTTTTTAGCGCGCACATCTGACTCCAATTCGCGCAGCGCTAACCTGGAAGTGACCCAGATTGGCAGAATGAGCTATCTGGAAGCGGCATGGGGTGCACTTTTAGCCCGTCCATAAACCGTCTGGCCCCGCTGCTACACTGTATTCTTTGGTTATACTTAGTGATGTAACATTCTTGTGTTCCGGAGACCAACGCTGACGCTTTCTGCTTCTCGAAGTCAGCCTGGATAAAATAGGCTGCAAAGTGCTTGTGATGTCATGCGGTGTAATGTAATTCGCTATCTGATTGTAATGTCTTGTAGTGTAATGGTCTTCTGAGTGATTGTAATGTATTGTAATGGTCACAGCTGGTCTCTGGTGGCTTTTCCTCTCTCTCTCTCACCTTATGTACCAGTGAGGGACTGAGTCCCCTCATCCTCCTCTCCGAAAATATCAATTTCACTCGGTTTGTTTTTCATGAAGACGTCCCCTGATTGGTTAAAACCTCCTCTGTTTACGTTGGGCTCTTGTTGCAAAATCCCACTCAATGGGAATCTGAGCTGAGGGGTCAGCTGCAGTCATTGCATTACATTACAATGCATTACAGTTACAGTTTACAATGCATGTGACTACATTACAATGCATTACATAACAGTCATCTAACAGATGCGTTTATCCAGAGTGATTTAGGTTTTGATATCAGTAAACAGTTTTTTGTCCCCTGTAGGGGACATGAGTTTCCAGCCTCAATCTCAAGACCCATATATTCTGCTATGCTGAAACCTACACTATAAGGGACATTCAATAAAAATGAAAATATTGTCAATTATTTTACTGTTACTGTATAATATTTTACTTTTATTACATAAAAAAAAATACTAAACCTTTCAATCTGCTGGGGCTGAGGAGGATACACACAGTAAAATGTTCAGTGTTAAATAAACTCTTACGGAGTAAACACGGGCCCTGTTGGACTCACATGTAGTCTGCTGGAGTTGAATAAACACTGGACATTTCACTGCGTACGTCTTCATGAAACCGAGCTGCGGGAATGTCGTCGAACGCACTCCTCGGGAGCGAAACGGGGCCTGGCAGGTTTGAGACGATGACACCGAGTGCCTCACAGGGGTTGGGGCCCCCCTCACAGGGGTCGGGGCCTTTTGGTAAAGATGAAAGCTGCGGCTCAACTCAGGGTCCCCGGCAGACAATGCGAACGGGTCGGACCCTGGAGGCCGGACGCCAGCCAATGCGTCACAAAGCTCTAATTACCTTTACGACCGGGAAGCAATATCACCGGCGAACTGGAGCAACCCCGCCTTTATTTATCTTTAATAAGGTATTAATTAAAGAGCGATGCATTGCCCCACCTGGTTGAATTGGGTGCTGATAATTTGCTGGTGGATGGAATGGTACTGCAGATCTACAGCAGCAGCCCCCCCCTGCCCATCCTCACCCCCCCCCCCCCCCCCCCCCCCCTCAGAAAGAAGAATGTAATTTGGGGAGTCTGGGTTCCTGCACTGACTCAGGGCCCCCTGTGGAGCCGTAGGCCACTGGGCCCTAACGCAAAGCAGGTGTGCTAATGTCCCACAGGCCCTCCCAGCGCAGCTCAGCCACGCAGGGACTTAACTGAGCGTCTGATCTCTGTGCTGATGTCCCACAGGCCCTCCCAGCGCAGCTCAGCCACACAGGGACTTAACTGAGCGTCTGATCTCTGTGCTGATGTCCCACAGGCCCTCCCAGCGCAGCTCAGCCACACAGGGACTTAACTGAGCGTCTGATCTCTGTGCTGATGTCCCACGGGCCCTCCCAGCGCAGCTCAGCCACACAGGGACTTAACTGAGAGAGAGAGAGAGAGAAAGGGAGAGAAGGAAAGAGGGAAAGATAGAGAGAGGGAGGGAGGGAGAGAGGGAGAGAGAGAGAGAAACAGTGAGGGAGGGGAGAGAGTTGTAGAGAGGGGGGAGGAAGAGAAAGAGAGAGGGAAGAGAAAGTGGAGGTGAGAGATAGGGGGATAGAGAGAGAAGAGAGAGAGACAGAAACAGAGAGGGGGAGGAGAGGTGTAGAGAGAGAGAGAGAGTTGTTGAGAAAGAACAATAAACAGGAGAGAGTGTATGTGGTGGAAGAATGTGCTAACATTGTGCTAATCCACTCAACACCCAGCTGTGCTGTCAGTGTTCAGGTCTCCCGACGGGGGGTGTGGCTAATGTGTATCCTCTGACTGCGTCACTCTGAAGCAGGACGGAAAAAGGTCTGAACAAGACAAATAAACGCCAGGAGGCCGAGTGCAATCGTCACGCACGCTAACGTCGTGCTAACCTGCTAAGTAAGCCGAAGAGGAGAGCCCGATGGGTAATGCGCTCGGAAGGGCAGGCGGTCAGAGATGGAGCTCGATGCTGTAATGAGAAAGAGAGGTGCGGGGAGAGGAAGGAAAGGAACGGGGAAATCCTTCCGGCTGGCTGTGCGCTGCCAACTACACAACCGTCATGGCCGCAGGTATTTTCCTCCCTGTGTGTACCCATTTATATTAAACTGCGAATCTGAATATGGGTCACATGACCGTTTATCCCCACCATCGATGGCGGAAGAGGGAAGAGTCAGATACTTTTCCGGACACGTTTAGGGGAGAGTGTGGCGGGAGTGACGTGTAACTGCTCTGTTTTCCCTCTGGCTGTAGTAGCAGGTCACCAGGACGGCACGCGATAGGCTCAGAGCCTCAGAAGTCTCTCAACGGGGGATTAGCAACACTGCTGCCCCTGGGAAGGGTGTGTGGTCCAGCACCTGATTCTGGGGTCCTGTTCACTATGAAAACAAACACACACGCGCACACACACATGGCACACACAACAGTTTCAGCACCCAGTTGACTCCTGGCGCTCCCCCCCTTGGTCATGTGACCAGTAGGCAGATGGCATTCCGGCAGATGAAACAGAAAAGCATGCTGGGTGGAATAAACGAGGCTCATCTCGTCTTCCTGCCCGTCCCGACTCCACTTCCTGAACCGCAGGAAGCCGCCGCTACTCCCCGGCTGTTTTTTTTTTTTTTTTTTTTGGAAATAAGGCCTTGTGAAACCTTTTAGGATGGACTAATCAAATCAGAAAAAAAGGTACACTTGTCATTGTCAGAGTTGTCATTGTCTGGCCAAAGGAAGTAAAGAAAGTGATGAAATAACTTTCACTTTTAAGTTGAACCTCTAATCTCAGATGCCACTGTACACCATTATCTCTCAGGGCGTAGCACCGTGAAATTCCCTCCCACGGGCTGATTTTCAGGAAAGGTGAGATTTACCTGTGTTTGTGCTGTAATTATTGAGTGGGAGCATTAGGACTGTGGACAGGGAGTGGCGGAAGTTCAAGTTAATGTCTCACGCAGAAATCTTCCTCTGTCTCCCAGTGCCGTTTGTCAGCTTTGGAGTTTCTTCAGAGCTACTGACTGGAGCCTGTAATGATGGCCAGTTAGGACGCTAAGATTGTAGAATGCTTTGAATCCTTCTCCTCCCCCCCCCCCCCCCCCCCACCTCCCATTCCCCCCCGTTCTGGCACTGTTGGGCCGATGCTCATCACTCTGCATAAGCAGAGCAGCCTGAGAACCTTTGATCTTGATCTCTGAGTAGACGGGAGAGGATCAGGAATAATGTGGACTGCGGTCGGGCATCGTTTAGACACCCTGCTAGTCCATGTGAACGAAGAGAACACCAGGCGTCACTCTGGGTATGCACACACACACACACACACGCGCATGCACACACGCACGCACACACCCACACGCACACACATGGATGCACACAGGCGCACACGCACATACACACACACACATACACGCATGCACACACATGCACGCACACGCATGTACGCATGCACACGCATGCACGCACACATACACATAGCCGCACAAACATACACATGCATGCACACGAACGCTTGCACACACATACAAGCACGGATGCGTGCACACACACACACACACACACAGTAGAGAAATGCACTTGAGATCCACTCTTCTATCCTCCAGGTTAGAGATCATCCTTTGCACCACAGATTCGGGAAAAAGTTGACAGACTCCTCCTGACAACACTGCCTCTCCTCTCCAGGAATTTTTTTTTAATGGGAGACTTGATTGACACTCTGCAGTCCGTACATGCGCCTGTGACAGCACCTGATTTGAATCTGCTCTCTCCGCTCTGACTCACGCATGACTAATTGGGACCTGGAAGTTTTACACCAGTGAGGCCAGCGGGGGGGTGGGGGGGGGGGGGGTTTGACTAGCCAGGCCAAGGCCAGGCCTACCGCAGAGCAGCTCGTTAGCAGAGCAGCTCGGAGGTGTGAAGCAGGATCATGATCTCTGCCTGACGACCATGTGAGTGGGAAAGCAGTGGTCATTAATGCCAGCGACAGTCACGGTCACGCAAGAGGAGAGGGCGGGAACGTGATCGTCCCGCACGGACAAAGTTCACGTTCAGCACTGGGAAGGGTTAAAAATTACATTGCATTGACACTACAGGCATTTTGCGGACGCTCTTATCCAGACATAGCATTTAGATTACATCTGTTTATACAGCTCGATGTATATACTGAAGCAATGCAGGTTGAGTTACAACGGCAGTGTCCTACCCAGGAATCCAACCCGTGACCTTTAGGTTACAAGACCAGTACCCAACCCATTATACTACACTGCCGCCCAAGACTTCTTATAAACTCGAGACTTCCTATAAACCAAAGGTATCTAAGGTACAGTATCAGTGTATCATGATGCTTCACTGACGGTCCTCATCCTGATTTATTGCTGGTAGTAGTGTCATGTACTGGCAAGTCTTTATGGCTAATAAAGGCGATAAAGAGCTCACGGGACGCCAGTATCCATCCCCAGTAAATCATTGACGTTTCTCTCAGACCACACGCCGTTCACGTACGCTCTTCGGCCTGGCCGCCGCGTCCGCTGTCGTTAGTTACAGTGTTTTTTTTTTCGGGCGGGCCGGGAATACTGCCGCCATGAACGCAGAGAATTCCGGAATCGGAAGGTGGCGCCCCGCCGCGTCGCTGACGGTAACCCCACGTGCGTGCGCGTGTGAACTTTGAGCTCCGCGGGGGGGTTTGTCACCGGGGGGTTGTAAAAGAGTTGTGACGGTGAGTCTGCCGCCCGTGGTGACCTATGAACCTTAATCTGTCAAGGGCAACAGTCCCCTCCAGCCGGTTTATATTGAAACACACCTCACTTGATTGCACGGTAAAGATGGCTTCTGCTCCTTCATCAGTATGCTCTCAGAAAAAAAAAATGATTCTTTGGCTTGTCTTGATGGGGAAACCCATTGAAAGCTCCCAGATTTAACCGTTTTGCCCAACAAAGAACCCTTGAACTAAATAGGGTTCCTCTATGGAGACACAGAGGAGCCTTTTGGAACCCTTGTCTTCTGAGAGTGTACCCCACAACCACCAATCTCTTATTGCATGCTTGACTACCTCAAGCCGCACACACACACACACACACACACACACACACACACACACACACAGAACCTCCATGGGAGTTGAGGACCCCCAAGGGGAGTGGAATCTGGACTTTCTCAGAGTCCCACCGGCCCAGGTGCCTGGTGTCACCATGCATGTTTACAGTGGCCCAGAGTAAACGCCTGGCTCGAGTTTCGAACCGGAGCCACCAAGGCCTGGCTGGCCAAGGGACCCTCATTTCAGTATGAGTCTTGGAGGTGGGGGATCAGGCTTCCAGGAACGATGCCTGCCTTGGTGGTTCATTTTTTAAATTTATTTTGATTTTATTATTTCACAGGAATAAAAACAATGTTTTAAAGAACAAACGTAGGTCTTAGGGCCCAAATCAGACGATAAGATTTTCAGTGAGTTCCTGCCTGCACAGTGAATAAAAGGGAAAACCTGAGTTTAGGGATGAGGAGGATAAAAGAGGAGAAGGAAGGAGAAACCGCAGGAAAAATTAGGATTTTAAAAAAGAAGACAAAGGGGGAGTGAGGTAGAGATCGGGCTTCCAGGAACGATGCCTTCCTTGGTGGTTCTGGTAGCGATGGAAGGCTGATAAAAGCAGAAGCTCACCTTCTGAGAAAGAATGGGGTCCTGTTACGTGCAGTGTTTCAAATAAAGACTGTGTATGAGCACAGCGAGTTATCTGAGAAATTGCTATGGACACCAGTAGCAGGCGCATAGACACAGGTAGCCAAGCTAGCCAGCCTTAGCCTAATGTACGAGAATACATTCTAAAGGGTTGGTTGTTTTCTTTCAAAAAGCTTACAAAGCGTATGGACACTGTTGCGATGTCAAACGCACTCGTACATCATTATCAGACTAAGCTGGCAGCTAGACAAGTCTCATAGACTTGTGGTTGGTGCAGTTAAATTAGAGACACACATTCCGTTTGCGGAGTTGCCTGCCTGGTTTTGGTGAAAGGAGTATTATTTGTGTTTAGGCGATTTAATTAATTTTGAATAAGCTTCTCCAAATGTCGTCAATGAAACCCCAAAGATCGAGGACATTTCAATAAACTGCCCCGATAAAGGACGGAAAGCCAAAAGTAATTTACAGAAACTATGCTCCCATTTGCATTTATGACTATTGCGTTCAGATTTGGCAAGTCCATATCTGATACCAAGTGTGGCTTTACCCTTTTGTTTGAATATTCTTTATGTAACTGTTGATAGGTTACTGTTTACACTGGGTAAATGGGTTACCTTTGGTAATAAATTGCATTTCACGTAAGGGTGTGACTTTGACTGTCATTAAAAGGTCATTGGACGTGATTACAGAATGTAAAAAATGCACACCCTTCGTGTTAGACTAATTGCAATGATAATTATTGATGCGGGCTTTTGATCTGAGAACGCTGCTGTTCTTTAGTACATCAAACGTCAAATGTGACAATTAACAATTATCTGTCATTATAGGATAAGCGATTTAACTCAGCGTTTTGGTAAACATGCCCAAGTTCACTTTTGCCCGACACAGCGCTATTAAAACACTGTAGCTACTTATAAAGCTGCGCATCTTAGCGTTTCATATTACGGTACACTATCAATCTGTGGGGTGTGTATATGTGAAACGCCACTGCGTGTGGACAGTAGTTTTGTAATTTCACGGTAGCTTTCGGAAAGGTATGATCGGTGTGCTGAGGTGCGCTGTCACACAGAGGGTGGTTCGCTGCTTCGCTGGTTGCCTAGGGCACGGTGATGGGGGTGGAGCGCTTGCTTTCTGGGACACGTTTTAAAATCAGTTGTGGGAGCAGCAATGTTGAAGTTTCACTTGGATTTCAAACAGGAAGGACCGGAGCATCACAAAAGACGTTTTCTCGCTACAACCTGCAGTTTCGGAAGAGCCTGAATAATGTGTGGTAAGGGCAGGGTTTGTCCTGAATCGCGCAGCTAGCTACGTTTGGCTGTCAGTCAGCGCATTCACCCAGCTAAGCAAGCTAATACTAACGAACTGACCAGTTATGGGATGGATCCTAGCAACTAGCGTATGCTATATTTTTATAGAGGGTGGTACGGAGTGAACTTTTTAACACGTAACGCTATTTGCGTGATTTACTCGGGGAAAGTATTAGTTTCGCCTCCTTTGCGATTTAGCTAAGTTATCTAAGCTTAGCAACTTATTTTACTGGAACTGCCACCGACTTTAGATAATTAACTTTGATAATTCACGCCGTCTAAATGAACGTTAACTATTTAACCCCATATCTACCTATCTGCAAGCCGTGTTTTTGTGAAGTTGGGTCTTTCCTCTAAATCAGAGCAGTTGTCTCGGCGTATAAATACTAGCTAGCCTAATATTAACGTTTCTTGAACAGTTTTTGCTGGCGATGGTTGTAACTTTGATTTAGTTATAGACAGGACACTTTCGAACTATTGCTCGTACACCAGCTTGGCAACTAAATGAATCTTAGCAAACATTACGTGTCAAGTTCCGTACACTCCCCTCCGATGTGTTTTCGTTAACTTAGCATGCTACAGTACTAACATAATTGACTGATTGTTTCTTTAAACGATGCTAAGTTATGGGACGGAAGCATGTTGGTTTTAAAGTTAGCCTACCTGAATACATCAATACAAACATGGTTTTGTTTGCCGCTAAGTTAACTGTGACATTATGTAGTCTATACTGTTAATGTCGTCACTCAACACGTTTATTTTGTGTAGTAAGCCTGGTGACACCGTCTTATTTTGTACGTAGGCTACAATAAACAAGTGCAGCTAATATTAATAATCAGTTCTTTAAAGTATATTTACTAACTTAACTTTTTATGGCGCTAATGTTAGAGTCCTGTCGACTGTCGGAACTTCACCACCATTTATCTGAATACAACTATCGTCGTCTGCAGCCTAACGACGTACACACCAGAAGAGTTATACGAGCGGTATTTTTTCTAATCGCCTCACTGTTCAGCCAGTTCGACACTTTGGAAACCACGTTTGGTGCACGTTTAAGTCAAATTAATTAAACCTAAGATCGCCGGAGCCCGAAATCAAATATCCTTTACGGAAGATGCAAATTATGTCATGCTTGGACGGGGACAGCGGCGCTGGCCCACGTACCCGGGGCGATTTGGTGGTGAGAGAGGTTTACCTTGCCGAACACTGCTTGCTGTGTCTGTGACTCAATAGACATCTGTGCTGAAAACTGCCCATTCCCTCGACTCACAACTCCCAAGACTGAACGCATCCAGCCGTGAGAGGCTTTTGTGTGTGTGTGTGTGTGTGTGTGCGTGCGTGCGTGTTTTTGCACGGCGTCGCTACTGTAGCCATACCTTTATAAAACTTTCTATGCCCAGGAACTGTTAAAACCTAGAGAACAATATCTCTCACTATTACTGCTGTTTATGGTTTGGATTGGTTTAGAATCTCGAGCCGAGGCTTGTTTGAGCTGTTTTACTACAGTGATTCATCTTATAGCCTATATAGTGCATGTCTTACGAAAGGTTGTTTAATCATTATCTTTAACAATCACACTGCCTGCGTAACGAATATTTGTATTTGATAAAGAAAAAGTAATGTGTGTATTGTCTGTGCTTTATTGTCATCGCTTTCTACGTATTTCTGTGGAAAACCATTACTATAGTCTATATCTCATCGATATAGACTGTAGCAATTCTGAACGGTCGGTTTCCCACGCTGGAAAGTGATACTACTCTTAGTCAAAGCAACGCATTGTATTTATTTTCTTATTCATTGTTTTGTATTGAATTGTACAGTCTAGAAGTCAGGGCTGCTGAACTGTTTAAAAAGCTGATAGAAGATGAAAAGAAGAAATAATATCTGTAGTTGCAAATGGCAACATTTTGGGGGGTATTGTGGCTGTTTAAAGGCCTCTAGAAGCACACGAGCGTTGCCATATTGTGTAAACCTGAACCGACTCTGTCAGCTGTTTTCTTTGCCACATGAATCGAACTTGAATATAAAAATATATTTTTTCTTATATATGCGTGCCACTACGCACTTACGTAGGCCCACTTAGAAAAGGACCACGGTCTGAAACGTGATCCAAAATAACCGTATTTATGCTGCCTATCGGTTGAGAACAATTTTACTTCAGGGTGAACACGTAATATGCCCCCCAAAACGATGACTTGTAAGTGCTGTTTAAAAGTGGAGGGAAAAAAAAGACCTTTTCTGCTGAACTCTCCGCAGGGATTTTTGCCTACCTGAATTACCGAGTGCCACGGACCAGGAAGGAGATATTCGAGACACTGGTTAAAGGACTTCAGAGACTTGAGTACAGAGGTTATGATTCAGCAGGTAAGACCTCAGCTCATTCGCTGATGAAGGGGGTGCACAACTTGGCGAGCTACACCTAAATTTAGCTGCATTCCTTTTCAGACCTGTCTTGTCGGCTAAATAAAGCTGGTAGTTGGCTCACTTTTTTTTCTTTGTTCCCTTGGCGCTAAGTGTGCCTAGCTGAGAACATCTTTTATATTTAATGGGAGTCTCTGAAAGGATGACTGACAGGTAGTCCAGTGAAATTCCCACGTTCTGAAACAGAAGCTCTTTTACGGCTTTGAGCGTGGATGAGCCAGGTGAGCTGAGTGACACCTGGATGTCGCCCAGCCCGTGCGCATTGCTGGCTGCAGTAACCCGTTACGACTGAGCACAGGTAAACCCAGATGTGCACACCTGATCTCCTGACTCAACGCCTCGTCCAGTTGGCTTTTCAGGAAGCCGTTTTGGTCAACGCCATAATTCAACACTGTTCAGCGGCTTTTTCCCTGTGGGTCACACGGAGATCAGCCCCAGTGGCCTAGCAGTGCGTGTAGATGCCTATAACTCACCCTGGGCCCAGAGTGCTGTAGCCACATTCTGAAATGCTACGCATAGCGTGCCCCTGAAGTCTTCCTCTGTGGTGCTGTGCGAGTTCTGTGTAGCAGCAGTGCTTCTGCAGCTCTGGCCCCCGTCCAGAGAGGCCCAGCCGGCCCTGTTAAACACACATCGCACACACACAGACGAAGGCACACGTGCACACACCCTGAGTTTGTTCATCCTGCCCAACAGGATGTGCAGTGTAGGCAGTGCTCTGCACCTCTGCCACGGGTGCAGGGATACACACACGCACACACACACACACACAAACACACAGGCACACAGACACACACACGCACACACACACGCCAAATCCTGGAGGCAGGGACTGAGTTTTGGCCGAATCGTGCGCCGGACGGTAAACAGTATGGCTGCTGTATGTCCGAAAACGCAGAACTTTATTAGAGCAGAGTAACAGTGAAACCTAGTCACACCCCTCCTAAGGATATATTAGTGTCAAGAACAGGCCATTCCACACATCTTGGCACATAATTTTTAACATATCTAAAATAAATGCAGTTAACTATATTTATATAGTAGTTCTTATGAATGAAATGTAGTTCCTGTACAGCATTAGCCTTTAATAAAAATGCTTGTTTTTTTCAACCGGCAATAGAAACAGTGAACGTGAATTAATCTTACAGTACGTCTTCAGTGTTGGCATGTCACTGTTCCCGGTTTAGCCTTTGGATTGAAGTTTCTGTACATCTTTATACAGGTAGGTTATTCATTGAAGCAACGCAGGTTATAGGCTTTGCCTAAGTGCAACAGCAGTGTCCCTGGATTCAAGCCCGCAAACACCCTTATCATCGCACCGCATGCTTCTAACCTCATTGCTTATTCCACCTTCCTGGAGAGCGTCTCGGGCTCAACGTTTTTTTTTTTCTTCTTCTTCTTCCTTCGTCAGGCATTGCAGTGGACGGCCCACAGAAAGAGGTGAAGGATGACAACAATAACATGTGCCTGATCAAGAAGAAGGGGAAGGTGAAGGCGCTGGATGAGGAGCTGTACAGTAAGTCCGCTGCTAGCCTCTTCTTCAGAGCAGCCACCGGATTTACGACGTCAAAGGGACGTTTCGCTTTGGTGTAGCGCAAGTAATTTTGTGGAGCTCCCCCCCCAGTGCGTACTAGCAACATCAGATGCCCGTGGTGCCTGTTAATGGCAGCACATTGAGCCTCTTGGTTTTCCGTGACCTCGCCGAAAGTATTCGTTTTAACCGGAAAACCCAGGAGGAACGCTGCTGCCTTTACCGGTTAAAACGGGGGGACGTCTGATGTTGCCAGTATTTACACTACGCAAACACACCGGGGCAATCTCCACAAAATTACTTGTGTTACACCAATCATACAAATCATCCCTTTAACCTTTTAAAGGTGTGAGGTCACACGTGATTAGAATGTTTGTAACTGAACATTCTAATGCTGATGTAACAATCACAACTCGTAATTCAGTGGAGTTCTAGACTCCCTTCCGTCCCACACCCTGTCTACCCACATAGAAACTTGTTGACCAGCCCCTGAATGATTGCTTGCCCGCGGAGCTGTTGTTCACTGATGGTCTGGTTGCATTTGTGCCGATAGAGAAGGACTTCCTGGACCTGGACGAGGTGTTTGAGACCCACTTTGGCATTGCTCACACCCGCTGGGCGACACACGGCGAGCCCAGCCCCGTCAACAGCCACCCGCACCGCTCCGACAAGAACAACGGTAACGTCCCGTCTGACTGCCACTGACATGACATTACATCGTATTACATCACATTACATCACATCGCGTTACATTACATTGCATTGCATTGCATTACATTACTTTAATTACATTACATCCCATTACATTACATCATATTGCATTACATTACATTAATTACATTTCGTCCCATTACATTATGTCACAATACATTACATTACTTGTAGTAGACACTCTCGTTCAGGGTCATTTACAATGTAAGGGATCTTTTGTGCCAGTTTTTGTGTTTTTTTGTTCTCATCTATTGTGGGAATGTGTCCTTCAGTGTAGGCTTTTCATTTACGTCATTCACATCTTTTAAACCTGCCTGCTCGTGCCAGTTCTTTGGGCACGATGATTGATACCTGGTGGCAGATGAGACGGACTTTCTCAAGCTCTCTCATTAAGACGATGTGCAGATTAATCCGGATGATCCTTCACAGTTATTCCGCTCACCGTTCGTCCCGTCCACTCGCCGTGAGGATCAGAGAATTCGCACGGCGTGACCGCTGGCACAGCCGGATTTGGGGGGAAAAAAAAATCTGTCTCATGACACGCTCATGTGCAACAAAAAATGGCTCTGAATAGGCAGCACCGTTTTGGTTAGCTCTGAATAGCCAGCGCCGTTTTGGTTAGCTCTGAATAGCCAGCACTGTTTTGGTTAGCTCTGAATAGCCAGCACCATTTTGGTTAGCTCTGAATAGCTAGCACAGTTTGGTTAGCCCTGAATAGCCAGCACCGTTTTGGTTAGCTTTAAATATCCAGCACCGTTTTGGTTAGCTCTGAATAGCCAGCACCGTTTTGGTTAGCTCTGAATAGCCAGCACAGTTTGGTTGGCTCTGAATAGCCAGCGCCGTTTTGATTAGCTCTGAATAGCCAGCGCCGTTTTGGTTAGCTCTGAATAGCCAGCACCGTTTTGGTTAGCTCTGAATGGCCAGCACCGTTTTGGTTAGCTCTGAATAGCTAGCACAGTTTGGTTAGCTCTGAATAGCTAGCACAGTTTGGTTAGCTCTGAATAGCCAGCACCGTTTTGGTTAGCTCTGAATAGCCAGCACCGTTTTGGTTAGCTCTGAATAGCCAGCACCGTTTTGGTTAGCTCTGAATAGCCAGCACAGTTTGGTTAGCTCTGAATAACCAGCGCAGTTTGGTTGGCTCTGAATAGCCAGCGCCGTTTTGGTTAGCTCTGAATAGCCAGCACCGTTTTGGTTAGCTCTGAATAGCCAGCACCGTTTTGGTTAGCTCTGAATAGCCAGCACCGTTTTGGTTAGCTCTGAATAGCCAGCACCATTTTGGTTGTGTGGGAAGATGAGTGTTCTCTAGCAGGAACTACAAGGGTGCGGGCTTTCTGTGTGGGGCTGTGCTGGAATGTGAGCTGCAGCCCGAGCTAGCGCTCTGCTAAAGCGTACGCTCAGGTGCGATGAAGGATGGGGGGGCGGTTAATTGAAATCACGACCGGGTCTAAGGTACAAGATGCCTTAGCCAGGCGCGGTATTCCATCAATGGCAGAAATTTAAACAAGCCCTTTCAGGGCTCGGACCTGCCAAGCCTTGCGGTGGGCGCGACTCCGTTTGACACCTGTCCCAACCCCCATGTGCTTTCAAACGAAACGCCACCAAACAGGAATGTCGCCAGACCGGACGGTTCTGCTCACGTCACACGACAAGATAACGTTTGAAATTTCTTTCTCTTTTTTTTTTTTTTTTTTGTCTTTCCTTCTTTTTTTTTTTTCCTCTAGAATTTGTCGTCATCCACAATGGAATCATCACCAACTACAAGGAGCTGAGGAAGTATCTGGTGAGTATTACTCAGAAAGTAATGTACACGCGCGTTCAGCCTCATTTCAAAGAGAACTGGCCCTAATCCGCGCTAACACTGAAACCACGTGTAAACGGAGAGAGCGACAGTTCAGAATTCCAGCGATTGATCTGTGCCATGGCGTTCACCCGTCCGCAGAAAGCAGGGCTTCTGTTTGTGATGCTGCGGGGAGAAGCTCTCGTTCCTCGCTAATTCCTGGCCTCGAAAAGAGGGCCGATGGGCTGTTGCGTGTGAGGAGCAGAGTCTGTTCACCAGGCAATATTATCAGCAGAACAGGTAAAGCCAGTGCGTCCCGTCTGAGGTATTGTGCTCACGGAAGTATAAATTCCGACCCCCTTCCACGGTTTAAAAGGAGGTGCAACGCATACCTGATCGGCACGTCATAGAATCTTTCTGGGGAGGGCCGAGGGGCGTGGGGGGGGGGGTTCAAGGAAATAAAAATATTATTTTTTGCTTCAAAAAAAGTTGAAGCTTGAAAATGAATCCACGAGAAATGTTTATCACCCCAAAACGCAGAACATTTGGCCTTTTTGCCAGATGGGTGTGTCGGGGCAGGATGATTGTCTGGGAGGGTTTTGACATGCGATACGTTCGCACGCTATTCGGTTCCGCTGCCCGACCGGGGGACGGAATGTCCCTGTTTCTCGGCCCGCTGGAAGCCGATCTTACGTGGATGTTCGCGCGCTGACCCAAATTTCTCGTCGGCGGCCCGTGTGGAACATGCGCTGAAACTCGTCCCGTTTCGGTGGCACTTGTCCCGAAGGCCGAGACCTTTCGGGGTTGTCGAGCCCACGCTTGACGCAGCGCTGGGGCTCGCCTCGTTTACTGGTGAACCTGGTTTCTCCGAACGGCCTGTTCTCGACATCGTGTGCTCGTAAACGCCCGGTGCTCCCCACCAAACGGGTTTTACTGCACAGGTTTAATTCTTTGGAGGAAGGACCTAAATGGCCTGTAGAGCGCCGTGGGGCAAGGTATTTATGGCTGTGTGTTTTCGATAATGAAGGACTCTTCCCTCTCTCTCCTCCCCCCCCCCCCCCCCCCCCATCCCGCAGAGCTCCAAAGGGTACGAGTTTGAGTCGGAGACAGACACGGAGGTCATTCCAAAGCTCATCAAGTACCTGTACGACAACCGGGAGAGCGAGCACGTGTCCTTCGCAACGCTGGTGGAGCGCGTCATTCAGCAGCTGGTGAGTTGCACTGGCTCCTGGGAAATGTAGTCGTGGACTCTGCGTTCAGCAACACGTGGAAACGGGCAGGGCCACCTCTGACAGGCTGTCAGCCGTGATTGGCCGCATGTGTCCTGAGACTTTGTTAGGATTATGGTTCAACCAACAAGCTGAGTTAAAGTCATGTGCATATTTTCACAAATATTATATATCATATATATATATATATATATATATATATATATAGTGCAGGTTGTGCCAGTAGTGTATTAGCGACTAGTTTTGCTGCAGAGTTCCCACTCTTATTTTGCTGAATGTATGTTGCATGGAAGGAGTGGTTGCAGAGGATTATGGGAATTGGAAGGGCTGTTGCAGAGGATTGTGGGTATTGGATGGAGCTCTTGCAGAGGATTGTGGGTATTGGAATGAGCGGTTGCAGGGGACTGTGGGTATTGTGGGAGAGTTTGTGCTTCCTGCTTGGTAGTCATTTGACTGAGGAGTAATCCAAGATGATAGAGTCAGGTAGAACCTGAGAACGCTCGGTCCGAAGATTTTAAGGTGATCTGCGATGTTAAACCTTTTAAATCTGACCGCACGTTGGCTGGATTTCCTGTAGAGAATCAAGGCCGTTTTTTTTGTGTTGATTTAGTTAATTTGTTATTCTTTTCTAATCCTGCGCCCTTTGTTTCTGATTGGCTGGGAGATGCTTGGGAAGTGTGTGAGGTAATGGGCTGTGTTTACGGAGTGACGTGTCCTAGCCAGGAAACGGCTCCTCCGCAGTGTGTGGCGCACGGCGTTTTTGGGCGACCCCCCCCCCCCCCCCCCCCGGATCGCGCACGCAGAGGCGCTCCTCCCGAACTGGCCCGGCGTGACGCGTGTTTCCGCCCCTCCGAATGCCGTTGCCGTGGCGTGATTCCCGAAAAACGTTGCTGTGGCGACCGGCCCGACGTCCTCCTCCGCATCTGGCCAAAGCTGAGGGGCTGGGCGATCTCAATCGCCAGTAAAAATCCTCCGCTCGATTTTTAAAATGTATTTTAGAAAACCGATTTAGCCTCCCTACCCCCCCTCCCCCCTCCCCCCCTTCTATTTTTGGGAATAGGTTGATCGCACCGCCGTTAAACGCACACGTTAAAAAGTGTTTTTTAAACGGAAAGCAGAATCTTCTGACTGGAGCTTCCAGTGGAGGAGGACAGCCAGGAGGAAGTACACAGGCTAATGGAAAACAGATCCAGCTGGTTAAAATCCTCCCCCCCCCCTTCCCTCTCCCCCCGTCATCCCGGGTGAGAACTCTGTCAGTTTGGGGGGGGGGGAGGGGGGGGTCAGAGAGGAGCCTTTACAATAGCAGTCTTATTCCCACTCTCCCCACCCCTGTCCTGCGGTCCCTCCCCCCCTCCGTTCGTTTTTGGGAAGGGGGAGGGGCGTGTTACTGTAAATGGGGGTCACTCGGTGAGGGGTGCGTGGGCCGCGATGTTACGCACGTTCACGTCTCTTTCTTTCTTGGACGCTTTTATTAAAATTAAAATGTCTCCCTGTCTTCCTCAGGAAGGAGCCTTCGCCCTGGTCTTCAAAAGCACACGTTTCCCAGGCGAAGCAGTGGCCGCCAGGTCTGTACAACATCTCTCTCTCTCTCTCTTTCTCTCTCTCTCTCCCTCTACCTCTCCCCCTCCCCATCTCTCTCTCTGTCTCTCCCTCCCTCTTCCCCCTCTCTCTCCTTATGTCCCTCTCTCCCTCTCCCCCTTTCTCTCTCTCACTCTTCTCCCTCCCTCTCTCCCTCTCTCTACTCTCTATCCCACTGTCTTTCCATCTCTCTTTCGCTCTCCCTCTCCCTCTCCCTCCCCCCCCCCTCTCTCTCTCACTGGAAGTAATTAAGTGAAAGTACAGCTCGCATCAGAATAAAAGTCTAGTATTAAGTAAACAGAGCAGCGGCTTGCGTGCTGATTGGCTCTGATAGTCTGGCGCACCCGTGCTCCCTGTCCCGGGCCGCTGGACCTTCCCCGGCGGTGCCCCCCTCGCTGGGGGTCGGCTCGGCAGTGTCGCCCTGGCGATTTGATCCCGTGACCCCGAGCGCTCCTGAAATGACCCCCCCGTGTCCCGTTGGCTCAGGGGATGCCTGCCCAACTCCGGCTGCGCAAACCTCGCAGATACTGACCCAGCACACCTCCGCTTCGCTCTGTAGCTCTCTCTCTCTCTTTCTCTCTCTCCCCACTGAGGAGTGGTTACGGTTAAGGCACTGGGTAGACTCACTCTCTCTCAATTCAATTCAATTTCAATTTCAAAGTGCTTTATTGGCATGACAAATATAGGCACTTGTGTTGCCAAAGCAGTGGTTATAACATACAACTATATACAATTAATCCGTTATACAAAAAATATAAAAATATATACAAAAATATCAGTAAGTGATGTTAGGTGTGTGTGTGTGTGTGTCTGACTATCTGTGTGTTGTGTACATGAGTGAATATTATGTGTCTGCTTGTACGCGTGTATGCTGTGTGTAAATGTGCGCATGAGGTGGTCACACATTGTCCCTCAGAGTATGGCAAGAGAACACAAATTGTGCTGCTAGTATGCAGCAACCTTTTTCTTCTCCTAATAGGTAAAAGGTTGCTCTTTGCTCTCTCTCTTTGCTCTTTGCTCTCTCTCTCACTCTCTCACCCTCTGTTCCCCTCTTCTCTTTGTCTTTCTTTCCCTCCTCTCTCTCTTGCCCTCGCTATTGCTCTTTCTCTCTGTCTCTCTTGCAGTCTCACTATTGCTCTATCGCTCAGTGTCTCTCTCTCTCTCTCGCTCTCCTTTCTTCCTTCCCTCTTTCCCTCCCTCCCTTTCTCCCTCCCTCCCTCTCGCTCCCTCCCTCTCTCTCTCCCCTCCCTCCCTCTCTCTCTCTCTCCCTCCCTCCCTCCTTCCCTCTCCCTCCCTCCCTCCCTCCCTCTCTCTCTCTCTCTCCCCTCCCTCCCTCCCTCTCTCTCTCTCCCCCTCCCTCCCTCCCTCTCCCTCCCTCCCTCCCTCCCTCTCTCTCTCTCTCTCCCTCCTTCCCTCTTCCTCCCTCCCTCCCTCCCTCCCTCCCTCCCTCACATGTATTCTCTGAGTGAGCTGTTTGATGTTACAGGAATTGGTAATTAAATACCTGTTGTTCTCGGTCCCCATTGTGCAGTCAGTAGCTAGGACCTGGTTTACAGCCCAGAGCAGCTGCTGCTGTATTCAGGCACTTACCTGTACAGCTGCACTGAACATAGTAAAGGTGATTAAAAAAATTACAGACAGCATATTTGTAATATATGGAATATTGTGCTATACATATGTGATTATATATACCTGACAAATAGCAGTGATCCTGTACAATATAGCCAATCGTAGGAATAAGTTGATAAAGCGTATATTTAAACCTTATCTTATCTTTATCTCTCTCAATTCAATTCAATTCAATTCAATTCAATTCAGTAATGCTTTATTGGCATGACTGTACGTAACAATATTGCCAAAGCAATTCACAATTAACAATGACAAATATGACACGATTAATACAATAAATTAATAAACAAATAAATAACCAAAGCCATAACCTACAGACAATCTACAAGTTAAATGACAAACACTAATAAGGACAATAGTAAAAATAAAATAAATACTACTAACAATACAGACAACGGAGATGGTGCCTCACTGGTTGTCCCTCATTTTGTGACAGGAGGCCACGTATCTTGCAGCCAATGCCACGCCTTCTTTTTTCTCCCCGAGTGTGTAGGGGAGTTTTTTCGAAATTATTGTAATTAGAGAATTTAGGTTGTTATCTCTCTCTCGTCTTTCTCTTTCTTACTCTGTCGGTCTCTCTCTTTCTCCCCCTCTCTTTCAGGAGGGGCAGCCCTCTCCTCATCGGGGTGCGGAGCGAGTTTGAGTTGTCCACAGAGCAGATCCCCATCCAGTACAACAGCGGTGAGCCCCACCTTCGTCTCAGTTCCTCCTCACACTCCTCACTGTCCCACGCTTAAACAATAAGCATAAACAGGCATGTTCTGTCACATGCTTATGTGCATGAACAGTCATGTTCTGTCGCACGTTTAAATTATATGCATGAAAAAGCATGTCCTGTTACGTTTTAACAATATGCATGTATGGTCATGTCCTGTTACAAGTTTATACGCATGAACAGTCATGTTCTGTCGCACGTTTAAATTATATGCATGAAAAAGCATGTCCTGTTACGTTTTAATTGAAAAATGGTCATGTCCTGTTACGTTTATGCATGAACGGTCATGTTCTGTCGCGTTTAAATTATATGTGAAAAAGCATGTCCTGTTACGTTTTTAACAATATGCATGTATGGTCATGTCCTGTTACAGTTTATATGCATGAACAGTCATGTTCTGTCGCACGTTTAAATTATATGCATGAAAAAGCATGTCCTGTTACGTTTTAACAATATGCATGTATGGTCATGTCCTGTTACATGTTTATATGCATGAACAGTCATGTTCTGTCACACGTTTAAATTATATGCATGAAAAAGCATGTCCTGTTACGTTTTAACAATATGCATGTATGGTCATGTCCTGTTGCATGTTTTGTGACATGCATGCAGTCATTTCTCATGTATTGTTTGAACTGCATGCACAAACAGTCATGTCCTGTCACACATGTAACGATGGCTGGCGCCCTACCTGTGCGTCTAATACCCCTCCCATGACCCAGGTATAACCCCGGGCTCCACACAGCTCAGCTTCGGACTGACACAAAAGCACAGTTTAGCAGACCGACCCTCCATCTTGTCCTGTGTTTTACTGGCCCAAAATTTCCTGAATCGCTGCTCCAAGTCTTACAGCTGCCCTCGCGCAGAAACAACGCTCTGAAACTTTCACGTTTGAGGGAAATGGTGTTCGTGTGAATGTGTAATAGAACCGAAAACCTCTGGAACTATCAGGAATTGTCTTAATTTTCGCCGCCGAGAATCGCGGCTAGGTTTTTGTCGTATTGTTTCCATTGGCTTCCGTTAAAACGGGTGGCTGAAGCACCCGTACCGGAGCCAGCCGCACTGGCGCTAGTGGGCAGCGTCTCAGAACAGGACCAGGAAGTGAGCTTCAGAAGCGCAGCCCGGTTTAGGCCGCTTGGTTCAGGGTGTGAAAGGGGGTACTGATGAGTATTGCATTGACTAGCCCTGTGTGTGGTCAACTAACCGTTCCCCTGTTTGTGTTCCTTTCCTGTAGCTCCCTGCTACTCTATCATGCCTGACTCCACCCCCAAGGCCACACCCACCACTGACAGTCAGGGCGTGGCAGGTGGGCTTTTCGAATCCTAACCCCACCCTGCTTCTCCCCCACCTCTTCATCCTCCGCCTCTGTGCCGTCCGTACTGCTCAGCATTACGAACCTTAACGGCCAGATTCGAGGGCATTAAACGGTACAGGTTTGTGCCACCTCACAGGACCGCCGAGTTCCGCAAGGCTCGGCACGCACGCTGTTCCGGAACATTCCCGCTATGAGGCTAGGCTCTGTTACCTGAAGGCACTTACGAAGATTAATGAATTAACAAGGCCTTTGTTCGCATCACGTTATCTCGAAATAATTTTCTCTTATTTGAAGTAATCGATCAAGATCAGTTTTTTTATTGCTATTTAATAATGTGGAATGATAACATATCTTGTTGTTACAGGAACTATTCTTTGTTAAGTCACTTGGGAAAATTCTGTCTGACTGAGCCATCCGCCAGATTAATTTCAGTCTTTGAACTTCTCTTGGCCTGTTTTTGGGGAGCATCTGCGTTCAGAGTGTCTACGCAACACCCCTCAGTTTACCACCTGACGCTCAACATTTCGCAGCTTTCCGTGGAGATCTCCACCGCCTTGTGAAGGCTTCATCTGATTGGTTATAGGCCCTGTCAGTCGAAGAATAGGAGTGAGACATTGGTGGGCTTCCTGCACCAAGCCCGCCCCTTCTGGGGGAGCACGCTGGAGATGTCTAAATGGATCGCTGACACTTTATCTGTGTGGTTAAGATTTATTGTCCGTTCCTTGGGAGCAGTTCATCTGACAGATAGAGAGGTGGTTTAAAGTCCAAGGCTTAAGGGGGGGTAATGGGGGGGGGGGGGGGTGTTGGAGAAGGAGGTAGGGGGTAGGGGGTATGGGGGTAGGGCTGGCCTTGCAGTCCAGACAGAACCGCCACTGTTGAGTCTACTCCTCATTCGCAATCGCAGACCAAAGTGCACTGAGACAAACTGTCCAAACACAATGACCTAAACGTGGGTAATAACACCATAAAATGTGCCGCTGCTCCCAGTGATTACAGCCTGTCCAAGAGCCTGGATCTGCTCCTGTTAAATCACTTAATCAGTGCTCTGTTCTCCATTAATGACAGTGGTACAAAGGTTTGCTTGTCGTCACGTTGACAAGAGATGTCAGTCATAAATAATAACCTCGCCGTGGTGATGGGGCTACTTGGTGGGCTTTCGGGCGTGGCTCTTGCGTTTGGAGCAGGAAGCCCCTCCCCTTTGTGGGCGTGGCCCCGCGTTGTGACTGACAGGTGCGTGCCCCCCCCTTGCAGGCCACCATTCGGACGGCGTGCAGGTGAGGAACCGGCAGAATCGGAAGGAGAACGCTATGGCCCTGCACTCGGTGGGGGATGGGAAGGCCGTGGAGTACTACTTCGCCTCCGACGCCAGGTGAGCTTCCGGAGGGCGGCGGGGTCGGCCACGCCTTCACCTGTCATTTCAGCGTCCAGCCGACGCTCTTATCCGGAGTCACTCACACCGCTTTTACTCTGCACACACAGTCCCCTCACACAGCTGGGTCTTAATCCAGATTAAGCATTTCCTTAAGGGTGCAAAAGCAGAAACCTCAGCTGGGAATCGAACCCGCAACCTTTGAGCTACAAAGCCCTAAATCACAAGCGAATGTTGTTGAATAACATGAAACATGATATTTAGTGTATTTAAAAGTGGAAAAATTCTCAGACATGGAAAGACCGGAAAACAGAATAAAACAATATTTTATACTGCATTAAGAAATAAGAACCTAATAGTGTTGCGGTCCCCACAGAGCCCTCTGCTGGTCAAAATCATATACTGCACTTTAAAGTTTGTTAAAGGAATGATAAAATACACTGTATGACCAAAAGTATCTGGACACCCCTCGGTCTGGAGCTGTCTTGCATGCTTAGGGCTAGGCCCCTTAGTTTCAGTGAAGGCAAATCTTAATGCTACAGTAAATAATCACATTATAGACAATTCTGTGCTTCCCCAACAGCCCTTTCCTGTTTCAGCATATGTCCCTGGGCACACAGTGAGGACTATTTAGAAATGGTTTTGCCGGGGTTGAAGAACTTGACTGGCCTGCACAGAGCCCTGACCTCAACCCCACCCAACACCTTTGGGATCAATTGGAAAGCCAACTGCGAGCCAGGCCTAATCGCCCAATCAGTGCCTGACCTCATTAATGCTCTTTTGGCTGAATGGAAGTAAATCCCTGCAGCAATGCTCCAATAGCTCGTATAAAGCCTTCACAGAAGAGAGGAGGTTGTTATCGCAGCAAAGGGTAGACCAACTCCATATTAATGGCCATTATTTTAGATGAGATGTTGAATGTCAGATGTCAACATACTTTTGGCCATGTAGTGTATTAATATGCTTTTATCTTCAATGAGAATTTGCTTAGAAGCGTAATCAGTCCCTTTGGTATTTACGTCTACGTCGAGTGTCTGGAATGCGGAAACAAGGTCTGCTGAAAGAGTCTGTTCTGAAGCTGAAAGCCAGTGTCTGGCAGACACTCGACACGTTGGACATCGTTGGACAGTGAACTCGGTCCGTTTCAGACAGCATTGCTGTTACCTAATACGCTATCATTACTTTACAAAGGGCAGATAATCGCTGTTTGGGGTTTGAAACTCAAGGACTTATTTTGGTTCTAGCAACTGTACTACAGGAAACCCAACAGCGTTGCGTGATTGCAGGCGGTGCTTGTGAACTGCCGAAATGTCAGCGAGACCTTGGGTGTGTCCCCAGTAAAAAATAAATCAAATGAAAACATCACATTTAAAAAATAAAAATAAAGAATTATAACTACGCGAATGAAATTTAAATTCAAATATTTATTGGCCAGGTTTGGCTGCAGGTGCACAAATTTGAGCTGGATGGCTGGAGTCCTTACCGATCCGTGTTCTGTTCCGTGCTAGCTGGAACGCGCTCGAGAGTGTTCGGCTGTTTATGACTGATGTGACCCATGACCCTTTCTGGCCCCGCCCCTTCCTGTGCCGCAGCGCCATCATCGAGCACACCAACAAGGTGCTCTACATGGAGGACGACGACATCGCGGCGCTGAGGGAGGGCAAGCTGTCGCTGCACCGCGTCAGCCGCGTGGCGGGGGAGGAGCCTGTGCGCGCCATCCAGACCCTGCAGATGGAGCTGCAGCAGATCATGAAAGGTCAGAGGTCAAGGGGCGTCCCCCCCGGCGACAACACCATCATGACCACCGGCGGCCAAGCCCAGGCTACTGCGGGCCTGGCGTAGAGCAAACGGCTACTGGATGAGTGTAGTGCAGGGGTTGGAGAACTGGGTGTGTGATGTGGAGGTTGCAGGTTTGATTCTTAAATGTGGCACTGCAGTTGTGCCTGTAAGCAAGGTGCTGGATTGCTTCAATAAAGTATTCAGTTTTTAGAATGGATTGCATGTAAATGAATATGAAGTGTGTAAGCTGCTCTGGATTAGAGTGTTTGCTCGGTGCCTGAAATTAAAAAGGGGTTTTAAAAAATTAAAAAAAAGATCTTGGGTAGGTCACCGAGTTGTAAAAACAGAACTGGTGAACTCACAGTTTATAATAGTTCATAATAATGCGTGCACACGAATTATTTTTGTAATGAGTCGTCCCAGACAGTGTTGTGTCAGATATGTTCAGGCTGAGCAGAAGTGGAACAGCTTGAACTTGGGTTGAGGCAAGCAGCGTGTGATCTAAGCACTTGGATGGATGAGGTGGGCGGGGCTCTGTTTTTTAAGGCGGAGGCTGTTGGCAGGCTTCCTTCAACACCCTCGATCTGGCGGTTCTGGCTGTCAGCTGGGGGGTAACGCCCACCCACCCACTCACCCCCCCCCCCCCCCCCCCCCCCGCCCCAGCACCACCCATAGAGTCTTTATTTGTCCTGGCGAATAGTTATATACATGCCAGTTATATGCTATATCACGACACATATATGCTATAGAATAGCAGTTATATGCTATATCGCAACAGATATGCTGTATCACAACACATATGCTATATCACAACAGTTGTGATACTGTAGCACATGCATTTCATATATTTATCAATAATTATTATTATTTTAGCAGACGCTCTTATCCAGAGCGACTTACACAGCTGTTCACATTTTTTTTTTACATAGCGTATGTTTATACAGCTGGATATATACTGAAGAAATGGAGGTTAAGTGTCTTGTTCCAGTACCTTGAGTACCTTGTGTCCTTCCTGGGAATCAAATATGCAACCTTTTGGTTCCAAGGCCAGTTCCTGAACCGTTGTACTGCATTGCTCACCTCCAAGCGTTAGCAGGCTGCCGTGCTTGTGAGTGAGTGCGCGTTCATCTTCTCCTCCTTGCAGGAAACTTCCAGGCCTTCATGCAGAAGGAGATCTTCGAGCAGCCCGAGTCCGTCTTCAACACCATGAGGGGGAGGATCTGCTTTGACGCCAACACAGGTACCGCCTCCCCAAAGATCACCGAGGGGTTAACAAGATACTACAAATG
Source organism: Anguilla japonica (assembly GCA_025169545.1). Classification (NCBI taxonomy): domain Eukaryota; kingdom Metazoa; phylum Chordata; class Actinopteri; order Anguilliformes; family Anguillidae; genus Anguilla; species Anguilla japonica. The sequence goes on along the minus strand of CM045885.1, from coordinate 7,363,032 downwards.
CAACATTGCGCACAACAAGTAGTATCCTGGGCCTTGTCCGAATCAGCCTGCTAACTGCAGCGTCCTCAAAACATGGACTGTCTTACAAGCATACTGAAGTTAACACAATAACTTAGTGCAGCGGTTCATATTCGTGTAAATATTTCTATATTAAGACTGCGCAGTCTCACAGGATATGAGTTAATGTCCCTGACTACAGTTTGATGGCAATCTGCGACCACTGTTCTCCCTCGACTTCCTTAACAACTTGTGTATCTTGTTATAATTCGTCATCCACCTTTGTCCGCCCTGAAGTCACATCCTGGTTCCACTGACTCCGCCCCCGTCATCCACCCCTCAGTGCTGATAAAGCAAACGAGCAGGTTCCCCAGCCTGCAAGTCAAACAAAAGACCTGTCAGACAACAAAAGTGTGGGCGATCGTAATTAAGAACAATTTTTCCAGGAGCTCAGGATGAACAGCAGGTCAGTTCAGGTGTGGGAGGAGCCACAGGGCAGCGAACCCGCTCCTCCACTTTCTCCTCCAGTCACAGCGTTGGAAATAAAGGGCAGCGATGATGCAGGCGGGGTCTAAATGAGCTTCCAGCAGCTCATAACGTCTAAACCTGTTTTTACTGCCTGTGTTCCTATGGGGACATGCACTGTATGACCAAAAGTATCGGGAAACCCCTTGGTCTGTGGCTGTTTTTCATGGTTAGGGCTAGGCCCCTTAGTTATGGTAGAGGCAAATCTTAATGATCCAGCAAACAATCACATTCTAGATGATTCTGTGCTTCCCCTACAGTTTGGGGAAGGCCCTCTCCTGTTTCAGCATGACAATGCCCCCAGGCACACAGCGAGGCACATGTGGAAATGGTTTTGTTGAGAACGGTGTTGAAACACTTGCCTGGCCTGCACAGAGTCCTGACCTCAACCCCATCCAACACCTTTGGGATCAATTGGAAAGCCAACTGCGAGCCCTCAAGCCTCTCTACTCACACTCTCTCTCTGTCCCTCCCTCTCTCCCTCTCTCTCTCTCTCTGTCCCTCCCTCCCTTTCTCTCTCTCTCTCTCTCTGTCCCTTCCTGTCTCTCTGTCCCTCGCTCTCTCTCTCTCTGTCCCTCCCTCTCTCCTTCTCTCTCTCTCTGTCCCTCCCTCCCTCTCTCTCCCTCTCTCTCTCTGTCCCTCCCTCTCTCTCTCTCTCTCTCTCTCTCTCTCTCTCTGTCCCTCCCCCTCTCTCTCTCTCTCTCTATGCAGTCATCCTGGGGGGGCTGAAGGATCACCTGAAGGAGATAAAACGCTGCCGGCGTCTGATCATCATTGGCTGCGGGACGAGCTTCCACGCTGGAGTGGCGGTGAGTGGGCAGCAGGGGGCAGCGTGCTGGCGAAAGGGCACTGCGAGCGGCTGAGAGTCCGCGTCATGCCGATGATGACGATGGTAATGAGGAAGGCTTCCCTGCTCCCCTCAGACGCGGCAGATCTTGGAGGAGCTGACGGAGCTGCCCGTGATGGTGGAGCTGGCCAGCGACTTCCTGGACCGCAACACGCCCGTCTTCAGGGACGACGTCTGCTTTTTCATCAGCCAATCAGGTACCGGAGAACAGTGAGGGACACACACAGGCCACGCCCACCTGCCTGGTTACTGCATCCTAATCAGACCATTATTGCGCAGTAATTAAAGTTCGCTAATGGCGGTTAACGCCCCCCCCCCACCCCCGCCCCGCCCCCGTCCCGCCCCAGGAGAGACGGCGGACACCCTCATGGCACTGCGCTACTGTAAGGACCACGGGGCCCTGACGGTGGGCGTGACCAACACCGTGGGCAGCTCCATCTGCCGCGAGACCGCCTGCGGCATCCACATCAACGCCGGGCCCGAGATCGGCGTGGCCAGCACCAAGGTACGGACCTGCTGGCACAGCCTGGCCTGGCACAGCCTGGCACGGCATGGTATGGCACAGCATGACACGGCATGGTATGGAACAGCATGGCACAACATGGCACAGCCTGCCACGGCATGGTATGGCATGGCACATCCTAGCACAGCATGGCATGGCATGGCACAGCATGGCATGGCATGGCACAGCCTGGCATGGCATGGTATGGAACAGCATGGCACAACATGGCTGGTATGGCATGGCATGGCACAGCCTGGCACAGCGTGGCATGGAACAGCTTGGCACAGCATGGCATGGCGTAGCACAGCATGGCACATCATGGCCTGGCACAGCCTAGCACAGCATGGCATGGCCCAGCAATAAAAAATTACACATACTGTAATAAAACATGCCTTACCTCATTCACCACTGATCCCTGATTAATGCTGAACTGTGTGTGTGTGTGTGTGTGTGTGTGTTCCAGGCATACACCAGCCAGTTTGTGTCTCTGGTCATGTTTGCCCTGATGATGAGTGAGGACAGGCTGTCCCTGCAGAAGAGGAGGTTGGAAATTATCGACGGCCTCAAGGTGCTGCCAGGTGAGGCCTCCGCTCCTCTACCTGCAGCTCTGAGAGCCATAGCGCTAACACCGCTAACACACAACACTGAGCCAAATTGCTAACATCGCTAAACCCCACACCGAGCCTTATCGCTAACATCGCTAAACCCCACACTGAGCCATATCGCTATCACAACTAACACACAACACTGAGCCAAATTGCTAACATTGCTAAACCCCACACTGAGCCTTATCGCTAACATCGCTAAACCCCACACTGAGCCTTATCGCTAACATCGCTAAACCCCACACTGAGCCTTATCGCTAACACCGCTAACAAACAACACTGAGCCATATCGCTAACACAGCTAACACACAACACTGAGCCATATCGCTAACACAGCTAACACACAACACTGAGCCATATCGCTAACACAGCTAACACACAACACTGAGCCATATCGCTAACACAGCTAACACACAACACTGAGCCATATCGCTAACACAGCTAACACACAACACTGAGCCATATAGCTAACATCGCTAACCCCTTGAACCATAGCGCTAACGAACACTGCTAACCCCCCCCCCACACTGAGCCATAGCGTTAACACCACTAAACCCCCCCCCCCCCCCCCCCACACTGAGCCATAGCGTTAACACCACTGACCCCCCCCCCCCCCCCCACACACACACTGAGCCAACGTGAGGCCACCCTCCCTTATGAATACTTTTGCTCAGTGTCTGTTTGCACAGCTGCTGAAGGCCTGGTGCTTTGCTCAGGTGCAGAATGGAAGGTCCCAGCCATTAAACCTGAACCTGGAACCTGGAACATTTCCCATGATCCTCTGCTGTTCCAGAAAATTTTCTAATTTCAGACACTCAATAAAATAGAAAATAAAAAATAAAAAATAAAATCTACCTTAAGCCATGTTCTTTGCCTTTCATAATTTTTATCCTTCCAAAAAAAAAAAAAAGGTTTATTGAAACCATCATTGCGGATTTAAAATCAACCGTAAAAAGATACAGCCTGAATAAATGCACATGGATGAGTGCAGTTTTCCATCTGCTTGCTTATTGTCAGTCTTATTGTGTATTAGATGGAAATGAGATTTTCATTCCCCTCCAGGCATTGAATTGCATTTTTTTTCAGACTGCAGTGACTAAGCAGATCTAGAGGATGAACTTGCCAGCTAGAGGAACATGTCTAGTGCTGGTCTTTGTACGGCAAATTCACACCATGTGTGTCTTGTTTTGGCACATTAACACCAAGTGTGTGTCCTCTTATGACACATCAACAACATGTGTGTCCTCTTATGACACATTTACACAGTGTGTGTCCTCTTATGACACACTTACACAGTGTGTGTCCTCTTATGACACATTTACACCGAGTGTGTCCTCTTAAGACACATTAACACAGTGTGTGTCCTCTTATGACACATTTACACGAGTGTGTCCTCTTATGACACACTTACACAGTGTGTGTCCTCTTATGACACATTTACACAGTGTGTCCTCTTAAGACACATTAACACAGTGTGTGTCCTCTTATGACACATTAACACAGAGTGTGTTCTCTTATGACACATTTACACAGTGTGTGTCCTCTTATGACACATCAACACCATGTGTGTCCTCTTATGACACATTTACACAGTGTGTGTTCTCTTATGACACATTTACACAGTGTGTGTCCTCTTATGACACATTAACACAGATGTGTGTCCTCTTATGACACATTTACACAGTGTGTGTCCTCTTATGACACATTAACACAGAGTGTGTTCTCTTATGACACATTTACACAGTGTGTGTCCTCTTATGACGCATTAACACAGAGTGTGTTCTCTTATGACACATTAACACAGTGTGTGTCCTCTTATGACACATTAACACAGTGTGTGTCCTCTTATGACACATTTACACAGTGTGTGCCCTCTTATGACACATCAACAACATGTGTGTCCTCTTATGACACATTTACACAGTGTGTGTCCTCTTATGACACACTTACACAGTGTGTGTCCTCTTATGACACATTTACACCGAGTGTGTCCTATTATGACACATTTACACCGAGTGTGTCCTCTTAAGACACATTAACACAGTGTGTGTCCTCTTATGACACATTTACACCGAGTGTGTCCTCTTATGTCACACTTACACAGTGTGTGTCCTCTTATGACACATTTACACATTTAGACACATTAACACCGAGTGTGTCCTATTATGACACATTTACACCGAGTGTGTCCTCTTAAGACACATTAACACAGCGTGTGTTCTCTTATGACACATTTACACAGTGTGTGTCCTCTTATGACGCATTAACATGGAGTGTGTCCTGGTTCACAGAGCTCCTAAAGCAGGTTCTGGCGCTGGATGAGAAGATCAAGAGCATCGCGGACGAGCTCTACCAGCAGAGGTCACTGCTAGTGATGGGGCGCGGTTTCAATTACGCCACGTGCCTGGAGGGGGCGCTGGTGAGTATCACATGCCGACACCTTTCTGTGTAATTTCCTTATTTTTACCGGGTCCCCTGTGCAAACTGTCTAGCTGTGTGTGGATGTCGGAGAGTTGATAAGACAATCCTTCTGTTCATCGAAAGAAGACATTAAAGGAGGCCTTGGTTGGCATTTATTTGTTTATACTTTCGTTTTAAACGCATAAATAAAGCGTGACAGTGTAGCGCAGGAGCTTCGCTGAGTTACAGTTTGCTCTGTTAAGTGGAACGAGGTCGAGGCCCAGGTAGAAATGATTACACGCTGCATTTCACACCGCGTTGGGGAGGCGTTTTTACACGCAGAGAGATTAATGCGCAGAGCAGAGGCGAGCGGGACTCGGGGTAATGTCAGAACCCTGAGAGCTCTCGACCAGCAGGCTCAATTGTGTGCTGGGTGCACGCTTGACTATTTTTTTTTTTTTTTCTATTTTCACCTCTAAAATGTTTCCCCCACCTGCCTGTTTTAGGCAACGAGGGCCATTATCTGTTTCTGGTTATCTTTGAAAGTTTCTGGCCTTAATTACTTAATTAGCCCTCAGATTTAGGCCACTTGACATTTTAGCTGCATTTCTCGTTAAGCGGGTGAATGACAGCCGAAGATTGAAGTTCTCGTGTCCCTACGCGAAACGTTTTACTGGGATCTAATCTACGAGCGAACCGGCGTTGGTGTGTACGGCCAGTTGGCGCATTTAGCCTAGGTGACCTAGGTGTAAACAAAATCCCGCATTAGCCTAATTTGGCACACCTGATTCTACTAGTAGCAGCTCAACAAGGTCTCTAGCTGTTGAATGAGGTGTGGCTCTGTTAGAGTTGGAGAAAAAAAACCTGCGTGACAGCAATTGTTGATTGGTCGTTCCTAACAGAAAATAAAGGAGATCACCTACATGCACTCGGAGGGTAATGTACGGTTGGGCTGATTGCTGATTGGTTACTGACTCGCTCCTAACAGAAAATAAAGGAGATCACCTACATGCACTCGGAGGGTAACGTACGGTTGGGCTGATTGCTGATTGGTTACTGACTCGCTCATAACAGAAAATAAAGGAGATCACCTACATGCACTCGGAGGGCATCCTGGCGGGCGAGCTGAAGCACGGCCCGCTGGCGCTGGTGGACAAGCAGATGCCCGTCATCATGCTGATCATGCGGGACGCCTGCTACACCAAGTGCCACAACGCTCTGCAGCAGGTGACCGCCAGACAGGTGAGGCTCGCCTCCGTCCGTCCGTCCGTCCGTCATCCAGCACGCTTAATCCTGGTCAGGATCACGGGGGGGGGGGGGGGGTAGGCAGTAAGGGGGCTGGGGGTAGGATGCTGGGGGGTAGGGGGCTAAGGGGCTAGGGGGCTGGGGGGTAGGATGCTGGGGGGTAGGGGAGTAGGGGGGGGTAGGATGCTGGGGGGTAGGGGGCTAAGGGGCTAGGGGGCTGGGGGGTAGGATGCTGGGGGGGTAGGGGGTAGGATGCTGGGGGGGTAGGGGGGGATGCTGGGGGGGGGGGAGTAGGGGGGTAGGATGCTGGGGGGTAGGGGAGTAGGGGGGTAGGGGGCTGGGGGGCTGGGGGGCTGGGACCTATCCCAGCACGTATTAGGCAAGAGGCAGAAATACACCCTGGACAGGTTGCCTATCCATCACAGGGCACACACACACCATTCACTCACACTCTCATACCTATGGGCAATTTAGAGTCTCCAATTAGTCTAATCTGAATGTCTTTGGACATGTGGGTTTATGTTTTTTTCATGATTTGCCCACTCCAACAGCAATAATTATTTTTGGAGTTGGGGGTGTAAAGCTAAATCGATCCGGACCATTTTGAATCGTATCGGTGCAAAATTTGTGATGTTGCCAAATACTGAACTGTTGCCTGAAGAGTCGAAATGAGCCTATCGTGGTGAAGCCTGAGGTTTGCGCCGCTGCTGCTGAGGCTGTGTATCCCAGCATGCTTTGGGAAGAGCGGGGCGTCCCGCGGCAAGCTGCGTGACGCGCTCCTGTGCTCTCCCTCCCCTGTCAGGGCCGGCCCATCATCATCTGCTGCCAGAACGACCCGGAGATCGCCAGCAACGCGTACCAGACCATCGAGCTGCCGCAGACGGTGGACTGCCTGCAGGGCATCCTCAGCGTGGTCCCCCTGCAGCTGCTGTCCTTCCACCTGGCCGTGCTGCGCGGATACGACGTGCGTCACCTGCGTGATGTCGCTTCCCCCCCCTATACCTGTGTGATGTCACCGCTCCCCCATACCTGTGTTATGTCACTTCCCCCCCATACCTGTGTGATGTCACCGCCCCCCCACCTGTGTGATGTCACTTCCCCCCATACCTATGTGATGCCACTTCCCCCCTATACCTGTGTGATGTCACCGCCCCCCCACCTGTGTAATGTCACTTCCCCCCATACCTGTGTGATGTCACCGCCCCCCCACCTGTGTGATGTCCCATGCCCATCTACCTGTGTGATGTCACCCCCCCCCCACCTGTGTGATGTCACCGCTCCCCCTACCTGTGTGATGTCACTTCCCCCCCTACCTGTGTGATGCCACCTCCCCCCTACCTGTACAATGGCACCTCCCCAATACCTGTATGACGTGTTGTCACTTCCCCTCTGTCTGTAAGATGTCACTTCCCCCCCTATACCTGTGTGATGTCACCGCTCCCCCATACCTGTGTGATGTCACTTCCCCCATACCTGTGTGATGTCACCGCCCCCCCACCTGTGTGATGTCCCATGCCCATCTACCTGTGTGATGTCACCTCCCACCCACCTGTGTGATGTCACCTCACCCCCTACCTGTGTGATGTCACTTCCCCCCCTACCTGTGTGATGCCACCTCCCCCCTACCTGTACAGTGGCACCTCCCCAATACCTGTATGATGTGTTGTCACTTCCCCTCTGTCTGTAAGATGTCAGTGCCCCCCCTCACTCTGGGTTTTTTTGTTTAGTTTTTTTTTGTCTCAGAGAGGAGTTTGAGGCTTGTCTCACGCACGCTGTTCATCTTGGCTTTTAGGTGGACTGCCCCAGGAACCTGGCCAAGTCAGTGACAGTGGAGTAGTCTCCCACAGCAACCATCTCCCACGGCAACCGGCAGATTGTTGGAGGAGGAAACCTGCATTCCAAAGTGCAATCTTGTGTGTGAGTGTGTGGGTGCGTGTGCGCGTGTCTGCGTGTCTGTGTGCGTGCATGTGTGTATGTGTGTGTGTGTGCGTGCGTATAATGACGTATATGCACCTATATAGTATGTCACTGAGAGATACTCTGGGGTATTGAATCTGTGCCATGGACTTCGGTGGGTAGGTTTTGTGCATCTCAAAAAAGAATACTGGAAGGTTGATCCAATCAGTGCATCATCATCCATTCTCCTGAATTTGCAGTCCCTTATACCATGCAGCTGAAATCTCCACCTTGTGCCTCACATTAAACACTGTGACTTACGTCCTTCCTCGTACACAACCAGGGGGGGCGGTGTAAAACACGGTGTTTACCTTTTTCATAGTGAAGTGTTTACTGTTGTGCAATATTTACTTTGAGGCAAAACCAAAGAGTCCCAGTGCTGACAAATTGGTGGAAAATGTGAATGTCGGGAAATGTTTGGAATGATTGCGTGCACTCGTAGAGAGGTGAGGGCTCTTGGACCAATGATAGGCCTCAAGAAAAGCATTGACCAGTGAAGAGTTTGTGTGTCTGTGTGTTTCCACATGCTAATTAATGAACATCGGTTGATATTGACAGTATGGAGTTCTGGTTTTCTCTTTGTCAAACATCATCTGGATAACACACACGGCTTTAAGGAACTCAGATTGGAGATCATTCCTTGTCATTTTGAAACTCCACCGATTTGATGTACTTCTCTGATTGTTTTCTTTTAATATCTGAATTTAAATTTTTAAAAAAGTTTAACAATTGCCCTTTTTATTAAAGTGGATGTTCTTACTTGGAAAGATAGATACATTCCACCATTGCAACACATCCCAACATGCATTCCCTATCAAAATTTTAAAAAAATATTTTTAGTGTAATGTTTTTATAGTATTTATGACTTTTTTTTGTAGAGGAAAAAAGGTGTTTGTTCTGTCCGGCTTTGCTCGAATGGTAATTATGTCTCGATTTTTGTCTTTATAAAAATCTTTCCATTATTTTCTGCTTCAGTTTGTTAAAACTGTGGGGGGTTCACGGGCTGCTTAAATATACAGAGATCAGTTGCCTTAATGAAGATTATATTTTATATATTTTATCATAACTGGGGACTTTATAAATCTGTGAATGTAAAAAAAATAAAAATATTATCTGATCAGAGTTTCTGTGCTTTTGATGTTGAATTGGGAATCTGTGTGTATATGGGGTTGGAATATTTCCTTGGACAGTAGCTCGTGCAGTTGGGACCCAAATCCTGTCACCCCTCGGTTTCGATGAAAATACACTCACATCCACGCGCCTATGTCGATGTTATGTTTATGAAAGGCGCGTACGCTTAAATACACAGTTTAAATAAATATTAATGAATAGTGAATAATTTGCATTGTTATACTAAGCAACTCGTTTGGGCGATAACAGATAAGCGCTTTGCAAATGAACTTGAATGGAGCGTACACGGACCAAATCAGAGGACAGGGATATGACGTCACCTCTATGCCAGCTCCGCGTGGAAGCTGGTCTCGGAGATTGCGGTGTTACTATTTTGACGTAATTTAAATTTCATTTTCCGATTAACAGCCCATAGATCAGCGTTAAATAGGTCCGTTTTTAAGTTAATATCACTATAAGGACGTCCGATGACAATATCTGTAGTTAGGAAATAGCTGCTTCCACAACCTACGCAAGACTGAATCAGTTGAATTACACCCACAGTACAGTGTTTACAGTTAACCTGTTGGTATACGCTACAACTGCTGCTCGAAATATTTCCATAAAAACATGAAATGGCATTAAAAAACTCTCGCTCGCTTCTGCTCGCATTTCCCGTATGCACCGAGGCACATTTGCTTAGTCTTCATACAAAAAAACGGTAATCGTTTTCGGTAAAAACTCGCAATAAAACTTGAGATCCCGACTACGCGATGACGTCATTCGAGTTTCCTGCCTGCCGTCGAATTGTTGTGCCAGCGAGCCTCCGCCCCCAATCGTGCCATTGACAGGAGTTCGGAATTCGGTGGCTGGCGGAGCAGAAGAGCTCGCTTACTTTTCGCTGTCAGCGAGGTCGCTTGTTTGTTATCTTCGCTTGGATCCGGGAGCGTGGCTGTGAATGTGTAGAAGCTGGGAGCCGCTTCTCTTGCGCGGCTCACTGTACATGGGAGTGTTGGAAAAGCGAGGGGAGAAGGTAGGTGCAATTAAATTTAGCCCGCCTGTCCGCCTGCATGCGCCGCTGATAGTTCCATTACCGCAGTCCCAACGAAAAGTGAGAGGGAAAAGAACTCGGCCTTAATTCCGAGTTGCAATTCCGGTAATTTGAAGCAACATTCGAGAGTCGGGTGTACCCATAAAAGGGAAATATTTCATCTCGTCTTCAGCTAAAGAAAACATAGTGCTAACTGGCTAGCTGGCTACATCACCAGTTGGATTGTTCTGGCCTCTGACGTTACTGCAGTGTCCAAAATCGGTGTTGTACATTTCACTGCCCGAAGAACTGCCGGGCTGCCGGTGTGGGAGGGAGGGCGGGGGTCTCGAAGTTTATGTGGCAGAACCACGGAGCAGAAATTTGACGGCTTTTGGGTGGACAATAATTGAAACAGCCAGAGTTTCGTCAAGGCGGAGAGTCTGCAAGTCTTAACTAGCTGACTTACTAGTGATTCCCCCAACCGACGAGAATCACTCTTAAGACCAGAACTATTCACGGTTGCGCGAGTAAAAAACGGTTAACGAATCGCAAGTTCATTCAAGAGCGCATTTGCAGGTGTTGCGGCGCGCGCGTTAATAATGTCGCCCACGTGAAGTGCAGTTGGACCGCGCCGCAGGTTGCGCCCACAGCTGGATGCGTTGTTACAAGGCTGCGCTCGTGCCAGAGCGTACGTTGGGACAGCTCTCTTCGTGGCATCCTGTTTTTTCACGGTATCTGAGCCCTCTTGTCACGGACTGTCAGTGCCCTTTTTAACGGTTTCTTCAGTGCGTCCATCTTAGTCTGCGTAGTGATGCGTACCGGATCTGCAGTACTACTATGAAATGAAACTGAAATTGTTTGCACGTTGTAGTTGTTCTTAATCACGATGAGCTTAAAGCTCCAAGCTGTCATGGTTAACTTTGCAAAGCTGGTGACAGTTAACAAGTGCGAGATGGCCTGAGATAACAAGATAACCCGGCCCATTTGACGTTAATATCGAAAATATTAGTTTATTGTCTAAATGCCAGTTGAATCTTGCGTGGTGCTCATGCCAATATACGACCTCCTGCCATGCAACACTAAGTAACAGAAAAATGCCATTTTCCCGTGCGAGTGAGCAGGTGTAGCAGTTAGCTGTATCCAAATTCTGTGTGTGTCTGTGAGGGTGAAAGGTGAAGAAGTTAATGTTTTTATATACCCCAAAGCCCATCTTTATCATGCTTATTTTTGTAAGGAATCCTGAAAAGTGCCAACACCATCATTACTGCATACATGTGGCATGTGTCACATGGAAGCAGTCACCTGGTTAATGGCATTTCTGTCCGCAATCATCCCAATGGTATTATATATAAATAAATATCATATATAGTATAAAGCAGGGTCATCTGCTATGTCAGACTTCTGATGTTTTAAAAAGAAATGATCTATCTGTGCACATGTCCATTTTCAGACTGCTGTACCTGTTAAAGTTCACAGTGATTTATTGCTCTAACTCGGCATGTGTTTCTGTGGGAGTGCGTATTTTGTGAAAGAACTGATGGTTTGTCTTAAATGGGTCTGTAAGAGTCAGGTGCTGGGGATTGCTGTTCGTGCAGTATCACTCCCTAACAAAGCCTCTGGGACTGTGTAGATTCAGCACGTGGGAACTACAGAAAGAAAGAAGGGAAGAAAGAAAGAGAATGAAAGAAAGAAGGAGGAGTCTTCCTCTGCAGTGTCAGGTCCCCTTTCTCGTACCGCCACAGATTTGACTGGCGGGAAAAAAAACATTCCGCAGGATGGTGATCTGTTTGCAACAGACAGCTACTGTCTGCTGTGATATTGGATTACAGGCAGGCAGAGTTCCACATCACAAGAGCTTTTAATGCAAAGTCAACCGAAATAAAGAGCCTGTGTTTACAGGCTTCCCCCTGGAGTAACTCCTGTGTGTGTCTTCGGAAAGAGGGACAGTGTGCCCCCGAAACCTGCTGTTGGTACCCCTAGTCTGTGCTCTACTGTGCATCGAACAACCACAAATATCACACTGTATATATACACACAAAGGCACTCACGCACCAACACTGTATTCCACATTAGCATTTATACAACGGTTAGTTCCGGTCGAGTGATTTGATTGGACGAGAGGCATTCCATGGGTGCTGATATACAGTACGACAGTTACGGACTTTTTACTGTAACGTATCACTCCGCTTTGTTTGCATTATAATTGATACATTGTAGGAAAAAAAAGAACAATGGGGAAAAAATGGAATCCTGAAGCAACTGTATTCGTTGGCGAAGACAAATAAATTACTTGATAGTTTATAGGCTAATAGAACTGTTGTATTAATGCCGTATCGTGTTGTGGCCTCGAGCCTACGGCCGAATCACAGCCGTGCCGATATACAGTCTAACAGCAGCTTCCTCTCGTGAAATTGCTTAAATCGCCAATTCCTTTGTTAACTTCTGACTGAAATCGGGTTGGACCAGCGTACTGGCACAGGTACCTGCAGGGACAGTTACAGTGAAATGTGAAGCTGTGTTGCAGATGTGATGCTCTTGCACACGGGTGTAATCATAAAGGTACGGTCTCATCGTGAACTACGGCACTGCTGCTACTGAGCTGCAGTTCGCTGGCGAGTCGAGTGAAGGCCAGTCACTCGCCATCTTGTCTCTCTCTGCGAGGACGAGCCGGGGAATGAGAAGAAGTGAGAAAGAGAGCAGAGATCTGCGGAAATGGCCGGAAGGAATCATTCATCATTCGCGCCGTTAAAATGATGAGTTTTTATTTTTTTATTTTATTTTTTTTTTTTCAAAGGAAAAGTCAGTCGTGCCCGCAGAGCAGCACAACCGAAACCGATCGGAGGAAACTTTGACTTCTGCCTCTGCTGTTTCTGTTAACATGATCTCTCACTGTAGGCCTGACGCATATTAATCACTCATTTCACGCTCTTGCTGTTTTTCTGTCATGCCCGAGTTGTTTTTTTTGCATTCTTCTGTCACAAATGCCTTTTTTCTAGCATTTCTAAGGCAAGAAACTTGGGCAGCATTTGGTATTTAAACTCGTTGTCTTTTATTGAGCTCAGATTATCATTTTAATACCAAAGAAAGATGATCCTGCTGATAGTAAGTGTCACGATTCTTGTATTCGCACTGTATTGTGGGTAAACGTTGGTGTCGAACGTTGGGGGGGGGGGGGGGGGGATGCGGGGTTGAGCCGATGGACAGGAAGGGGTTAAATCCCGCCGGACTCTCTTCCTGTCTTCGGCAGCGGACGTCTCTGTGCTGGTGAGGAGACGGTCTGCCGTCCCGCGCGTGCCCAGGCAGTACTGTTCGCCCTAAAGGCTCTGCGTCATTAAATCTCACAGCGGACACGTGGGCTCTGTGTGGGAAGATGACTTTGGCCCTCCGTGCTGTGGCCCTAACCCTAACCCTAACCCGTACTCCTGGCCTCCTCTGCAAAAAATTTCATTTAAAGAACAAGAGGCCTGACGGAAGATAACAATCATCCTCAGCCTGAATTTAGGCTCCTTTTTTTTTTTTTTTTTTGGAACAAATTTCCCTTCCCGTTTTTTAGCAACGCAGTGCCCGGATGGAGTGCAATATCAACCTGTCTGTTCCTAAAAATTTGACCGTGTGTGCTGGCCGCGGTCCGGTTTGGAATGACGTGCAGCCGGAGTCGCGCTGCCCGTGGAATAACACGCTGCCCGCAGAGATGGAGCGCTGGGCTCCAGAGCAGCGCGGAGCGGCTATTTGCGGTGGTTTTATCTGACCACTGAAAGCCATTCTGCCCCCCCTGTAAAACTATTAGTGGCTAAGAATGAGATCTGAAATATTTCTGGATGGCTGCAGAATGCTCTTCAGAGCGTCCGGGGCGGGGGAGTGCCAGCGGGGGGTCCCGGGCCAGGGCAGTTTTTGGAGCTTACAATGGGGGACTCGGGTATCTCAGGTTTGCTAATGGATGGATGTTGTGTGTGTGTGTGTTTGTGTTAATTCACTTTAGTAATCATTGCGTTTATCATTTATGTGTGTCCTCTTGTTGTGCCTGTTCAGTATGGTGTGTGTCTGTGAGCACGCATGCTTATTATCTGTGATCATTATACCTGTACGTCTGTGTGAGCGTGTGTGTGTGTGCATGTGTATGTGTGTGGTGTGTGTGTGTGTGCGTGTGTATGTGTGTGTATGTGTGCGTGTGTGTGTGTGCGTGTGTATGTTTGTACGTTGCATGTGCTTATTATATTTGTGATAGTCATGCCTTTGAGTGCTCTTATGTAGAAACAGAGACTCCGCTGTTGGGACTGAGGCCCAGTTTAGCCTGAGTAAAGGCCCAGCAGGTAGCAGGACATGGGAAATGCACTACATTCCTGCGGGGCTGCCTGTCTTCCCACAATGCACCACCCCGCCATCTGAGTCTGTCAGTCAGCTAAGTCTGTGCTGCTGGATCAATACGTAACTCTGCTCACTGCCGCCCCAGCACTGCGCTAGCATAGAATCTCACTGGAATCAGAGCACTGCGCTAGCATAGAATCACACTGGAATCAGAGCACTGCGCTAGCATAGAATCTCACTGGAATCAGAGCACTGCGCTAGCATAGAATCACACTGGAATCAGAGCACTGCGCTAGCATAGAATCTCACTGGAATCAGAGCACTGCGCTAGCATAGAATCTCACTGGAATCAGAGCACTGCGCTAGCATAGAATCACACTGGAATCACTGCACTGCGCTAGCATAGAATCACACTGGAATCACTGCACTGTGATAGCATAGAATCACACTAGAATCACTGCACTGTGATAGCATAGAATCACACTGGAATCACTGCACTGTGATAGCATAGAATCACACTGGAATGCACTGCGCTAGCATAGAATCACACTGGAATCACAGCATTGTGATAGCTGAAATCACACTGGAATCACTGCCCTAGCATAGAATCACACTGGAGTCACAGCACTGTGATAGCATAGAATCACACTGGAATCACTGCACTGCGCTAGCTGAAATCACACTGGAATCACAGCACAGTTAATGTGATGTGATGTTCAGGATGAGCCCCAGGTTTGTACCTGTTGGAGCTGGCACTGGAGTGTTTGCTTGTCCCATTACGATCCACTGGCTGATGAATTAACTTCTTTCTCCATGGCAACCATCTCCTTTAAAACTGGGTTCAGTGTATTATATTCACTTGAATATATTGCCGTGGACTATGTTGTACTTTTTAAAATCCCGATTCTCACATTTCTTTGTGTGTGGGTGTTCGTCTGTTCCTGAATTTACATTTAATTAGCTTAATTAGCTTCTCTTTCACGTCGAGTTTTTCTGTGCCCAAACGGTTGTGTGACATTTGTGTCTGAAACAAATCTGGTGTTCCTCATCTATTCCTCATACTGGCCTGGGCAGCCGTTAGTTGGAAGGAGAGGGCAAATATTCCAGTAGTGTTTACATTTGGGTGGGAAGGACACTAGTCTGTTGAGATGAGCGGTAGCCAGGTTGTGTCTTCTTTACTTGGTTGGAGTTCGGTGTTTGCAGAGAGAAAAGTAGTCGAAGAGGGACATTAGTCAGGTGAAGTTGTCCTTAGTTGGTCAACTTTTTTATGTATGAATAGTTTTGTTTTGCACATTTGAAATGGGGCTGTATTGCGATACATCAGCATCAATATAGATATAATGTTGAGAAATGTGTGCAAATTGAAAACATGTTACTGTTACTCTTTAATTAAAATAATACTCTTACAAATAAGGGTTTGAGAATGGCTAACTTAGAGCTGATACATCGCAGGGGCGGTTCTGCTCCAGCTATTTGTCTGCTTCAGTGGGGAGAAGCTTGCTTCAGTGGGGAGAATCTTGCTTCAGTGGGGAGAAGCTTGCTTCAGTGGGGAGAAGCTTGCTTCAGTGGGGAGAAGCTTGCTTCAGTGGGGAGAAGCTTGCTTCGGTGGGGAGAAGCTTGCTTCGGTGGGGAGAAGCTTGCTTCAGTGGGGAGAAGCTTGCTTCAGTGGGGAGAAGCTTGCTTCGGTGGGGAGAAGCTTGCTTCGGTGGGGAGAAGCTTGCTTCAGTGGGGAGAAGCTTGCTTCAGTGGGGAGAAGCTTGCTTCAGTGGGGAGAAGCTTGTTCAGTGGGGAGAAGCTTGCTTCGGTGGGGAGAATCTTGCTTCAGCGCACATTCAGAACCGTCTCGCTGCGAAGTCTAGCGGCTCTCGCTCGCTCGCTCCCCATAAACCGCCAATTCCGACCGACCGGCTTGCTGGCGGGTGCCGGCAGAATTGCCCGCGGTGGACCCGCGTCGCTCTGTATCGCCGAGTTTAGACCGTGACGGACTGCGTGCGTGCCCGGGGGGCCCGTGGGATAGGAGCCGAGGTGCCCGCGGGCGCCCGTGGGATAGGAGCCGAGGTGCCCGCGGGAGCGTGTGGGATAGGAGCCAGAGGTGCCCGCGGGCGCCCGTGGGATAGGAGCCGAGGTGCCCGCGGGAGCGTGTGGGATAGGAGCCGGGGGGTGCCCGCGGGCGCCCGTGGGATAGGAGCCGAGGTGCCCGCGGGAGCGTGTGGGATAGGAGCCAGAGGTGCCCGCGGGAGCGTGTGGGATAGGAGCCGGGGGGTGCCCGCGGGCGCCCGTGGGATAGGAGCCGAGGTGCCCGCGGGAGCGTGTGGGATAGGAGCCAGAGGTGCCCGCGGGAGCGTGTGGGATAGGAGCCAGAGGTGCCCGCGGGAGCGTGTGGGACAGGAGCCGGGGGGTGCCCGCGGGCGCCCGTGGGATAGGAGCCGAGGTGCCCGCGGGCGCCCGTGGGATAGGAGCCGGAGGTGCCCGCCGGCGGGTACGCTTGCTTACGCCGCGCCCTCGCGTTTCGTTCGCCAGGCGGAGGTTCTGGGGCAGCAGCGCGTGACTGATGCGGATTTTCCCGCCGGGTCCCGCCGTGCCTTCCATCTCATCTGCAGCACACAGCCCACTGGCACCTTCCAGGACTCGCACCTGCCACTGACAGAGATTTTAAATACGTTTTTATTATTATTATTATTATTATTATTATTATTATTATTATTATTATTAATAATAACTATAATAATAATAATAATTGTTAAAAAAGAAGTAAAAAACAGTATTAAACATACAAAGTGAAATGGATGACCCATCCTTGTTTTATTTAAATTTGCTGGATTAAGTGGTTAATGATCATTAAATGATTAATGATTAAATGAATGATCGTTGGGAACAGGTACCGTGTAGCCTGCTGGATGGCCTTGTAGGGTCTACATGAGTTAGATTTTTTTTAAAATGGAGTTTACCAGTGACTGATGGGAACACGTGTTAGGGCCACAGCATTGCTGGGGTCAGGTTGGCAGTTCACACGCCTAGTACAGTAAGTAATACTTTAATACCTGCTTCTTCTTGACACTGACTCTGCATATAACAAGACCGAAGGGAGTGTTTTACTTCAGTCTTGATACTTTGTTTTGTCCTTGTATTTATTTTTTGTGATGTCTTTTATTGCATGTTTGTTTTATGAGTTCTTACATTGTAGTTTTATCCTCGCCGTAAATGAAATTTTCCCCGGGACAATAAAGTTTGAAAGTTCGGTGTGAAGTTAATAGTGTCGTATGACATCATCACCCCAGGACATGGCAGTGATGTCATGGCCAAGCTGTGCAGCAGTAGAAAAGGTTAGAGGTGGATGTAGCAATGTTGAGCAAGCACACTGGTAACAAACCTGGAAATACCTGAGAGTATTAAAAAAATTAAAAACAATCAAACTTATTTTCCTGCTTGGTTCCTTATTTAGGCTACATAGAACAGCAGAAGGACAAAACAGGTCATCGCTGAATTTTTGTGAAGTTGTTCTGAATCATTTACACCTGGTTGTGCGACCTATGTTATAATAAATGTAGATTAGGAATTTGAAAAGGGAGTTTTAATCTTTTAAAAAATCACGCAGAGCCGTTGGGAGCAGCTGGGAAGATGGCCGTCGGAGCGGGAATGTTGCTTCCCGGGCTCGGACTGCAGAATTCCTGTCTCAGTTTACGCACGCCTGACCTGAGCTGTACAAAGACCTCTGCTGAACTCTGGAGGGCAATTAGAAGTGCTAATTGAGGGATGAAATCATATTGTGTGCCCCAGGCTTGTGGTGCTGAATGTCCCCCTGCCCCTCTGCGTCCCCTTCTCCCTCACGCAGAGGACTACTACCGCCTCCGTGAGGTTTGCTCTTTAGATCAGTGCAGACTTTTCCGATTTTCCGGTATTCCCAGCTAACCACGGGAATTCCACATTCCGGCTATTTCTGGCCTTTTTCGGATTACGTCAGCCATGACGGGTGTACCGGGTTTACGTTTGAAGATGGAGTGCTTTGATTGGCTAGTTTTTGGATGACATGCATTGGTTAGTTAATTGAGGATAAGGAGTTTTGGTTGAGTAATTTAAGTGCCCCGATTGGCTAGTTTGGGGATTCAGTGGCCTGATTGGCTAGGTAGGCTATTAAATGCCCTGATTGGGTAGATCGGATTCTATTACTGGAGGATATGGGTAATGTAGTCCCCCTGCATGAGGGAGATAGTAGCCTAACGGCTGTAGGAGACTGGTCCCTATGGGTAATGTAGTCCCCCTGTGTGAGGGAGATAGTGACCACTGTAGGAGAGTGGTTCTTATGGGTAATGTAGTCCCCCTGTGTGAGGGAGATGGTGACCACTGTAGGAGAGCCGGTTCTTATGGGTAATGTAGTCCATGGTCCTTCTGCGTTGCCCTCGTTCTTTTGAGAAACAGCAGCCTTCCCGCCCGTGTCTTTAAAACTCGTCCTGTTCCTGCTTAGCATTTCTCCAAAAGGGGGGGGGGGGGGGCAGCAGTCCTTAGCTTGAAAAAGGACAGTGATTAATTGCTGCTGACACACTGGCTGCAGGCTGGTTTGCAGAATAGACAGACTCTCCACCCTCCCAAACGATACAAATGATAGTGCCTGTCCAATCAGGCATACATTTTATAATAATATTTATTACTTTATTATCACGGTTTTTTCCTGTTATGTGTTGAACAGTGTAGTCATCGCTTCTTGAGTTATGCATCATATTTGCATGCTTTGTGTGTGCTGTGGCCTAGTGCTGTGTTTGTCCTGCCAATACAGCACCATTGAATTGAATTTAGAGAGGGAGGGAGGGAGGGAGGAGGGAGAGAGGGAGAGAGAGAAAATGAGAGACAGAGAGAGAAAACTACTTTGTGGGAGCAGGGAGGAGGGTTAGTCATTGGGTGATTCATTTTTTTATTAATGCCACCATCTATCTATTTACTGTTTTAGCAATGCAAACTCTGGCGTCATGCAGTGAAAGCACATTTATATTTTAATTTCAGAGAGAGAGAGGAGGACAGTGAGAGAGAGAGAGAGAGAGCGAGGAGGGATACAGTGGAGGGGGAGAGGAGAAGAGAGGGGGAATGTCAGACTGCAGCAAGAAAGGACAGGAAAGATGAAGAGAGAGGGACAAAGGGAGGTGAGATGAGAGAGGGAGTGAAGAGCTGGGACGGTGGAGGAGGAGGAGGAGGGAGCACAGTGAGGAAGAAGAGGCCAGGAGCGGTTCCCCCACTGGGAGGGATTACGTCATGCGGCCAGACAGACCCACACGTGCGGGAGTGCTCTCCCCCCCCCCCGCCCCCCCCTTTATTGCTCTCTGTCTCCCCCCTCTCTACATCTCTCTCCCCCTTTCTCTGCACACCCACACCACCTCTCCACATCTCTTTATCTTTACATCTCTGTCTTCCATATCTCTCTATATATACATACCTCTGTCTACAACTCACTCTCCCTGTCTCTCCCTCTCTCTCTCTCTCTCTCTCTAACTGCCTCTCGTGCTCTCTCTCTCTCTCTCTCTCCCTTTCTCTCTCTGTGAAGGAGAGTGAAGGTGCAGCTCTCGTTTTGATTGCAGTCATCTTCATGACTCACCCTCCTCTTTTTCCGGCTCCTTTAGCTGATCCACGCTCCTTATCCCCCCCCCCCCCCGGGCTCGTCCTGGAGCAGGTAAACCCCAGGGAGCGTTCTTAGTTGGCCGCACCAGGCCTTGATAAATCTTGCTAAAGGGCCTTCTCCTGAACCCTTTCTCTTAAGGTTCATTTGCTGTCTATTTATTTGAATATTGTCAGTCTTGCATTTTTGTGCGTGTTAAATGTGAGCTTTTTCGGAGAGGACCACCAGGTGCCTGTTAACCGTTTATTATTAGACTGCGATCCACATCAGTGCCAGAGGGTTTCGCTTTGGGTTGGGGCAAAGCAGTACCACTGGAAATTGAACTTGCAACCCCTTTGTTTGGAATTCCTTCCTCTTCCGGCAGCTTCTTGTAAGGCAGGTGATTACATTCAGTATTTTTTTTGGGAGGCAGTTGGCATGTTCTGTGTCTGTATGCATGTTAAGTTTTTTAAAACAGATTTTCTGTGTGTCTCTATCCGTGTGAAGTTTTTTAAAATAGATGTTCTGTGAGCCGTGCTCTTTTGCGGTGCTGTTGGCGTGCATTTCGCGGCTGCAGGTTCTCCTCTCCGGTGGTTTCGGGGGCCCTGTTTTTGGGTCCCGTGGGGGGGGTGCGGGTGCGGCCTGCGAAAGGCTGATTATGTTTTATTGCGGCGCTGTCAGACCCGCCCCGAGGCCTCGGCGGTGCGGCGGGTCCTGAAATGAGCTCCACAAATTACGGACCTTAAGGATCCGGACCGGGGGCCCGTCTCCATGGTTACGCAACGGTCCCCGGGGACCAGTGGAGGTTTACTGCACGTGACGTCCAAACACAGGGCAGCCCATCGGCCCTCACGCTGTTACCCGTGTGTGTGTGTGTGTGTGTGTGTGTGAGAGTGTGTGTGTGTCTGTGCGCGTGTGTGTGTGGGGGGTTGTGTGTGTGTGTGTGTGTGTGCGTGTGAGTGTGCGTGAGCGTGTGTGTGTGTGTGTGTGTGTGAGAGAGAGTGTGTGTGTGTGTGTGTGTGTGCGTGTGTGTGTGTGTGTGCGTGTGAGTGTGTGTGTGTGTGTGTTTGTATTTCCAGCAGACAGATTGCCTCTGACTCAGGTCAGATGTATATGAGCATTCCCCTGGTGCCCATTACATGGGGTGCGCTTTATTTTTACTGTTACTTGCCTAAATGTGCCCCCCCCCACCCCACCCCCTCGGCCTCCGTCCTGTTCCCCATGTGATCTGAGAGGTTCAGGAGTTCACCCCCCTCGCCCCCCCAAGTCCTGCTCCAGTTCCTCTCTGTCCCTGTGTGAGGAGACTCATCATGAAGCTCATGGAATTGGCCCCTATTTTAACCTTCAGTCCACTGAGTGTGTGTGTGTGTGTGTGCCTGTCTGCGTGTGTGTGCGCGCGTTTGCCTGTGTGTGCACGTGCGTGTGAGTGTGACTGCGTGCGCATGTGTGTGTGTGTGTGTGTGTGTGTGGCAGTGTGTGTGTGTGTGTGTGTCTGGCAGTGTGTGTGTGTGTGGAATGCAGCAGGCAGTCATCCTCTCCACCTGTGCATGCTGGTTAGGATCGGCAGGAGACTAATTGCTGCTCTGCCTGTGCTGAGCCAAGAATGGGGCGGGGAGGGGGGGGGGGGGGGGGCAAGCGGCCCTCAGGACTTCTGAGTTACACACACCATCCCTTTTCAGTTTATACACTCACATACACATCAGTTCGCATGCACGCACGCACTCCCACACTCTCACACACACACACTCCCACACACACACACACACTCCCACACACACACACACACACACACACACACACACACACACACACACACACACACACACACACACCCACACTCACACACACACACACACACACTAGCATTACGTTCTTCCCTCCTGATGAAGCCGGTTCTTACCCCAGGCCTCGCGTGTCTGAAATTCTGTGTTAAATGAACGTGGTTTAAAAGGCTCACGTGGGCCGGCAGGCAGGGCTGTGCTCTGTGCCGGTTACTCCTGCGCTCTGAGACCCTTCCTGCTCTCTGTGTGGCTCTGATGACTCCTCAGCGCCAAAGCCTGTGTGTGTGATGACATCGTTTACCTGTGCAGGACGCAGGGCTCTACAGGGCTCCCATTTTAAGGAGCATTTGCTGCTGAAATCTGACGGTTAGAAGCACATCTGCTCACTGGGACGCATTAGTGTGCTCCTAAATTTTATTTTATTTTTTATTTTTTATTTTTTTGGCTGTGCCCGCAGGTGTAATCCGCGCCAGGTGAGGCCGCCATGAGTGAGGGGGAGGGGCAGTTCTACAGCGTGCAGGTGGGCGACTCCACCTTCACCGTGCTGAAGAGGTACCAGCAGCTCCGCGCCATCGGGTCCGGAGCCCAGGGCATCGTGTGGTGAGCGCCAACGTCGCCATCCTGCGGCCACGCCCCCCCCCAGCCGCGAGAATTATCCCCCTCACTAATAACACTCACTGCTGCTACTGTAACTGCTCAACTCTACGTACACTACCGCTATATTACAATAGTGTCAATGATGTGTGATTAGAATGTTCTTAACTGAACATTCTAATGCTGATGTCACAATCACTGCTGGTGACTGAACGCAGTGGGGTGCTAGAACACCGTCTAGAATTTTGGAGGAATAAAACATTCCAAAAAACCTGCTCTCCAAAGAGTTAAACATACCTAAAATTGTCCTGATTACTGCTTATTTGCTGTGGTTTACTACTGAACCGCCTGCTTGTACTTGCTACTTAGCGGGAACATTTTACTTGCTGTTTGTAATAAAGCCTGCGTTACATAGTCATAAGCATTGCATAACATTTGTCACAGCCAGCCATGGCAGTGTATTACACCTTATAGCAGATGTTATAACAGTCATAATGTATGCAGCGGTCATATTGTTGTTGTTATCTTGAATCTGTTTTCTAAAATTGTCTGCATACATCATGACAGCATAAACCCCATTTATTATTATGAGTTGTAATATGCTTTCTTGACCTGTAATGGCCTACGGCATGCTTCTGTAGGCTTTGTGGCTCATTGTTATAGTAAAGTGTTGCCTGCTTAATTTAGGATTTCCCTCGACAACTTAATAGCGGTGCTTTCCTAATTCATCCTACCACCCCTACCTACTGCTTTTACCCAGAACTACAACTGCCAGTGGCCACAATTACTGCCGCCTACGAATTCTCGTTAGACCTGCAGCTTAAGTGCTGCTGGGAAGGTTATTTATACCAGCAGTGGTGATTGGCCCCCACGCTGCAGTGATGCTAATCTTAGTCATGTGGGCGGGGCTTGCTGATGTAGAGGCAGCCCTCTGAGACTCAGTCCTTTTTTCTCTCTCTCTTTCTCTCTCTCTCTGTCTCTCTCTCTGTCTCTCTCTCTCTCTCTCCTCTCTCTCTCTCTCCATCTCTCTCCCTCTCTCTCCGTCTATCTCTCTCTCTTTCTCTCTCCATCTCTCTCCGTCTCTCTCTCTCTCCCTCTCTCTCTCTCCATCTCTCTCCCTCTCTCTCTCTCTCTCTCTCTCTCTCTCTCTCTCTCTCTTCTCTCCGTCTGTCTGTCTCTCTCCCCTCTCTCTCTCTCTCTCTCTCTCCTCTCTCTCTCTCTCCATCTCTCTCCCTCTCTCTCTCTCTCTCTCTCCGTCTGTCTGTCTCTCTCCCTCTCTCTCTCTCTCTCTCTGTCTCTCTCTCCCTCCCTTTTTCCTCTCCTCCGCCCAGCTCCGCTCTGGACACAGTTCTGGGCGTCCCCGTGGCGGTGAAGAAGCTCAGCCGGCCGTTCCAGAACCAGACCCACGCCAAGCGGGCCTACCGTGAGCTGGTCCTGCTCAAGTGTGTCAATCACAAAAATGTGGGTCCCCACTAGACTCGCCTCAATCCGCAGTCAGGCCCCCTCGTCCTGTAGATCCCACGTCCTGTAGATCACATGTCCCATAGATCCCTCGACCTGTAGATCACACATCCAGTAGATCCCTCTTCCTGTAGATCCCACGTCCTGTAGATCCCTCGACCTGTAGATCCCACGTCCTGTAGATCCCTCGTCCTGTAGATCCCTTGTCCCGTAGATCCCTTATATATATTTCCTAATTTTGTATTGAGCTATTTTGATATATTTTTAATATGTCTTTTAGTAATTTTACAGCCCTTCTTAGTATATAGATCTGTACCTGTTTTCTTTGTTCCCTGACTTCAGCTTAAACGTTTTATTTTGCTGTGGGAATTGTTTTACCATCTTTTATTGTGTTTATGTAAAACACTGAAACTGTGGCCTGAAAAGTACTCTACAAATTAAGTTGAATTATTATTATTATTATTATTATTATTATTATTATTATTATTATTATTATTATTTATTATTATTATTACTACAATCATATTATTATTATTATTATTATTACATGGCTCATATTGCATTGGATATTGGCCAATCATGGGCAGCTTGCGTAGTTCACATTTTTATCCATTTGTTAAGTTGCCCATTTTCTGAAACGGTTTTGGGTGAACTCCTTGGCTCATATAGCGCTGTCCCATATGGGAATAGAAACACCCTCTCCTGCCAGGCACCTTATCACTGCTCACGTCCTGACTCTTCCTCTCTTTCTCTCTCTCTCTCTCTCTCTCTCTCTCTGCTCAGATTATTAGGCTTATCAATGTCTTCACGCCACAGAAGTCTCTGGAGGAGTTCCAGGATTTGTAAGTCATTTGTTTTGCAGGTTTTAAAGCAGGGGTGGTTGAATGCCTGGTGGGCATTTCTGTTTGTTCAGGACAGCAGTGGATTCTGGGATTGGCTCCAGCGCGTTACTGATGTGTCACTGGGGCTGACGCTGTACAGGCTCAGCCAATGAAACGAAGCTTCCACCCCGCCACTGTTTTTCAGGGGTGAGGGTGTGGGGTACAATTAGGGATCCTGGGTTCAATGGAGTGTGAGTGCCCCCATTTTTGTCATGTGAGTTTGAGGGAGGACAGAGTGTGCTCTGTGAATTTGAGGGGGTACATCGTGCACTCTGAATTTGAGGGGGTTTTTCGAGGGGGTGATTGAGGGCCCTCTCTGAGTTTGGGGGTTCTTTCTGGAACCTTCCCTCTCCCCAGGTACCTGGTGATGGAGCTGATGGACGCCAGCTTGTGCCAGGTGATCCACATGGACCTGGACCACGAGAGGATGTCCTACCTGCTGTACCAGATCCTGTGTGGCATCCGACACCTGCACTCAGCGGGCATCATACACAGGGTGGGTACAGGGCATCACACACTGGGTGGGTACAGGGCATCACATACACTGGGTGGGTACAGGGCATCACACACTGGGTGGGTACAGGGCATCACAAACAGGGTGGGCACAGGGCATCACACACTGGGTGGGCACAGGGCATCATACACACGGTGGGTACAGGGCATCATACACAGGGTGGGTACAGGGCATCATACACACGGTGGGTACAGGGCATCATACACACGGTGGGTACAGGGCATCACACACTGGGTGGGTACAGGGCATCACAAACAGGGTGGGTACAGGGCATCACACACTGGGTGGGTACAGGGCATCACAAACAGGGTGGGCACAGGGCATCACACACTGGGTGGGCACAGGGCATCATACACACGGTGGGTACAGGGCATCATACACACGGTGGGTACAGGGCATCATACACAGGGTGGGTACAGGGCATCATACACACGGTGGGTACAGGGCATCATACACACGGTGGGTACAGGGCATCATACACACGGTGGGTACAGGGCATCATACACTGGGTGGGTACAGGGCATCATACACACGGTGGGTACAGGGCATCACACACTGGGTGGGTACAGGGCATCATACACAGGGTGGGTACAGGGCGTCACACACTGGGTGGGTACAGGGCATCATACACACACGGTGGGTACAGGGCATCACACACAGGGTGGCTACAGCGTTGTATCCGTTGTCCGTAGGACCTGAAGCCCAGTAACATCGTGGTGAAGTCGGACTGCACGCTGAAGATCCTGGACTTCGGATTGGCCAGGACGGCCTGCACTAGCTTCATGATGACCCCGTACGTGGTGACCAGATACTACCGAGCGCCGGAGGTCATCTTGGGCATGAAGTACAAGGAGAACGGTGAGGGGCTCTCCCCGTCCTTGACCACGGCATTTTGGTTACATCATTCCATCTCCAAAACTCAAAAGTCACCTAACCTTGGCCCCCTCTCCCCCTCACACCTCTCAGACCTGGGTCAAAAACGTATTTGCTTTGAATTCCTCCGCTCTCCTGTCGGCCTTGTGTGGCCCCCCGACCTGCCCCCCCCCCCGGACTGCCCTTGCCCAGGGTGTGTTTACTGAATGAACTCTGTGAGGAGGGCCGGTGGGGCCCAGTGTGATGGCCCGGCTGCTTTCTTCATTATTAGGGGAAGATCGTGTCTCAGAAACGGCGGCATTCCACAGAAAGGATGAGATTATGCAATCAGGCCAGAGCTGTGCTCCACTGAGCAACATTCCCACCCCAACCCAGCTGCACACACGCACATGCACACACATGCTGCACACACACGCACACACACACACACACTCACACACACACACACACACACACACACTGTCACATACACGCACATGCACACACACACACGCTGCACATGCACACACACATGCTGCACATGCACACACACACACACACACACACACTCTCACATACACACACTCACACACACACACTGTCACATACACACATACACACGCACACATACACACACTCACGCACACACACACACACACACATGCTGCACACGCACACACACACACACACACTCTCACATACACACACTCACACACACACACTGTCACATACACACACACACACACACACACTCTCACATACACACTCACACACACACATACACATTCGCGTACACATACACGCACATGCGCACACACACACACACACACACACACACACACACTGTCACATACACACACAGGCACACACACATACACACTCTCACATACACACACTCTCACATACACACACTGTCACATACACACACAGGCACACACACACACACACACTCTCACATACACACACACACACACGCACACACACACACACTCTCACATACACACACTCACACACACACACACTGTCACATACACACACAGGCACACACACATACACACTCGCGTACACACACACGCACATGCACACACACACACACACACACACACTCTCACATACACACACTCACACACACACACTCTCACATACACACACAGGCACACACACATGCATACTCACGCGTACACACACACGCACATGCACACACACACACACACCGACTGTGGAAAATATCATGGCCCACATCCCTTGTGTGTCTGTGTATATGATTGTGTGCGTGTGTGTGTGTGTGTTCCTGTTTGTGTGTGTACATACATGCCTACATGCGTGCGAGTGTGTGTGCATGTGAGTGTGTGTGTGTGAGTGCATGCAGCGTGTGTGTGTGTGTGTGTGTGAGTGTGTGTGTGTGTGTGTGTGTGGGGAGCAGACAGGGCCCAGACGTTTCCATGGAGACAGCTGTTATCAAACCCCCCCCCCCAGCCCTGTCAGGCGGGGCACATGGAGGGTGTCGGACTGTGTGAGAGGCAGACAGACAGCCCCGCCCCGTTAAGAGCGGAAGCCCAACTGATAACTCCCCCATGGCCCCAGCTAATCATCCCCGGCTCTCAGCTGCTGAGGGAGGAAGTGCAGCCGTTTTAAACCAACAGAGACCCGGAAAAGGAAAATAAAAGCAGCTGGCCAAAAAAAAAAGGCGCAACCTATGATAGCTATTTCAGAACCGAGAATTCAGGGGAAAAAATTTGTACCGCTCATTTGCACTTGGCCCTCTGTGACTCATCGCCTGGGTGCGGTTGTGGTTTGTCCAGCTGAATGGTTTTCTCAGGATTCGTCTGAGAGTGCGTAATTTCAACGTTACTGTTCACTCAAAAGAAAGATTTATTATGCATGTGTTCAACATCTAAAGAAATTTAACTAATAACTTATATGTGCATAGGTATTAGTTGAAAATGAGCCTCTGATTGGATACATCTTGATGGGTGTGTATAAAATGTTAAGTGTGAGCTGAATTATTTGTGATATTAGCTCCAGGACCTAGCTACACTTTTGGCTTGCTGTTATTTTTCATGTATCATGAAATACCCCTGCATTTGTTCCATATAGTCACAGATCACCTGCCCTAACTCTAACCCACACCACAGTCTAATTAATGTCTTTGCCTTGAGCGAGTTTCCTCAAACAGCATGTACACCTCACTCTCACACACATGCACACGCACACACACACACACACGTACACACGCATACACACACTCACACTCACACACACACATGCATGCACGCGCACACGCACACTCACACACACACACACACACACACACGCAGCTCCTGTGTATCGGGGGCGATGAGTCTCACCTCTCTACTCTGTTCTCAGTGGACATCTGGTCTGTGGGCTGCATCATGGGGGAGATGGTGAAAGGGAGCGTCATCTTCCAAGGAACGGACCGTATCCTTCCACAGGCATCACTCTCTCTCTCTCTCTCCCTCTTTCCTTCTTTCTCTCCCCTTTTCTCTCTTTCTTCCTCTCACACACTCTCTCTTCCTCTACCTCTCTCCCTCTCTCTTGCACTCTCTCTCCCTCCCTGCCCCCCTCCCCCCCCCCCCCCCTTTATAATATTATCCTGTTGTACCGAGTGATGACTGGTACTGTCCCCTACAAAAAAAAGGTTGAAATGAGATCTGCGTCCTTCCCTCCCAGAACACTCGGGTATACAAACAGGTCTGAATTTGTCAGGCCTTACGACCCGCACGTTGTAAATCGCTGTGGGACTCGAGCAGACGAGCTAGTGTGCGCACAGTCGACGTTCTGAAGTTCACAGACGCCGAATCTTCCGCCAGTTGAAAGCAGGAGGGCTCCAGGGATTGCGGACTGCACTGCTCTGGCATTTAGCAGATACTCTTATCCGGGGCAAATGTGTTTAGAGAGCCTTTCTTCAGCCCGTGTAGCTGACCTTTCTCCCTGTGAAGTGGGGAGCAGCACTTCGCTGTGTGTGAGTGAATCATTTATCTTGCGGTTCTTTTTCATCCTGAGGAGAACAATGGGCTCCTTTAATCCCAGTGTGTAATACAAGCTACTTTAGCATTAGCCGTAGCATTAGCCCTAGCCTTAGCATTAACCCTAGCCTTAGCGCTAGCCTTAGCATTAGCCCTAGCCTTAGCCTAGCGCTAGCCTTAGCCAAGCGGTCAGTGCTGTGTGATGTTGGCTGCGGCTAATTGGATTAGCATTCTTATAGCGCAGCCCTTTAGTCATTTGGGGGCCATGTGCGGCTTTGGCCTTTACTCTCCTTGGTTTTCTTCTTTATCTCTGCTCTTTCTTCTTTTCTAATTCCGATTGGCCAGTTTTAATTAAGGTGCTAGCGCTCTTTTGCTACGGTTTCCTGTGTCATTTTGGGTCCCTCAGTGCGAGCAGGCAGGCCCGGTTCTTGGATAGGGCATAGCTGGTGAATACGATTGGGCGTTAAAGGTTTGGAGATAAAGGGAGGGGAAGTTTTGTTTTTCTTTAAATCATCTGAGAGGGCTGTGTACCAACATGACTGCAACGGTATGCAAAGAGCTTTAGAGGGCATCGCCATGACGACAGAGCAGGTAAACACAACAGGTATCCATTCAACAGGTGTTGAAGCAGCTCCGAGCTTTAATAATTTCGCCTTGTGGCCGGGGTTCCCAAACTGTGGGTCACAACCCCAACGTGGGGCAGCCTGATTTTAGGATGAGGTCACCTGAAAATTTTGAGGGTAAAAAACAAACGTAATTTTTGTCTCTTTAAAACATGCAAATGTCGATTACTACTTGACGAACTTCACAACAACCCGACTATAATAGAGCAATAAGACACGAGAGGCCGTGGTGTATCGCCAGTATAGTCACGGCTAAACGTGTTCTTAGGCGTGAGGCATGTGTGTGGGTGGGGTGTTGGGCTCACATAAATTGTGAACATTCATTAGAGGGCGCTTCGAAAAAAGGTTTATAAACCGCTGCCTTTGTGGCTTTAGATCAGTCAGCTACGTCATAATCCATCCTGATCGTGACTCTCTCTCTGTAAATTATCTTTTGATTTTTCATTTTTACTTTCCTGGTAAAGCCACCGATTGGCGGACCTCACGAGGAGCCGCCGCCCGTGTGACCCGTAGCGTCGCCCGCTCCAGACGGGACGGTGCAGAGTTACGCGCCCTGCGAACGTGCGCATGCACCGTCGTAAAACACCCTGTAAAACCAACCGCCGAGTCACCGTAAAAACGCCCCTGAAGTGACCTTCACTGGGCCGTCCCAGTCTGAGAGTAACGGAGGCACGGCACCTCTCGAAAATAAACTGTCAGCGTGGAGTGCTTTATCGGCCTGTGCTCAGCCACCGCTGACTGATCACATCGCGTTAAGTTTCTGTCAGAAAGCATTGCATCATGGGAAAATTTGTCTGCTGCAGTTAAATCACACCTCAGGAATCGATACCGTGTGGCGTTGTTGTGGTGAGGTCGGAGGTTTCACGCCCACAGACCGAGGCGCTTTCTCTCGATAAGCAGGCCACACCGGTCCCCCCCCCCTCGTTCCCCCCCCCCCCCCGTCTTGTGTCCTTTCATCTTTCGGCGTGACATTCAGGGTGTTAAACGGCCCCGCAAAACGGCGGGCGGACGTCAGCCTGACTCAGCGAGGCGCGCGCGCCCGCCCGCCCGCCGAGCCGCTCGAGTCCTCGCTGAGTCAGACGGAGGCGCGACGCGCCTCGCCCACGCCGCAGAAACCCGTCTGCCCCGCTTCCTCGCCTCGCCCGCAGACGCTCGGCGTCATTCGTGCACAGAGCGGCGAAACGCTTCGGCGTCGCGGGACGAAACGCGGTGATTCTGACGCGTTGCATCCCCTCCTACGGGATCCATCTGGCTGCTTAAAGTCAGCTTTAACATCCGCGGGCGGGTGGCGGAGGGAGCGGGGAGCCTCCTGCCGATCGGTAGGGTGTGATGGGACATGCGGGAGCTCCACCAATCAGTGATTACGTTGCTGACAGCAAATGGAACAACACTGATGGTGATTGGTTGATATTTTGTTTGTACATCGTGTGTGTGCGTGTGCCTGTGTGTGTATGTGTGTGTGTGTGCATGCGTGCATGTGTGTGAGTGTGTGCATGTGTGTGAGTGTGTGTGTGAGTGTTTATATGTGTGTGTTTATGTGTGTGTGTGTGTGTGTGTGTGCATGTGTGTGTGTGTGTGTGTGTGTTTCTCTCCTCGTTGGTATGCCTCTCTTCCTGAGCCCGTCTGCAGACATAGACCAGTGGAACAAGGTGATCGAGGTGCTGGGCACGCCCTCGCTGGAGTTCATGAGCCGGCTGATGGAGACCGTGCGGAACTACGTGATGAACAAGCCGCAGTATCCCGGGGTCAACTTCACCGAGCTCTTCCCTGATTGGGCGTTCCCCTCCGAGTCCGAGCACGACAAGATCAAGAGTAAGACCCCGCCTCTTTCTCCCACCATCCCCCCCCCCCCTCCTGAAAAACTCCTGTCCTTTCCTAACTTCCGTTTCTGAACGTCCACGCACACGGTCGGCTGTTGATGATGTCACGGTCCGATGCCCCTGTCTGTCGCGGTTTAGTGATGTCATAATGTTATCGCCCTCCCCATGCAGCCAGTCAGGCTCGAGATCTGCTGTCCAAGATGCTGGTGATCGACCCCGAGTGCCGGATCTCTGTGCAGGAGGCCCTGAATCACCCCTACATCCACGTTTGGTACGACCCGGCGGAGGCGGATGCGGTGAGTGGACCGTACCACCGGTGCAGTGGAGAGGGGTTCCACAGAGCTCGGTGATAGAAGGTCATTATACTGCAGGAATCGTATGTGCGCTGTGTCCGGCTGTTTCATGTGGAATAAGCCTTCGGTGTTAATTAAACCTCTCGCTGTGGCACATGGCCGTCCAGATGTGTGTAATGATCCGGAGGTGAGAGGAAAATGGCTGATTCGAGATGTTGCCTGTGATGTGTGATGTTTTGCAGCCTCCTCCGCAGATCTCGGATAACAGCTGGAGGAGAGAGAGCACACCATCGAGCAGTGGAAAGGTAAAAGGCCTGGTATATCTGTGTAATTTGCTTTCTTAATAGTCTTTTAGTTTTATTAAAAATAAAAAAAAAGATTTTAATTTTCTTTCACCTTCTCACTCCTTTTAACTCCTTCAGAAGACCCACTTTTGTCCTGAGAGATCCTGTGTTGTCACATTGTGGCTTCTCTCAAACTGAAAGTCGATTTGAAAATATCTGTCTTTGTTTACACATGGGACTTCCTGGGACCATGTACAAATTCAGGGGAGTAAAACTTATTTTTTGTTAAACAGAACTGATCTATGAAGAAGTGATGGACTGGGAAGAGAGAAACAAGAATGGAGTGATGAGAGAAGACTGTGGAGGTACCGTATGATCCTGTAAATAAGCATCCGGTGTTAGATTAGGGAAGTTCTCCCCCCCCCCTCCTTCCCCACGGTGCCTGACCCGCCTCTCTGCTGCCCCCTACAGACGCAGCGGTGAACAGCAGCGCCACGCCCTCCCAGTCGTCCTCCATCAACGACATCTCGTCCATGTCCACGGAGCAGACTCTGGCCTCCGACACCGACAGCAGCAGCATCGACGCCCTGTCGGGGGTGCTGGAGGAGTGCCAGTGAGCCCCGCCCCGCCCCGCCCCCCCCGCCACGGCCCGATCTGGCCAGACCCCCACCCCCCCTCCCCCCACCACCACCTCTTCCTCAGTGCCACCCTCCTCTTGCTCTTGCTCTTCTTCCTCTTCCTTCTTGACCGCCCTGCCCTTTCACCCGTCACTCCCAGTCTTCGCCCCCCCCCCCCCCCCCAAACCAAACTCCACCCCCATCTGTCCCCCACCCTATCCCCATCGCCCCTCCTGCCCTATAGCAGGAGAGGGGGTGTGGCACGCTCCCCCCTCCCCTCGTCTGCACATGTTGTGTTCCACACGAGAGACCCCCACCAGAACGGCCTCGGGCGACTTTGGCGGGAAAACGGAGAGGAGGAGGAGCCGGGGCGACCTCACCGCCACAAAACAGAACTCCTGTTTCTATGACGATTCAGAATTCTGCCCGTTTCAATCGCCCAGAGACGGGGCCTCATCTTCTTCTTCTTCTCCTTCTTCTTATTCTTCTTCTTCTTTTTTTAAATGCACCAGAAAAGGTTTGGAAGTGTGGGGCCTCTGCTCGGAGTATTCTCTCACCTCCACGGTAGACTTTGCTCTAGCGTGTGAATCGCGGGGATTAGCACTGCGGTCGAGTGCGTGAGAGAGTCCGGCTTAGCCGGGTCCCGTGAGGTGGTGCTGGTGTCCAACGGATTAGCCTCTTGCTCTCTTAATTGAGCAGCCGAGGCCCATTCTCTCTCCTGGAGCTAGGGGGCGCTGGAGGTCGACTGAAGGGAAAAATCTCTGTTTTAATATTTAATTTTAGTCCTCGTTCGCGGGAGGCCAGCGGTTCTTCGTTCGGACGTTTCCTTTTTTCCCGCGGGACTTTTCCGCTTGAGCCGCACGAGGGACGAGCGGAGAGGCAACGAAACGACGACGAACGAGCGAACTGTCAATCAGACAAAAGCCCCTCCCCTAACCCCGCCCCCCCCCCCCCCCCACCCCGCAGCGGTGGGGGGGAAAAAACACCGGTCTTCTGCTGCTATCTCCTCCTTGTCTCTGCATGCTGTCGAACAAAGAGAAATAAACAAGAAAATAGAAACCAGTCGTGAAATGCACCAGAAAATGCCTGTTTTTCCCCCTTTTAACACGTATTGAGATAAAGAAAAAAAAAAAACCGCTTGCCGTTCCTGTAGATGGCAGTATTGAGTATTCCTGTAAAATATTGTCACGGCCCAGGCCGTCCGTTCGGACCTGAGCGCCTCGTGTCCTCCTGACCTGCAGGAGGCAGCAGGGGTTCCAGTGTGGTGTAATTTTCTATAGATGATCTGTGTGTGTGTACGCATCGATATCATGTTGTGGATAACGCTAACTGTCGATCGCTCTTGAGTGCTTCGAGAAGCACGTGTACTGTACCCTGATGTAAACATGTCCATTTATTATACCTGCGTTTTTGTATTAACTGTCCACCTCTCTGTCGATCAAATCAATGTTGCAAGGTACTATCAGTTATCATCAGTTATGATAAAATTATGAATTATCAATTCAAAGGTCGTCTTTGGACTCTTAAGGATCTGAGGGAAAATAGGAAAAATCCCACTGCAGTGTTCTGAGATGTTTGAAAATACATCACGCGCATCGCTGGTATTGTTGTCTCTCAGTCATTCCACGGTTAACTGTATTGGTGGAAGATAAGAAATATACACACATTTGGGGATGCAAAATAATGCTGGGCCTACATCGGTAGCCGACGTCTATGAGCACAGGTATCAACCAAGTTGTGACGGAAAAATTTATATGCACAACTGAATAATTCAACCTGTATGCTTTATTGTAATGCAGAGTAAGAGTCTGTAATGCAAAACTAGGTACTGTCGGTTAGGTTTAGAGAACAAACTTTTTTTTGTACTCAAAAAAAAAAAAAAAACCTCAAAAACTTTTCACGGTGGGGAAAAAAAATCCCACGCAGCTGAAATTTTCACTTCAACAAATGCGTCATCGTGTCGAGCCATCCGGCCTTGGCGAGTCTATTTCGAGCCGTTATCGGCTGATACTGATACAGACCCAGGATTATTGGGCGTCCCCGTATGCCACTGGCCGTCGGTCCTGTTCCTGCAGAGCCATGGTCTCCGGGCTTTTGTTTTCTCCTTAAGATCAAGCAGCTGATTCAGACCCAGGAAACCGGGGGGCCTGAGTGAGGCTTGTAATCAGCAGATTTCACTGGTTAGTCGCTGTGCTGCTCAAGTGCTGAGTCACAACGAAAGCCAGCAGGCCCTGCGGCTCTCCAGGACCAGGACTGAGGAGCACTGCTGTGTATCAGTTGAGGAAATGCATGATGGTGAAGTGTCCAGAAGGTTTTCACTTAAAATGACCCAGGTTGGGAGAGGTTTGGATGTATGGCATTTCGGCAGCATCGAGTCCTTAGAAGCGGGAGCCCTAAAAACAAACCCCCCCTCCCCCTCAGCTGTTCCACTGTGTGCAAACTACACAACCTTTGCAGCATATCTTGATTCATCAGTTGAATGTACATTCCCTCAGGGTCAAAGTTCACACCATGTATCTTTCGCGATTCCTGTTCCAGATCCATATCAGTGATACAGACTGACCCAGGAGGGACAATTGCAAAAAGGCAGGATTAAAAAAATAATAGAATTTTCCAAAAAAAAAAAAAAAAGTTGAAATTTGTTTAAAATCAGGGTTGAAATGATGGAGTATGGTAACGTCAAGCTACGGAAATGTTTTAACTAAAAAGGCTCCTACTTATAGTGTAATCTCATTCTACAAGTGTCCTAATTTCTGTGTGGCCAGCTCTTTTACCTATTCTGCCATTTTGTTGTTGGAAACAGAATATAACCTAGGTCTATGTTTTGGGCCTAATGCGCTGTTAGTTATCTTGCTAGTGTATGCTTGTAATTTAGCTGACCTGCTAGTGTATGCTACTAATTTAGCTAACTTGCTAGTGCATGCTAGTAATTTAGCTGTCGTGCTAGTGTATGCTACTTATTTAGCTAACTTGCTAGTGCATGCTGGTAATTTCGCTACCTTGCTATTGTATGATAGTAATTTAGCTGTCTTGCTACTGTATGCTAATGATTTAGCTTTTCTTGGAACACGTTAGCAGTTCAGCTCTCGTACAGCAGCTGCATGGCAAAAATACAGTCTTGCGTCAACGCGGGTTATATGTTCTGCTTGGAACAAGCATTTTAGAGCTTGAACTAGATTGTAAAAAGCCAACATAGCTTGTGGTGTAGAACATGATGCTGTATTGATTGGTGCATTGCTATGTACATAGTACCTTGTCATGTGGCTCACCTGAATCAAAAGGTCATTAGCATCCTCTGTACGAAGTTTTGATTGGCTAAAAGTGACCTTCGTTATGCCTGCATCTTCATAAGTCTGTCTGTTGAACACTAATCTATCGCAAAGTAGGAGCCCTTATTATGTTGAAACAGTACCGATAGCTTGTTGCATCATTTCTGACATGGTTTAAAATGACTGAGTTTTCCATTTATTTGCAGGGAGCATAAAATAGGGGCAAGGCATTTGTGATGTCACATTACCCATAGAACAATCTGTCTATCACACAGTACGTTGCTAACAACCATTTGAACAACGCCAATGGTGATTGGTGGATGCTTTCTTTGTAGCCAGATCCTTTCATCGTAGCCAGAAAGCCTCCACCAATCACTACTGGCATTGCTCTGTTGGGTATTACCAGTGTACTCCGTTATTGGTGGTAGCAAAGCTATTTTCTTCCTGTGTTGTTGGCCCTGTTTAACTCTTGTGTTCTCTGTACTGTAAGAAAAGACATTCAGGCATCTCCACGGACAGCCGTGCAGCCTGATTCAATGCAAATCATGGGTCCTGCCAGCTCCACAGCCAGAGGACAGGTTCTGTCCATCACGGGTGCCCTAACTGTCTCTTCCTCTTAACCAGAGCAGTATTCTCTCCATCTCACCCAAAGGGATGCTGGGATAGGGGGTGGGGGTGGAGCTTGACCACGCCCCCTCAAAAGCAGAGTCCGTTGTCCCACCCAGGAGAGCACGGGGGGGCGTGGCTTGGCTTTGTCTAAGTATTTGTGTCGGGAAAAAGACTTTTAGAGTTTAGCGCGGATTTATCGTTAGATTTTTTGGTTTTTATTATTTTTTCAGTCGTGAGTATTGCGTGTATCTCTGGAGCTATTTCGCCCTAGGAAAATATTGTTCACGGGAGGCCGAAAAGCATCGCGGGGACTCGCCGAGTCCTCCTTCGGAATCTGGTCCCCCGGAATGGACTCTGCATTTGGGAAATGTTGGGAGAACTTTGAACAAAAAAAAATAATTTTTTTTTTTTTTTTTTTTGCACTTTGTGATTCTGGATGTTTGGGACTTCATGTATGAAATATGTGAAAAGACAGACCTCTGGACCCCTTGCCCCACATGCCCCCCCTTTAAAAAAAAGGAAAAAAGATGCATTTAAATCAGTCATTCATCCATTTTGCCTTAAAGACCTCCAGGAGTGTCATGTTGTACAGGTATTGTGAGTAAGATAAGCTGTGCTTTTGTGTTCTTAATCAGGACAACAACAACAAAACAAAAAAAAAATACCCGGTCACTTGTTCTTTTTTTGTTTTCTTTTCTTCGTGTTGCATTGTGACTGTGCCTCACGGCCTTCATTGTTTCACTCCAACAAATACAGCGATCGTCTTTAAAAGTGTATTTACTTTTTCTGTATTTTTATTCTTACAGGCCCCATGATTTAGTGTGCACTCGTATGTTTGCGTGTGTGTGTGTGTGTGTGTGTGTGTGTGTGCCTATTTGTGCGCACGTGTGTGTGTGTGTGTGTGCGCGTGTGTGTCTGTGTGTGCGGTGTCCATGGTGAATTTGGGATCGTGAGTTTCTCCTGTTTTTCAGTCCCGCCCAATGCTGTCAGCCAGGATGATGTCATCAGTGCATCTGTTACTGCTGTGTGTCATGCTCTGGATGACACCTGCATGTGCTGTACCGCCCTAACGTCCTCACCAGAAACCGCCACCTTCTCTCTTCCCGTAAATATTGTACCTGTTTTTAATTTTTTTCTCACACTTGACACTTGGGAAAATGCACAGGTGACAGCGCTGTGGGTTGTATGTAACTTTAATGTCTCGTTTCTGTCATGTTGCTCCCTGTCTACTGAACTTCTCTGTGTGACTCAACACTTCCCCCTGGTGGCCATTTCAGGACGCGAAGGTCCGGCTGCCTCGTGCCCTGTCCTCTGTCACATTTTCTTATAAATTATAAGTATGCAAAAACTGGGAGGTAAAAATAACAGAAAAAAATAACGGTCAGCCTTGATTTAAAAACTGAGTTAGTGTGAAGGCGATGAGTACACATCAGAAATAAACGCTCGAGCAGAAGATGAATTCAGATGAAACATTTCCTTTGGTTATTTAGTTTTATTAGTTATTTTATTGCATTACAGTTTCTGTGTTCCCATGGTGTTAAGTATATATTTGTATTTAGCTTATATCTGTGATTGCGTGTGCGCCTGGCGTGCGTTGTGTAAGGAGAGGTGTGTTCTCCTGAGCTGATCCCAGATCAGTCAAATGCTTAGACAGAGGGCTCGAAGCAGACTGGGTCGTCCGGTCACCTTCTGCCCTGTGGAAGGACAGAAAATATATTCAGCCAGTGACAGAATGGGTACAGGGATAAATACCCCACATATACCCCAGAGAGTGGGGGTACAGGGGTAAACACCCCACCCCATTCTCACTGAATGAATACATTGAATCATTAATAAATTAATTCGTGGCCACTAGGTGGCGCAAAGCAGTCAGTAAGGGTGTCCTGTTTCCACCAAAGAATTCCAAGCTCTTCAAAAACACCTGCTCTTGTTCTTAGTTGTCAGTTGGATGCAGGTTTAAACTGTGAATCCAGAGGCTCATACAAAGAGATGTCAAAATAGACTGGTGCTTTGTGTTAATGCATATGCTACGCTATGTGTGTATAAACATAACTGTGTGCTAATAACAAATGCGTGTTAAAACAAAATTCGAAAATAGAAATCGGTCCGCAGAAGTGAAAGGTAACGGAGAGGTCCGGCTTAGCGAGATCCTGAGGGATTTTGTTGTGGGGAGTCGCAGCCAAGGGCGGATTAACGGCTTTAGCGGTTTTATCCCTGATGAGCCGCCAATCCTGGTCAGATAATCATAAATCCCTCATAAGTCTGAGGAATAATTTAAAAACCTGAGAACTTTAAAATGGACAATCGGTTGCGGAGAAGATTCGAACATCCCCTCCTTTTATGTCCACCAAGCTTGCGTATAGTCTGTGGCGATTATCAATTTAGTGCGTTGGCTTCGGAGGACGAACCGTCAGCCGGTTATCCGCCGACATTTTCGACGTCCGCTGCGCGCGAAAGCAGCAGACTAGTCTAGCGCGGCGGCGCGTGATCTCAGAAACCCTGCACGATGCGCTCGGTTTTCTTGGCCTCGTTGTTGAGCTCGCCGAAGGTGTCGAAAAACTGCTCCATCTCCTGCTGCAGGGCGGCGTTGCGGCGGTCGGCGTCGGCCCGCGCGCGCTCGGCGTTGCGCATCTTGATTTCGGCCACCTTGTACCAGCGGCGGTGCTGATCAGGTTCGCGCGCAGGCTGGACACCTCCCCCTGCAGAGCCTCGTTGCGCTTCTCTAGGCTACAGGGAGAGAGAGGAACCGCCGTCAGGACTGACAAGTATACTATACACACACACAAGCATTTACTCACTCCTACGCACGCTCACTCATACACACTCACTCCCACAAACACACACACTTACTCACTCATACACACTCACTCCCGCAAACACACACACTCACTTACTCATACACACTCTCAAACATACATTCACAAATAAACTCACATACACTCTCAAATGCACTCACACACACTCACTCATTCACTCTTACCCACTCAAACATGTACACTCACACACACTTGCATACACACACACACACACACCCTGTCACATACTCACACATCCATACACAGACACTCACATGTACGTTCACATACACACATCCATACACACACTCTCACATACTCACTCAGAAACTCAAATGTGTGGAAAATGTATGTAAAATACAAAACTTCTGATACTGTAATGCGAAGAAATCTGTATGTATTTTTGAAATGCAATCTACTATGAACATAACATATTCCAGTTCCAATGTATTGTAAATACAATTCTGAATTCAAACACACTGTTTGAAAGTGTTAAAACATGAAATAATATAAATATTTAATTATGACCTAAGATGACCAAATAAATAAACCAATTGACCCAATAAATACGGATGACCCAGGACTATCCCATTTCAAGAAACATGCACTGAGCAGTTTTCGGGACATGATTGTCAGACAGACATGTTTGGAACGGGAACAAAATAGGGGTGAGGAGAGAGCTATCTAACACCCCCCCCCCCAAAAAAAAAGGTCAGGCGGAAAGGAGGACAGGGTCTGTGCGATCTTTCCCAATAGCCGATGGCCAGGGTTTGTAACATAAGTCTGCATTTCTAACCGTTAGCGTCGGGCGTCTGAGTCTGACGTGATCCGATCCGCGGACCTGGTGCCAGTTCGCCACGCGGGCAAGACGTCGCGGCGCTGACGCAACTCAAAAATACAGAAAACGCTGGTGGAAACTTGCCCCCTCCCCGTACCAGACATCCGTCTCTGTCTCTGTCGCTGTGTCAGATTTAGAATCACTGGGACATTTTCAGGTGTCTTGTTCTGTGCCTGTTCTGTAAATAGTATTTGTATCCAACCTTCCCCACTTAAGTGTCAGTTTCAAGCTTACGCACGAAGCGTTACATTATTTTTGCTCGTGGCTCATGATCAAGGGAGTAATTCCGAGAAAACCCACATCATAAAATATGTACATTTTGTTAATTTATGTGTACATACAGTCGATGCATTTTGTAACTTTGCATCTTTTGCCCTCAGTTAGCGGAATAACTTGCACGTGAGGGCGTAGTTTCAGTTTGGTCGTTTCTTGAATGTCTACGCTCGTTACTCAGAAGAGGAAAATGTGAAATATCGTGACAGTCATACCCGAAAGCCACAATGACTCAGAATATACCGTGTCATTTTCGATAATGATGATTTCAAACTTGTCACTGCCGATAAGTGGTAAATGAATCCTCTGATGTATCATTTTCAAATACACATTTGTTGATTTATTAAATGTAAGCTAATTTCTACTATAAACAAAAGGATTCACCTGAGTTATATTTATGAATAACAAGCATGTGCACGTGGTAGGAAATCTTGGCTTGGCAGTAGGACCACACTGTTAGCATATTCACATGAACATTGCCCTTTAAAATTATTTTGGCTGCGTTTCTTTTTTTAATGTCTGTGTTTGTTTTGTTTCGTAACGACTTCAGACATTAAAAATAATTTCCTTATATACTGCCAAATGTACAGACTCATGAAACTTACTGTGAATACGAGCGTTTCTGTATTATTTGACAGCCAGTGATGGGTAATTGTAAAACATCTTTCTTAACATTTTCCTGGCAGTCAGCCTTAACCGAATCGTGCCACGTCACACAACCAATCGCTGTAATCAAGGGCTGAAAATTTGAGCGCGAAGTTACAGCATGAACACACCTGGGCATTCTGCTTTTCAGATCAGTTATTTATTTATGATCACAGAGCGGTTTCGGTGTCGGAAGAACGTTCAAATTCATATGGGGGACGTCGCCCATTTTAGAGCGTGAACGTGGTTTGAAACCAGACCTAAAGCAAAACAGTGGCAGGAACTTGGCACCTTGAGGAGAACGCGTATGTACTGTGAAGCGGTCCTGCTGGCTGGGGTGCGGAACTACGGAGGGGAAGAGTTTTAACCCTGTGAAGAGTAGCTTTTTTTCTGAATGTTTTTTTTTTCCCTTTCTCCAAAATTCTAAGCCAGTGTTCTAGAACTCTGTTGCTTTCAGTCACCAGTAGCGATTGTGACATCAGCATAAGAATGTTCAGTTGAGTACATTCTAATCACATATCTGTGATGTCACACCTGAAAGGGTTAAAGCAGGAATTCTGGGACCGTGAGAAGAATTTGGGCGGAATGCGCGAGACGGACATTTCTGACCTTCTGATCTGCGTCTCGTACTCCTCCTTCTGCTGGGCCATCTGCTGCTTGAGCCCCACCACCAGGTAGCGCACGGTGGACGGGGAGGCGGGGGGGTCCAGGTCCGGGGCCGCCAGCGACAGGAGGGCCTGGAAGTCCGCGGGGGGGTCCGGCGGCTCAGCTCTGAAGGGGAACAGGCTGAACCCGGGCCCGGCGCCGGCGCCGTGTTTGGCCTCCTCCAGGACGATCTCACAGGACGACCAGGAGCTGCTGTCCCCGCTGTCCTCGGGCGGGGCCGGGGGGGGCTGGGCCTCAGGCCGGGCGGCGGGGGGGTCCTGGGGTCCGGCGGGCGCGGCGGGGTCCAGGTTGTCGTAGACGGAGAGGGTGCTCTCGTGCGCGTTCCTCCCGCCGGTCTCCTCCCGCGAGGAGCCGCCGCTGCTGCTGCTGACGCTGCCGCGCCCCCCGGCCTCCCCGCCCCAGCACGGGACGTCCCAGCTGTCCAGGAGCGTGGGAACGGAGGCGGGGGCGCCCGGGAGAGGAGGGGGGGTGGCGGAAGGAGGAGCCCGGGGCTCCCCGGAGCACCGCTGTCCCACGGGGCAGGGGCAGTTGTCGTAAAGGGGGTCGCTCACCCTCCTCGGGGAGGGACTCTGGCGGGGAGGGGGCCGGAGGTCCATCTCCTCCCTGCATGGGGGGGGCCGCGGGTCCTGGGGGGGGCTCCGAGGAGCAGGGGCCGGTGGAGGGGGCCGGGGGGCGCGAGGGCGAGGGCGGAGCTGTTCCCCTCCGGGTGGCGGGACGGCGGCGGTCTCCGGGGCGACGGCGGTCTCCGGGAGCGTTTCCGCGGTGATGTAAGCTCTCTGTCCTTGGCGAGGAGGCGGGTTCGAGCCCAGAGCAGCACTGCAGTCTCTGAGAAACAAGCTGCCGCTCTCTCTGATCAACTCTGACATCAGCTGCTGCACCAGACCGGCTCCTGAGGAGAGACATGACCATGTGACTCTCATACACACACACTCACACACATACACACACACATACACACACACACATACACACACACGCATACACACACACACACACACACACACACACACACACACACACACACACACACACACACTCACACGCAGACACACACACACACACACACACACACACACAGACATACACACACACACGCACACACACACACACACACACACACACACACACACACACACACACACACACACACGCATACACACACACTCACACACACATACACACACACATTCTCACACACATACACACTCGCACACACTCATACACACATGCAGACACACACACTCATACACACACACACACGCAGGAATGTGCTGGCTTGGGGGGGGGGGGGGGGGGGGGGGGGGGGGGGGGTGAGGCGCAGCTGCCCTGGCTGGCGGGTCGGCTTGGCTGACTGTGAAAGTGCCCTGAGTGGGAGGGATGGAATTACAGACGGGTCTGCACCCCAGGCCCCGCCCCCTCTAGGGGTCACAGAGGACGCGGGGGTGCTGCGATTGCGCAATCCGCTGGGCGCTTGCGCAACCCGCTGTCCGTCGCCAGACACCCGTGGTCAGAGCTCGAGCCAGCTTTCACCACTGAGGTCCGGTTTCCGTGGTGACCGTTTCACAGTTTAGGGGTTTATCTCAGTGCTCTGGTCCCCCCCCCCCCCCCCCCCCCCCCCCCCCCCCCACCTTGTTTCGCGTACAGGAAGTCAGATGAGGTCCCCGCGATGGCTGCACGTCCTGCTCTGAGTTTCAGCCGCGATAGCGGTAGCAATAGCGCCAATCGGCTGCGTCTGTCCGTCAAGCTGATTTATAGGTGTCAGTTCAGGGCCTGGGTTCTTGGGTATATTCAGGATACCGGTCACAGATCAACATACACACACACACACTCACAGACACACACACACACAGACACACATATGCACACACATACGAGCCCATATGCTCACACATGCCATATCTGTTTTTTAACTTTAACACTTTTCGATTTCACAAAACTTTGACAGTACATAGTGCCAAAATAAGAACTTTCGATGTGTGTTAAAAAGCCAAAATGACAACAACAAAAAAAATGAAGATAAACGCTTTTTTTTCTCTCAACACACACAGTTTGAAGGCCTACCCTCGATGATGGTTTCTGGGTCCTCAGCTTTCGGACGAAGGATGTTGGGTCCAAACACAGTGGCCAGGTTCTGTGCGCTCATTCTGTTGATGTGAGAGTAGGACTGGACCTCGTCTAAGAACCTAGAACAACAAAAAAAACGCCCATCCTCTCAGGCTCAGCCACTGTTAACTGACCAGTATCACTCCTCACAGTGCACTACAAAACTTTTTAATAAAATGTTTCCTGTTTGTTAACCAAGTACAGATGTCTACCATCCATGATGAGGTTACAGAATAGAGTGGTGAGTATTTTTTTTTTTTTTTTTTTTTAAAACCTTTATTTAACCAGGGCAGTCACACTGAAATTGACATCTCTTTTGCAAGTGAACCCTGGAGTGCTAATGGAGTGTGTGAATTAGAGTGTGTACTGGTGTACACTCTACCTGCAGATGTAGTGCAGAAGATTGAAGTTTGCCACGGGCAGCTTGTGTAGAAGTTTCTTCAAATCCTCCAAGGCCTGAGCACACCAGAGATGGCAGATGATAAAAAAAAAGTAGAGGCTTAGACTGAGTGTTTGTTGAAATGACCTCAACAGGTATGCATTCACTGTAATTAAAAGATATGTAAAGTGCAAATCCTCTTTATCTGTCTTTTAAAAAGTCCCCGTCTGTCACAGTGAGGTGATGTGTTGCAGTACCTGCTTCCTGCCACCGGGGGCTCCCTTCCCACACATCAGGAAGTCCTGGTAGTGGGAGAATGGGATAACAGGCTCAGGTA
This sequence comes from Anguilla japonica, assembly GCA_025169545.1. NCBI lineage: Eukaryota > Metazoa > Chordata > Actinopteri > Anguilliformes > Anguillidae > Anguilla > Anguilla japonica. The sequence goes on along the minus strand of CM045885.1, from coordinate 7,318,308 downwards.
ACTCCCTCAGGTAGAGCTTCAACAGGGATGCCACTGTGTGAACATCTGTACTACTGGAATACACACACACACACACACACACACAGGCACACATGTGCACAGACGTGCACACACACACACACACACACACAGGCACAGACGTGCACACACACGCACACACACACACACACATTTTAAATTTCACAACACAGTTAAAGGACCCTGAATATGTACACCAGGGCTGTGTTAGACTGTGTAGTACATTAGAGAATGTGTTAAATTAGGAGGAGCATTGCCAACCCCATGGAGTCTGGTTCTCTCAGATTCTCCCCCCCCCCCCCCCCCCCCCCCCCCCCCCCCCCCCCCAGGGATTTTCCCTGCCACTGCTGCCCTAGACCTGGGCTCGATGGGGATTTGAGTTTGAGGAATGCTCACTGTGACAGATGCTATGTCAGTACCTTTATATTTGATTATAATTTGATGCTGGACAGCTGGCGTACACCTGTGGAGGGAGGGGTTTCCTGGCTACCTGTCGAAGGCGGGCTTCTCTCCGGAGTCGAACGCCACCTGCAGCTCCTTGACCAGCGTGGCCTGGCCGGGCTGGCGGAACAGCCCCACCTCCAGCAGGCCGCGATCGCGGATGAACGCAACGCACTGCTCCACCACCAGGGGCGCCAGACGCTCGCCATACCGTCGCTCGTGAGACACAGTCTCCTCCAGCCGCTGCCCGAACACACCTGAGGAGGAGGGGGGGGAGGGGGGGAGAGAGAGAGGGAGAGGGGGGAAGAGAGAGGGAGGGAGGGGGGGGAAGAGAGAGGTAGAGAAGGAGAGAGGGATCAGTGGTGTATTCATTCCGGGGTCTTTCGCAAAGCAGCACTTGGAAAAGAAAGATATTAAATAAACAAAAGAGATGAAACAGACGTAGGGACAGGAAACGACAGAACAGCGACAGAAAGAGAGAAGTCACACCGCACAGCCGGCCCACGTCTGGCCGAGCACCAGTGGAACATTTGGTGTGAAACTGGTTAATAGTTGACTGGGAAGAACAGGCATTAGTCATTAACCTTTTTTTTCTGCAATAGCAATGACCCCCTGCACGGGGTGTTTAACTTTCACGACACTGAGGAAAAGTTTCAGCCAGCTGGACTTGAAAGTCACTTTCAGATTTCAAGAAGGCAAATTATTTTTTTTTTCAGGCAGAATATCCACAGATCAAATTAGCTTTTACCTTTTTTCTCACTGGTGCATTCTCCAGGGTTCTGTATCTGGCCGTGACTTTTAATAAAGCTGCTGTAGTTTATGTCTCAGTTTCCACACGCATCCTGTACCCTCTAAACGGAGGCTTAGAGCTGAGTGTCCCGAAGAGAACTTCTCAAAAGGACTGTGCCCTCACTGTCTCACGGATGGATTCGAACCCGCAGCCCCCCCGGTTGCAGAGCCCCCTTTTTCGTACTCACGTCTCCTGAAGCTCAGGACTCTCTTGATCTTCCAGTAGGCGGACTGTGAGAGGTGGCCTCCGTTGGTCCTGCAGGGGGACGGCTTGTTTTCGGGCATGCTTCCCGTACCCCACGAGGAGTGGGGGGGGGGGGTTCCGAGGGGGGGGGGGGGGGGGGGGGAGAGCCGCTCCGGCGCTGTAGCTACGCGCCCGCCGGGTCCGGATGGCGACTCTGGCGGTCCTGTGTCTGCCCGGCTCCCCCCCTCTCTCTCTCTCCACACCGTGGGGTTTCTTTTTTTTTTGTTTAGTAAACTTTCCACCCAGCCACAGACGCTGAGTCCTCCTCTCCCTGCCTGCTCCCCTGCAGCTGAGCGGATAAGGCTGTTTGTCCTGGTAAATGAGTCAGTGACTGGAGCCTGACTGGGAGGGGGGGGGGGGGGGGGGGCGGTGTGTTTGGGGGGATATGGGTGGGATTCCCTCCTCTTAATCTGCACATCTGACCATTGAGAGGGAAAAAAAAATTCCTCTGTGTTGTAACCAGACCCTCCATGCAGGTGTGTGAAGCATTTTAGCGTCTTAAAGTTTCACGTCAACTTCCAATTATTTTTTTTTACCAATCCTTTCCTTACTGAATCGACCGTGCGAGCGAAAGTAGAAGTTTACGAAAATATGTTTTATGTGAAATGTGATGTGAAATGATTTTCTGAATGAAGTGCGGCAGGATTGCTGTGGTTTCTCTTCTCAAAGTGCAGAAGGGGTTTAACAGTCACACGGTCTGCAGCCTGTGGCTCCCTAGGGCTAGATTAAAGAGGGCGATGGTGAGTTTAGCTGATTTGAGCTGTTTAAAAACCTGAATTTGGGTGAAGGACTGATATGAGGCATGTGTGTTAGGTATGTGTGTGTGTGTGTGTGTGTGTGCGTGTGCATGTCCGTGTGTGTGTGTGTGTGTGTGTGTGTATGCATGTGCGTGTGTACGTGCGTGTGTGTATGCATGTGCGTGTGTACGTGCGTGTGCATGTCCATGTGTGTGTGTGTGCGTGTGCATTTGTGTGTGTGTATGTGTGTGCGTGTGTACGTGTGTGTGCATGTGCGTGTGTGTGTGTGTGTGCGTGTGTGTGTGTGCGTGTGTGTGTGTGTGTGCATGTGCGTGTGTGTGTGTGTGTGTGTGCGTGTGTGTGTGTGTGTGTGTGTGTGTGTGTGTGTGCATGTGTGTGTGTGTGTGTGTGTGTGCGTGCGTGTGTACGTGCGCGTGCATGTGTGTGTGTGTGTGTGAGGGAGCTGAGTGTAATACAGGGGTGTGGCCGGAGGGTGTGGTCTGTGCAGAATTCCGGACATTCCCGGCATGAGGGAATGGGCCCAGAGGTGCTGCTGCAGGGCTCCTGTGTCTCTCCCAGGCATCGGAGGCTTGTCTCTCCGGCTGCCTTTACGGCCTCAGTGTGTGTGCTGGGGTCCAGGTGTGAGCCGGGCAGCTGTGTTCCAGAAACACTATCCTCCCCCCCCCCTCCAGTCCTTTCCCCATTTCCCTGCATGTGACCAGAGGGAGGAGTCCAGGTTGTGGTGGTGAGTCCCAGCAGATGGGGGGATGGGGAGCTGGCAGTCAGATCTTTAACTTCTTTAGATCAACCAACTGCCTCTCTTCTTCTGCCGCTCATCCCTCTTTCTTTTTGGAAGGTTTAGTTTTCATTTTTCCCCCTGATGCGAGTAGCTCTCAGAGAGAGAGAGGGAGAGAGAGAGAGAGGGGGAGGAAGAGAGAGAAAAAGAGAGAATGTGAGAAGGAGAGAGAGAGAGGGGGTGGGAGAGAGAGAGAGAAAAAGAGAGTGTGAGAAAGAGAGAGAGAGTGGGAGAGAGAGAGAGAGAGAGGGTGGGAGAGATAGAGGGGGAGGAAGAGAGAGAAAAAGAATGTGAGAAAGATCGAGAGTGAGAGATAGAAAGGAGCGGTAAAATAGGCTCAGGCTTGTGTGTGCCTGTGTACTAAGCAAAGCCCTACTGTTATAAGACCATTGAATAGTATATGAGAAAATATGAATTATACCCACTTTCAGATATTTGTAATAAATTACATTCCTGTGAATTATGCGGTATTTAAATAGTATTTTCACAGAAGTCTGCATATTTATGATTTATTGCAATACATTTAAATTCTGGAAGGGTGTTGGGATCACTCTGTCTAATCTGTCTAAATGATGTCAGTTCCATTTCGGTTAAGAGCCAGTTCAGGAGGTGGAGTGCTCTGCTGGGCTTTTTTCCAAATCACGAAAGCGAATTTCAATTAGTGTCTCCTGAACTGTCTGAACCGGAATGGATGTGATCCAAACCCTGGCTGACATCACGGGTCGTTCTTCGGCACTGGGGGGGGGGGGGGGGGGGGGGGGGGGGGGCGTCCTGCTGTGGTCCACAGAGCTCCTGCTGTGGTCCACAGAGGACATTTCCTGTGCAAACATACTGTGGTGAAAGATGAGTTGCCATCATTCCCAGCTGACATCACGGCCAGTTAGGCCCCGCCCTTCAGGGCTGCCAGCCCACTGGGTTTGATGCCGGACCGCGAGGCCCGTCCACACACTGGAACACGGTGTCCTGAGTTTTTTTGCCGCTGTTATTGTTGTTCAAATGTTCACATTACAGCCGGTGGCAGTTGGCGTTGGAGCGCTGGCAAAGCAAACAGGCGGTACCTCCCTTCTCTCTCTGTCTCCAAGGTGACCGTTCGGACTGACCTTCAGGTTTGAAGTGCGGCGGAGAGAGCGAGAGGCTAGAAAAATCATGTTTTAAAAAAAAAAAAAAGGGGGGGGGGGGGGGCGGTTACACAAGCCAGACCCAACCGAAGTCATCCCCCCCCCCCCCCCCACACACACACACACAGAGGCATGAGGTGCACAATGCTACATGGTATCTGAAGACTTGTTGTGGGGGAAACAGTCCTGGTGGGGGAGGGGGGCGCACGAGAACAATGCCGCACACTGTTTCTTTTGTGTACTGTAAACTCACAGTGGAAAACACTCGGGATAGTATGATTATTATGGCACTGGTTTGGTTTGCCACTCAGAGGTTGCAGGTTTCATTCCCAGTGCATTGCCACTGTACCTCAAGCCAAAGGTACTTAACCTTGGGGCTTCTACATATATCATGATGTATAAATTGATTGTGCATTAATTATTTATTAACACAAATAATAATAATTAATTGTGAGACTTGTGCAGGTTTGTTTGGTTTAGGGTAAAGGGCTGGACAGAACTGCTGTAACAATCTGTCAGCTGTTCAGTATTTTTCATTTTGTTTTGACCAGTGAACCTGCAACTGTACCCATTTTCCAGAGCAACAAATGTCATACAGGAACATATGATATGTATTTAAAATCATATTGCTTAGTGTGCAGCTGCTAAAGATTCGTTTTAATTTTATTAACTTTTTTATTCAAAAACTTTTTGATTCACTTTTTGATTCAAGATTAGTTTTGATTCACTTATTGATTCAAGATTTACTTTGATTCACTTTTTGATTCAAGATTTACTTTGATTTTCTTTTTGATTCAAGATTAACTTAGATTCACTTTTTGATTCAAGATTTGCTTTGAATCACTTTTTGATTCCAAGCTTCTCAGCTCCTCGCTCTCCGAATTCACAGCCATTTTTTTTTGTTTTGTTTCGCTGCCCAGGCCACTGTATCCGTGTTGGTCTTCGAGTGCCGTTGATCGAGTCGAGTCACCCCACAGCCCGAGGAAAGCTGAGGGCCGATTCTGAGGTTTAGATTTCAACCCTGTGGGAAATGACCCAGAAGTGGTCGGGTGGCGGTGACGGAAGAGATGGGCGTTTCAGTGTCTGCCTTGGAGGCGTGTCTCCCACAGGCATGCTGGGAGATTATTTTGTGGTCACAAGGTCGTGAGAGCTGATCCGCCGGGGTCGTGACCTGAGTCAACCGCAAAGGATTATGGGAGAAACTCATCTTCAGGATCACCATCTGCAAATACTCTGTCATTGTTCTCACCCTGTTATAAGGTCATAGAAAAGGGAGATATTGAAGGAAAACACTGGGGGTGGGGGGTGGGGGGGGGGGGGGGGGTTGCAGGTGGGTTAAGGGGACATGACAGATGAGAATAATGTGTAGTGTCTACAGTTCTGCGCTGAAATGGAAAACCATAAATCCTTTTACCATAATAAACAAATGGCATCCTTGAAAAGACATTTTTGCAGACTTGGTCATCAAACCATCTGAGCGAAAATGGTCTGGCTCCCCCACAGCAATATTCAGACCAGGAAAAAAAACTTTAATGGATGTGTAGAGTGAACAATTGAATAAATTGGTAAAATGCTTGACATGGAAGTGCACTAAATATATTTTAAAAAACTGGAGGACTTCTTCACAAAAAGCTTTTTGCAGTTACTGGGGTTTGTAAAATATATTTGCTTTTTACAGTTTTATCTGAAGTATCGGTCCGGATTATATGGTGTTCTCTCTCCGTCAGCTGACGTTCTGAGTGGGATGGTTTTGTCCCTGAGAATGACAGCATGTCCTTGCTGGGGGGAGACTGATTTCCCCTTTATCTTTTATCTCCTGGTGGAAAAGAACAAGGACGTGAGAGTACTGTAAGTACTGTATAAACTCACAGGGGGATTAGGGTTAGCAACTGTAATGACCTGGAGGGAAAATTTTTAAGGGTCTTCATTTTTTATATATTTATATTACAATTTATATATAATATATATATATATATATATTTCACCCACGTCCACCGCAGCGTTTATTCAGTGCCACCCTTCAGTCCAGCTGACACGCTTTCAGGGTTTTGGGAGCACCCTCGATGCCCCCCCCCCTTCCCAGAGAAGGGGGGGGGGGCTGCTCAGTGCCTGATCCAGCTGGAGGACCCCCTCTGAATCGGGTCAGAACGGGAAACAGTCTCCTGTCACCCCTGACTGGAAGGAGGCTGTATCCATAGTTACCCAGGCTACCATGGTTACAGAGGAGATTTCCTTGGTGAGCAGAAGTCATTGATGGGGGGGATGGGGGGGATGGGGGGGGGGGGGGGGGCTTAGTGTGGCCTTTGGGGCTCACAGTGGAGTCACACCTTCCTGTGTGAGTCATGTTCGAGGTTTCAAACAGGGACCCCCCATGCAGAAACACACACACTCTCTCTCTCTCTCTCTCTCTCTCTCTCTCACACACACACACACACAACACACACACTCGCTCGCTCACATACACACAGGCCACACACACACACTCACACACATACACGATCACACACGCACACACACAGACACGAAAACGTGCACACACACACTCACACTCGATCACGTGGATGACTGGACCGCATACAACGGCTCCGGTAGTTATGCCTGTAAAATAGCATTTATTTCTCCATAGGCAATCTCCCTAATGCATCCACTTGTGCTGCCCGGTCAGTTTGATGGTCCTCGTGTCATCCCAACAGACAGACAAGGGATCATAAAGAGTGAGTGATTGCTCTGTGTTAAACTTTTGAACTGCTTTTTTACATTCTCTCCCCCTCCTTCTCACTTTCCCTCTCTCTCTCCCTCTCTCTCCCTCTCTCTCTCTCTCTCAACCTGTCTCTTGCTCTATCTCTCCGTCTGTCCCTCTCTCCCTCTCTCTCATCCTCTCTCTCTCCTCTCTCTCTCTCTCTCTCAACCCGTCTCTTGCTCTCTCTCTCTGTCTGTCCCTCTCACTCTCTCTCTCTCTCTCTCTCTCTCCTTATCTCTCTCTCAATCTCATCCTGGTATTCATGACTCCCTCCAGCAGATGCTCTCAGGCGCATGAAACCTGGCTCGGGGGTCCGGCGTAATTTTCCGTGAGAAACGCTGGCGCGCGATCCCGTCCGTGCTCCAGCACGCGGAACCCACCCGGGTGGCCTGGCAGGGGAGACGGGCGCATGCCAAGCTGAGAGAGAACCAAAGCACACCCGCAGATCCCTCCGTAAGAATGCACTGCTTCCACACGCTACTTCTGTTTGCAGGCTGACTTTCTATGAGTAGCCGGGGTAACCGGTCCTGACAGGCTGTGCGGAACGTCATTAGTATAAAATCGAAAAGAAGTATTTACTTTTATATTTGCGTAGAGGTGCTGCCCTCTAGTGGCTGCAGTATCTTACTGCAGATTTTGCGTACGACGTTGCTTAATAGTAACCAGCTAATGCCAGTAAGTGTCATTATAACCAGACGTAAAAATCGTGCCGAGCTTTGTGAATATTTTGTAATAATAGCTGCCTTCTTGTTTTTTTTTTGTGTTTTGTGTTATTTGAATAACGGTGTAATCATTCGTGTTAGCTCTGGCAGGTGCGGACGGCTGGCTTGTCATCGTCATTAGCAAGGTAATATTCTGAGTAATTTTCATTTCCGTTTGAAAACGGCTCTGTTGTTTTACCGATATTAAACAGTATTTCTCGGGTGACGATACCTCAGTCCTTCTCCGTTCGGCCCAGTGAGCCGCTTGCTTCTGAGCTGAGCTGTTGCCAAAAGGAGAATATCAATCAAGAGGCTAAAATTAGCCGCAGTACTTCCCTGGCACATTACTACGGGTCAGCGCCGATGAGAACTGCACAAGCGTGACTAAAATTGTGTAACCAATAGATGGCGCTGTTGTTTCATACCAGACAAGAATGCTCGCCTGTGTTCGGGGGACGGGCGTCGTGTATATATATTTTTTTTCTCATTGATGGACCGTGACAGAAAAAAGACCGTTATTTTTTTTTTAAATCATCGTAGAGGCACATCTAAAACCAAGTTATTTTTAATTTGTTTTATTCTCGCTGGTCCCGGGCGTAAGTACCTCTAAAATAATTCCTCAGGTCTACAAGTATTTTAATTCCCGTGGAACATTAAAGGATAACGGTACAGTAATTGAGGCTGATTTGCAGTTCAAGTTCACAGTTCCTCAGCTTTCAGGTTTCATTCTTTTTTATTACAACATTTTTACAGGAGTAATTTTTAACTGACTCACTCTGTGCAAAACGACTGCCTCAATATCGAACCAGCTTCAGAGCCTACACCGATCCACAACAGGCTAAGATCATGGCCAGCATTGATCCACATGAAATCAAGAACTGTTTATATGCAACGACCCACATCAAAAGATTACATCCATTGATTCCCATCGAACTCATCACCAGTACGTCACCAGGCTCAATATTACATCACTCCTCAGACCAAGCAACATCTGCTCTTGGGTCAGCCTACACCTTTCTTCTTTGTCTTCTTCTTCATGATGAGAGAGTGGGAATCTGCTTTTGTACCTCGAAGACAATATGGCTGCTTCCTTACCCCTTCACTGGACCCCGGGTCACAGCTGGCATTGGTACAGGTCGGATTTGACCCAGACTGTAGTGAACAGTCTTCACGCAGACCATAGCTGGATGGCTTTTTTTGTTTTGTGTTGTTTTGTTTATTTGTCAGCAATAGTGCTGTTTTAGCCGAGCACGTTGGTCTGAACAGTGTCAGCTTGTGTGAAAAAAGCACTCCTGGCTGTACACAGCACAGGTTCTCACCTCTGATTGGTTGTATTCAGGAACACAGCACAGATTCTCACCTCTGATTGGCTGCGTTCATGTGCACAGCACAGATTCTCACCTCTGATTGGCTGCATTCAGGTACACAGCACAGGTTCTCACCTCTGATTGGCTGCATTCAGGTACACAGCACAGGTTCTCACCTCTGATTGGCTGCCTCCTGGTAGTCCCAAGGCACAGCACACTGCCGAAGAGTTTAAACTGGCTAAAGACCCAAGCTCAGACTGAACTCAGGTAACTGTCCAAGGTCCTGAAAGTGTCTGTTAGGACATTACACTCCAGAGAAGGCGTGGCTTGGCCAATATGAGATCACTCTAATCACTTACATCCTTCTACTTTGTTCCTATGGCACTTTCATGCCACATGTACCTCCATTCAGCACTTACATTGAACTTGTACCATTGTCTTGGTGCTGCAGCTTGTTGTCAATGTCCTAGTTTGACTTAACCTTACTCTCTGACCTAGTCTATGCTTACTGTGTGAACTGGACTTAATGTGTTCATGGGTATGAGTAACTGTTACATAATGAATAGTGTACCTTATCTGACCTGTGGTTTGTAGTTGTTCCAGTTACCATCGGTATGCACTATGCCCCCCCCTGCCCCCCCCGGCTCTAATGGCAGCTTCTCTTCCACACAGGAGAGGCTGCGGTGTTTCTCTGTGGCGATGAAGAGGTTAAGTCCACCCAAAACCGTTCCCTCCTCTTCCAGCTTCTGCGCAGTTGTTTGTAACCAAGGCGACAGCATCCATGGAAACGCTGATCCTCGTGTTTTAAATAATAAAGCAAGAGGTGAGGTGGAGGTGGAGGTGGCGGGGGTGGATGTGGAGGGGACGGGGGGGACGGGGGGGGGGGGGGGGGGGTGGAATGTGCAGGCAGGGAAAATTATTTTTAGAATTTATCTGAAGTAAAAAAAAAAAAAAATATAAAAAATAAAAAACAGCAAGCAGAAATTATAGAGCCTCCTCAGCCCAGCAGCTCCAGCTGAGAGGGAGTTTTATACCAGCCAGTCTCAGTGAAAACCACAGCGCCCACGCTCCACAGCCATGGACAGCACGCAGGGTGGCACAACCTTCTGCCAGCAGGTGTAGTGTGGGGGTAGGGGGGGTAGCGGGGTATTGAGGGGTAGAGGTGGTAGTGGGGGCATTGAAGGGTAGAGGGGGTAGTGGGGGTAGTGGGGGGTAGAGGGGGTATTGGGGACTAGCGGGGTGGTAGGGGATAGAGGGGGTATTGGGGGGTAGTAGGGTGTAGAGGGGGGTATTGGGGAGTAGCGGGGGTTAGAGGGGGGTATCAAACTCTTGGGAGTCACGACATGCTAAAAACTGGAGTCACCCTTCCTTCTCCTTCCATCGCCCTGCCCTCCCCTCCTCTACCGATCTCTCCTACCGCCAAAGTGTCAATTTACACACATACACACACACGGACACACACGAACACACACACAGGCACTAACCCCATCACAGTGTGCGTCCATCTCAGTGTCCCAGCCTACAGCCATAATCCATAATGTCTCTTGAGAAAAAAGGTCTTCTGTTGCCATGTCCCTCTGATGTGAATTAATGGCGGCGTTCTCTGCCAACATCAAACAGAACATTCCGGAACGAGCCTGTTCGTTCACCCACACAAGCCTGCCGAAAGTACACCAGCGTTCTGACAGTATTTATATATATGTATTTGTGTGTGCATGAACGTATGTGTGTGCGTGTGTGTGTGTGCATGTGTGCTTGTGCGTGTGTGTGTGTGTGTGTGTGTGTGTGCATGCGTGTGCATGTGTGTGTGTGTTACAGCAATCCCCAGTGTAAGACAGGGGTTAAATACACAGATATTGCACTGCTTCTTCGGTGCTGTTGGAAGTGTCACCATCACTTCCGCTTCACTACGAAGGTATAGCCTCTACCTAGCAGTGCCCTGTCAGTACAGTAGAGTGTCTATAGGCAGTTGTTCTGGGAACTGGGGACTGGGGACTGGAGCCCACATAATTACTGTGAGTCTCTCTGCAAGAATCCGTCACTTTCTGCAGCAATAAACTGATGTCCTGTCACCGGGCCAGTCAGTTAGCCACACACACTGCCAGAGAAACAATCCCTGAGTTTCTGGATACACATATTCAAGGCAACACTGACAGTGTATGACTCACTGTCTAGCTTATGACTTGCTGTAACTTTACTGACTTGTTATTACTGACTGTGTCAGCTGGACTTGATGTTCATGGCTATAGATAACTGATGACACTTTATGAGAATTGTACCTTATTTGACCTGTGTTCTATGGTTGTTCCAATGACCTTCCGTACCAATTACCATAGTAAGATTTTTTTTTTTTTAAAGGAAATAAAAGTGAGGGTCATTAGGATTGTTCCTGAACGGCTGCATTTATGGCACTGAGGGGGTGTTTTGACGTTGAAGGCATTTTGCATTAAGAGTCAGTCTTTAAAAAAAAAAAAAGAAGTGCTCTAATGTCAGCGATCCTGGGGCAAGGCTGCGATCTCCGCCTCTCCTTTTCCGCCAAACCCCGCCACGCGGGAGTGACGTGACGTACGTTCGGAATAGCAAACCTGCGTCTTCTCTCTCCAGCGGGATTCTCGGCGAAGTAATCCATCCTCGCCGCCGGCGCGTGCTCTCTCTCTCTCTCTCTCTCTCTCTCTCTCTCTCTCTCTCGCGCGCACGCGCCCACGCAGTTGCGCTCGCATGCGTACATGCATGCGTGCGTCATGCGTCTTCGCGTGTAGGCCGCGCTATTGTGACTTCCCCCCCGTCGGAAGTGCGGAGTGCCAGCGATGTCCTGCGAGTGGGCGCGGATCAAAGCCAGGTACTGCAGTGCGTCTCAAGCTCCGCTTGGATGTCTCTCAAATTCGCCTTTAGGTCACATTCTTCCCCCACAACTTATACATACGTTTTTTAAAATTAATTTTTGTATATTTTTTTGCTGCACCTACAAGGAGCTTCGCCCCTGACGCTGGTTTCTGTCTCGCGTCTGTAGTCGTGTGTCGTTTTCGGAGGTTGTAAATCCCACAGTAACTGTCCTGCTGTGGGGTCCCGCTACAGGGCAGGGGCTAGGGCTGAGGCGGGCCAGGGCGGGGGGGGGGGGGGGGTCATCATCCCATTTGTCACAGAACCACTAAACAGTGCGCTGTTCTGCCCGTGACCCCACAGCAGTCATCTCCTCAGCCTTGGGAGGGGTCCTCCACCCGCCACACAGAGCTGTCCAAACAGCGCCTGAGGGAAAAAACGAGCAGAATGTTTGGCAAGGACTCTGGGTGCTTTCAGTCCTACAGGCCCAGTCCAAGGTCAAGGTCAGAGTGCCCGATGGGAGGGGGGGAGGGTGGGTGGGGGGTTCATGAATAAGGTTAGCTGGATAACAGCCCTGAGTAAAACCTGGAGGGACTGAAGTAACAAGAGCTGCTCCGGGTTTTACTCAGAGCAGTTATCCAGCTAACTCAGTAATCCTGCTTTGTGAATCAGGGACCGGACCCATTTTGTGTTACAGGTTTTGTACTGATCTGGGATCAGTGTTCTGGGCCACAGTTCACGGGTTAACAGGGTACCAGGTTCAGTGGACTGGAAATGTAAGGTCTGCAGTTTAAAACATTAATTTAAAAAACAGCGAGATGAGGAACAGCTCTTTCTACATTTTCTTGAGTTGTAACAGGGCTGTGCATGCGCAGACACACGCACACAGACACACAGACACACACACACACACACAGACACATGCATGCACACACACACACACACTCATATACATGAATACACACACACACACAGGTCTGAAATTAGATCGTACTTTTCCTACAAGCACTGCCCCGCCACACATTATTGAACCTTCTGATGTCCTCAGTTCCTGTGGTCCTAAATTACTATTGTTTTGTTTTTACATGTTTGCTTTTTCCTTTATATACACCGTATATATCTCCATTTAACACAGGCGCTTAAAAGTAAAGTGCATGACTTCAGCACGTACGCATATCTAACAAGACTAAAGGAACAGTGCCAGACAGAGAAAATCAATTAATCCGCTGACAAGTCCGTGTCAGTCGCAGATAAGAGTGCAAAGCCTTTTTTCTTTAAATCCACTGAGTCGAGCCGGTAATTATTCTGAGAGTTCAGCTACTGGATTGAATTTTAAATGTAAAATCGGGTCAACGGGCGGCAGGTAGCCTACGTCACACCGAACCAAGCCAGCAGTCACGCACAGGTGAGCTGACGGCTGTGCTTTGCTGCATAATTACACCCCGTCACAGGGCGAATCTCGTGCACACCTTAGTTTACGATTTGCTGCTAACTATTAGCGACTACGAACGGTTCTAAACGTAGGAACGCTACGTTGTAGTCTGCAATACCTCCGGTAAATGTGTTACGTCCTCGAATATTCATCATGAGCAGTCTATTATTTTTGTCAGCGTAAATGTATTTTATGCATGTTAATTATCTGCGTCCAGTGAATGAACGGGATGCTGCGACACTCGGGTTTCTCCCAACTCAAGATCGGTTCTCTTCTGCCTCACAACCTGCACGCTTGTTCAATAAAGTTCGCAGGAAGACGGTAAGTAAAGTTGTCTCGGAGCTCTCTTTTCGCACCCAATATAACGGGGGAGAATATATCTGCCGTTGGAAAAAAAACATTGAGTTCAGCAAATGGTTTCTGAGTGTATAAAGTGAAAGGTAATTGGTCTTCTCTTTGCTCTGTAAAGTGGTCATCGGCAGGGGCGTTTCTGTTTAGGAACCTGACCACGGTCAGCAGGGCCGTAGAACAGCAGGCTTGTATGCCGGAAACTCAAGTCAGCCTACAAGGTGAGCAAACAAGTTTGTGTCGAGCAAACTCCCGCCGTTTAGCACACATGTCTCGTGCAAGTCTTTCTGAAGAGAAACCGGGGGGAGAATCTCAGATTTGCATATTTGCAGAGTCTGCGACTCCCGGAGGCCAGTGCTCCGTAAACATTTAACCGGGAAGAACTGCGGCGTTTCCCGGACAATGTCAATGAAGGAATGCGCTGCCTTGCTTGGAACGAGACGCGCGTGAGACCGGCAGCTTCGGCCAGCCTGCGGTTGCCATGGGAACCTTTTCTTTATTCGCCGAGTTGTCTTTTTAAAAATTCCAGTTCGCTGCTGTAACCGCCTAATGTGTTTGTGTGTTGACCGAGATGACATTTTCCCCAAGGAACACCCAAATTGAATTGAAACAAATGACGCCAGCGAGGCCCGCTACCTTTTAGAAATGTCAGCCCTGTCCGCGCGCGTTTCCAAGGAACAGAACAGATCAACGGTGTGCCACAGAGAAACACTTTGATCTTTTTTTCAGCATAGAGAGATGGCGGTTGAAAATCACAAATAGGGCAGAAGGAAATATGTTGAGGTATTGTTGAGAACGATGTGTGGGGGGTTGGAGGGGGTGTAATGAACGTGTACGTTTTTTGGGGCTGACACTCAGCTGGTAATTCTTGATGTTAAATCCCCCACCCCCTAAATCTTGGGATTTAGAGGGTGGGGATCGTGAGATGGATTAACCAGACCGTTTTGGATGATCTCCACTGATCTCCTGGAAAGAAACAGAGAGTGAGAGAGAGATGGAGAGAGAGACAGTCAGAGGAAGTGAGAGTTAGTGAAAAATATAGGAAACACAGAAAGTGTGTGTGTGTGTGTGTGTGGGAGGGGGGGGGTGCTTGGTTAAAACTGAATGTTATTGATTTTATTTATTTCCAGCCTCAGGCTGATTTTTGATACGCCTCGGTCCCGATGCACTGTGTGGATTCCTGAGCAGCAGCAGGCCCGCAGATCCAGATCTGAGCTCATCGGTAAGGCGCAGTTCTAAGAATGCCCAAGCCAGCGATCTGTGATTTAGGGGGGCTGCAGCTGACCTTTGAGTCCAGCTCTGAAGGAACACGGCATTAGTTTCTTTGATGGCCTTGCATCTGATGTGCTGTGCCTTTTACCTGCTAACGGAGGTTCCTGTCTGAAGACGCAGTCCGATGTGATCACACAGAAATGCACAGATGTTCATACCCCATGTGTCTGTACGGAAGCACTTCACCTGGCCGTACAAAAAATAACGTTATGGTGTAGCGTGCGGTGTAGCGTTTCCATATTTTTATTTCTATTGAACTTTTTGCAAAAGATAAACCAACCACAGAATGACACTTACGCACAATGATAATTGTATAGAGAGAGTGTGTGGAAGAGAGAGAGAGAAAGGGAAAAAGGATATAAAAATAAAGAATCCATTTTCAGGGGAAATACAAAAACATGTACCCAAGCAAAAATATTTGTGTAGCATTTCTTATTTCATATATTAGTTTCTATCCATGAAGCACATTATTCACCATTGTGCAGTTAGTCTACATGCTGTTTATTTGCCATTAAATGCTCAAACCTACATTTTATACTGACAGGTATTATAAATGCTGTGTGTGTGCTTCAGAACGTTATTTTTCCCCACTGTAACGGTGGTAGAGAATCTATGCCGTTTCCATTTGGAGATTGGCCAGCACTGCCTCTGAGTCTTGGTTGCCGCGGGAGATTGCCTGGAGGACTGAATTTGTCCGAGAGGGCAAACACTTGTCAATGGCTGATGAGGGAATGAGCTTCTCCAGAGGTCAGAGGTCACGGTGTAATACACGCCGTGCAGTAAGGACTAGAGCCTGGTGGCTCAACCCAACAAACTCCTCTTCCTGCAGCAAATTAAATTTCCTTAATTAAGTTAGGTCTCCCATCTACGAACTAAGTTACTCCTGTCTACTTACCAACTTACCTTCTTGTACTAACCAACTGCTTAGCTTCAGTAGTTTGATATGCAAAGGGCTCGGGATGGTTTGACTGCCTGTCAAGTTTGAGGTCAAGTTAAGTCTGGAGACCGCGCGGGAGGGGCCAGGTTGGGGGAAATGGACCCTTGCGCTGAATGATGAATTCGCTGAGGGAGCCAGTTAGCGGTTAGCGCTGGGCTGTGTGTGATTAACCCACAGAGTGAGGCCCTGTGTCGCAGCACTTCCTGCTGCCTCCGGGTGCTTTTAATCCGGTTAGAGTTACACGGGTCCCCGAGAAGCCCCCTGCTGCCAAACACACACACCCCCTGCGCGCACACACATACACACACACAGCCTTACTGCACCCACAAACACACACACAGCCTTACTGCACCCCCAAACACACACACACACACGCACGCACACACACTCCCCTACTGCACCCCCAAACACACACACTCACCTACTGCACCCCCAAACACACACACACACCCACACACACACACACACACACACGCACGCACGCACGCACACACTCCCCTACTGCACCTCCAAACACACACACTCCCCTACTGCACCCCCAAACATCAGACATTCAAAGCGGCAACGCAGAGGCTCTCAGAGAGGAGAAGAAATGATTCCCGTTAGATCTGTTTCCCTTTCTGACACGTGGTTATGATATTTAACCTCCGCTCATCAGATAAGTCCATTTTGGTGCATAATTCTCAACTAATGAGAAAATGACCGTGCTGGATGAATGCAGCTTGATTAATAATATTATACTGATCACACTATTATTTATTTATTTAATTATTTAATTATTGTTATTCAGTTGAGCCCGGTGGTTACCCCTTCCATTACTGCACCCAAACTCATCCTGTTCCTCTCGGGGAAAAGTGAGGCAGCTTTTGGCAGCTCCTAACCAATTTAGTTGAGTTGTAAGTACCAATTGAGTTGTGAAGTACCTTTTTTTTTTTTTTACAAAAATAATAAAAATCTCTATGAACAGAATGAAGTGTAAAATTAGGGTCATATTGATGTGGGATCTCAGGATTATCAAGCACTCATAAGCCATTTTCCTCTCAGATATGCCTCCTGAATCCGCACGCTAGCTTGTGTCTGTTTGAGAGAGCACGGGCTGTGCTCGTCTGAGCTGTCCGAATTTAGGTGTCAGAGCCTGGGGAAAAAAAAAACACACACACACACACACAAGGACATTTTACAGACTCAATATTTGCGTGCCCTTGACAGAATTGTCTGTTGATGTGCAAGATTGTAGCTGGTAAGATAGTGTCCTATGTGAGCCATATATAGAGGAACACAAAGGGAACAGGAAGTGATGGGTGTGTAGATAATTGTGGGGCATTGTGGGTAAGATTTGAGCTCCAGACGGGGTAATGTGTTCAGCTGGTGTATCTCTTATCTGTCACACGGGATTAATGGCGATTTGCAATCGTGCGGTTTTCATTCGTATGCCATTTTGGGATGGATCTGCGGCACCCTAAAACTGGTGGAGGAGAGAGGGGCGGAGGTTGCGGTCCGTTTGTGGGCGTGGACTCAGCTGAGCGCCCCTCCAGCGACGGGCGACGCGAATAACCGGCGTCTCGTTGAAAAGGCCGCTCCGTCTCCCTCTCGGAAGCCATCTTTAACCCGCCCCCGCGTGGAGGTGTGGAGCTGATTGGCTGCTTCTCTGTGGAGCTCTGAGATGCGCGATGGCTGGTCGGACCCGCCCCCCCCCCCCCCCCCCCCCCCCAGACCTCGGGGACACACAGAGCTGAACGCGCCCCCCCCCCCCCAGAGCTGAACGGACTCCATCCCCTCGCGGCTGCTTTGCGTCCCAGAGGTTCTTCCCCGCGTGTTTTTAGACGAGCGCGTTTCCCGCATCGCCGGTGTCTGTTTCGCGCTTCGTGTTTGAGGAGGTAATCACTGCCCTGACCTTCACTGTGTTATTGGAAACCGACCCCCCCCTACCCCCTTCGCCCCCCCGAACGGGAGACTAGTGTTCCCTCTGTGGGATCAGGAGGGAGTGATGGTGGAGAGAAAGCTGGAGAGAGACAGATGGAGAGAATGGAAAAGAGGAAGAGTAGCCATCCATAAAATGTGCAATTATGGAAATATCTATCTCTATCTCTCTCTTGGCTCTCTCGCTCTCTCTCTCTCTCTTTCTCTCTCCCTTCCCCCCCCTCTCTCGGTCTCCCTCCCTCTCTCTCCCTCTCTCTCTCTCTCTGGTGGGTGTTGGGGTTTGTGATTACTCACAGGGACTCTAAGCTGTTGTTTTAGATGGGAAAGATCACACGTTAGCCAGGAGGGGCGGTCTGATCCGGTTGTTTCCTGCGAGCTCCTGCTAATCAGCCCTGTAAGCCGTGTCATTGGACGCCTGCAGGGCTCTGTCAGGTGTTCCAAACGTGGTCACGTGACCACCGCTGCGCCCTGTGTTCCGTGCGCGCGTGCCTGTGAACGAGGATGCCGGGTCTTCCTCTAATGGCACCGAAACAAGCAGCTGATCTTTCACAGAAAGAAGCCGCCTATTCTTCACAGAATGAAGCCACTGGTCCTTCACAGAAAGTAGCTTCTGGTCCTTCACAGAATGAAGCCACTGGTCCTTCACAGAAAGTAGCTTCTGGTCCCTCAGAGAAAGAAGCCGTTTGTGCTTCACAGAAAAACTGCCACTGATCCTTCACAGAACTGTGCACTCAGATCTAATAACCTTCAGCGTTTATCAGCATAATTGGCATCACTGAACGTTGTTTGGGGGTGGGGGGGGTCTCGTATTGTGCGACCCCCCCCCCCCCCCCCCCCCCCCCCCCGGTGAAAGTGCAGTACAGTATGGCTGGGGCCTTGTTTCCCAGAGCGCACTTTATCAGATGAGGAAGGTGCACTTAAGTACATGCAGTAATTCAGTCTTGGGGTAAATGGTAGCGTGGCTGTTGTCAATTGAATGTACTGAATTGAGCTAAATGGGCAAAATGACTTTGTACGTCTGGAGTACAAAGTAGGTGTGTGTGTGCGGTGTGTGTGCGTTTGCGCGTGTGTGTGTGTGTGTGTGTGAGAGAAAATGTGTGTGAGAGAGAGAATGTTTGTGTGTGTGTGTGTGCATGTGGGTGTGTGTGTGAGAGAGAGAGAGTGTGTGTGTCTGTGAGACAGAGAGAGAGAGAATGTATGCATGTGTGTGTGTGTGAGAGAGAAAATGTGTGTATGTGAGAGAGAGAATGTTTGTGCATGTGGGTGTGTGTGTGTGAGAGAGAGTGTGTGTCTGTGAGAGAGAGAGAGACAAGGTGTGCGTGTGTGTGTGAGAGAGAGAGAGAGAATGCGTGTGTGTGCATGCATGATTATGCGTGTGTAAGGCATGCATATGTACTCGAATGGAGAAATTGCACATTAAATGTTATATTAAATATTCAGCAAGTGGCTCACAGGGGACCTCTTTTAGCACTGACATCCCCGGGCCTGTTTAGCATGCAGGGGAGAGTGGGACGTATTTAATACCCCTGTATTACCCCGGGCCGCTGAGTAGGGGGGAGGGGGGGGGGGAGGGGGGCTTTAGAACATGGCAGCCACACGCTCTCATGGTAAGAAGCGTGAAATTCTGTGTATTTCATACAAGCTATAAGCACAGGGGGGAGGAGGGGTGGGCAGGTATAAACGAACAAGTAGCTCAAAACTCTTGCACCAGACAGACAGACAGACAGACAGAATAATGCGCTTAAATACAAGCACATCATGTACAGTATTATTTAACCCTTTGAAGAGTAGGTCTTTTGGCAATGTTTTTTTCTACATTCTAAGTCGGCGTTCTAGAACTCTGTCGCTTTCCATTACCAGTAGCGATTGTGACATCGGCATTAGAATGTTCAGTTAAGAACATCGAATCACACATTTGTGCGACCTTACCACACCACAAAGGGCTAAGATGCAGATGTAGATAATATGTGCCTGACTTTCGATGCGGTGAAAACAGATTGCAGGTAATTAAATTCATCAAGCAAGAGAGGGAAGAGAGAGCTGAAGAGTCACGCACCTTCTGTCAGTCGCCTTGACGACGAGCATCGCTTAAATGCCAAAACTAAATGAAAGGTCTAGAGATTGTTTGCAGATTTTTTTTTTTTTTAAGTAAGTTTTTACCGAGACTTTTAAATCGATAAGCAGCACGCTTCATTCCGGCAAGCCCCAGCGACTTTCATTCCGGACCTCATTCCGAGATTCCGAGTTTTCGGGTGGCCACCGCTGGCTTTCCGAGCCGGGAAAACCCGGGTCCGTTTTATTGAAACAGAACGGCCCGGCATTCAGCCTCCCACAGAGGGAGAGAAATTGGGGCCGTTTGCCCAATCTGTGGCCTATTTCACCCACCTGACCACAGTCTTTCAGTCGCTCCTCTCCGATATTTTATTTCAGTGAGCTTTTCTGAAAAAGGGGGAGAATCGCATTTCTTTTCCATCGGGAGGATATGATAATGCAATTCCGAAGAGAAAGATCACTCATCTCCCTGGCACGCTTTTATTCGGGCAGTCACATTGGCCTTCCGTCCTCGCAGCATATCACAGGAGCCACCGTAGCTATGGTTATTTCCACAGTTGGCAGTGTATTAAAATGCTAATGGGGAAAAAAAAGTAATACATCAACATAAAAACTATGAAATTCAAAAGGCATTCTCACCTGTATGTGTGCAAACTGTTGTATTGTATTTTATGGAAAAATATATACAGCAAAAAATGTATTTAAAAAAAATGTAGATGTAGTTCACATTTTTAAACAGTAAATGAAAAGGATACAGCATAACAGCCATTCTGAACAGGTTCCCAGAAATGTACTGTGTATTCGCAGGGGCATGATAGTTATCATTTTCATTTTTTATAAAAACAAATGGAAAAAAAATAACCCTTAATTATTCTACCTTAATGTCACTGTTGCATCATCCACACCAAGCTAAAATCTATTATTGTAGTGAATTAATTTACTTGATTCTAATGTGCACAGGTAACAATTTTCATACCAGATGCTTCTTCATTCCATTGTTTATTCAAAGAGCATTCTACTTGAGATGCAATTTAAGCTGTACAAATTCTCCACTAGGGGATCTGGTCTGTGCTTCTAAATTTGCATACACTGCCTGATTGGACAACACAAATATCGGCGGGCCACCAACATTCCGCCTTCGGAAGGGAGCTTAACGGCCAAAGGAGGACAAGAAAAGGCTCACGGCAGCCATCGCTGTGTGAAGGGGAGCGGCGGGGTTTAATGTGTGTAAATTTCCGAGTGGCACATAGCGTCAAAGACGGTGGCAGTACCTGAGAAACTGTGAGCGCTTCAGGTGAGGACACACATGGAAGCTAACGCAAGCACCCTGCGTCTTATGAAGCTCCTGGGATTAAGTCGCTTTTTATGACCAGTCCGTATTTATCCGTAGACTGTCTAAAGAGCCCTGCCAGTCAGCTGTTTCCTGTCACTTCCTGTCTGCGGGACGCTCCCAAACTGAAACCCTCCCCCCGACTGTTTGATTTGGATGGCGGGGGGGTGGGGGGGACCCCTAGCCCGTTCCCCTGTCCATGGGGCAGCCTCGCTGCTCCCGTTCTGGCCTCCTTCCTGCGCCCACGGCGTTTAGGAATGGAACCAGACCGCCAAGGTCCCGTGCCCCAGACTTCCACGTGGGCACCGTGCCAGCTCCACCCGCCCCCTCCCCCCTGCCCCCCTCCAAAAAAAATGAGGGGCCAGTGGGTCACGCTCTGACCCCCTAAGATATCCCTGCTACGATATTGATCCTGTTGTCTTTTATGTAAATGACTCCAGTATCCGTGTGCTGACATCTTTATGCAGGAGTCGTCTGCCGCCTCGGGGAAAATGGTGGAAGCTTTTCCTCTGAATGCAATTCGCTTGATTTTTTTTTCTTTCCCCCCCCCCTAAGATGGCCATTAAACTCCCGACCAAACACCCGACTTGAACGAGAGAGATAATGAGAAGTCCCTGGGAACTCGTTAGGCCTTGAATCCATGGGAAACAATTAGGGGCCCAGGAACAGATTGAACAAAACTGTCTGATCCTCTGCCTTTTAAGAGCGGCCTTGTGATCATTAATTAACCATTAGCGGCGCAGAGAAAGGCCTAGCGTACCGCGCTCTGCTCATTCAGAGACCGAGGGAAAGGCGGCATGCTACGTTCTAACGCTAGCGACGTCTGTCACGTTTAATCCGTTTCCGCCGTTTCCACGAAGGGCTGCTGAAAGTTAGCTCGCTAACGGGCTCCCACCCTTGAGCGAACGTGGGCCGCGAACGTTGCCCGATCAGCTCACGCCGTAGATCACAACCCGCCCGCCCGCCCGCCCTGGAAGATAGTGCTTCTCTCGCACGCTTTTACGTCCTTTCTCGCATGCCCGAATCATTTCCCCTTTTCCACCAGGAGGGCGGTAAATAATCCTTCGCCGTGGTGAGAACGATCTCGTCGTAACGCCTCACTGCTCGTATTCACGGCCGCGTGTCGCAGTATTAGGCCGCTGGTTTATCTTTTTCGGGAAAAGGGGCTTATTTTTGGGGTTCTGGTTCCTCCATGCCCACAGCCGCGATGAATCCGAGCGTTTTACCTCGATTCGGCAAGCCTTTGCCTGTTGCCTAGTTACCATGGGACTGAAACGAGTCCCTCTCGGAGGGGAGAGGGGAACGCGCCACCTTGCCAACCTTGTTTGTACATTTTTCTGAGTGAACGCACAGGGTTCTCTGCGTACGCTGTCTACCTTCTCTCAGTCAAAGGAAGCAGGAAACTTAGAGGATCGGCTTAGGCTGGAGCCCTTCTCTATTTCCACTTCAGCCAGCGTCATCGCGCTGATTTTGTGTGTCCACCGCGGCTTGCCGTAGCAGCGCCGCCAAAAGAGAACACAAAACTAATGTCTTTGAACTTGAAAAATCTGAAAGGTTGCAGCACTATCTTGATTGTGTTGTCGTGGCACATGGTTTCTTCCCACCAATCTTCAGGTTAGTCCTGTAAAAGGGTCACGCTTGCTCACTGCTGATCACCCTGGCGAGGGCGTCTTTTGCCAAAACGCTGGTTAAATAAACACAACAAGGCGCTACCCAAGTGCTCGACTTTGTCTTTGCATCATTCACACCCCGTTAGTCTTCACCTCTTAAACATTTGGGGGTGCACCATTTTTGTGAACGTTACATTTTTGAACTTATCCCGGCACTGGCCGGTTCCCAGGGCAACGTCGTGATCTGATTTCTACTTCTTTTTTCCTTTTTTTTTTTTTTTGCATTTATTCACTTCTCTGGATAATGATACTTTTTTTTTTCTTCTTCTTCTTCTTTGCTTTCATTTTTCTTTCAAGTCATTTTTCAACTTTTCCATTAAGTTGACCAAATGGATGCCTAGTAGAGGATGGAGTGGGTCCGTTGCCACTAAAAGGATTTTCTTTTAAAGAGAGTGAATGACTGGGAGTCGGGTGGGGGGGGGGATTGGGGGGGTCTACATGCGGAAGAGAGATACCGCTTTCATGACCTACTTTTTCAAAGTGAGCCCCCATTTCTCTCTCTCTCTCTCTCACTTTCCCTCTCCATCCTTTTTTTCTGCCCCCCCTCTCTCTTTGTCCATCACTCACTCTCCCTGTCTTCCTCTTCTTCTCTCTTTCTCTCTTTTATAGGGATACTGTACATCAGAACATTTTTTCTGTTTATTGCATTTTATAAAAATTCCAAAACTTCACATTTTTGGCAAGTAGGGGTTTTTGATCTGAACACTTAACTTGGATCTGTGTTTTTTTTGATGTATCACACACACATATATATACACACACACACACTGGTCCCCATGCACTTGGTGTGTATTCAGGTCAATGTCTCCAAGGTTTTATCAATATAGACACGTATATTTATACACACACACACACACACACACACACACACCTTGCTCTGGTCGTGTGCCTTATCCCCCTCTGCATGCTTTTAGTCCTCTAATGACCGAGGGCGCCATAGAGCCAGCACACGCAGAGAGCGACGCTAACGCTAACCCATCGAAGAGGAAACTCAGCTTGCGGACATCGGCCAATAGGACGTCTCTTTATTCAGAGGGACAACCGGGGGGGGGGGCGTGTGAGAGCGGCTCTCAGAACCTCTGCCGTAGGACACCGTCGCTCTTGAGTACCGAGCCCAGGGGCTGCCCATTGCCCTGGTTTAGCTAACATCTCCCCGCTGTGCTCTCAGGCGAATGATCAGCCACCCTTTTCAGAACAAGAAAAAAAGATGAGTTGATGGATGAGATGCCAGACCATGGGGCCCATCCACTCACTTAGAACAGAGCCTTAACTGATACCGGACCATGGGGCCCATCCACACACTGGAACAGAGCCTTAACAGATACCAGACCATGGGGCCCATCCACACACTGGAACAGAGCCTTAACAGATACCAGACCATGGGGCCCATCCACACACTGGAACAGAGCCTCAACAGATACCAGACCATGGGGCCCATCCACACACTGGAACAGATACCAGACCATGGGGCCTTAACACTGGATACCTTAAGATACCAGACCGAGGGCCCATCCACACATATCACAGGATAACAGATACATTCATCCACACAGCGTTTAACAGATACCAGACACACGTTGGTTAGCCTAGCACTGAAAAATGCGTCTCTGCTGTTGCTGGAGGTGAAACTGAATGTTGCTGATTTGCCGTATCGTTGGTACATTCACGGATGGGCGTGACCAAAGCAAGTTTCCTTAGATGCAGGCAAAGTGGACCACATGCTGGTAAACACATGCATGATGTTCAGCAATCATATATTCATCTTGGTGTGCATAACATATAAAATTAACTCTCCTGCTGTTGCTGGCGGTGAAAGTGTTCTTGTTTTCTGTTGTCTCTATGAATATTCATGAGTGGGGCGTGGCCTAAAGAAAGGACCGGCCAATGCTGGCTTCCTTTAAAGGAGACTGCACTTCAGCCCTGTAGTCAGAAGCACAGAGAATGGAAGGGAAACACTGAGGTCACAGGTCACTGTCTCCGGTGGAATGCTCACTGCTGATTGGCTGAGCACGGTTTGTACA